>OY728132.1:921829429-923079429 GCA_963277665.1 Viscum album
TAACATACCTCATAAAATCATGAATAAATCATAGAAATCATAAGACATAAAGGTAACTTGAGGCATTCATAACATTCTTACATAGGGAGTAACCCTATTGGTTACGTTTGGAATACCCATCACAATATATTCCCTAAAATCTCTTCGGAGAAACCTTAACGTTTCACTCCTTCGCGTTACCCAATGCATTGGAGAGCTATATCGGGCTCACCCTCCCTTAGTTTATCACAGAACCACCCGTTCTTCATAACAATGCCCAAGAACCATAACATAATCGTATCACATAAACATGCATAAAGGAAACATAAAATTTCCACATTTCAATCATGAGATATCAATACAACACATTGATATAAAAACATTATGAAAACCATTTTCAATACTAAAATAAAAGAAAAGTAAAACATGGTATTTATTTTTCTTTTAAAAAGAAGGGATGGCTTGTAGTGGAAGCCGAAACTCAAATAACGGTCACGACGGCGGAGAAGTCGTTGTCGCCGCATACGTACGACAAAAACATTCCCTTTTGACGTTTAGTAAATGCTTCGTATAAAAAAGATTCCTTTTGAATAAACGTAAAAGTAAAAGGGGTTTATACACCGTATAAAAGAAAGTTGTGTATAAAATAAAATATGCCTCAATGAAAGGATATTGAGACGAAGTCCCATACCTCGTATCCGACTTGACTCGACCATTCTTTAATCTCATGAATAATAAACTTGAGTTAATCTCTACTTGATTATGAATCTTTTTCAAGTTCATTATTCCTTTTATTCCATGTTATGAACATCATGTAATCAGTTAAGTTAATAATGTTCATTTTGTCGGTATTTGGTTCTTAAGTCAAAAATAGACTTCTTACACTTACATGTTGTTAATTTGGTCAAAGGTTCATTATATCCAGAATGGTATTCATGATGTAGATATCATATATGTCATATATATCCATTACATACATGCATTTATAATATTACATAATCATTTAGAGGTAAGAAATGAAATGCACCGTTCATGGAGACGGTAAGCCGTACGTACACATGAACGCTACTTCCATTTCTATTTCATATTTTCTGGAATGGAATCATAATTATATAAGAGTATAATATAATTCCAGTATAATATCATATATAATATCATAGTTCCATCCTTTATATGTCCCACATATGGTATTAACGAATCAAATCACTTTTAGGGGGCGGTAGTCCGCACTTCCTAAAATGAAGATATCGTGTTTACCCATAATGGAAACCATAAAGGTATGCCCAAAATGTAAAAAACAAAAGCTTAAGGAAAACATAAACATATTATATATCATATATAAAAATAGTGACATAATAATGGCCACCTTTGAAGGTGTTAAATGAGTATTGAACAATCATCGTTTCGGGAGGCAGAATTTCGCCATCCACGGAAACCGTATGTTCTTTAACCATTTGATGTAGTTGTGTGAGAGTGTAGCTCAAATATATATTATAACAACATCCTATTATATTTAAGATAATGGTGTTGTTACAAAAGAAGTAAATAAAAAGAGTTTAGGGGGTTGGAGAAGCAAAATAAAACAAATGATCACGAGAGAATGAATTACCTTAAAAAGTGTAACTCCTTTTGATTTGAGCCTAAAGGCTTCCTTTGAAAGGATTATGCCCAAAGGGAATCCTCTAGGATGAGGAGAGGGATGTGGAGAGAGTAAATGGGCAGGGGTTGGCCGAGCCAAAGGCTTGAGGTGTGTGTGAAATGAGGTAGAGGTGGGGGCCTTTTATAAGAGGAGGGGAGGGGCACTTTTGGAAAGTAAAGAAATATTACATTATTTGAAAATGTGTTTCGGTTTTAAAAGTTCCCACATTGATATAATTCGTGGATAAGGTGATAAGGGTTCGAAATACACTCATCCAATTGGTTTTGGCCATGTGTAGTTCATAGATTTTACATTACCTTCCCATTTTATTTAAATCGTCAAATAATGATGTCATCACTGCATCATTATTATGTCATAAATAATTTAATTTATTTAATGTCTAAAAATCATAAAAAAGATACTATGATGTAGTAAATCTTTTTAGCTTTCCAATGACTATTTATAATAAAAATTTGGACTTGTATAACCCCACTTAAAAAATTGTTTTCGTAAAACATATTATGTTTGTGTCATTTTCACTTTAACATTAAATAAAAAGTAATTTATGTCATTTCCCAACAAAAGTGGATCCATGGGGTCCCCAAGTTGACCCATGGAATTTAATGGTCGGCCATGACACAACCAATGAGGTTGGTACATGTGTCTAGGTCATTTCATATTATTAAATCCTTATTTAGACCTTAAACTACCCTAATTACCACTAATCGCGATTAAAAACTTAATAAGTTACTATTCGCCAAAAAATTATTTTAATCTCATTGAACCACATTTTACTTCTTAATGACAACCATGTATGTCGGATTTTCAAAATTCAATACACATTAGTGGTAAACTTTCATTTAACTGAAAAATCAGTTTGCTTGATTACCACTTAGTGGTTTCACTATTCATCAAAAATTGAAGTTTTTCAGAAAATTACCAAAAATTCACCCTAAGCTATATTTGATATTCCGAATTCAAAAATGAAGTCTATTTTACAAAATTCAAATCATATAAGTCACATTAATTAATTTAATAATTAATTCCCGCTGCCAGAGCAAATAGCGTGTTTTTACAAAACAATAATTATCAAAAGATTGATACTAGTTTAAGTCCAATTTCAAAGTGAAATTGATTCCAATGACCACCATTGGATTAAATGGTAAAAATATATTCATATTACACATTAAAAACAACTCAAAAGATAATCTAATCATATAAATAAATTAGATTAAAAAGCAGTTTTGATGTAAAATGCAGTATTTTTCACTATTCATTAAAAAATGAACATTGTCAGAAAAATACCAAAAATTCACACAAGGTAAATTTTGATGTCCCAATCATAAAGAATAAGTTTATTTTGACAAACATATTTTATAAAATTGTCAAAATATAGATTCAAAAATGGTTTTCCATCAAAAGGCAGTAAAACAATCTTTTAAGAATATTAGTTTATTCCATGCATAAGATTGTATTTATTTTCATTTTAAGCCTCTAAAACACTATCTTAATCATTAATAGATATGGATAAAAATATCTATTATTCATTACTTACTTGGGATGTTACAAAATCTTAGTTAATAATGCATTATTTTTATTTAAACCGTTATTAATAATGAACCAATGGTGTTAATTTAATGTTTAGAAATAAATTAGGAATATTGGGTAACTTTTATTATTCATATTGGTTTTTAAAAATATTAAAATAAGTAAGGAATGAAATGTCACTTATTTGTGGATAATATAATCAGTTAAAAGTGAATTTTAGTAAATTTGGAAGAAATGAAATCATTTTAATGATTAATTCCTTGGAGTAAGTGATGAATTGAAAATACATAAAATCGTAACTAAATAATTAAATTACACCTATGAAAAATAATCAAGTAAATATATTTTTGTATATTAATAAATATTAAATTAATTCCCAAATATTTTATAAATTGTTTTAATAGAAAATTTTTATCCTATTACATTCATGTTGGATAAATCAGATGGAATTTTAGATCGTCATAGATTTATAGATATTATGACAATAATTTTCCATTGAAAATGGACATGTTTATCATTAATGGCCTCAATAACTATCTATGATTATTTAAACTATCATTCCAGGTCTATATCTTCACATCCCACCAATTATATCCTACAAATATATGTAGATATGTGATACTCCATATGATCTATGTACACTAATTTTTCTCTTACTAACATGATGTTTCAATAACCCATTTTTTGAAATGTTATTTTCAACAAAGGTATTTACAAATGACAATCCCTTGATCACCAGGATCATGATTAGATCGAATGTGTGTAAAATATTTATGGTGGGGAGAATGTAACACAACAAAATCATAAAATAAAGTCATATTATTTTATATTATGTGAGACACGAAAAACCTAGATTCGAAGGGAATATAACACCTTGTTACCTTTATTTATATTCATAATTAAATAAATTGAATCTCTTAATATCATGAATTACATGAAAAAATGAGTTTATTTTAGTGTTACATGAAATATTGAGTTTATATTTTGTTACACAGAACGCTTATTTTATCTTTTCTTACCTAATAAATTGATTTTCAATGATATGTTTTGTTGTATGGAAGGCTCAATTTTATAGAAAAAACATACTGTGACTAAAATTATTTGATATGATAGTTTTTTCATAGACATTGTAATGGAGATAGTGAATAGGAATAACTAAATTATAAAAAATATATTTTCTATACATTTTGATTAATTATATAATGATTATAAATACAATAAGAATCATTTAAAATAAAATTGAAATGTTTTAATGAAAATATTATTTTATTCAAAAAGACGGTTAAGTCACACATTGTGCACATAATTAAAAATTAATTATTCATTTTCAATAATGATCGTATGACACAATAACATTAATTTTTGAAATAAAAATATCCAAATTAGCTTATGGTGATTGATTTTTAATTTTTTATGTACATTCTTTTATTGTTAAATAGTGAAAGTAATGAATTTTAATTGAAAATTGCTTAATGCTTAAATTATATATAATGATAAATTATATTTTTAAATAATT
Source organism: Viscum album (assembly GCA_963277665.1). NCBI lineage: Eukaryota > Viridiplantae > Streptophyta > Magnoliopsida > Santalales > Viscaceae > Viscum > Viscum album. Next base: position 921,834,112 of record OY728132.1, read on the forward strand.
TAATTTAACTATTGTTTAAATTTTTATAAATTACACCAATTTAGTTAATCTGAAGCTACTTAATATTGAATTCTGATATAATATCTTTGTAAAAATTTGTAAATTTTCTCTTCAAAACACACTTTCTCATCACATCGGTGGGATTCATTGTAAATTTATTTTTTTCAAATGTGAGAATTGAATTCGGAAAATGGTTTCCATAATTGGAATATGAATAACATGTAATTTATAATATGTTCAACTTTACTTTTGACCAAATTAATAGTGAATGTTGTAAAAAAATTAATACCATTAATAAGGTACAAATTTATTTACTAGGGGATCAAAAATAATATGTGTAAAAATGGTCTATATGCTATTACGAAAAATATTATATAGAAATGTTTTGACTATTAAACCAATAAGGATTAATAATGGTTCTTTATGAAAACATTTTATGTATGACAGATATGAGGGTAGTCAATTATTTTAACAAAATACCATGTTTATCCCATCCCCCACTTATAAATAAGCATCCCCTCCCATCTCCACATTACAACATAATATTGTTTCAGCAAGGAACAAACCGTATCAAATCCCAAATTCCCAACCATAATCTGAGAGAATTTATTTTGGTATATATCATTTCTTTAATATAATTATTATAAACCTAATATGGATCCCTAAAGAAGAGGTAGTCTTAGCCTACAAGCATCATTATATTATTTCTTTCATTTCCTATATCAATTATTATTTTACCATGATGATATAATATCTAAATTATATATCATACTTAAATATTATTCTACAATATGTTCATCGCATAAAATTATCTCCACTTTTATCAAATAGTATAAGATATCTTTGTCTATTAGTATGATGGACTATCACCTCAGAAACAGATATCTATAATTTTTACATTTTCTCCTCTCCGGGATGTGAATGATTATGGATATAATTAATATATATTATATTTGTAAACAATTTATACATATAGATTCATTGTATCATATATATCATTCTAGCTTCTACTTTTGAGGAGATATTGTATCTTCTCTCATGTGTATGGTGAACTACCACCTCACGAATCGATTTAATCCACCTTTCACAATTACATCACTTGGATGGCGATAAGAATAATTTTCCAGAAACTTTGTGATATAAATGATATAATAATGATATTCATGATATATTTATCCTTCTAAAACAATAATATACCATTATTTCTTACATTTTCATTGCTACTAAGATGATAACATCATCTGTGTACCTGTGGCCTACGACCTTCACGAAAGGATGTAACTCTCCTTTCAACACAACATGAAATTGATGACATATATATATATATGTGTGTGTAGATAAATTGGTAAATATGATATTATAATCATTATGGATGGACTATACATTTATATCCTTCTTTTCATAATGATCATTGGAAAAAGGAAACATTACCCATGTATTTGTGTAGCCTATATTTTCGATGATTGTCATGTAATACATTTATCAAAATAATATTTAATAATTGATATTAAATTATAAGATAATATACTTATGTTATTATTTTTAATATGAAAAACTGGAAAAAAATTAACATTTTAATGAACTTAATAATTAAAGAAAAAAACATATGATAAAACCACCCAATTACCACCTAAAATAGTGAAAATATTTAACGATTATTGTCAAATGGGTGGTTAAATGTAATAAATATATAATATATGATATTATAAATATTAAAATGTTTATTATATAATGTAACTAAATGATTAAAATAATTATACATGATTCCATTTTTAATTAAATTTAAATTATGTTTAACCTATGATATTTCCTATCAATTTGATTTCCATATTAAATTATTTATTATTATGCAGAAAATTTATTTTTTTCATTCATATTTACTTCTCATTTTAAATTTAATATTGATAATAGATTATATCAAATGGTATTTTCTGTTTTTCTTTAAATTATCTTATATAGTTTTATTTTTCTTCGACATTAGCAACTAGAAAAATATAATATACAATATAATATTGATTTTACATTGATAACTTTATCATGAAACAACCACATTATTATGATCATTTATTCATTTGAAATTACATTTCTCTTAGTTATCCATTATATATTCTGATGGATATGATTATTCCCTAAAATTAATTCCATTTTTCATATATTTCTTAGGGTAAATGTATTTTAATTTTCTTTGAAATGTTGATAAATATATATCATTTACAAAATACAAAAATTTGATGATAAGGAACATTGCTAGGAATTAAATAAATAATTTAATACATATGGAATTATTTGGGCATCAAATACTACAGTTGGAATTTTATTACATAAATCCTCTTGATTCCTCACTAGTATCATGAGTGAAAATCAATGGAAAACCCCTATATGTTTATATTGAGTAGTTTTCAACTATCTTAAAAAATTCCTTGAAAATAGAGATATAGTTTTCCGAATCAAATAGTTTTATAATGAGTATGTCTAAACCATCTTGTGAATTATATTGATGTTAAAGTTATATTTTACTAGGGAAAATAACGTTAAATAATTAATCATTACCTTTATTTAGATGTATTTATCATTTTTTATTGGGTTTTATCTTTGATATAATATATTGATGAATTCCATTCTCAGTTTATTGATTAAATAGAATACTTGTTCAGTTAATAATCTTTTCATATTTATTCTTCTTTATCGTACCATGATATTCAATTTATATAAATGGATATTTTTTTATTGATTAATCATTCCATGTTAATGGAAAATATACATTCAAGAACGATTCCATTGAACATAACCCTTACTATTAATTTGAGGTCACAATTAGTTTTTTCATTTCAGAAGAATCCAGGAAGTGTAAAATGTTTGATATGAATGGATATTATTGATGTAATAATGATATTCCCAAAAAAAATATTTTAAATTTTTTATTCAAATATAATATTCTAATTATATATGAATCTGGATTACTATGAAATTTAAATTTTATGGTAATTTGTATTTGGTTCAATTTATCTTATGCAAAGGTAATAATGTAGACATCGACATTGAGTTATAGGGTTCATGGTGTTATCACAAATTTTTATTGGATGGGTGTATTTTGAACCATAATATAATTATATTGAAAATAACAAACTTTTGATCAATTTGGAAATGAAAATTAATTTATATTAATTTAGATATTTATGGAATTCCAATAGTGCCCCTCCCCACTCTTATAAAAGGGAACACGTTCATATAATTTATTTGTAATTAAATACCCTCTATATTTTTCGAATTCAACCAATACTCACTTAATTGAATATATACAACAACTCTATGGGTATTTCATTAGGAATAATCCCTGTTTTTAAGGAAATAATGTGTTAGGATAATGATGTTTTCAAAAATAGAGTTATACTTTTTTAGTACGTTTTAGTTATGTTTATTCATCCACATCCCACAATACTTCTTGACACTTGATAAAAGAATAACTTCAATACATATTATATAGTAAGATGTTATTTTGTTATATGCATAACATATATCCATATCCTCTTCCATAAAATTGGATATGAATTCATCATTCTTTTTTATATATGATTACATCCTCACGTACTAATTTAATTTTTCATTCATCACCATTTATCATGAATGGGTTATACTCATGGAATTATTTTTTATATAAGATATTAATGACATATTAGTCCTTACAAATAAATAAAATAAAATTTAACTTCATACATATTCCGTTATTGAAAAATTATACTTTCATTTGTGTGTATGGGTGGACTACCACATCCACATAGAAATGTGGTATATTTTTCATCACCACATCACATTTAAGATATAAAAAAATTATAATTAAAGACTATATATGAAATTTAAGATATTATAATCATTATGTAATTAGTAAGTGATATATAACATCTTTCTATCGTGTCATTAAAATTACTGAAATGATACTCATTCATATATACAACATAACGTGTCTATGATTGTTCTATAGATCATTTTTCATAACCAAATAAAACTATTGGATTTTAATCTATAATTATTTTATATAAATAGTAAAAATATTGAATATATTATTATAAATATAGTGTAATTTTGAAACCCTTAGCAATTTTTATCCTGCTGAAGTCATTTCAGATATAAGAATCTAATATCAGTAAAACATCCAATGAGAAAATAAATTATTATGTAATTTTATATTACACGATAATAAGTGAAATAAATGGAAATGTGTACTTTAATTTGGTGATAATAAATTTTAAATTAACCAATTTTGTTTATTAATTAATATAATGAAGGTCTGTAATGATTCAGAATGAAGGTAATGGACATTCTGTTAAAAATATGCAATTAATGTTCTTCCTTCAACACTTTTTTATAACAGTCAGAATGAATTTTTTTAAATGTATTGCATGAATGTATTTTTTCATCCTTATGACCCATTATTTTTTTATTATTTTATATGGTTTCATATCTACATTTAATGAAAATTATTTCCATGTTATATTCGCAGTTTTTAGATTTTAAAAATGGGGTTTTGAGGAAAAAAGGTTTTTGCAATATCAGAATGTTCTTTTCAAGCACGTTTAAATGGGTATTAAAGGTATTTATTTCATTATTCTGTCCTTTTAAATTGTTTACAAAAGGTTAGGCATAATTATATATCATGACTTATACCATTAAAGATTAAATGATTGGTTCTCATAGAGAGTTCTCTAATGCATTTGGTTCATCAGAGGTGGATGTGAACTATACGATAATTCTATTAGAAAGAGCGATTGGAAGAGTGATTGAAGAGTGATATAGAAATGATGTCCCATGTAATGTACAAATAAATATAATGGATGATAGTGAATTATCATAAAAATATTTTTATTCCATAATGGGTAAGATATCAATCATTTAAATAGAAATAATGATTCTCTTTTTAAATAATAGTGTATGTTTTTATGAAAATGGATTTCATGTGTATTAATTTTTTCACTAGATGAATTGATTTTTCTTTTATTTTATATCTCATAATGATATTTCTATTCTCAGAATTAAATTTTTAATCATAGGGATTAGTGATGGGTATAAAATATAATATGTCTTCTTATTGTATTAAATATATATCGGATAATGAAACATGTATCTTTTTATATTTGTATTGTGAAAATTGGATACTGAGTATATGAGTCCTCATGAAATGTATTATTATAATTTGTAATTTTTTTCCAAATTATCTTCAACACTAAACTAGATTAATCAAAATATTTATTTGAAAATAGATTCTATTGGAAAAAATATTACAATATCCAATGATTTTGGTTGGGTTTTTATAGACTATCCATAATGATTTTTTTTGGGAATATTGGTGAACAAAGAATTATTTATAGTTTGTCTTTTTATCTTCCCAAGAAAATGGTATTCAAGGATATTTTCCCCCTCCCTTTGATTTTGAATTTGATTTCTCACTAGTCTACCATATGAAATCTCATTTAAAATTTATTTATTGTTCAACTTTATTTGAGATAATAGATTTATTTTGTAATGCATATATAGTAGATTGGAATAAATTCATTCAACCCATATTTTCCTAATCTTGTGATGATTATTCCATGTCCTCATCAATCTTGATTATATTTTCTCTATTATTTTAAAAATATTTTATTCATGAATTCATTTTAATTGAGTCTTAGAATGTACTACTTCACTGAGAGTGTGAATTTCTTCATGTAAATTTAATGAATGATCCATTTTAGGTAATTTTAGTTTTAATGATTTAATTTCACCAATATAATGAGCCTAATTAATTGAATGATATTCAGTTAACCCATTTAACATTTCTTAATTCAATAAAACATAATTGTCCTCCTTAGTTTCTATTGTTCAATATATATCATCTAATTCAATATTTACCAAATGAACTAGTTTGGTTAAATCACTATCCTCATTATATCTTCTAGTAGTTTAGACCCATTATTCAACAAGATATATGAAATTAATTTAATATTCTGATTGTATGAATGATATGTATTCATATTTTTTTATTTATATAGATAAAATCTTTTTTTTTGTTTTAAATAACATGATTTAATTTTACAATATTATTTTAAATAATTTATGATTTTACTCCATTTCATATTATAATGTTTCTCATCATATTAAATAATTTCAATATACTTATTTTTATAATAAAATATGTTGTGGTATAATATCATTAAAATTATAAAAAATTAGTGGTAATTTACAGTTACCCTTATACATTAATTTTAGGAATCTCGTTCATGAAAAAATAATGATTCTATTATAATATTAATCTTTTTCTTCATCATAATATTTACATTATTTAATAATGTCACCATATTTTTTTTAATATTTATTAATCCTTCAGAATACATCTCATATTTGATCTTCATCATGAAAGGTGGGATAGTTTTCATTTATGTTATTCATAGTTATTTGTATCCTCCCAATCGTCCAAATCTAAATCCTTAGATTCAGACATAATTAGAAATTTTATCATGTTTTTTAATAATAGTATACTCATCCAAATTTTCTCCAAAACCACAAATAATAATGACTGTTTCATTTAATATTTTAAATTATCCATCAATGTTTTCTTCGTAACCATATTGACATATTCAGATTATCATATTGAATTTTTAATTTGTCCTACATGACTATCATATTGGATTCATAACATCACTATAATTTATCAAGAATCTCCATGTAAGTTTTCAATACCATTAACATTGTATAATAATTTTTTTAATGATTCATTATAATGGAAACAATTTTCCCATCAATTTCCATGTTTTCATATCAAGATACTTTATAGGAAAATATTTGGTAATAGCTGAGGATCTAACTATTACATCATCTTTAAAACATATCCCAATTGATAAGAGATTGGGAATCATCATATTCATCCATATATGATTATTATATCCATTAAATATGGGAATTAAATTTTTTAAGATTTAAAATTATCCAACTTCAGTTAATGGGTTATCATAAACATGGAACCATCCCACCTGTACTATTAGAGTAACTAGGGAGGTGATCCCCAAATAATAATTTTCATGGAATAATTGGAACTATTTTTTTTTCTTTTTATAAAATTGACCCTTTTTTACCTAGTAGGATTTGATCCACTATTATGGATAATTAAACATTCAAAAATATAGTAAAGTAAATATAATAGTGAAACATAATTTTTTATCCTAGTTTAAATAAAATGTGGAATCCTTATTCTTATCTTGGATAGTTCTTTTCCCTCCCTCTAATAAGATATTATTTTCATTATAACGGTAGTTTAATTTCACTTACACGAACATGTGTGGAATCCAAATATAGATGTAAGAATTTACAGACATAAATATAATTGTTTACTAAACAACAAAAAATTGTTACACAATCTAATTAAGATAACAGGAAAAATATGTTTATTCTGTAAAAAAATATAGATCCTCTTCCTTGAAACTCCATATTACTCTATGTATAATTTAATACAATATAGTGATGAAATCTCAGTAAAAATATTCTTATACTCAACAATTTATTTTTGGAACATGTGGGTTCCATAAGTAATTAAATATATGAGAATAAGAAAAAATAATTGTCGGAATAAACTATTTTTTGTATTACTCATACCATAATCTAATTTTGAATTTAAATATTTCATTCTATTAGAAAATTATTGTGAATCATTAGGCTTTTTTCTTGTTCGGAATCAATTGAAGGGACTAATCCTAAAATATACATTGTCCCTACTATAATATCTTCTATGATCATGTTTCATAGTTTCAATAAAATTTATTCTCAACCCATAATCTCCATGAAAAGATGAAATTCCTATATCTAAATTATAGAAAAAAATATATATTACAACGTAAAATATAACAATTTAAAACTCCTTAGGAACTTTTAAAACCCCCTTCACAACATGTGTGGGTACCAATTGAATGAAAAACCCTTTGATTATATATGAATTAAGCTACATAGATGTCAATTATTTCATTCCCATGTAAATGGACTATGTTGCATAATTCCATGTATGAATTGGATATGAGAATTTGTACTTAGCTATATTTCCTATCAGTTACTTCATTCTAAATAAATTTTCTAAATGACTTAAAATGGATATATGGATTCCATATTCAACTACACTAATATATTATCAATTTCGTTCATTATAATATATTTAAGTAGTAGTTCTGTGAAATTAATATATTCTTTAAGTTTATACATCAATCGCACTATAAAAATTTTTCTATATAATAGAAATGTCTATGTGATTTTGTAAAATTGGGTACATGAATACAAAAACCACTCACACTCAAACCAAACCACATCATCCAAACATCATCTCATACAAATGATAAATTATTTCATCATGAACATTACTTACATGATTTATGACAAAATATAGACCATATTAAGAATAAATATAATTGTAGTTCAACTGATAAGTTAATAAATTATTACAACTAACTATGATTCCAAGAACCATGAAATCATTAATCCAATCCACAAAAAATGGGGTTCTATGCAAGTTTTAAATTATGTAACTAAATAATCAATTCTATGTGTCAGTGATGGAATCAATAAAAATATAGATAATTTCAAAAAATTAAATATTCAATTAATATAAACTATCTCATGGTAAATATCTATAAATTTTTTTTGTCATTTATATTCATTTCTATATCCTATGTGTATTAAACCATTATAAAAATTATAAATTATCATCATATATCACTTAATATAAAGAATAACAAGATATAATATCCAAAAAAAATTAAAATATACTCTAAAACTCTTCTATGAGAATATATAATCTCTCCATAGAGTTTTAAAGAAAGACTTCATTATAAATCTTATCCAAGTTCATAGATTAATTTTCTATAATCATGTTGGACTTTATGGAAATGAAAATAATTATGGATTCTCAAATTAAAAAATTTATGATAGTTGTGTCTTTAATAAAATATACAATGACAAATAATATATAATGTAATCTACATGAAAATTTCCAGAAAAATTTATCAAAAAACATACTTATAGAAAATATATTAGTTTTTTTATAGCTAATTATATTATAATATTTTCTAACAACATTATTAACCATTATCCTTAGAGTATATCAAAATCATAAAATGTTTTATATACATTCTGCATTCACAATTTAATGACGATGTATGATAAATAAACACATTTTATTTATGTTATACAATAACATAATTATAAATCAGGTAACTTACCAATATAGATCTTAATATAAATTTATAGTTATCTAGGTATGGACATAAAATTCCTCGGTATAACTTAATAAAGGACACTGAAATCATATATACATGACCATATTTTATCATATAATCTTTTATTCTTTGATATTTGTTGATGGTTCATAGACAATTTAATAAATTTGGATTTTATTTTAGAATTATTATGTACTTTTAATTGTGTATTAAAATTAATTTATAAATTATTTAATTTATTTATATATTTTTAAATATTATTTAAGAGATTAATTATGATGTTCATAGAATGGTTAATATATTATCTGATGTTTTTATCATATTTTTAAACTGATATGAAATCACTCAATTAAATATTTATAATTTTTTTTAACTAAAAATGAAATGCTTCCTACGAATTATATACAATTAAACATGAATTTTTTTTTCTCTAAAGGGTAGTATTACTTATAAAATTATTTTTAAAGGTAACCATGATTCCTCATTTTATGTGTAAGGTTATCAGTTATTTTTGAAAATATTTCTTGGGGAATTCCTGATCTTTGTAACATTGTGTAATGGTAGACAAGTCCTTGTGTATCAGTTACTCTAACTGTATCTAATGGTAGCACGGACATTATATATATATATTTGAAGTAATTTCATCTATAGTAATGTATGTGTATGGGTAAACCATGCTACATGTAATTTTAATAGTTAATTTCCCAAATGAATTTATGGGTTATCCTACACATCCAATTTTTGAATATGAATATTTGATCATATAAGGGTCACCTATTATGCTATGAATGGTTATTGTGAGATTTAAATTACACATGTATGTGTAATATGTATGTTTTAGAAGGGTAATAAATTAGTTATTAGGCCAATATATGTTCACTACAATGATTATTCATCTCATGTAAGAGTATTCAACCATTTAATGGTCAAAATGTTTTCTTTCTGTAACCATGTTTCTTCTTGTAAGGGTATTGAATTTTAATAGAAAATATATTATACTATACCAGAAACGTCTACTATAGTATGAACTTCATTTAAAATATTAATAAATTCCTAAATTAATGGAATTAATTGATATTCCCCCAATTAAAATAGAATTTAATTTTTTTATTCTGTTTATTTTTATGTCAAATAATTTTTGAGATAAATGTGAAATAAATTAATAATAAATATAAATTTGACATAGTATCCTAGGAGTGATATATATATATTCCAAAATTGTTTCATTTCTCCCATTTTGATTACTAATTATTTCTCTCATGTTTTATTGATCACAAATCCTCTTATAGAGTCCTAAAAAGGTATCTATAATTGAACGAAAGTCTTCCTTATGCACGATGCTTTTGTTTCTAAGCTAAAAAAACACCCACTCCCTATATTTTGGGTGAAATTATTTTATATTAATAAACAAAATATAGGGGATATGTGACATCTCATAATTATATATTTTATGATTTTTAATTTAACATACATAATGTTAATTATTTATATGTTTTTGAATAAAACTATTAACATAAATATCGAGAAAAATAATTATATAAATAATGACTATGTGATAATAAAGAAATTATAGAGAGGAGGGAAAACATTTTGAGATATTATATCAATTAATCATTGATTTCATATTATTTGTTGAAATGAATCATAAATTTACTATATAATGAAAATTGTTAAAATATTGTTTTTAATTTATAAAAATGATTTAAATGAAGGTTTCACAATGAGGATAAATATTGTTATATTAGAACCCAAAATGGAATGTTGGATGAGTAATATTCATTAAAATCGATAATAATTAATGAATTGGAATTTATAATATTATCACTTATAATGGATAAAAATACCTCAAAACAAGTAATATTATATATTGAAATAAAATATAAGAACAATCCAATTGTAGAATTATTATAATAATCTTGGTAAGTATAAAATAGAAAGATATAGAAAAAATAGAATTCCATGATGCTAAAATCCTTTAATATGAATTATGATGATTATTGATTAATTATATATATATTATAAATTTAGTTTTAAATGATCACATGGTACAAAGTAATTATTTTCTTAATAAATAATATTATTTCGTGTATTGAAATTTATTCAATATTATAAGTATTTTTAAATGTTGAAATATTCTTATTAATATTGGAATATTTTGGATCATTTGCTCACTTTAATTGAATATTATTTCATTATCTAAAATTTACTAAAAACATATATATATATATATATATATATATATATATATATTTATGTTAAACATGGTTTATATGTATTGAAATTTAGAAATAACATCGAGAAGATATTTCAGTTTTTATAAGAAAATAGTTGTATTGAAATGATTATGGTCTATATTAATCATATATATGAAACAATATCTTATGGAAAATAACCAGATTAGATAAATAATATTTATCCAATGAAAAATTATAAGGATAGAGTAATGAGATATATTCGTAATAAATTGGGATGTTAAATATAGTTTTGAGGAATGATTTATTGATTAAACCATTTATTTGGGGTTGTATGAGTTGTATGTTGTTGGATAACGTTTGGTATTCCTTGTTCAATTTGGAAATGCTTCTTTGGAAATGTGTGTGAAATAAAACATTGAATATGTATTTATGAACAATGATTTTAGGTCCATGGTGTGTTTTAAAGATATCCTTTGACTGTTAGATTAATGGATGGGGATGGATAACATTGGGGTGGTGGAATGAGGTTCTAGATATAATGAATATGAAGGGATGGAATCCCTGAATATGTGAACGTATAATTGAGATATAGGTATATTGATGATATTTGAAAGAATTTGTAAGGTTGTTATTGTGTAAAAGGATTCTAGTTATGATGAAAATATTTTTTTTGGGTTTTTGGATGTGATAGTTTGTGTGGTGGTGATAGGTATGGAATATGTGAGTATAAAATGGGTTGAATATACTCTTCCCAATTTTTTGTGTTGAAAAATGAGAACATTCAATGATAATTAATCTTCATGTCAAATTCTCAATTGACATATTTTTTATATAATCGATTTGAAGATTTGGTTATCGGTAGAGCATAATGAATTATCCATGAATATTTTATTTGGAAGCATAATTATTGTTTTATAGAACCATGATTTTGATAGAATTATAAATAGATTAATTAAGGAAATAATTTGTTTTTTTTTGTATAATTTTATGATGGAATAATTGAGAATAAAAGAAGTTGATTAAAATTTATTTTGGAACAAGGTTTAGAATTTTAAAATTTTAATCATATAAATGATAGTTGTAATAATTATTTATTTGACAAATATCTAATTCAGATTATTCTTGAATATTTTACAATTTAGATAATTATGCATAATAGTGTATGTCATGAGTACATTTCAGTATTTTTAGTTGTTGATTATATGTTTTGGTAGATTCCCATAGTGTGGTTGTGATCTATTAATGTATATATATATATAATATGTTTTTTAATTTCATGTTATACCCCATCCATATCAGTTAGGTGAGATAATAATATTTGAATTTTGGAAGGTGTTTACTAAAATTTCCATGTTGTCATTAAACATATGGATAATTAACACCTGTAGCCCCACTATATTGTATTGGTTGTATTATGTGTTCGTATTCACATTGGTTATCGTTCCAAATATATTTTTATGGAGGAATGTCTTGTCTTGTATTTGTTTCATACACATATATATTCTGATATAGTATCTTAATGGTTATTAAATGTATCACATGTATAATAAGTGATGGAATGGGGTGTCGTACCCGAAGTATAGGCTATAGTGTATCCATAAAACTACTCAGTTAAAAAATAATAGATGTTGAATGGATTCTATTATGATGCCTTGTATGTTGTTCTTGATAATTCATAGATGTCATTGGTCTTGTTTACATTAACTCTGGTGTCTTCGATATGATTTTTCAAGGTAGATGGATCAATAAATGTATATTAGGGAAGAGAGTAAAATAAGGGGAAGTGATAGTAAGGTATAACATTTATTTATTATATTTTATGATATCAAATATGATATACCTAATTAATGGAACATGGATATGATAGTAAAATAATAGTAAACCTAAATATATAATGTTTTGGTTTTAATTTTTTCATCACTGTGTTTTATTATGCTTCATTCAAGTCATACATGATAGGCTGATGCGAGTATCCAACAGAGTATAAATATTATACTCTCTAAAAATATATAAATTGGTTTTAGCTAATTAGTAGTTTTTTGGTGATCAAGATAATATTTTAATGTTATATGAGTTGTTTATGGGTAATAGTACCTTCATGATTTCAATTGAGGAATTGTTTTATTGTTTTCAATTATACTATATTTTTATAATTACACAAAAATCATATGTCTTAATTTAATTTTTATTATTATGGGAATGAATTTTTTTCAATTTTTATTCTTATATTAACTCTTACATTATAATTATTTAGGGTAATTTTTCATATTAGATATTATGTTATTCTTATGGTTCTAGTCACTTTTATATAAACTATTGGAGGTGAGAATCAGATGTACTTATCTATTTCACCCCATTTCCATCACTGTAGGGGTACCTCTGGGGGTGGGGTCAATAAAAAATGATATAAGATGTGATGGTTATGTTATAGAATGTGGTTTGGAGTAAGTAAATATTATGGATGGATGGGTTGGTAGGAAAATAGTTTTAGTTATGATTAGTACATATTGTAAACAAATAAGATTAGGACATGTTATTTTTGGCCTCCTTGGGAATTTATTTAGGACATTAATGTTTACCGAATGCTATATTTGATGTCATTATTCTTTTGTGTATGTAACCCATGGAAGGATGATATATATTGACTATATATTCCAATGTTCATAATGTTATTATAATGGGAAAATGATAATTATTAATTAAATAGTTAAACATAAAAATATTTTTCTGATGATAGGAGTCCCTAAGGAATTTTCTTTTCTTGGTTTTTTTACATGTAAACACCCCCATATGGATCACGAGGATGATGTTAAAAAATATGATTTAAAATTCATTCATCCAATAGAGTATTAGAATAATAATAGTCAAGTAATGTATCTTTTAGTCTTATAGTGCATGAGATGTCATAGGATATTTTTATATATTATATCATATTACTCAAGTTTGGTTGGAGGAGGTGATGATAACCTTTTGTTTGAATCAGTCTCAACAAAATAACATTGGGTTCCTTTTCTAATTTGGATATTATATGGGTGATCTTGATTGTGGTGGCTCTTGTTTCTTCGAGATTATGAAGAGTTATATATTTTTAGAGCAATGTTATAATATCAATTTTCATGTAGAGAAACATTCATTTTCCCTAAGAGGAGATTCTTCAATGTTGTTGATGTTTTTACACAATTAGGGGAATTTTTTGATATTCTCTTGATGTAGTGATACATTTATTTCCATAAAATCCATTATTTATTATCCACATGAAGTGAATGATTAGGATTATTATCCTTCATCAATTTCTATCCCATCAGAATGAGTTATGAATAACATCCTCAAGTATGTTATTGAAGGACACATGATTTTTCCCTGATCCATGACTATTTTAATCCCTTCCACCATTAAATTTATATACCAAATAGAATTTCATTTATAGATAGTAAGGATAAATCATTCATCAGGCCTAGTTTTTAGGTATAGGTATTTTCAATGGAAGGAGTTTCTATGATCATGATCATATACTTCAATTAACCACTTTATAGGCCATATTTGGCATGGGGGAGGGGATTCAATCATTCTATGTATTCTATAATCTTCACTTAATCATGATTTGGTTGTGTTTTAGGGTGGAAAAATATTCCCTTGTATCTATTAATTTTTTTTAATAAATATTATCTTCACTCATTCTAGGTGATATAGACCCAGATTATGGGAATCTAGACTACTCTAAGTTCTCTATTAAAAAATTTCTTCCTACTGTTATAGTAAATAATTATTTTATTATTAATTCTGTTCTTTTACATTGTGGGATGCATATGTGGATCTTTTTACGATTTGTATGTGGCCTCGTGTTCTTACATATTCATAATGGATATCCCTTTTAATAGTAATTTGTTATATAGCCTTACAAATAATAGATTAGGGGAGAAATAAACCATCATATAGAATTTTTTATGATATCCATTAAATTTTAATATATTAGGGTGTTCCACTCAAAATGGATAATATCATGGTGTTGTGGATTTCTTTATTTGATATATATAATTATTAAAAAACTATTTAGGTTGATCTCAATTCATTTGATGATTAGGGAATATTATTTGATACTATTTTGAGTAAATCTGATATAATTAGATACACCTATGGAATACTATGAGTGGTGGTGGCACATTTTATCCCTTTTATATCTTCATTATAATTCCATGGTGAATAAATATTAATTATCATACTGGAAAAGATATATTTCATGATAAATAATATAGCTTAAAATTCATTATTAGTTTTTTATGTATGTCACATGATGAATATATCAATCTATTCTTTTATGTTATGTGTTTTTTATTGATACTATAAAGATAAATGTTGAATTTTTCAGTTTAAGGGATATAATTAATGAAATCATGTAACATTGATATGTAAATGAGTTATCACATAACACTTAATAACTATGGAATGGATTTGGAAAAGAAAAATTTAGTATTAGTTTTTCATCCTCAAGAGTTTTATTCATGATTTATAATAATATTTTGTGAGTCTCTATTAGAAAATATATATTTCATGACTCCATGTTTTTTACATAAATCATTTCAATTATTCCATAAAGCTTTAATTTATTTTGAAATCATAATTAAAAATGTATTTATAATTTTCTTATCATTCTTTACAGTGATACATAAATTTTTATGAATAACGGTAAAAATGTTGGAAATTCAATTATTTTTTTCCTAACATGGTGGATTTTGAAAACAAGTGAATCAGTTATATTTTTTTTCATCATATTTTATAATTTTATGTGTTTTAAAGTTAAATATTGTGATGTATGTCAATAAAAACATGAATCATATGGAAAAATAGTATATATCTCCAACTCCTTAATTATTATTACATATTAAATAAACTTATGTAGAATATCTAATTTTTTATTAATATTTTATTTTGTAATTTCAATATCCATTCTTGATCATATGTTATTAATTAGAAGTTCTAGGTTTTTATAAATCATATTTTCTCTTAATATTCAGAAGATAAATCATATAGAAATTTGTATTTAATGGAATGTGTATATCGAATTATAAAAATCATTAGAGAAATGTGTGTTCTCCCAAATGAAATTATATTTTTTAAAAAATTAATTTGAAGTAGTTTTTTCTGATGATGTTTTATTCTGTGTTGTTGTTTGATTGATATATATTTATTAATACTTTTTCTGACATTCAATATATCTGATGACTTGACATTAGATGGGGAAGAATTACTTAGATAAATGATCAATATCCCACTATGTTTAATTTATTATTCTATTTAAATTGCAAATAAACTATTATTTTGATATATATGATTGATTAACCTCCTTGATGTAATTTATTAATAATATTCCTAGACCTATCTAAGAGATACATCCCAATGAATATTGTTATATAGATTTATATAGCTTTAACAATTGATGCTTTATTATGGGTTTTGTACTCCATGATTCATGGGTATATGTATATGTATCTTATTCAGTGGTTTATTTATTTTTCAAATCCATTCCCCTCATTAATGACATTAATTTATTTATTAATAATAGTAATTCTTTTATAGGTTTCTAATATACGTCTATAGATGATCTGGTGACGTTGCATTTTTTCATTTTTGTAACGCCCCGACCCTAGTTACCCAGAGTCGGTGCATTACTTCGTAACATTGGCATGATCACAAGAAAGATCAAATCTCGAAAGACCGATTGGTTTAGTAGCCTTGGAAACACTATATATATTCATAAGTTTTACATTACATCATAAAATGAAAAACTACTACAAAAACATAATGCTTCCACAGTCCACACTATAATCCCCTCATAATATCCCTACAGGTCATTCATAACTTACATCTTCACTTCCTGGGAAAAATAAAACATAGAAAAGGGGTGAGCTCAAATGCCCAGTAAGGATAACAATATAGCGGAAACTTTCATAAATAAGAATAAACATTTAAGGCAATATATAACTAAAACATAAGCCTTTTAAACATGAACTTTCAACATGGTATGGCATAAATAAAATGAAATAATGCCATTTACTTATTCACATGGATAATCTACTAATCGAATAATCACATGCAAAAATCAATAACCACTTTCATAATGTTGGAATGCATAATGCCAGACTATCATAACCACATAGCCAAGGCCTCGTGCCAAGACTACAAATAAGATTTTGTCAAGGCCTTATGCCAAGACACTAGTTTGTCTCATGAGACCTACCGATGCATCGGGGAGCTATAGCGGGCTCCACCCGTCACTTATTAAGTCCAATGCATTCCCATATGAAAAGGTTTAAACATAACATAAACATTCGTATTAAAACTAGCATACGAAATGTCAATACTTTCACCATAAACTATGAATGGTATAAAAATAGCACATCCACAGTCAAACATATCACAAAACCTTCAATACAATATAGAAGTTTTGTATCATAATAAATCAACTTCAAATAATCTTAAAATCCATCAAAGGATGTTGACATAGATGAAATCAAAATTCTTTTTTAAAGAAATGTCTCTTTTTATTTTGAAATCATTTAAGATCCATATAAAATAAAACATTTTCTTTGAAAATATTCTTATAAGCTTGTAAGGGAAGCTTCGACGATTTTATAACGGCGGAAAATAACCGCACCCGCCGTATAAGTTAAAAAAACATTCTTACCTCAATTCTGTCGAAAAGGTTAAAAAGGACCTTGTTTTGAAAACGATGGAAAGATTCCTTTATAAACCTCTTATAAAAAGTCAAACAAGGGTATAAATGACTTTAACCCATATTCTTGTAAATAGTAAAAATGTTTTGAAATTCATTTTTAAGAAACATGGATGTGGATGATAAAGAGATCCCAATAGATTATTACGTATAGACAACCTCGAATAATGAAGAGATTGTGAAATAACCCTTACCTTGTACATTTCCTTTGTTGGGGTAGGTTAACCTCATGTATAATGGTTAAATAATTGTTATTAAATTATACAAGAATCATATACATTAATATGATATCATATATGATCTTTTAACATTGCTTTATTAATAATATCTTAGTATTATCGTCGTTTTGGGTGATAATCGATTCGTTCTTCTTAAATGTTTGGTTACGTAAGACATGTTTGTAATGGATATATTATATCTTATTCA
Organism: Viscum album; assembly: GCA_963277665.1. Taxonomy (NCBI): domain Eukaryota; kingdom Viridiplantae; phylum Streptophyta; class Magnoliopsida; order Santalales; family Viscaceae; genus Viscum; species Viscum album. The sequence continues at coordinate 921,852,693 of OY728132.1, forward strand.
TAATCAGAATGATATTAACATTATTTTTAACCCTAAAATGAGAATAATACTTGAATGGATATGATGGAGAATGAATCTTATCGCGTTCGTGGAGACGGTAGTCCGTACGTACGCACGAACGCTACTTCCATTTAATTTTTATTTTAAAAGAATCTAATCCAAATGATACATAGGTATATTACTATTCCAGTATAATATAATATTTTATATATGTTACTTAAGTTCATTAACACCATCCTTTATACGTTCCATGTGTGGTATGAACGAGTCATATCATTTTAAAGGGGCGGTAGTCCGCACTTCCTCAAATGAAATTATCGTATGTATATACAACATGAAACGAATAATGGTATGAAATAAAATGGAATTACAGAAGCTTATATATAAAATATATATCATTAATATCATATTTAATTATAGTGCCATCATAATGGCCACCATGAGAGGCGGTAAGATGTTTTTGAACAATCATCGTTTCGTGAGGCGTTAGTTTGCCATCCACAGAAACATTATGTTCATCATCCATTAGATGGAGTTGTGTGTATGTGTAGTTTGAATCCTTCTTATAACAACATCCTATTATATTTAGGATACTGGTGTTGTTACAAAAGAAAGGAAATAAAAAGATTTTGGGGGTTGAAGAAGCAAAATAAATGAAAATAATTTAAGAGAAATCGTTACCTTTAATTTAGGTAACTCACTTTGGTTGGAACCAAAGGAATTCTTGAAATGATTTCTGCCTAAGGGGAAGCTTCAAGGAGGAGGAACGGGATGTGGGGAGCTTAGTTGGGCAGAGTTTGGACGAGCCAAGTGGCTTGAGAGGTGTGAGGAATGAGTAGAAGTGGTCTCCTTTTATAAGGGAGAGGAGGGGCTCTTTAGGAAAGAGTGAAAGTATTACTTTATAATATAATTATATTCGATTTATAATGGTCCAAAAATCATTGAGGTCGAAGATAAGATGACTCATATTCTAAATAACATCATCCAATAAGAATTGGACAGGTTTTAGATAATATTTTAATCATTATAATCTTATTTATTTAAATGATTTATTAATGAGGTAAACATTGCATCATTATTGTGTCATTAATAATTTAAATTATTTGATGTCTAAAAATTATAAATAAAATATCATTATGTAGGAAATCTTTTTATCTTTCTAATTAATATTTATAATCGAAAATCCAACATGTATAACCCTATGTAAAAATTGTTCTTTTAAAAGATGTAAGCTTATGCCATTTTTGTATTCATTTTAACTTAATTAAAATAAAGTGTCATTATCACTTACAAGTGGATCAATGGGGTCCCAAAATAGACCCAAAGATTCCCATGGTCGACCATGTATCAACCAATATGGTTACGACACGTTTTAGGGTAATTTAGTATTATTATAATATTATTTTTTAACCCTTATTTACAGGATTTACCCTTAACCATGGTAAATAAAATATTTACCGCAGTAATTATTCAAAATGTCTAAAAATAAAAGTTACCTATTTACACAATTTGAACATCCTGATTCCAAATATGGAATCCATTTTCCTAAATTAAAAACACAAAAGTGGCAGAAATTAATTTAAAATTAATTCCCGCTGTCAAAACAAAAAGCGTGTTTTTAAGAGATAATAACTATCAAAAGATTGACACTCGTTTATGTTCGGTTTAATTGTCAAATTATGTCCAATGACCAACATTATATTAAATGGTAAAAATGTATTCTAAATATACTTTAAAACCACTCAAATTCATAATTTATCACTATTAATTATTTTGATTAAAAAAGTTGGTTTTAATTAAAATTTAGTAATTTTCACTATTCATCAAAATATAAAAGTTATCCGAAAAGTACCAAAATTTCACCTTAGGCTAAATTCGATATTATGAATCCAAAAATTAAGTCCATTTCAAAATATAAAATATATATAATTTCAAAATTTAGGTATTACTATTCATAACGGCTAGTTTGATCGGTTGTGGTGTGTGTTAAAACTCGACGTTGCGTACAACACACGCTACTGTTTTATTCAAAGGATAGCGTACCGTGGAAGCTTGGGATGTTTCATTTTAAATTTTTTGATGTCTCCATTTAGTCAAAAAGTTTAAAATATTGTATTTAAAAAGGTTTCACTATCAAAAGTTGATAAAAGTGCAATACTGAAAATGAATCTGTTCTTGCGTTATGACTAAGAAACTCATAATATGGGTTCTTAAAATTATAAGGATTATATAAAGTTTAAAATGTAGTTAATGCTATTCATGACCTCTTTTAATGGATTTTTTTTGGTAAGTCATGGTGCAATTGAACTCGGTGTTGCGTATAGTGCAAGTTATTGAATTATTTTGAAGAAATAACACACTATGAAATCTTGGGGTGTTACATTCTCCCCTCCTTCAATAAATTGCGTCCTCGCAATTTGAAATTGTTCTTTGAAAATAAAAGGTTGAAAATAGATAATATATTTGTGGGAAAACCCACATCGGAAATTGGGTTACTAAAATTTAGTCTTAATATGAGGAAAAGAGAAATGAAAGGGTCACCACCAAATTATGATCTTGATTAGGAGAACATTGGTGGCAATTAGAGACATATAATCGGAGGAAAAATGTAAATATTTATGTGTAGTGATTGAGGTCATCAATCACAAACAAGTGTATAATTGAGGTCCTTAAACTCATCAATCTATGATGATTTGAAGTACCATCGGTTCAACAAAATATAGGGTATTGGGATAACACATTTTTGACGTTTCAAAATATCTTAGTTGAAATCCCACATCGAAAAATGAATTAACGAGGCCTCTATTTACAATAAAGAGTCGAAAGTATGAAGATTACTGAAAATAACACATACTAGGGTTCCATGTAGGAAAATATGGATATGGAAGAAAAATCTAACCATCAATTACCTGATGGAGAGTGGTAGAGAACATGGCTATGAAAAGGCCAACAATCCCAAATCCATAAATTAGTGATGATTTAAGGTACCATCTAGGGAAACATTTTTGTTCTAAGTTCCTTTTATTAATGTTGAGGAATTTATTTATGAGATTGGATAAGATCATAAGGAGATATACTTACTTTATAATCAGAGTTTTATCCATTAATAAGTTTCTACCACAAACTCATCTTTCACTCTAAAATATAATAGAATGTAATTTTTTATTTATTTATACTATTCGTACAGGGTTCCAAAATAAATGAATTTATATTTCATCTACCAGATCTTTAAAAAAACAACATTATTTAATCCAGGACATCTCATGGGCTAGTGGTAGGTGATACACCCTTGTCGCCCTTCAGTTGCGGGTTCAAGTCTCGCAGCCTTTCCGGACGCGACGGGTTGCCGCCCAACCTCCGGGTTTTCCTTTTATGGTAATCCAAAATAATCCAAACTAGAACTATCCAAAATACTTCTGTCCAAACTCACAGTCCAACATTTATAAGGAAGGTAAACATAATATATATCCTTTTTACCCCGCAATAGCATATGAATACCTTCATCTTGTATTCTTTTAATAAACTGAAACATCTTGAATTACCATATTCCTTATTGATTACATTCATGCTCCCCTATTCCATATAGAATGATGGATATACTTCATTAATCCAAAAATGTTTTAAACCCCAACAATGATGGAATATACAAATCATTAATTAGTTCCAAGGTAGTCATGAATATCCAATATAATTTATCCAAAACAATTACATATTATTCCAAAATCACTACCTCAGTATCAGAACTATATTATGATTTATCATTCTCTCAACCATATATTTTCCAAAAATTTATCCTGCTACTGAGTCACTTTTCATTGTTCCACACCATCTCAAGTCCTTAATGAAATAGTACTGCAATACAATCCTTATATACTCCATAATTATTATAACAGGTACATTGTTGATACAACACTCAATTGACATAATCAACATAAGAACTCTAATCATTACTCTTCATCTGTGGTAGTATCATAACTTGATTATTATCCAATAACATCATTTGCGGCATAGTCTGATGACTGGGACATAGGCTCGCGTAGTGTCCAAACTCCTTGCAAATGAAGCATTGTACATTTGAAACCATTTTCTTACCCTTGCAGTCACGTACTTTGTGCCCTTTTCCTCCACACTTATAACAAACTCCCATTCCTTTCAGGAATGTTCCAGGGTGTTTCTTTCCACAGTTACCACATATGAGAAAATTCTTCTTTTCCCTCTTCCCTTTATCCATCTTTCTCTCTTCCATCCTTTTCTTCTCTTGCTTCCCTTCAAAGCCATAGGACTCAGTAAACTCTTTACTTATCTTATCAACACATGATATTATTTATTCATATGATGATAATACATGTGAGACTATTTCTCTTATAAATTCTATCTTAAGACCATGAAAGATATGATCCTTCCTTCTCTTTGAATCATGTGTATTTCTGGAGTTCTCATTCCTTCTACTGGGCGCCATTTCTATACCATGGCATAAACTAGATCAGTTTATGAATCAAGACACATAATCCCATACTTATAAAACACTTAACATAAATTGAACTATTTATGGATATAATCCATAATCATAAGAATGTTTTCTTTGAGGATGTATATACTCATAATCCCTTCAAAATGATATGTAAAGAAAATGAGAGTTATCCTAAGCATATCCCCCGGGAGTGTCGTAACCAAGAGTGCAGCAAGGCCCGTTGTCGTGCACCAGTTCCCGTTCGAGTCTAGCTCAAAGCGGTGTTTTCGGGATTTACCCCTAGGTACATCTGTGCCAGAGCCGCCTCTACCTGCTCGTATCCAGACAGGGATGTATTGCTCGGAAAACTCACAAAATCTCTACAATACCAAAATTCTAGGAAGTTCTTCTATACTAATCCTCAAAATTCATCTTAGGTCTACGTGCTCTAATCAGAGTTTATCTAAATCTAGCTTCCAAGGTTTGTACTAAACTTACTCTGATACCAACTGTAACGCCCTGACCCCAGTTACCCAGAGTCGGTGCATTACTTCGTAACATTGGCATGATCACAAGAAAGATCAAATCTCGAAAGACCGATGGGTTTAGTAGCCTTGGAAACACTAGATATATTCATAAGTTTTACATTAAATCATAAAATGAAAAACTACTACAAAAACATAATGTTTCCACAGTCCACACTATAATCCCCTCATAATATCCCTGCAGGTCATTCATAACTTACATCTTCACTTCCTAGGAAAAATAAAACATAGAAAAGGGGTGAGCTCAAATGCCCAGTAAGGATAACAATATAGCGGAAACTTTCATAAATAAGAATAAACATTTAAGGCAATATATAACTAAAACATAAGCCTTTTAAACATGAACTTTCAACATGGTATGGCATAAATAAAATGAAATAATTCCATTTACTTATTCACATGGATAATCTACTAATCGAATAATCACATGCAAAAATCAATAACCACTTTCATAATGTTGGAATGCATAATGCCAGACTATCATAACCACATAGCCAAGGCCTCGTGCCAAGACTACAAATAAGATTTTGTCAAGGCCTTGTGCCAAGACACTAGTTTGTCTCATGAGACCTACCGATGCATCGAGGAGCTATAGCGGGCTCCACCCGTCACTTATTAAGTCCAATGCATTCCCATATGAAAAGGTTTAAACATAACATAAACATTCGTATTAAAACTAGAATAAAAAATGTCAATACTTTCACCATAAACTATGAATGGTATAAAAATAGCACATCCACAGTCAAACATATCACAAAACCTTCAATACAATATAGATGTTTTGTATCATAATAAATCAACTTCAAATAATCTTAAAATCCATCAAAGGATGTTGACATAGATGAAATCAAAATTCTTTTTTAAAGAAATGTCTCCTTTTATTTTGAAATCATTTAAGATCCATATAAAATAAAACATTTTCTTTGAAAATATTCTTATAAGCTTGTAAGGGAAGCTTCGACGATTTTATAACGGCGGAAAATAACCGCACCCGCCGTATAAGTTAAAAAAACATTCTTACCTCAATTCTGTCGAAAAGGTTAAAAAGGACCTTGTTTTGAAAACGACGGAAAGATTCCTTTATAAACCTCTTATAAAAAGTCAAACAAGGGTATAAATGACTTTAACCCATATTCTTGTAAATAGTAAAAATGTTTTGAAATACATTTTTAAGAAACATGGATGTGGATGATAAAGAGATCCCAGTAGATTATTACGTATAGACAACCTCGAATAATGAAGAGATTGTGAAATAACCCTTACCTTGTACTTTTCCTTTGTTGGGGTATGTTAACCTCCTTTGTAATGGTGAAATAATTGTTATTAAATTATACAAGAATCATATACATTAATATGATATCATATATGATCTTTTAACATTGCTTTATTAATAATATCTTAGTATTATCGTCGTTTTGGGTGATAATCGATTCGTTCTTCTTAAATGTTTGGTTACGTAAGACATGTTTGTAATGGATATATTATATATTATTCATAATCATAATGATATTAACATTATTTTTAACCCTAAAATGAGAATAATACTTGAATGGATATGATGGAGAATGAATCTTATCGCGTTCGTGGAGACGGTAGTCCGTACGTACGCACGAACGCTACTTCCATTTAATTTTTATTTTAAAAGAATCAAATCCAAATGATACATAGGTATATTACTATTCCAGTATAATATAATATTTTATATATGTTACTTAAGTTCATTAACACCATCCTTTATACGTTCCATGTGTGGTATGAACGAGTCATATCATTTTAAGGGGGCGGTAGTCCGCACTTCCTCAAATGAAATTATCGTATGTATATAAAACATGAAACGAATAATGGTATGAAATAAAATGGAATTACAGAAGCTTATATATAAAATATATATCATTAATATCATATTTAATTACAGTTCCATCATAATGGCCACCATGAGAGGCGGTAAGATGTTTTTGAACAATCATCGTTTCGTGAGGCGTTAGTTTGCCATCCACAGAAACATTATGTTCATCATCCATTAGATGGAGTTGTCTGTATGTGTAGTTTGAATACTTCTTATAACAACATCCTAGTATATTTAGGATACTGGTGTTGTTACAAAAGAAAGGAAATAAAAAGATTTTGGGGGTTGAAGAAGCAAAATAAATGAAAATAATTTAAGAGAAATCGTTACCTTTAATTTAGGTAACTCACTTTGGTTGGAACCAAAGGACTTCTTAAAATGCTTTCTGCCTAAGGGGAAGCTTCAAGGATGAGGAGAGGGATGTGGGGAGCTTAGTTGGGCAGAGTTTGGACGAGCCAAGTGGCTTGAGAGGTGTGAGGAATGAGTAGAAGTGGTCTCCTTTTATAAGGGAGAGGAGGGGCTCTTTAGGAAAGAGTGAAAGTATTACTTTATAATATAATTATATTCGGTTTATAATGGTCCAAAAATCATTGAGGTCGAAGATAAGATGACTCATATTCTAAATAACATCAACCAATAATAATTGGACAGGTTTTAGATAATATTTTAATCATTATAATCTTATTTATTTAAATGATTTATTAATGAGGTAAACATTGCATCATTATTGTGTCATTAATAATTTAAATTATTTGATGTCTAAAAATTATAAATAAAATATCATTATGTAGGAAATCTTTTTATCTTTCTAATGAATATTTATAATCGAAAATCCAACATGTATAACCCTATGTAAAAATTGTTCTTTTAAAAGATGTAAGCTTATGCCATTTTTGTATTCATTTTAACTTAATTAAAATAAAGTGTCATTATCACTTACAAGTGGATCAATGGGGTCCCAAAATAGACCCAAAGATTCCCACGGTCGACCATGTATCAACCAATATGGTTAAGACACGTTTTAGGGTAATTTAGTATTATTATAATATTATTTTTTAACCCTTATTTACCGGATTTACCCTTAAGAATGGTAAATAAAATATTTACCGCAGTAATTATTCAAAATGTCTAAATATAAAAGTTACCTATTTACACAATTTGAACATCCTGATTCCAAATATGGAATCCATTTTCCTAAATTCAAAACACAGAAGTGGCAGAAATTAATTTAAAATTAATTCCCGCTGTCAAAACAAAAAGCGTGTTTTTAAGAGATAATAACTATCAAAAGATTTACACTCGTTTATGTTCGGTTTAATTGTAAAATTATGTCCAATGACCAACATTATATTAAATGGTAAAAATATATTCTAAATATACTTTAAAACCACTCAAATTCATAATTTATCACTATTAATTATTTTGATTAAAAAAGTTGTTTTTAAATAAAATTTAGTAATTTTCACTATTCATCAAAATATGAAAGTTATCCGAAAAGTACCAAAATTTCACCTTAGGATAAATTCGATATTCTGAATCCAAAAATTTAGTCCATTTCAAAATATAAAATATATATAATTTCAAAATTTAGGTATTACTATTCATAACGGCTAGTTTGATCGGTTGTGGTGTGTGTTAAAACTCGACGTTGCGTACAACACATGCTGTTGTTTTATTCAAAGGAAAGCGTACCGTGGAAGCTTGGGATGTTTCATTTTAAATTTTTTGATGTCTCCATTTAGTCAAAAAGTTTAAAATATTGTATTTAAAAAGGTTTCACTATCAAAAGTTGATAAAAGTGCAATACTGAAAATGAATCTGTTCTTGCGTTATGACTAAGAAACTCATAATATGGATTCTTAAAATTATAAGGATTATATAAAGTTAAAAATGTAGTTAATGCTATTCATGACCTCTTTTAATGGCTTTTTTTTTGTAAGTCATGGTGCAATTGAACTCGGTGTTGCGTGTAGTGCTTGTTATTGAATTATTTTGAAGAAATAACACACTATGAAATCTTGGGGTGTTACAATTTTTGTTCATGGGATGATGAAAAATTTAATAAATGGGTATGTTTTTCTAGAATTAATTTGTAATTTATAAACTTTTTTTGATTTTTTTACCAATTATGTACTTGATTTAATTAATTTAAATATTTTTTTGGAAATAATGTTTTATTATTTTAATGATATTATAACAATTTATTAAATTATTGTAATTTTCTAGTGATAAAAAACCCCTTAACTAAATATTCATATGTAATATTAATTGAAAATGATTTGTTATCAAAGGAATATTCACCATGAATCACTAAAATGGATTTTTTATGGGTATGAAATGTTTTCTAAGGACTACGTAATGATAGCCATGAGTTTTCCATATATGTCTATGTGTAACTACTATTTTCTATTAGTTATGTTATGGTAACCTACTTCTCCTATGAACTATATGAACGTATATAGTTCAATTGGTAAGGATAAATATAACCCAACATAATGGTAATATGTTTTTACGGGTAAAATTGTGTTACCCATAGACAAATTAGGTTTGTTATATAATGGTAGTGGATTTGTTTTTAAAATAATTCTTTTTCTCGGGAACATTCAGTAACTAGTTGAAATCATTTTAAACAGTTCTTAAATTACCTAATAGATTGAATTAATTGAGTATGCCTTATATAATTTTATATATAATTTTTCTAAAAGGTTTACCTACATTGAAATTATGTTTTTATGTAAATATGAATTATAGATACAATAATTCGAAATATCATAGAGTATCCATGAAAATTTATCTATGGATTTTAAACACATGTTCCTTTCTTTCATTTCAGTTCATACTTGTTTCTTTGAGGTTTTGATGATCTCAATTCTACACAAGGTTTCTTATAATGTTATCTGTATACAATTTAATCAAATCCCTTGTGATTACTGCTCATTCGTTATCCCAGGGAAAATCACTATGTCACCCCTATTTTTGATGGAAATTTTTTCAACATAAATACACATTTTGTGATATCTATAAATTCTGTAATTTTTTTACTATGAATGTTTGAGACTAACTTTAGTTAGATTGTTTTTTAAAATGGAAATTGTTAACCTGATTTCATTATTAAATATGGAAGAATAATTATATGATGAATGCGTGTTTGATACTCTGTAAATTATGAAGTCTCTTATAAAATGCTATAATGAATAATATTTTTTATGAATAAATTTGTTTTGTTTATTTCAAGAATGAAATATAAATTTTGGGCTCGTAGAAAATGTCAAAAATCTATTTCTCTAACATAAAAATTTTCATTAATTATAATTCTAGATTTCAAGGATAAATAATGTTTTATTATAAAATGGGATTGAATTTTGGAAGATTTATATTAAATAATATTTCTAATAAATATTGTATTGGAATTTATAAAACCATCACATGTAATCGATAATAATAGTAGACTAATTTTTTTATTATTTTATGAAAGAGAATAGTATAACTATCATGGTCTATAATAGTGATAATTAATCATGAAATTATCCAAGATATAGAGAATGAATAAATATCATTCCATTATGTTAAAAGAACTAAATATTATTGATTAAATTTATTTGATATTTCTATATATTATAAATATATATATATTATCACATGAAGATATTTTATTATTCCATTGATAAACAATATTATTATATGAGTAGAATATAATTCATGTATAGAAATATTATCACATGTTAGAATATTAATATTCACATTTGAATATTTTTATGATGTTTTATCAAGTGCATTAAAATACTTTTTTACCTCTACGATTTATAATACAATCTACTATGGATTGTAATGTTTTTTAATCATTGTTGATATCTTGTAAACATATTGAAAAAATAACGATGCTAATGAATATTGCTGATAAAATCGTTTTTTAAAATTGATTACCGTAGAGATTGTTGATTTATATCAATGTGTATATTAGGGTGGAATACAAGATTCAATATATTAAATTTAGTGGTGAAAAAAATATAAGGGTTATAATGTTATGGTATATTGATAATATGTTAGTTAATTAATTTTTTTTTGAAAATGACTAATTTATTAAATCATAGATTTAGGTATGAGCAAGAATTATGTTGTTTGATAAATGATGGTATTTCATGTATAATCCAGACACGTTTCTGTGAAATTATATGTTTAATAATACAACAAATATTTATTTATCTTCAATCTTTCTTCTGCATAAAAGTGAAATAATTATAAAATTTTATGAATAGAATAAATGGCGTGGATTTCTATTTTAACACCCCAAAATCATAAAATAAGATCATTGTATTGAAAAACATAACTTCAATGAAACAATGAGTTATCATGTGTGACATGAAATAATACATTTCTTTGATATCTTATATTACACACAGGACTTTGTTTTAATGAAACAATATAGTATCAAAATTATTATTTAATATATCACAGAGTTATTAGAATTGATTGTATGTGTAGGATTAACAAAATAAAAAAAATTAGGTTTATATATATATATTTTTATTCAAAATAAAATGCGAATCATTTAAAAAAAAATATATTTTTTTCTGAAAAACTGTATTTTTCTAAGGGATGGTTAATCATGCATTGTGCACATAATTTTAAGATAATTTTTAACACTAAAAAATATCTTTTAATAAAATAAAATTAAATTTTAAAATCAAATTTCCAATGTTATCTTAGTTTGATTTTTTAAATTTTTCCAAAAAGTAACTATTTTTTTATAAATAGTGAAAGATATGATTTCAATTAAATTATGTATACTGATAAAAAAAATATTTTATATTTGATTGAAATATCATGATTTCAATTATATATAAATAAATTCGACAAATTTATTTAGAATCATTTACATAATGAATTTTGTGATAATAATATTTTAAATTTTTTTACATTTTCACATTCAAACACGACTTTTTCATCACATCAGTGAGATTAATTTTAAATTATATTTTTTAGTTATGTGAATTGAAATTGAAAAAAATTATCATATTTTGAAACAAAATAAGTTTTAATTTATATTATTTTCAACAAATATTGTTACCAAAATTAAAATTTATATATTCAAAATTAATTATTGTGGTAAAGGTAAAATTAGTATTTTTTGTTTGTTAAATAATGAAAAATAGCATTAAAAATGACTTACCAACTTCTTAAATTCCCTTTTAATTTGATTAGCTACACAACATATATTATAGGTTATACAATGTTAAATTTTTAGGTTTTTTTCATGATAAAATAATGGGTATGATTGAATCTTGTCATTAAAAATACAAGTGTGTCAATCACCTGACCTAAATAAGGCCAGCCACTAATATATCATTCTTAAACCTTCGAAGATATATGTTTCAATGAATCCCGAAAGAGATTTATTTCCATTATAACATCACACATTTTTAAGACCTTTTTTGGAATAAATCCCTCCATGGTATGATTTAGAACTATCCTATAAGGATACTTGAAGAATAGGTAATGTTCTTCACCGATAATCATTATTTAATTAATTTCTCCACTAAATTGAACTATTATTCAAATATTATAATATAATAACCTAATTATATTTTATATAATATTTTTTTTATATAATAAACTCAGGAATAATACAATCATCACTTTTAACAAATGATTTATGAATTCATTATTTATCTGTACGAAAATAATACCGCATCATGAACCAATGTTATTCATTCTAACATTACCTCTATTCATGACTACGTATGATTATTTATATAAAATAATTTAATGACATTTATAACATATTATTATGACTAAATGCATTATATAATATAAATATTATTAACTTCAATCTTATTGTAGATACAATAATAATTCATGTTTGTACGGTGAACAACCACTTTAAGAATCAATATGATTTGTCTTTCACTAATGCTTCACATGAATGGTGATAAACATAAAATATATAATTATAAGAAAAATAAATGAAGTAATAATGATATTCTTGAAATATTTTTCATTTTTGAATGATAATATATCACTTTTATTCTTATATTTCACTCACTCAAAGATGAAAATAGCATTTTTGAATGTGTGGAAAACTGCCTAAATGAAGTGATGTGAACCTCTATTCATAATAATTCCTCACATATGATATTTATAAATTTATTTATTATGTATTGTATTTATGGTATTTTTATCATTATATAATGTTAATATATTAATTTCCTTTTATAAATTCCAAAAAATTTAAAAGTAAATTGAAATTCATGCAACACATAATCTATACAAACCAACAATTTGTTTTAATGAAATTGTTACAACATAGCCATTAAACATAATTTTCCTCTTCTATGAATTGATTATAAAAAAATTACATAAACTATTTCCATCATTATGATATTTTTAGTGGGGTATGATCAACATAATTTTATTATGAATAGTTACTTAACCATTATGAATAGTAATATGAAAAAAGTAATAGTAACAACACAAATGAATGTATAAATAAAATTTACGTATCTTATAAGTGAAAATATGATCATAGTAAAAATTTTGGTATTTTTTTAAGTAATGGATATTTAATTACAAATTTATGTTTAATTTAATAATTTAAATTTTATTTTATTTTCTCATAATGTAATCATATAGAAATAATTTATTGTTTTATGGTTATAATATAATTATATGAGACCATGATTAATTTTTCAAGGAATTATAAATATCTATATTTTTAAAAAAAATTATTTCAAAAAAATTATGATTTATATAAAAATAAATTATTCATATTTAGAAAATTACTTTCAAAAATTTGTATCCAATTTTAAAATTATACACAATGATAAATTTTTAGAGTTAATTTCTAGGATTTTAGGAAATAAAATAATTTCTTGGTGAATAATTTATTACAGTAATTTACCATACATATACATTATATGTCAAATACAATTTTAAAAATGTCAAGGATAATGTAATAACCCTTTTTTTGAACTCACAATTTGTCTTTAATATTTTTAGACACATGAACGAATACAATTTCTTTTCTAGATAAAAAAAATAAATTAATGATTAAAATAATCAAAAACCCCTCCTCTCATCGACTATAAATTCCACTCTTCAACCCATCATCACCTCACACATCCAAAGATTTGATAATTGTCCACATTCTGCCCAATACTCTCCCCTAAGATTTTCCTTACAACAATCAATTTCTGGTCTTACCATAAAGGAAAATTTTTCTAAATGTAGATCTCAAGGAGATGAGGTCAAGAGTTATATATCCTATTTTATTTTTTTATTAATTTTCGTTTCTCATACTATATTCTCATAAAATTATAAAATAGTAATTAAAAATATTATATCATATATATACTATAATTTTATAATTCTAATCGAAAAATTCATCCTCATATTTCTTATCCTCTCTATCTAATTATACAAATATAAACATTGTCTATTATGTGTCTAATTCCCAACCTTTTGGAAAATGATTTTTAGATTTAAATTATTTCCTTCAATGATATATATATAATCATATTAATGGTTGAAAAATATTTTAGGTTGTTTTATATGACCTTTTTTATGTTATGGAATTAACATATAGGCATATAATTAAATTATTTAATGAAACATGTTATTGATTATCAAAGAACCACCAAAACGATCTAAATGAATATTATTAATGTTTTATATAATAATTCCTCATCATATATGAAAATAAATATTTATGGTATGTAACGCCCCGACCCCAGTTACCCAGAGTCGGTGCATTATTACATAACATTGGCATGATCACAAGAAAGATCAAATCTCGAAAGACCGATTGGTTTAGTAGCCTTGGAAACACTAGATATATTCATAAGTTTTACATTACATCATAAAATGAAAAACTACTACAACAACATAATGTTTCCACAGTCCACACTATAATCCCCTCATAAAATCCCTGCAGGTCATTCATAACTTACATCTTCACATCCTGGGAAAAATAAAACATAGAAAAGGGGTGAGCTCAAATGCCCAGTAAGGATAACAATATAGCAGAAACTTTCATAAATAAGAATAAACATTTAAGGAAATGTATAACTAAAACAAAAGCCTTTTAAATATGAACTTTCAACATGGTATGGCATAAATAAAATGAAATAATGCCATTTACTTATTCACATGGATATTCTACTAATCGAATAATCACATGCAAAAATCAATAACCACTTTCATAATGTTGGAATGCATAATGCCAGACTATCATAACCACATAGTCAAGGCCTCGTGCCAAGACTACAAATAAGATTTTGTCAAGGCCTTGTGCCAAGACACTAGTTTGTCTCATGAGACCTACCGATGCATCGAGGAGCTATAGCGGGCTCCACCCGTCACTTATTAAGTCCAATGCATTCCCATATGAAAAGGTTTAAACATAACATAAACATTCGTATTAAAACTAGCATACGAAATGTCAATAATTTCACCATAAACTATGAATGGTATAAAAATAGCACATCCATAGTCAAACATATCACAAAACCTTCAATACAATATAGAAGATTTGTATCATAATAAATCAACTTCAAATAATCTTAAAATCCATCAAAGGATGTTGACATAGATGAAATCAAAATTATTTTTAAAGAAATATCTCCTTTTATTTTGAAATCATTTAAGATCCATATAAAATAAAACATTTTCTTTGAAAATATTCTTATAATCTTGTAAGGAAAGCTTTGAAGATTTTATAACGGCGTAAAATAACCGCACCCGCCGTATAATTTAAAAAAAACATTCTTACCTCAATTCTGCCGAAAAGGTTAAAAAGGACCTTGTTTTGAAAATGACGGAAAGATTCCTTTATAAACCACTTATAAAAGTCAAAAAGGGTATAAATGACTTTAACTCATAATTTAGTAAATAGTAAAAATGTTTTGAAATACATTTTTAAGAAACATGGATGTGGATGATAAAGAGATCCCAGTAGATTATTACGTATAAACAACCTCGGATAATGAAGATATTGTGAAATAACCCTTACATTGTACTTTTCCTTTGTTGGGGTAGGTTAACCTCCTCTATAATGGTGAAATAATTGTTATTAAACTATACAAGAATCATATACAATAATATGATATCATATATGATCTTTTAACATTGCTTTATTAATAATATCTTAGTATTATCGTCGTTTCGGGTGTTAACTTACTCATTTTCTTTTATATGTTTTGTTACATAAGCCATGTGTGTTGTATCTTATTCATATCCAGAATGATATCAAGTCCTTAAACATCATTTTTAAATCATCAAATGATAATTATACTTGAATGGATACGATGGAGAATGAATCTCATCGCGTTCGTGGAGACGGTAGTTCGTACGTACGCACGAGCGACAATATCATTATTTTGATATTAAAATAATATATAAATGGATGGTATATCATATATACAGAATCATTAACATGTTATATTTATTATTTACATGAGTTACACATCATTATTATACCCATCCAAATAATAATATATTGAATAACAATTACACCACGACGTGGAGACGGTAAGCCGTACGTACGCACGTATGGTGACATGTTACTCAAAGGGTGGATAGAATACTGAATATGGTTGTACCATATTTATAATAACATCACATTATATGTGAGATACTAGAATTATTATTTTAGAATGGTAAGAACAAAGTAAGAAGAAGTGGAAGAAGAAATGAACTTGGAGAAGGGTGGTGAAATCATTACCTCTTCTTCGGGTTCTTCCTTTTGATTTGATCAAAAGGGCTCCTTAGGTTGGCTTTCTGATCAAACTAAGGCATCTAGGTTGTAGTGAGGGATGTTGGGAGAGTATTTGGGCAGAGTTTGGCCGAACCAAAAGGCTTTTAAGGTGTGAAGAAATGAGAAGGAGGAGTGCACTTTTATAAGAGGGGTGAGGGGCACCTTTGGAAAAGCTAGAAATATTAATTTATAATAAATTCATATTCGGTTTATAATGGCTCCAATGCTTATTATTCAAAGTTTAAGGTGGGTATAGGTAGGAAACCACTCAACCAATAGAATTTAGACCGGTTTGGGTACTTATATTAACCTTATCTTTAAGTATTAACTCTAAGTTAATTAGTTTCACTTTTACAATGTCTCTTTGTATTTTTATATAATATGGTTAATAAACTTACTATATACATCCAAGAGACCCCCAAGTGGTACATTAATGATTAACCTATCATGATATAAGTCTCTTGGCCGAACCTTAGATTTTTAGGAATTTAATATCAATTAATAATATATTATTTGTTTTAAGAACTCTTTTATGTCAATTTTGACACTATTCAATGGTTGA
Organism: Viscum album; assembly: GCA_963277665.1. NCBI lineage: Eukaryota > Viridiplantae > Streptophyta > Magnoliopsida > Santalales > Viscaceae > Viscum > Viscum album. The sequence continues at coordinate 921,869,847 of OY728132.1, forward strand.
TTTTTGTGAAACTCATAACAGATTTATTACTTCTAACAAAGTCAATTAAATCAATCCTAATATATCATATTATCCTAGAAAATTAGTTTAATTCATTAAAAGCTTCATATTATATTTATTTGGGTATTTATAATATCAATTATTTTAATTTTTCACTATTATAGTAATTACTTCATCATCATTGTGTCATAAATAATATTAATTATTTAATGTCTAAAAATTATAAATAAAATATCATTATGTAGGAAATCGTTTTATCTTTCTAATTAATATTTATAATCTAAAATCCAACATATATAACCCTATGTAACAATTGTTTTGCTAAAAGATATATGCTTGTGTCGTTTTTGTATTCATTTTAACTTAATTAAAATAAAGTGTCATTATCACTTACAAGTGGATCCATTGGGTCCCAAAATAGACCCAAAGATGCCCATGGTCGACCATGTATCAACCAATAGGGTTAAGACACGTTTTAGGGTAATTTAGTATTATTATAATATTATTTTCTTTATCCCCTATTTACCGGATTTACCCTTAACCATGGTAAATAAAATATATACCGTAGTAATTATTCAAAATGTCTAAAAATAAAAGTTACCTATTTACACAATATGAACATCCTGATTCCAAATATGGAATCCATTTTTCTAAATTCAAAACACAGAAGTGGAAGAAATTAATTTAAAATTAATTCCCGCTGTCAAAACAAAAAGCGTGTTTTTAAGAGATAATAACTATCAAAAGATTGACACGTGTTTATGTTCAGTTTAATTGTAAACTTTTGTCTAATGACCAACATTATATTAAATTGTAAAAATATATTCTAAATATACTTTAAAACCACTCAAATTCATAATTTATCACTATTAATTATTTTTATTAAAAAAGTTGTTTTTAATTAAAATTTAGTAATTTTCACTATTCATCAAAATATGAAAGTTATCCGAAAAGTACCAAAATTTCACCTTAGGCTAAATTCGATATTCCGAATCCAAAAATGAAGTCCATTTAAAAATATAAAATATATATTATTTCAAAATTTAGGTATTACTATTCATAACGGCCAGTTTGATTGGTTGTGGTGTGTGTTAAAACTCGAAGTTGCGTACAACACACGCTACTGTTTTATTCAAAGGAAAGCGTACCGTGGAAGCTTGGGAAGTTTCATTTTAAATTTTTTGATGTCTCCATTTAGTCAAAAAGTTTAAAATATTGTATTTAAAAAGGTTTCACTATCAAAAGTTGATAAAAGTGCAATACTGAAAATGAATCTGTTCTTGCATTATGACTAAGAAACTCATAATATGGATTCTAAAATTATAAAGTTTAAAATTTAGTTAATACTATTCATGACCTCTTTTAATGGCTTTTTTTTGGTAAGTCATGGTGCAATTGAACTCGGTGTTCCCTGTAGTGCAAGTTATTAAATTATTTTGAAGAAATAACACACTATGAAATCTTGGGGTGTTACATGGAATCTTTTAATATTTGGGGTACATATTAATAACACTTTATTCTACTTATAAAGGTTCACATCAATTCAACATGACAGCCCATAACAAACCAATAATGGAAATCATTTAAAGAACGTAGCTGAAACAATTGAAAGAATAAAATATTATTGATAAATTGGTGAAATGATGATATAAAATGATTATATAAGTTGTTATAAAATAGAATATGTTTTAAAAAATATTAACCACACTCTTTTAACAATTATTTATGAGGTTTAAACACGTTTGATGAAAGTTTAACCCATGGTAAGGGAATTCTTAACCCAATTTCTATTATTTGGGTTTAAATTATATATCCTTAATTTGTAGCATTCTAAAATTATTTTTGAAATTTAATTATATTATATTAAATTTATTTATGTGTATTTATAGTAAATATACATATTCCTTGCATTTGATTAATTCACTATTACTTGATATCATATTTGTAATGGATAGTTTCTTTAAAAATCATTTTCTTAATTTCTATTTTTCATTAAAATAAAAAGGTTTATTTTAATTCATTTATTATCTTTTTATGATTATGTTATATTAATTGGTAATTTTTTATGATGAAGGGTGGGACTTATATCACCCTACAATGAATTTTTTATGATTAGGTTGCAGGATGGTCATATTGTTAGTCCAAGTGTAACTATGACGGTTACACCATATGGTAGTTGTGGGGATTACATTGTAAGTTAGAGGTGAGTGTAATAAATAATAAGGTAGCCATGAGGGTTACAAAATTATATAAGTAATTTATCGTGTTACCAATATGGATTATTTTTTCCTTATATTTTACGAAAATTTAATGTTTCACAACGTATGTATATGATACTTTATTCGTGAAAGGTATATCACTATGATAAAGATTGACATGATTATAAACATTCTCACACTAACAGTTAATTTCATTTTTTATACCTAACTGATCTTTTAAATCTCATACCATTATTTTAAATGTTATTTATAGATTATAAGGATTTGTAAGAGGAATAAAGGAGTCATGTTAAATGTTATGAATATTTGTAAAAAATCATGTTATATTTTTAATGTTTTATGTTTTAGAAGAAATGGATTATATTATTGTGGTACCCAAAATATATTCTTGTGGGTTGAAATGTATTAATTATTTCCTTACATTCAAAAACTATAAAATGAAAAGATCTTAGTCAATTTAATGAATTCAATTCTAGTTGAATCAACTAGTTTCTATAATAATTGAAGTTGAGTCCATGTAGTTGTTATCGCATAATGGGTTAGATAAAATTAGATGTTTGTAAGCCTTTAATATAATAAGATAAATTATTTTTACCTCATGTTTATGTATAAAATATATAGAAATGAATGATTTCCTTGTGGCTTCTTCAATGTTTTGTCTGTTTAGATTGGTCTTTCATTGAAGAAAACTAGAAGTATAAGTTGGATAGAACCAAGAATATAATATCATTCAAAATCTAGAACCTACAATGGTATGGATTAGAAATGCGTAGTTTGTGATAGTAATATTTCAGATGGAGCTAGAAATAAATGATGACATCATCTATTCAAGTGAACAACCAATGTTACCACAAAGGAACAAGAAAATAGTATAACATTTTTTTGATGAAACACCCTCTTATTATTTGTAGATATGTTGATGTTGTGGATGATGAAGGATTGAATATATCCATAGAAATGTTATTCAATGTTATAAGTTGTTGAAATAATGTTATGGTTAGTCTTTAAATTTATCATTTTGAAATAGAAGATGACCAGTGGTGGTCAAGGTTTAATAATCTCATGGATAATGATGTCATGTATGTTGTAGAATGGGATGAACATAAAAATACATTCCATAAAACTATAATATTAATGTTGTTTGACTAATGATGGAAACAAAATTACTTAAATTGTAAAAAAATTAGGAAGATTAAGTTGAATTTTATTCAGAAAACATCACCCGACTGGAAATGTACACTCCGAATATTATTCTGAATCATGATAGAAAAATCAGCAATATTTACTCAGAATAGAATCCATGATATAGATGGGAATAGAGGAACCCCGCATTTTTATAACACAACATTTCATTACATCTTACAAAATAGTGGATCTTTAATGTCTACTGTCTTTGAAATTAGGAACATAATATATGAAAACAACATAAAACCATCTACTTAAACACATGAAAGGCTTCTTTAATTTTTCATTCTGTGGTCATTACTGCATCTCATAACATGGGAACATACATTAAAGGAAAGGGTGATTAGAAGGCCCTGTAAGGGAAACAAGAGAAAAACTTTTTACATGTGAACTTGATATACATCAATAAGTCAAGAAAAATAGCTATAAGTCATGAGAAAGAGATCATGAGGCATATCATAATGAAAAGAACATGATTCATAACCTGAATATGTGGATACAATATTTAACTTAGACAATAATGAACATATAACCAAGGTCTATCCCCAATGTGTCATTTAAAATAAATTAGCAAAGTTATTCACCAAGGTATCGTGAAAATTGTAATCCCTATAGATTACATCATTACCCAATGCATTGGGGCGCAATCAGGTCGCACCCATAATATTTCTTTATTATCATGTGATCCACATATATCATCATCAAAAATTTCATAAATAACCCATATAGCATAAAAGAAATGGGTATCATTTCATAATCATAATGTTTTAAAAACTGCTTTGAAGACATGATCTTCATGTCACATTAAATCCACGGAAAAAGAAAGAGGGTTTCATGTATGTAAATACCAGAATTTAAAATAGAAATTTTTTAAATATATGTGAATACCCATGTATAAGAATGATATTTGAGTATTTAGTTAGTAAAATAAAATAATTTAAGAAAAAGAGAAATACATTTTGACACGAAAAATATGCAGCACAACGGCTATGTTACAGGGTTTTAGAAAACATTGAAAAGAGAGGGGACATGGGTCACCCACTCATAAATGATCCATAAAAGAGTAGGGGATATAATATAAAGGATATACGAACATGGTAATGAAATATTAAGGACATACCATATGAAATGAAAAACGTGAAAGGAAGACAAAAATAAGATTTCTCTTATGAAGAATTCGGCAGCCTAACGACATCACTTAAAACATAAAAAAATTAATTTATGAGATTAAATATGGTCTCTCATCATGTGAACATAAATTTAATGTATTATGAATAAAGATATCATATCCAACATGGAAAAAAAGTAACATCAATGACTTGACATGAAAGTAGAATTTTGAAAATTGGAAGAGTGAATGAATCCCCTACCTTGAAGAGTAATTTTAAAATCTGGATGTTTGGGACCATGTGAGGAATGAGAGAACCTTGGTAGGATTACATGTGAGTTAAGGAGACCATAACATCATTTAAGAGGATTTTGGAATTGAGAGGATGAGTTAATGGCTTGGTATTTATAGGGGAAGTGAGGGGATAATGCATTAATGGCCAAGGGACACCTCATTGGTGGTATTGGAAAAGCCATGGGCTTTCCCATGGTATATTCTGATGTTATTGACCAATTGGGACACCTCATACATTATAGTACTATTCATAAGTCGACCATAATTATTACATAATAATTACATCCTTAATGATGTCATTAAACACCAGAAACTCTAAACTGAAAATTCACTATTCACCGAAAATTCAACCTTTTTTGAAAAATCCAAAAACAATTTCTTAACATAATATCGATAATATGAATTCAAAAATGAAATCCATTTTATAAAAATAATTTTTTTGTTATTTTTAATTTAATCTTTAAATAAAAAAACACTCTTCACCAGAATAAACTAATACCTAACTAATAATTTCTAAAACAGTTATTTACCTATTTTATTGAATAAAATTACTTAATAAAGGTGACTAATTTATATTAATACTTTCTTTAAGTGATATTACTAATAAATTTGGTCATATTACTAATCCTAAGAGTAAAATCACAATTCATAATTTTCTATTCACCAAAAGTTGAGTTGATCTTATTAGACTCTAAATTTCTTACTAAACACCTTTGTAGAAGACCATTTTTTTTAAAAACATACATATTATTAATTATATAAGGTTCACATTAATATTTTAAAATATAATTTTTTTTCAAAATTCATCCACAAGATACATCATATTTTTATCCGGACATCATAAAATTCACAAACTTCTCCATAGGAAGAAATCACAATTTTATTTATCTCAAAGGATTACACAAAGTAGCTATGGTCTCGTTACATATCCCCTTATAACACCAGCATATGACCTAAGTGTAAGGTCTGCTAAGGTTATAGAATCCGAGGGAGGATCAGATAACATATCCCTAGTAGTATTATCCACTAACTTGAACTTCTCCCATATAGGATTCCGTTCAAGCTTGACACACTGGAGTTCAGCTCGGGCTTGGTCCAAAGAGAAACCCAAAGATGCCACCTCCTTCCCAAGCTCTAATAAGTGGGCTTCATAAGGTTTGAGTCTACTGGATGAATCCATAAACTCTTCTTTCAGAATTAATCATTAACATATCAATTAAATTTATATGAGTTAATTAATTTACTATTGAAAATGTTTGGGTCATTACATTCTTCCCCCCTTATGAAATTTCTTCCCTGATATTTTAATGCAAAGTCCTAGTCAAAAAGGTGATGGTACTTTTGCTTCATTGTTTCCTCAGGCTCCCACGTTGCTTCTACATACTTATTATTCCTCCTAAGCACTTTCACAAAGAGGGTAGTCTTGTTGCGTAGAATGATGTCTCTATGGTCTAAGATCTCCACTAGATGCTCCTCATAAGAGAGGTCATGTTATAGTTGTACCATCTCTGGGATCAGTACATGAGAAGGGCCGGGTATGTACTTCTTCAAGAGAGATACATGGAAGACATCATGAACGTGAGCTAGTTTTGGTGGAAGTGCTAGACGATAGGCCACTGATCCAATGTGATCAAGAATTTCATAGGGGCCAATGTACCTAGGTCTGAGCTTCCCTTTCATCCCAAACTACATGACTCACTTCCAGGGAGAAATTATAAGGAAGAGTTTGTCTCCAACACCAAACTCCAAGTCCCTTAGATGTTTGTCAGCATAGCTCTTCTGCCAACTCTGAGCATCCATTATTTGTTGTTGGATGGCATGAACCTTTTCTATCATCTCTTGCACAAGATCAGGCCCAAGAAGCTTTCTCTCACCAGCTTCATCCCAACAAATAGGAGTTCTACATCGCTTTCCATACAGAGCATCATATGGTTCCATCTGAACACTCTAATAGATGCTGGTGTTGAATTAGAACTACACTAATGGTTGGATTTGATTCCATCCACCTTTAAATTCCATTGAGCATAATCTCAACATTTCCTCAAGTGTTTGAATAGTCCTTTCATATTGTCCATCAGTTTCAGGATGATAGGCCATACTAAAATTCAATTCAGAATTCAGAGCTTGTAGAAGAGATCTCCAGAATTTTGATGTGAATCATGGATCACAATCAGATACGATGGATTGTGGTACCCCACGCATCCTTACCACTTCCATTATGTATATCATGGCAAGTCGATCCATAGAGAAATATTCCTGAATAGGGATCAAATCGGTGGTCTTGGTGAGACGACCTACTATAACCCATATCACATTGTTACCTTTGGATGTTCTCGAGAGACCAGTGACAAAGTCCACAGTGATAATATCCCACATCCTTGCGGGTATGGGTAGCGATTGTAATACCACATCAGGAAGTTGTCTTTCTTCCTTTACTTGTTGACACACCAGGAACCGTGTAGTGTAATCAGCAATTTCCATCTTCATGTAATCCCACCAATAATGATCACGAAGGTCTCTATACATTTTAGTGCTTCCCTGATGTATAGAGAAAGTAGATCTATGAGCTTCATCCATCAGTACTTTTTTTATCTCCAGAATAGATTGAACAGATAGTCTTGTATGAAATTTCAATACACCTTCTTGATCAATATTGAAATCATGAAACTTCCCATCCTTCACAGCCTCAAAATTCTCCTGTAACAAAAGATCTTTGTTTTGATCCTTCTTGATCTTCTCTACTAATTAAGGTTGAGAAGTCATTTGGGATAAGGTTAATGTTTTCTCTTACCTTATAATCCCCATGACTAGTTTTTATATATCGTTAATCAAGGGATCTCCTAGGATCCTCATTGTCTCTAGAACAAGAAGGTCATTCCTGCTTAATGCATCAGTGAATTTGTTTTCTCTTCTAGGGTGATACTGAATTGAACGATCATAGTCTTTAATAAGCTCCAACCATCTCCTTTGTCTCATGTTCAATTAATTTTGCGTGAAAATATACTTTAATCTTTTCTGGTCGATTTATATATCACATTTCTCCCAATAAATATAGTCCCTCCATATCTTCAGTGCAAAAACAACGACCCCTATCTCTAGATAATGCGTAGGATAATTCTTCTCATGTTGCTTCAGCTAACGAGATGCATAATCCAATACTGTGAAATTTTGCATGAGGACGCACCCAAGCCCTTTCAGAGATGCATCGCTAAAAATAATGAATCCTTCTCTGATAGAGGGTAGTTTTAACACAGGTGCAGTAACCAATATCTTCTTCAACTCTAGGAAACAATCCTCGAATTACTTTGTCCAGATGAACTTAATCCCTTTTCGAGTCAAAATATTTAGTGGATTAGAAAGTCATGAATTTTTTTTCACAAACCTCCTATAATATCCTGCTAAACCATGGGAACTACGAATCTCAGTTACTGTTTTGGGTTGAGGCCACTACTCCACAACGGTTGTCTTTGTATGGTCTACCAAGATTCCTTAATTGGTTACGATGATACCAAAGAAAGCTACTTGTTGTAACCAAAACTCACACTTGGTGAACATTCCAAAGAGCCTCTCCATCTACAGAGTTTGCAAAATAACCATCAGATGATCATCATGCTCCTCATGAATTTTTGAATATATCAATATATCATTAATAAAAACTACCAAAAAGTTATCAAGGTAGTCCTTAAAGACTCCATTCATCAAATCCATGAAAATAGCAGGTGTATTAGTCAAGCCGAAGGGCATAACAGTAAAATCATAATGGCCTTATCTTGATCGGAAGGTAGCCTTTGGAATATATTCCTTCTTCGCCCTCAGTTGATGATAACCAAATTGAAGATCAATCATGGATAAGAATTGAGCCCCACGAAGTTGGTCAATTAAATCATCAATTATTGGAAGAGGGTATTTGTTCTTTACTGTGATCCGGTTCAGTTCTCTATTATCACTACATAGCTACATTGATCCATCCTTCTTCTTCAGTAAGAGAACTGGTTCTCCCCATGGAGACACATTCGGTTGGATAAACCCCATATACAAGAAGTCTTCGAGTTGTTTCTTTAAATTTTGTAGCTCCACATCTTCCATTCTACATGGGGTCTTTGATATCGGTTGATATCCAGGTACAAGTTCAATGAAGAACTCTACCTCTCTTTCTAGGGGAGGTCCAGGTAACTCCTCAGGAAATACGTCCATGTATTATTGAACAACTAGAACATATTCTATTTTAATACTCCATTTTCCTTATTCATCCTCACTGATTAAATCCATAATAAACGATATAAGAGGTGCATCTAGATAAGTATTAATTCGGGATATCTATCCTTGGAAGATAATTTTAGGTCATTCATTCAAGACTACTAATATCTCATTACTTCTACATTTGATCCTAGCATTATACATTTAGAGCCATTCCATCCCTAGTATAACGTCGAATTCCATCATGGAAATGACTAGTATATTTGAGAAAAGATTGTGCTCACTAAAGTAAACATTAGATTATCTAAACACTTTTGATGCATGGATAATCCCAATTGGATTCTTGACTGACAACTCTACCTCTTGCAGTTCGGGGATTGATTCATATAATCATTGCAAACATGGAGGAAATAAGGGAATGTGTAGAACCAGAATCAACAAAGTACTTGCTTGTTTTTAGAGGACAACATGAGTACCTTCCAGCACTTCATTCTGAGCTTCAACTTCAGTTGTTGTTATAGAAAAAGCATGACCTTTCTCCCTTGGCCTTTGCTGAGGTTGATGGTGATTCCCCTCCACTGCCTTCGGATTAGGACAGTGATTAGCAAAGTTCCCATGTTGTCAACACTTAAAGCATTGGACTTCAGGTTGGGCCAGAACCATCTATCCTCCCTCATTATTGTTGGGGAGTTGAGGCTTCACATCGTAATGACAATTCCGAGCAATATGGACTTCTCTTCCACACGTGTAGCACTTACCACTTCTGATCAAGCAGTTCCCTAAATGCTTCTTCCCAAATTTATAGCATGTGGCATGTTGCATTTTCTTTCCACCTCTTTACTGATCAAATCTTCTTCCCAGTATTGGTTCTAGAGCTCTTTTCATCTCATTTGATTTGTGATACCACTGTGTCTCACATAACATAAGTTCGACTTTAGTAGCACTTCAAACAATTTCTTTGTAGCTATCATAGTCATTGTTGGCTAGATTCTTCGACACATGAGATTGTATTCCACCAAATAATCTATCAACCTTCCCATTAGGGTCCATGAAAAATCTTGAGGTATAATGGGAATGCCTTGTGAAGTTCATCTCTTAGATTCCAACAGATTCATTCTCCTTCTGCTTTAGCTCGAGAAATACTTTCTCCATTCACGTTCTCATCAAACGAGGGAAATAATTATTGAAGAATATTCCCCTGAACTCTTCCCACTCCATAGCTTCCATCTCAACTCTTGGATTCATGTTTTTGATCAGTGACCACCACTGATCATCTTCTCCCTCTAGGAGGTACACAGCATGGGTGACTTTTTCTTGTTTTGAACAAAGAAGAATAGAAAAGATCTTTTCAGTAGAGCTTATCCATTGTTCTTCAGCCAATGGGTCAGTATATCCTCTGAATTTTGGTGTTCATTGATGCATGAAGGACTCAATAGAGTGTTGTTCCCTTCTTGGTGTGATCGGCCTCTCAGCTTGATTCAAGTTATTACTCATAACATGAGTCAACTGGTACACCATTCACATGAATGTTTCCATTCCGGCTTCCATCGGAGGGCCGTTAGCACATGGTCCATTGTGGTCACCATATGCATGGTTCCTCCTATTTCTCACAATTTTCTAAAAGGATAAAATCTTAGTGAGAAACTTGTTTCATTAATGAATATTTTAACTATAAAGTATTCTATATCTTAAAACATCATTATTAAATAATTATATTTCACTATAATTCCTTCATAATGATTCATAAAAAGCTTTCAATTAACCAAACATATCTATCGGGACTGTCGTAACCAAGAGTGCTGCAAGGCCAGTTGTTGTCCACCTGTTCCCGTTCGTGTCTAGCTCAAAGTGGTGTTTTTGGGTTTTACGCCTATGTACATATGTGCCTGAGCCACCTCTACCTGCTCGTATCTAGACATGGATGTATTTGTTTGATTAAAACCTTACTCAATACTCACCAAAATACCGAGAAGTTTTCCTATATTTAAACTTCTATGTTGGGTTATTATTAAATTTTTCAAAGCCTAATTCCAATAAATAACTAAACTATACTTTGATACCAACTCTGGCATCCTTCCTTTTTATAACAGCACTTTACATTACATCATACAAAACAGAGGATATTTAAAGTCAAGTGTCTTGGAAATTAGGAACATAATATATGAAAACAACATAAAACATTATTCTTAAACACTTTAATGGATTCTTCAATTTTTCATCCTATGTTCATTACTGCATCTCTTAACCTAGGAACATACATCAAAGAAAAGGGTGAGTAGAAGGCCCAGTATGGGAAACAAGAGAAACATTTTACATGTGAACTTGATATACATCAATAATGTCATGAAAAAAAGCTTTAAGGCATGAGAAAGAGATCATGAGGCATATCATAATGAAAATAACATGATTCATAACTTGAATATGTGGCTACACCAATTAACTTAGAAAATCATGAAGATATCACCAAGGTATATCCCCAAGGTGTCATTTTAAAAAAATTACCAAGGTTATTCACCAAGGTATCATTAAAATTGTAATCCCTAGAGATTATATCATTACCCAATACATTGAAGATCTATCAGGGAACAACCTTAATTTTTCTATATTACCATGTGATCCAAATATATCATCATCAAAAATTTCATAAATAACCAATACAACTAATATAAATGGGTTTCATTTCATAATCATAACGTCTTAAAAACTTCTTTAAAGACATGATCTTCATGTCACTTTAAACCCATGGAAAAGGAAAGTGGGTTTCATGAATGTAAATCCCATAATTTAAAATTTAAAATTTTGATATATATGTGAATACCCCTATAGAATAAATACCTTTGAGTATTCACTTAATAAAATAAAATAATTTTAGAAAAGGAGAATCACATTTTGAGATGATAAATATGCAGCATAACGACTATGTTATAGGGTTTTTGAAAACATTGAAAAGAGAGGGGACATGGGTCACACACTCATAAATGATCCATAAAATAGTAGGTGGACATAATATAAAGGATATAAGAACGTGGTAATGAAATTTGAAGGACGTACCATATGAAATTAAACACATGAAAGGAAGACAAAAATTAGTTTTCTCTTATGAAGAATTCGGCAGCCTAACGGCATCACATAAAACTTCAAAAAATGAATTGATAAGATTAAATAGGGTCTCTAATCATCTGAACATAAAAGGAAAGTATTATGAATATACATATAATTTTCCTACATGTAAAAAAAGTAACTTGAAAGACTTGACATGAAAGTAGAATTTTTAAAATTGGAATAGTGAAAGAATCCCGTACCTTGAAGAATAACACCGAATTCTTGATGTTTGGGACATTGGGAGGCTTCAGAGAACCTTAATAAGATTCCTTTGGAGGTAATGAGACCATAAAATTGTTGTGATGGATTTTGGAATGGAAAGGATGATAGAATGGATTTGTATTTATAAGGGAAGGGACGGGACAAGGCATTAATGTCTAAGGGACACCTCATTGGTGGTATTGGAAAAACCATGGGCTTTCCCATGGTATTTGATCATGGTAGTGGCCACATGGTACACATCATACCTTATATTACTATTAATATGATGAGTAGAATTATTACATAATTATTACATCCTTAATGATGTCATTAAACACCCAAAACTCTAAACTGAAAATAAATTATTCACCGAAAATTCATCCTTTTGAGAAAAATCCCAAAAAATTATCTTAACATAATATCGATGCTCTGAATTCAAAAATAATATCCATTTTATAAAATTAATTTTCTAAATATTTTTAATTAAATCTTTAAATAAAAACACACTATTCATTTGAAAAAAACTAATACTTAACTAGTAATTTCTGAAACAGTTATTTACCTATTTTATTGGATCACATTACTTAATCAATGTGCCTAAATTATATTAATACTTTAATTAAGTGAGATTATTTATCCAATTGATCAAATTAGTAATCCTAAGTATTAAATCACTATTTATAATTTACTTTTCACCAAAAATTATGTTGATATTATTAGACTCTAAATTTCTTACTGAACACATTTGCAGAAGACCATTTTTTGAAAATCCTTACACATCATTAATTATTTAAGGTTTACATAAATATTTTAAAATATCATTTTTTTTGTTCTAAATTAATTAGTAAGATACATCCTATTTTTATTTAGACATCTGAAATTTCACAAACTTTACAATAGGAAGAAATCACAATTTTATTTAACTCAATGGATTACACAAAGTAGCTACGGTCTCGTTACATAGCCCCTTATAACACCAGCATATGACCTAAGTGTAAGGTGTGATAATGTGAGATAATCTGAGGGAGGCTTGGATAATATTTCCCTAGTAGTAATCTCCACTAACATGAACATCTCCCGTAGGTGATTCCGTTTGATCATGACATGCTGGAGTTCGTCCCGGGCTTGGAACAAAGCGAAGCCTTAAGATGCCACCTCCTTCCCAAGCTCTGATAAGTGGGATTCATAAGCTTAAAGTCTATTGGATGAAGTAATCGAAACTTATTTCTACATTAACCATTAACATCTCTGTTAAATCATTATGAGTAAATTAATATACGATTCAAAATGTTTGGGTCGTTACAGAAATCACCCTACTATGAATTAAAAAGTTATGATAAACATTTCTAATGTTTTGGGAGGGTAGAAATGATGTTTTCTGAAGATACCTTGTACATTGACAACAAGTAGATAAAAAGTTACATATGTAAAGAGATGGTTCATAATCAGTCAATGAAATCGAAGTTAAGAGATTTCAGTTTCTATTTTTTGAATAGTTACATAAAAGAACACTACAAAATTTTATTCCAAAACTCGGAAAGTAGCTATACTATAAGATGAAATGTGTAATGAGAACCTTTGTGACTACAGTGGAATATGTCAATCCATCCAGTGATGTAGTATCATGTAATTTGTTTTTTACCATATATTTCGATGATGTCGTGTTTGATAAGGGGTTGAATCATTCATTTATTTATAATAAAAATTGATGTAAATTAGAAATTTCACCTCATTTAATTAGACTGGAACCTATGGTTAAAACAATAGGGAAAATATGATAAAAAAAATTCAATATAAATATCTTTTATTGGTTTTCTATGGAAAGACAATAACATCAAATATTATTGTTTTCCCTCATTATATTTACATGACATTATGGGTATGGATTGGATGTATTTTTATAATTCTATGATTTATTGTAGGGATAGATAAGTTTTTTTCGTAATGGGTTTTAGTATTTATTAAAGAAGGGACTCGTACAATTGATAACATATCATGATGTTAAGAAAGTATTGGAATATGGAAATAAATTTTATATTTCTCATATTTTTAAAAACATGGGAAGTTTTCATATTAATGATGTGCAAATGGTAAATGAATATACATATGTTTATCTTGTTGATTTTCCCAGTGTAATACCTGATCATGATGTTGGATTTACTAATGAATTCCGTCCTAATATTAATACAAAAATGTAACCCCCCTTATCAAAAGGATCTATTGGAACATATTGAATTGAAAGATCATTTTCATGAGTTTCTTGATAAAGGTTTTATTTGTGATTTCACTTTACCATATAGGGATCCTATTTTATTTGTAAACATAATGAGGGTTCCATGAGTATTTCTATTTATTATTGAGCTTTGAATAAAATTTATTTTTTTAAAATAAGTATCTATTATCTCATATCGAAGACTTGTTGGATCATCTCTAGGGAGCTCAGAATTTTTACAAGATTAAATCGAGATCTGGATACCATTAGATGAACGTGGAGGATAATTAAATCCTGAAAAGAATTTTTCATACAAGATATGGGAATAATGAGTCTATTGTTTTGTCCTTTGGATTGGAAAATACCCATATGTATTCATGGATCATATGAATAAAATATATTTTTTGAATATTTGGATATGTATGTTGTTGTTTTTAAGGATAATATATTGGTCTTTTCAAATAGTTTTGTGGATCATGAGAAATATTTAATAATTTTCATGAATAATCTATAATAAAATAAGTTATACTAAAAAATTATAGAATATGAATTTTTGTTGTAATAGATTTCTATTCATGGGAAAATTCTAAGTATAGACGGAATGATAGTTGATCCTGCCAAAAACATGTAGAAAAAGAATTTAAAAGTTCCAAAAATGATACAGAAATCATAGTTTTCTTTTATTACAAAGTTATTACCAATAGTTTGTTAAAATCATTGCAAGATTATCTATTTGGATACCTAAGTTAATACAAAGTTGGGATTGATTTATTTTTATATGAGAATGTGAACACTGTTTTCAGGAACTAGAGAAGATATTGGTAAAAGCTCTAGTTTTGTAAATGCCTGCAAGATTTGGTGATTTTGTCATCAACATGGATACTTCTTTGAATGGACATAGTTGAGTTCTGATGCAGAATGATCAGTTAATTTCTTATGATTCAAGAAAACTAAAAAATCATGAGTTAAGTTATTCTACAAATTATTTTTAATTAGAAATTTTTTTTTCTATTTTAAAAAATTTAGGCATAATTTATATGCATCCAAATTTGAAATATATACTAACCATAAAATTATGAAGCATATATTCGAATAGTATGAAGAAAACATGAGTCAATGAAGATGGATAGAACTGAAAAAGTGTTATGATTATACGATCAATCTCCATCCTATAAAATCAAACAATGTGTATATTCCTTGATTCACAAAGATCATTCATTATTAACAATTTTACATGTAGAATAAGAACCCTTGATTAATAATTTGAATAATTTTTTCTTCAAAATCTTTGGTGCAATAAATTCCCCTGTTTTGATTCTTGTTTCTATGCAGTCATCAATATAATACATAATTAATAAAGTGAAAATGGAATTCTATGAGCTGCATAAAATTAAAATTTATAAAAATGGGTATGTTTCTAAAATTTACCTTGATAATGATATTGTTGAGATTTGGAAAAATATTATGCCTTCATTGAGATTACCAATTAAGAATGAATTATTGTGTGAAGCTCATAGTCCTACATTTTCAGTTAATCCTAGAATTACTAAGATGTATAGAGACCTTTAAGAGTATAAATTGTTTTATGAAAGGAAAAATAGATATTGCTGATTTTAATGTGAAATGTTTTACTTGTAAATAGGTTAATTCAGAGTGGGAGTTATTGAAGGGGTGGTTCATCCATTTAATGTGCTAGAGTGGAAATGGAAAAATATATCAATAGAAATTGAATTGGGTCTACCAAATGATTCTCAAGGTAAAAATGTGATTTGGGTTATTGTTCATAGACTAACTAAATCTGTACACTTCCTTTCTATTTGAGATATTTTTTATTTGGATCTTTTATCTCAATTGAACCTGAAATATATTGTTTGGTTACATGTATTTACCCATTTCATTATATATTCAAGTGATCACATGAACAAATATAACTTTGGATAGGCCTTTATGTGGTTTTGGGTAAAATATTAAATATTACCACAACATTTAATCCTCAATTTAGTGGATCGACTGAGGGAACTAATCAGACATTGGAGGATATGCTTCAATATTATTCAATAAATTACTAGGGATGTTGGGATCAACATATTTATTTAGTTTAGTTTACTTATAATAATAGTTTTCATTCAAAAATATAAACATAACATTTTGAGACATTGTATAGAATGAGATTTTGAACACTATATTTTTTTAATGAAGTTAAGGAATGTAAGTTGATAGTGCTTGATTTGGTAGAGGAAGTGGCTGAGAATGTGAAGATTATCCAGCAACACATGTAGTATACATAGATCATGATGAATCATTATGAATATAACACGGGGAAAGACTTTTCTTTTAAGGAATTTGATCATGTTTTTCATAGAATATATCCAAGGAAAAGTGGAAATCAATTTGGTACGAAATGAATACTAAGTACATGGATTGTTGGACCTAATAAAATCCTAGAGGAAATTGGACCATTTTCCTAAGAGTTATCATTGCCTATTAGTTTATCTCAGATACAAAAGGTTTTACATGTTTTGAATTTATGAATGTTATTTCATGATTCATATCATATTTTGAGAAAATGAGTTTACCCAGTAGATGATAATATTTCTTATGAAGAAACCCATATTCAAATTCAAGATCGTAGAGGGAATGTATTATAGAGTAAGTTAATCAACAAGGTAATGGTTTTGTGGAGAAACCACGTGGTTAAAGAAACAACATAGGAATCTAATATCCCTATTAGGGAAAGGTACCCTCGTTTGATTAATAAGTAAATAAAAATATTGGGAGGATTCAACTTTCAGAACATTGGGAGAATGTAACAACCCATGGATTTACAAATAAATTGAAATACATGAAACACATAGTCTCTATATATGAATACATTCTTATGTAGATATTTATAACCAATGAATTAATCACAATTTTTCCCTTACATGAACGGAATTCAAAAAAGGGACATACACAGTTGTGATCAGTATGATATATAGAGTATGATATGATCAAATAAATTTTCGGTGAGTAGTAAAATGACCCTTATGAATACTAAAATTTTATAATGAATAGTATCATTAGAAAACAATTTATAAATAAAATTTAGGAATCATAAAAGTGAAAATATGATAATAGTATACGTGTTGGTATTTTTCTAAGTAATATATATTTAATTAAATTTTTATGATTAATTTAAAAAATTAAATGATAATTAATTATCTTATAATGTAATAATAAATTATTATTTTATTTTCATATTATTATAATATAATTATATGATAACTTGATTAATTGGTCAATGTCTTATAAAATGAGTTATTATTTTAAAAATGGTTTTTTAATAAATTATGAATCATTTAAAAATTATATTAATCATATTTAGAAAATAATTTTCAAAAAAAATTCTTAAATTTGAAATTGTACATGTATAAAAATGGTTATGGTAAATTTTTTGTATTTTTATTAAATACATTATTTTTTAATAGAGAAGTCAGATAATTTCACATATTTATACATTATATGTTAAATAAAGTAATACTAACATCATGGAAGATCAAAGAACCCTAGGAGAAAAATCACTTGATCAATTTACTATTTTTAGTCACATGTCCCTACAATATTGCTTTTCTTGAAAAAAAATTATTTATTAAATTAATAAAAACCCCCTTGTCTCCTCAAATATAACTTCCACACATCACCCCCTTTTCACTTCACACCTCTAAGGCTTTGATAACTTTTAAAATTATACCAAATCCCTTTCCCAAGTCAATTTCCCACATTAAAGGCCTTCTAGTCATAGAAAATTGACAAAACCAAAGGCCTTAAGGAGGATCTCAAGTTGAGGAGATCAATAGTTAAAACGCCTCTTTCATTTTCTTTTATTTTATTTTTCATTATTTTTATTATCTTATACCCTCTTCACCTCCCTTTATCCAAGACTCATGAAAAATATAGTATTATATATATAATATAATTTTATATTGTTTTTTGAAAATTTTGTTATTATAATTCTTCTCCTCTCTATATAATTATAAAAATTAAATAGCATCTGTGATGTTTCAAATTACTAGCCTCAGGGACGATGTGTTTTCAGTATACATTGATTCTTTAAAATCTAGTTATAAATTTTTTTAATGGTTGAAACATAATTTAATTTCTATGATATATCCTCTTTTGTGTTTTATAATTAATATATATTCATAATATTAATTTATATAATGAATGTAATTTGTGATTATCGAAGAACCACCGAAATGATATAAAGGAATATCATTAATGATTTATCTAAGAATTTATAATCATATATGAAAATAAAAAATGTTTATAGTATCATGTAATATTCTGGAAACATATTAATACCATTTAATTTCAGTTATGTTGTTTCACATTCATTTGACATGAAAATCTATTACAAACAAGCAATGTAGATCATGTAAAGATCACACCCTAAACAATGGATGGAACAAAATATTGTAAATAATTGGGTATAATGATGTTATAAAAAGATCATATAAGGTATTATAGACCTGAATATGATTCATTAAAATATTATAAACATTATTTTAAACATTATACAATTGTTTTAAACATTTTTGATGTTAGTATAACCTAAGGTAACAGAATTCTTAACCAAATATCCATTCTTTCAGATAACCTTCTAATTCATTAAAATTCTCATTCTAAATTTTTTTATATTCAAATTTCTGATATTATGTTGGATAATTTGTTTTTATAGAATATATATATATATATATTACATTTATTTTATTAATTATAACTTAAATGATATGGGATTTGTAAGGGATGTCTTCTTCAAAAATACTATTTTAAATTTCTATTTTTTACAAAATTCAAAGTGGTTGTTTTTATTCAAGTATTCATGTTTTATGAATATGTTTTGGTTATTGGAAAATATTTTTGATGATTGGTGGGACATATGTTGTCACGACCCCCTCCACAAAAATTGTACCCCTCCTAGGCCGGCACTGTGAGAAGGAAGATAATAACCCCTGAGTCCGGCATCCAGTATGCCTCGTGTTGGCGACAAGCACCGAGGGTATAGTAAACACACAAATGGGAGCCATTTAACTATAAGAGAACACATGTGGAAGAGAGAGATAAGATAGACACAAATCAACTCCAACTCAACAAGGAGGATAAAATAAATCCCATGTACGAATATGAAATGTCATGAAAAACTACTACAACTGATAGAGGAAAACTGCATGTACCCAAAATAAAGTAAAACAGAAGAATCCACAAGCACGAATAGCTCCAGAAACCCCATGCTAATGGAATCCAGCTAGATATCCAACCTACTCCAATTGGCCTGAATAATATTTTATATATACATAGGGTGAGTAAAACAGCATTTTCAGTAGGATCCTCCCTGAAGCCTCTAGTGAAAAAGTAAGGAAAGAATGCTAAAGAAAAGTGAATAACAAGTGAAACTAACTCATCACCTAAATAAATATACTATGTTCCCAACCTCACCATGGCTACACTCACTAAGTAACGCATGCAAGAATATGTCATATAATAAATAATATCAAGGGTACCCCACTACTACATCCCCACTAGTTTGCCTCTTTTCCCCAACATCGCACGTCCTGAGAATATCTCTCCAAAATGGCTTGTCCGCAGGCACTTGGGAAAAGCACCACAGTATGCACCTCATGCAACAAAACCCCCATGTCCACATACCAAAGTTACCATGTAGTTTCAGAGAGCCACGACAGCTCACACAATGTGTATCATACTTCGGGTATTATACCTCAAGCGATTACATCTCATACACTAAGTAAGGATCATCCAGCCATCATGGCCTATACACGTTAAAACAATAGTATTCCATAGAAAACTATATCCAGAATATATGTGTGTGAATAACAACAAGCCATTACAGCACTATACACACATATATGGAGAAAAATAACCAATGTGCCTACCAAGAAAAGTAACAACCAAGAGTAGATAGCATGGCAAAAGGGGGTAGTCAACCATCCATTATCCGACCTGAATGTTGGGGAAAACACCCCCCAAGGATCAAAATCCCTAGGGTGTCAGTTTCCCTTACTAATAGGGTGGAGTAGCATAAAGGAACACAAAAAGTACAGAATATACTATAATTCACAACCACACTATGGGCATAACCTAGTCTTAGACACAACTGCAACTAACGTCTCTCAGACTCCGGGTAGTTACTTCTAAGACTATGTATCCTTTAATCACACAACCATTAAAAGAGAATTATTAGATTACATCATTCCCTTTTTATCAGTTCCACTTTACATTAATTATTTCTTTAATCATTAATTAACCATGAACAATTCCAAATTATATTTCACTAGCATCACACCAAAATTCAACTGTTCCTTCAAAAATTAAAACCACATCATTTTGTTCCAGCAACTCCATCCCCATGGGTTGACACCATTTATTCAATTATTCATTATAGAAAAACTTTCTCACATTCCCAATAATTCTAGAAAAACAGTATATGCTACTAAACACAAAGGGACTCAACACAGTGAGTATATGTACAACCCGTCGAGTCATTGCTGCTTATAGTAAGAGAATATACCCATCCTTCCTTAGGAATCTAATCACAGAAAGCATGTGGCATACCCAGCATGTCTTCGCCTCTTTCGGAAGTTGGGTAAGTAAGACCATATTCCTTGAGTAGTGGAGAAAAGTAAAGCAGATAAACAAAAAATAAAAATCACCAAGCATCCAATAATCACATCCATTCCATTCCATCATCCCCAGTGTCCTCCCCAACACCCACATGCATAAACTGATGCATCTCGCCACTCTAGGCATTGTCTGCTGCCACAACCAAAAGCCTCCATGCCCCCACATATCACAACGACCATCAAGGATCACATCACAGTATAAGCACGTTAGAAAACTAGCATCACATCAATTGGGCTCTTGGCCCTTTATCAGTCAAGAGGGTAACTCATAACCCTTTAAAGAATTATCAAACAATCAGTTCCTTACCCATCATAAATTAACAGATTTATTATTCATAGGTTCCAAAATTCATGAAACCTAACCAGTAAGCTATCACAAATTATCAAACATGCTTACTACACCAATTTGATTAATATCAAATTACAACAAGAACCAGATTCATTTACATGCCTCTTTGTCTTTAGTCATACAATTATAAATTAATCATGGTATACATTATTTATAAACATCCATTAAGAACAAGAATAAATATCACACTATCTAGAAAAAAAATATGCAATAACATATGATCGATATCAATTTATTTAACCATTTAAAATATTTATTATGTCAATTCCATTATCATTTAGTTGGATAAAACATGCCTACAATACAGATGCACATAAAAGAAAAGAGAAGCAATGAATCCCATACCTCAAACAGTTCCTCGCGTTCTTTATCCACACAATGGGTCACGATCCTCCTCCTGTGACAACTGCATACACCCGAGGATGCTACGTCATGACCGCACCAACCAAACCCCAAGAAAACCCCGATTAGAAGAACATAGATTACATACTATAATATGGAATGGAGAAACAAGAAATGTTGATCCCCAAAAGTGTGATGATAAAACATACCTTATAACAATGATTGATCGATATAGCTTGGATGCATCAAAATAGAGTAGAACCAATTCAAGGAGAAAATTATTACTGTGAAAATTCTTTGAGAAGCAATGAATGGTTTTAGCATCTCATTGATGAGAACAAAGAAGAAGAATTAAATCGGAAGACATCTTGTCCCAATTGAATATTTTATGGGCCGACGGTTTAAGATACCCTTAATTCCCCATTAAAAGAAGATCACATTAACCCACGTGGTTTGACCAAGCAAAAACATTATGATCCATAGGAATAATTAATATAGGATTTATGGCCTTTGAATCGACCTTAAGAGTCCTTAAAATAAGGCTTTAAATTTTTTTTACGTCAAAGGATACGTCAATGGGGTAAAAATGTAAGAAGATGGAATCATTTTACACCTACCATTACTATACACCAACCGTTATTGTACACCTACCGTTAGAGGGTATCGATAGAGGTTACCAATAGACCTCACCATTCTGGAGAACTGCACACCTACCATTACTGTAAACATACCGTTACTGTACACCTACCGTTAGAGGTTACTGATAGAGGTTACCAATATACCTCACTGTTCTGGAAACATTGTTCACCGAACCTCACCGATATAACAGTTCACCAAACCACACCAATAGAACTTTTCACTGAACCTTACCGATAGAAGTATTCAAAAAACCTCATCGGTAGAACTTTTCACTGAACCTCACCGATAGAAATGTTCACAAACCTCACCAATAGAATCGTCTACAAAACCTCACCGATTGAACTATTTACTGAACCTCACCGATATAACTATTCACAAAACCCCACCGATTGAACTATTCACAAAACCTCACCGATAGAACTATTCACTAAACCTCACCGATAGAACTGTTCACAAAACCGCACCATTGGAACTGTTCACAAAACCTCACCAATAAAACTATTCACTAAACCTCACCGATAGAAAATTGTTCACGGAACCTCATCGATATAACTATTTAGTGAACCTCACCGATAGAACTGTTCACAAAACCTCTCTAATAGAACTGTTCACAAAACCTCACCAATAGAACTCTTCACTGAACCACACCTATAGAACCCTGTTCACTGAACCTCGCTGATAGAGCACTGTTCACTGAACATCACTGATAGAACACTATTCACTGAACCTCACTGATAGAACAATGTTCACTAAACCTCTCCGATAGAACATTGTTCACTGAACCTCACCGATAGAACATTGTTCACTGAACCTCACTGATAGAACACTCTTCACTGATCCTCACGGAAAGAACATTGTTCACTGAACCTCACCGATAGAATATTCTTCACCTACCGTTATAGGTTACCGAATGAACTATTCACTGATGGAACTGTTCACAGAATTGGAAATTTGGCATAGTGTTGGGGATAAGTCATCTTGACCTTCCAGAACACCTATAACACCAAATTTTCACAATGTAATGGACCGGAGAGGTATGGGACATTACATATGTCTCCATCCAATTCAATGGTTATGATTTATTTGTTGGTCGGTCATATGGTTACTTCAACAATAACTGTGATGGTTACACAATAAGGTAGAAGTTAGGGTGACATTTTAAAGTATATGTGAGGGTTACAAATAAAATTTTAGACATGAGGGTTACAATATTATTTATATAATTCCCCATGTTACATATATAGGTTATTTTGGTTTCTCTATATTTTATGAAGATCTCATGTTTTATAAAGTATACGATGCATTTTGGGTGAGAAGTATGTATTTGTGAAAATGAATTCTTATGTTTATAAGTACTCATGGAATAATTGTTTCTTTCATTTTATATCCCTTATTGAGATATTTATTTTCATACCATGTTTTTTTATTTGTTCATGGGTTAAAATGATGTTTAGGAGAATGATGGAAGTCATGATAAATGTTATGAATTTTTTTCAATGATATCGTGTTATTTTTTTATGTTTCATGTTTTTGAAGACATGGATACCGTTTTGTGGTATACACTTTGTATTCATAATGGTTGGCATGTATGAAATGACTCCTAACCCTTAAGAACTAAACCAAATGGATCTCTATGAACAAAAATAAATGAAATCTATTTTTATTAACTAGATTATGTAATATCTAAGGTTAGGTCCTTATAACTTCTTCCAAATTGATCATTGAAAAATGAAAAATTTACTCATTTGTATATATGAAGTACCATCTCCATAGTCATAACATATCTAATTTTTCAAAACCATCTATAATTATTGTTATTAAAATTAAAATTCAGGTAAAATATGATAATTAAGTCATTATTTTTATTCTAAAGTCGATATCAAAATATAATATTTGCAGTAACTGGACCTTTCATGACAAAACATTCATGAGAAAACACGGCAATTAGAACCATAATAAAATTAAAATTATTTTATTTTATTAATTAATTGGTGATAATATGTTATAAATGAGGTATATATGATATTATAAATAATAACATTGTTCTATAATAAGTTAAAAACATTTTTAATACCACTTATTGGATTTAAATGAACATTAAATCAAAAAGAGTCGTGAGGTAAGGGATTTTGAAAATAAATTTTCAAACATTTGGTTAAAATTATACTTCATAAATTTTTACATTATAAGAAAATGTTTATAATTAATTTATATTATCTTATGATTTAATTAAACATTTTATGTTTATTATTAGTCACAATTCATAATATATTCATTTATTTGTTCTCTCGTAAATTTTTTAATCATTGTGATGATTTACTTTACATCTCACTCTAATGGATATTATTTTTCCCTATATTCTAGTTAAAGGAAATCATTTATACACATCGTAATAAAATAGTTAATTTTAATATAATCCAGTTATTAAAGATATTTATAAGTAACTGTACAATTTTTTCTTCTCATTAGTACTTGAATTAAAAGAGTAGAGGTTTTTATGAAAATTTGACATCTCTCTCATTGGTTATAAATTTTTTTTCAACCTAAATGATGTTATTTTTATCAATATTATTTTTATCATATTAATGAAATTTTATAAAATATAGTTTTATAAATTATTACATTCTCAAAAAAACTAATCAATGGAATATTTTTCCATTTTATAAATAATGCCACTTTTTAATGTAAAAATACAAGAAAGGAATTGTGTTGTTGATTTCTAAAGAAGGAATATTTTTAACATCATTATACTGCAAATGGATTGTTATTATTTTCATTAAACCACATTTAAATGATTTCATACCATCAAAAAATATTCATTTTAATATTCATTTTCAATCTTATAATTTCATTTGTAATGAATTTTTTTATTATAAATCTTTATAAATTTCTTCAAAATTTATTTTCATTGATAATTGTTTTGAAATGTTTTTCAAATTTAGAAAGTCAAAACAAAATATTTCTCAAGAATTTTTTTAATGTTAATTTTGTTGTATTTTTTCATCACTTTGTCAACCCTTTGGGTACTTATGATCCACTAGGGATGTATTTTATTGATTTCATCATTGTTCGATCTGTTTTTTTATCATTATTATTATTGATAGGGTATTTTCATTCCATTCACCTCATTACAATGGATAATTTATGATTATTTTTATTTTATTGGGTTATGTACTATCTTATTTTATTTTATTTTCTAATATTAATTTTTAATTTGATTTTATTTTTCCTATTTTTATTTGTAATAAATTTTAAAAAGTTTGTTGTGTGTAGTTCCTAGTATAGATATCCCCTCATGCATCAAAATTTCTCATGAGACCAAATCAGCCGGCCAAACCCTATGTGTTTATACAAGTTAATTTTAAACATTAGTCTGAATATTCAGGAATGTATATATCCTATAAATAGACATGACACAAATTAGTTGGCCAAAATTTATGGGTTTGAAACCTAAAGTTTTAAACTATTAAGTGAAATGTCATTCTTGTAACTATCTTTTGAATGTTATAGAATGTATGATTATTATGTATTAAATTATGAATTACATAATTACGAATTCTCATTTTTATATTCCATGTTATTTATTAATATAAATAATATCCATGGTTATTTTTCAAGAACATGTGATAATTTTTAAGGAGTTACTTGATAATCAATTATGCCTACATTATTATTCTATACTTATTAATTAAATGGATTGTGTGTTTAGTTATTTTACATTCCATATTGATTATTCATTATTTATACATACCATCCGATGTATTATTTCCCTTATAGAGAAATAAACTGAACTCATTTCTTATGTTTTATTTTCCCATGATACCAAGGAGTATTTTATGATTCCTATGAAGGGTCATGATAAATGGAATAATGGTATTCTCAAAATAATAAGTATTTCGACTTTATGTTTTAAAATGTTGATGTAATTCAGTTATGTATCCAGTTAACCAAGACTACTAAAAAACATAGTTAGTGGGGATGAAATTAATTATATGTTATTCCAATGTAAAAGAAAGGAAACAAGCTCTAGGATTCTAGTGGAGGTTTCATTATAGTTGGTATCAATTTTTTTTAGTACAATCCTTGGAATCTAAATTTATGAAAACATATATTAGGGAATGTAATCCTATGATAAATATGGACAATATATATATTAGAAAATTCAAGTGTTTTGGAAATTTTTATATTATGCGGTTTTCACTTAAAAGACACCCATATAAATATACTTCAATAAGACTTGGTTATGGCATAGATATACCATGATTTATAACGTTACAATGGTGTATTAGGATTGTCCCAATCATCACCCAGTGCATGATTACATGTCGTATGATGTATCTTATTTTATATTCATGGGGGGAAATACTGATCATAAATAATATTTTCATTATAATACATTATGAAATACCTAAATTAAAGATATCCCCAAATAAGGAATTTTTATGGTTGTGATATTAGATAAGCATAAATTATTTCACTAGTTATGATATTTTAATTATTTTTTATAATGATATTAACTAATGTTTATGGAAAAATGTGTGCAGAATAAAAAAAATATGCAAAGGGAACACTAATTCCAATGGGTATGCTTCGTGATGCTCCTTCAAAAAGTCCTTTAGCACAACAGCCAATGCGATTCCCCTCCGTACCGCGGCCAGCGTAGTCTCGTGGCCCTATATGCAATCACCATAGTGGAAAGAGGTGGAAGGCACGGCGGTTACAACCAAATTAATGGATATATTAACACCATTGAGGGAACTGGATCACCTCTACGATCCCTTGTAAATTGATAGATGCCTCTTTTATAACTGTAGAGGGTATTAAGGAGGTTTCTATGCTGAGGAAAGGATGATGGTCTACTATTTGGTGACGACAAAATTGACGCAATCTACTTTAATTGAATAGCACAAGTGGCTTTAAAACACACCGTCAGAGCGTTGCGCTGCCCCTAACCTATAAATACTAGGATTCCCTTGGACCCAAAAGATGTATACCCTAACCATTCAACTTCTCAACTCTTAAATCACAAAGAACCTTATGCTATGTGAAGCATTGAAAAAAAATATCTCTTCAAGGTACTCGTGCATTGTAAAATACCTTCCGCTTAAATCAAATACATCCCTTTTTCATGCAGGAATTCCCATCGCAAAGCCCATGGGCCATCATAAATGAAGGATCTCCCTAATACAACTCAGTTGTTCGAAAAGCACTCAGTATTCATGAATTAACTTTCATGCACGTGTAGACCCTATGCTAATGTACAGTCATTGTGCTTCGCAAAGTACATCACATCTCCATGCCTCACATTGTAGGGAACCAATGCTCTGTGATGTCCTACTCTGTGAAAGCACTTTCAAATTGTGAAGCACCCTTTATATGCATGTATACTCCATTCCTAGGCTAGGTCACCCAATATCACAAAGCATACCATTTCACGAAGTCTCTCTACATTGTGGAGAACCAGAGCTTCACAAGGTCCCTTCCTGTTATTCCTTTTTTGTCACAAACCCTTCTCCCGTATGGCCCTCTAGGTTTGTATGAAGATATTTTAAGGTTATATGGGTGGTGATTCATATTGTGCTTTGTATACTCATTCTTCTTATCCCAGGCACTCTAAAGAATATTTCTACGTCACATTGCCACGCTAACGTGAGACCCTCAATGGGTCACTCTATAACCCCATCTACACACTACATTGCCGGTTTCTTCAATTCAACAAGGGTTATAGTGGTCTTTTATATATGTCCAAGGGGTGGGGAGTACGTCATCATCGTCTGAGATGATGGAAATTAAACTACCAATCACCATCGTCCTCACCACATGAGGATGAAATTTTATCATCGCCTAGTGAAATATACATGGGGTGCCCCATTGTAGACATTTTTCGTGCCGACTAGTCTCCATGGGAGTGAGATATATTCCTCACAAGGAATTATATATTACTTACATGGAATAACATATTTTCATGGGGATGGGAAACCATCTTGGTGTAAAACCTTATCCTTTCCGGTAGTAGGTAGCTTCCTTACCCCTTCTCTCTTCTAACATGCACATAGGCCCGAGGGGAGATGCGAATAGGGACCTTCATTAGAAAATATTTCTCCCTTTGGTATTTATCACCACAGGTACTCCATCCTTGAGTTTGTCCCAATATCTATTTCCCTAGTCCACTAACTATGTGTATGCATCGATTTATTCATCATGGGCGCACCATTCACGACGAGAGTTTCTGGTCTTTACTTCCATTTGTTTCTCACACAGAGCATGACATACATGGTATTAGAGTATGAATCGACTATGGAATCCTCCTCAGTCCGGGGAAACACCAACGTGGAAATTCCGTGCAACTCCATTTCTTCTACGACAAGCTCTACATCCATAGCTATTGGCCACACACAACCCATCTCACCATCTCAACTCATTCAGAGGAGGGTGATAAACAACCTCATTCGACGGTATGCGGAATAAGGGATTATCCACACTCGAGATATGGCCTGAAAGGACCCAGAGGCTTCTTCACATCACCTTCTCCGCCACCCCCATGTGACATGCAAGGAGCCTCTCCCACTATACCCTACAACAGTTTCGGGAGACTCTCCCCAGAACGATTTAATGACTCACTCCCTTACACCAATGAGGAGAGGGAATTTTGTTCAATCTTAGCTGTGATCCTGTCCTTTGGGCCGCTAAGGAGGGACCCCACTTGGCTGCATCAGTTTCACCACCTTGTCCAATTGGCTGAGGAGCAGTTGAGTTATACACTTGCAACACCGACCCACGTACAGTTGACTCGACACCAACATCGGGTGCAGGCAGAGGATGAAACCCGCTAGGGGGCTTCATCCTCAAAAGCTATAGTAGACCATGCCACTAATAACGTGTACCATAAATTCCCTATTTATATTGAATATGGTTACTTATATTCCGGGACTGGATCGAGGCCCCAATCAGCCCACAGGCAGGTTGGGACGACTCTCATGGTCACTGACAAAGGGATCACTCTTCACTGGTTGACCCATGATGATGAAATCCATCACATAGGTCCTTCACATGCCACCACCAATGATTAAAAAGGTACTCCCCACTTCAAATCTCAGCGTGTATGTCCTCCCCATGACCATATCCTAGTTTTTGATACGTTTCTTGTGTCGCAGGTCGCCGATACGAGGATCATCCTCTTGCGGTCAACCATCATTTTGGGGGCCATCCCAATGTTCATACTGTAACTAACAAAAGGCCCCCTCGTCCTTGAAATCCGAGAAGAAGATTTCTACCTCACGTCAATCGAATAAAATGAGGAGGTCTTTAATGTGATTATTTTTACTAGTAGGAAGGCCCCCTCATACCAACACCAGGTCCAACGGAGGTCCAACCTATTCCAACACTTCCCAGATAGATTCCCCCTACACGCCAGCCAGCGGACATGGAGGCCCTCCCCTTGTTCCCTTTGATATTTTTTTGGGTGCTTCTCGAACCCTAGCTCACCCCGGTGGATGTCCTCTCCACCCAAACACCAGATTATATGAAGTTCATCCTTGTGTCAAAAACCTACTATATCCTGAAGAACCATCCTAGGGAATGAAGGCAGATCACCACCAATAAAGAGAAATAACTGGGAAGCTTCAGAAAACGAATTAACCCATCTTCTTATCATGTTATGAGGAATAGTGTGATACAGTAATGGAACTGTAAGAACTCGGACCTCTTATTCAAGTATTTTTTCCCTTTTCTGGTGTTTTGGAGGAAAAGTGGAATTTATAGAAATTTTCAATGTACACGTTTTGTACATTATGAGTACACGCCATGTACTGTCTTTCCATATGAGGCCACGTGATGGCCGTGTATGGGCACACACACGGTTGTGTGAGGATGATTTAGAGGCTTCCTATGGAGGAGTACAGAAAAGGAGAGTACACGCCGTGTACATTAAAAGTACACACCATGTATTTTTTTCATTAAACGGACCAAGGTTGCGTCTAATTGCCAGAAGACTCTTCTTCTAGGTCCCGTTCGGCCGAGAGCTCCCATTCAGCACCACGGGTCTTCGATAGACCTTCAATCCTCCATCCATTCTCCGAATTGACCGTCGTTGATTGCATTGGAACCATAGAGGTAACCCCTTCCGTCTCCTGGAGCTTCGTTATCAAATTTCTCATCTTTTCCATGTTATCGTTGGTTGAATGTTTTATACTTTTTTGTAGATCTTCGACATTCTGAAGTGATTAATGCCTCTAGGTTCATGTATATTGATATCCAAACCCTGAGTTAGGTGGTTTGTGCTTTTTTGTAGATATTAATTTAATTCTATTTGCAAAAGTACATGATACCTCGTTCGGGGTATCGCCTGTTTAGGGTTTTCACCCGGTTTATTGCCTGTTATGCTTGTATGCTATTTTAGAATATAATTGAATGTGTTTAAGACTGTTTATTGTGATATTGATGTGTGTTCCCATAATTTTTCTATTTATGACCATTTGGTCTATTTTTTCCTATAAGGTTATTGCCAGTTTCCATGCCTAGTATCTATAGGATGGAGTGTTTTGATCATCTAACATATTGAAATGACTTAGACTATTAGCGTAGTAGTTCTTGAGGTTTAATTTTGCTATTATGCTTTGAGATACTTGTATACTTACACGGGTCCGTGAGAACCTTGTGTAGTAGACCATAAGAAGAATGGACATATGGGATTCTCCATAGTGTCTTTATAATACGATGCGAGACCATAGGTGGAATTGAAGTTCTGCGCTTCCTCAAGGTGTATGTAGCTCCTCAATGTAGGCCACATGGGGAATGAGATGTTCATTACTTCCCCTAAGTGCTTTTAGTATGATACGAGACTATAGGTGGAATTGAGGGTGACTGCTTCCCCGGAGAGTATATTCTTTAGCTAAACCAAAGGGGTGAGACTGGGTGTGCTTCTCGGAGGGTTTCTAGTAATTGATGGTTGAACCATTGGGGTTAGGCTATGATAAATAATCAGAGGGTTACCTGTTTGTTCTACGTTCTTTGATTAGAAGCTTACTTGTTATATGTTATGAATTCCTTAAACTGTGGATTATTTACTACTGAGTACCCTCCTGTTTACTACATTCATTACATTACTTTCCAGGTATATTCAATGATGGTTAGGCACAGATTTTTTGGTGGTTGCCTACTGGGATTCGTCTCACACCCTTTTTGGGTCATTCATTTGGGCCCAAACAGATTATATTGATGCAGGAGTAGATAAGGGAAAGTTCCCTTCCACTTCAGGTACATGACTTGTTGGGGAGATGGATAGCATGGGACCAACCGTAGGCTTGAGATGCTAAGGAGATGTTATATGTATCCTTGTATTTTTGGTTCAGTACTATTTGTATTCAGAATTTTCACTTGTTTTGTTATTTTTCAAGACATATGTATAATGCATCATTTTATATGTATGTGCTCCAACTGTATATCATGTGTATTCATACAACATAACAATGATAATGATATCGAAGGTGAGTGGTTGCAAGTTTTAACCACAGGTTCCTAACCACAGGTCCCAAAAATATAACCACTTGATGGATTGTAATGAAATATCTCATTCCCATGGTATTATTTGGGAATATTTGAATCAACTCGATCCTTCAAAATTCTTCGTGTCCCACAAAACCACAACTTCTGATTCAACATCTTAGTCTTCCTCTCCCCGAAAGGGCAACCATTAGCGACTTATGGGAATGAAGAGTCCCCCATTGATTCCATTATCCTACCAAACTCATGGCAATTTCATTCCCATGGAATTGAAAAATTCCCTGAAAATCCATCCAGTGATGGAGGAATCCTCATGTGATGATCAAGGGTATACATTAGTAAACACTGTGGAGCTGGTTAACCCATATATGGTTCCGAAATACAAAGATCATCAGATGGATCCGCCCAAAGTCCCTAGCTGACGCCATCATTTAGGGAGCCAAAGTTATATGAATCACTAGGATTCATTGGTCAGTTGTTAAATATTGGATGTGAATTCCACCAAAACTAGACAACAGGACCAGTGTAGATCTATGTACGGACAACCATCTCATCTTGTTTCACCAGATCCACCTCCACCACCATTTGTATTTTTTCATCAGGCGGAGTCCCCACAATTGTTCTACAATCAGCCACATGCTATTGTGTATTGGCCTCAGTCATCTATCACTCATCTATTAGTATATCCATGCATTTCTACTAGTGATAATAGAGACATTACCAGCACTAATCAGCCACCAATTCAGCCCGAAGGGCACGCCATACCTCTTGCAACCGAATGAACTTATGTCAGCAGATGTTCAGGCTTGTCATGGAAGTATGATATTTTTAACCATTTTTCCTTCATTAATATGAGTCTTTATATCCTAGAGACTTTTTTCTTGTCATAGGATATGCGTGACACCCTTTCTAAGGAATTATGAACCCACCTTCAGTTTGAGACAGAGGTAGGAGCCTCAGATGCCTTCCATGATGTGGTAGTCGAACATTCTGAATGTCATTCCATTATCCCTTTCTTTGTATTAGATTAATATTCTCCCATACAGGGTCATATTCACCCATTTTACATCACTTTCCATTTTAATGGTGTGGAAGTTCGTTGTTTTTTTGCTAACGCATGTTTGGGGACAACCTTATCCTTACCCTGAAACTCTAAAATATGGGGTTCTCTACGGATGATCTGAGTCCCTCTGAAAAAAATTCTAGGTTATGATAGGATGGAACCAACAATGTTTGGAATTATCAACCTAAAGACCTAGTTCGGTGGCCCAGTAGCAACCACTGGTTTCATGGTTTTCCCATAGCACGACACCTACAATTTGTCGATGGGTAGGCAATGGCTCCACCTGCACTTGGTTGTCCCTTCTTCATATCACCAATGCCTTAATTACTCCCTTATTGGTTGATTAGGTGTACTCTAGGGTGATGCGTCTCCCTTTTCCTCTTTTGAATCCTGCAATCTGGATGCCAACTACTACAAGAGAATGAACTAGAAGATTTAGGCTAATGAGGATGACCATGCCATAGTTGAGACCGACCCATGGACAGACCTGGATGATGCCTAAAGTTTCCCGATCCACCGATCAGAGGCCACAACTCCATATTTGGAGAAATTCATTGTTGTTTCTAGAATGAGGGGGAAGCACATTCTCTAGTCAATGGAACACCAGAAGATCACGTAGTATTCTTATACGAATTAGGATCAGGTGATCCCAGTGCCCCCTAATCCCTTAAGGAATCGATATGTATGCCCCATTCAAATGGAAATAGGCCATACATAGTTATTTCCTTAGGATGGGACAAACCAGATCAAGCCGAAGTGACACTATTTCTTTGCTATCATCAAATGTGGCCCCTTGGGTCAAAGGATATATGGGATCTGGTTGATGACTTTCATAGATATGGTTTCAACAGTACATGATCTCCCTAATGCGATGTCCACTGCCGCTCAGGCAAGCGCCAGTGTCTCATCAAGATCTATCAACTCGGATGAATCATCTATCACCTAAGATGATCCTCCTGCTTTTGAATAGTGTGTATCCACCATAGACGATGACTTTGTATAGGTGAACATTGGTAATGAGACAAATCTGAAACTAACATTGATCAGTGCCTCTATACCTGCCGAAGGGAAATAGTGATACATGGACTTCTTAATGAAGAATTGTGATCTATTTACCGAATTTTATGATGATATTCCAGGACTAGATCCACAAGTCATCCTCCATTGCCTTGGTCTTCCAAAAAATAATCATGGGTTCAGACAACCTCTTAAAAAGATTCACCATTCTCGTAGTGCCATGGTCAAGGCCGAGTTTTATAAGGTCATCAGAGAAAACTCCTTAAAGGAGGTCCAGTACCCCATATGGTTAGATAACATTGTGCCCTTCAGGTAGAAGAAAAGATAGATCAGATTCCTCATCGACATCTAGGATCTTAGTCGTCATTGTTTGAAGGATGATTTACCCTTCCTATGACCAAACTATTGATTGACACCACCACTATGTTCCACGATCTCTTTTTCATGGATGGGTATTCTGGGTATAACCAAATTCAAATAGCCCCTGATGATGACAAGTCTACAGCCTTCAGGGTGCCTCAAGGTACCTTCTACTACAAGGTGATTCCTTTTGGTCTAATGAATGCAGGTGCCATCTATCAGCATTCCATGAATCACAAATTTATGCCAACCCTCATGATATTGGTGGAATTCTATGTATATGATCCAGTGGTAAAATATCCCCAATACCAGGACCATATCAATTATCTCAAGGAAGTGTTTGGCTTCCTCAAATATCATTATATGAAGATGAACCCCATGAAATGTGCCTCTAGGGACACCTCTGAGAATTTTCTTCTCTTCGTTATCAGATAAAGAGACATCATGATCAATTCAGATAAGATCAAGGGAATCAGTAAGATGTCTCCCCAAGAAACTTACGAGATCTTTGAGGAATTCAAGTCCACTTAGCCTATATATGTCAATTCATAAAATGTCTTACAAAAATGTATATGACCATTTCCCAGCTAATGAATAAATGTGTCGATTATCAGTGGGATGAGGATTGTCAGACTGCTTTTGAGGGAATCAAGCAGTACCTATTACTTCCTCTGATCTTGATTACACTTATTTCCAAAAAGACACTGGTCCTTTATGTGACTACTCTGGAATGATACCTCGATGCCATTCTCACCCAAATGAATAATGAGGGAATGAAGAAGAGTTTGTACAATTTCATCCAAACACCCCTCGATAAAGACACCAGATGTTCCTCTATCAAAAAAGGGGTGTATTTCATTTCTATTCAAAGTGCATAAATTGCGATGTTACTTGCAAAACTATGAGAAAAAACTAGTGTACAGAGTGGATCTACTTATGTAAATTCTGAACTTCCCCATTTTGACAGGTTGTCTAGATCAATGGGCAGTGATCCTACAAAAATTCGACAATAGGTTTTTCCCCCAGTAGGAGATCAAGGTACAAGTATTGGTAGACGTCCTTGTCACCCATCCAGCACTAGAAGACCAATATCTCAATCATGATTCTCCACATGAGGAAATACTATCAGTAGATCAAACTACTCTGTGTTGTCCAATGCAAATTGAGGGTGCTTTCCGAGTACTTAACGGAAGATGAACCAATTATCTCATACTCAATAGAGTGGGCCTGGGTATCGTCTTCATCACACTAGCACATGTTGTTCTTCCATATTCATTCCTATTGGTAGATGGCTGTAGAAACAATGGGGAAGAGTACCATGCTCTCATTACTAGTCTTGTGTAGGACCTCAAAATTGATGTCCCCACATACAGGTGAAAGGGGACTCTAAACTAGTCATAAAATAGATCAATGTTGACTACATCATCAGGAAGCCAGAGATCATGCAATTATTATAACATACTCTTCAACTGATGACCTAGTTCCCATCTGGCCAAAATGTCACGGATGTCCCTTGATCCCAGTACAGTCAAGCTGATGCCTTGGCCATCTTGGTCACATCTCTTGTAGAGCTTGATCGGGATTATTTTATTATCCATAGGGCGCACCGGAGATTCATCACCCCAGTTACACCGAATGATGATGATTTCCCACAAGTAAGCCACCTTACCATTGATGCGTCAATGTCATGACCCGTAGGTCCCCCTGCAGCAGTGTAAGTGACTCCTGACTAGAGGACCCCCTTCATTGAGTACCGCTAACAAGTTAATATCCCAACAGATCGATCCGAGCATGAACAAATCTAACCACACGCATTGCAGTTAACCCTCTACAGTGCTCCTAGTCTTATGTTGATCCTCTATAGAAGAGGGATTGATGAGATTTTCCACGGTTGCATTCAATGTAGTGGTGTTTCTCATGTTATGCAGGAATTTCATGCCAGATCATCCGAGCATCATTAGAGATAGAAGAAACTATCGCACAATATTCATTTATTGGCCTATTTTTGGACCTCCATGATCGTTGACTGTATCGATCATTCCAATAGGTCCACGCATGACAAAACCATTTTAATTTTTTTGAATCAGCCTCAAAATCCTCCCAAAACTACTGTGTACTCATTTACATTCATAGTTTGGGTACTCGATGTCATGGGACCATATCCTCTGGCGACATATCTCTAGTGAAGGTTCGTCTTGACCGTTATGGATTTCTTTTCCAAGCGGGTAGAGGTAGTTCTGCTTACAGAAATCAAGGACCACTATATCATTGAGTTTTTTCTCTCTAATATCATCTACTAATTCAGAGTACCAAACACTATCCTCACGGATAACAGAACCACTCTTTGGACATGTGAATAAGAGAATATGTATGCCAAGTACAACATTTTTTCTAACCATACATTCCATTATCATGTGAATGAAAATTGGTAGACTGAGGCATTCATGTATTCCATCTCTAACATTATGAAGAAGATTTTTTGTCATAAGAAGAAGAGTTCTCTAGAAAAACTCCCCAACGCTCTTTGGGCATATTGGACGGCGGCTTGCAATTTCGATCAAGTGAACCCATATTCCCTAGTGTGCATAACAGATTAAGTACTGCCAATCATGTATTAGTTTCCTTGATTACTCATAGTTGTCTATGATCCGAAGGCACTATAAAAAGTAGTCGATATCCATTTGGCTCAACTGGAAGCACTTAATGAGAATAGGAATTATTCCATGCACAATCTGGAGAGGCACCATAACAAGATATCCAAAGCTTTCAACAAGATCAATTTTCTATTCTCTTTCATACAAGGTTACAAGGTGTTGACCCTGACAACACTAATGATACCTCGTAGGAAACCACCCATTCTAGAGCCCAAAGGGGAAGGGCCTTACATAATTCATAATTATTACCCCAATGATGTGTCCTCATTAGTTACCATGGATGGTGATCGTATCACCCCTCCCACCAATTCCAAATATCTAAAGCAATACTTTTCTAGAGTAAGACCACCATCCCACATGACCTTAAAATGTTCCATCTTCACCTAACGAAATTAAACTATGTGATCTATCTAAGATGTAGAATGTAAAACTACTCATCACCCATCCTGGATGAAGTGAAACTACTTAATCATATTGCATGAAGTTAAACTACGAGTGGAAGATATACTGTTATGGTCCAAGCTCTAAGAACGTAAACTAAGATCCATAATTTTCTGATGTTTTATTGTCCCACATGACCTTAATATATTCCATCATCACTTCATGAAATTAAAATGTGTGATCCATCTAGGCTGAAGGAAGTACAATTATATAGCACCCATACTACATGACATCAAACTGCTTTATCATCCTACATGACATTAAACAATGAGTGGTATATATACCATTACGTTCAGAGATCTATGACCATAAACTAAGATATATATCATATCGATCCTTTACAGTCCTACATTACCTTAATGTTTTCTGTCTTCATTGCATGACGTTAAACTATGTAAACTTTCCAGGCTTAAGGATGAACAAAACCTTATCACCTATCATGTATGACGTTAAACTACATTATCATTCTACATGATGATAAATTATGTTTGAAAGATATACAATTATGGTCCAAGCACCATGAAAATTAACTAAGATCTATAACATCGTGATCCATTATAGTCCCACATGACATTAAACTATTTCTTCCTTATTGTACAAGGATAAGCTATGTGATCCGTCCTTGTTTATGGATGTAAAAATACCTAGCACCCATCCCGCAAGAAGTTAAACTTATTTTTCATCATGCATGATGTTAAACTGTGAGAGGATATTTTTTTTGTGGGCCAATTCCTAAACATCAATATCTTCCCATTGGTGTGGGAATTGTTTTCCCCAAGAGCTTATCAAAACACATGGATTGGTGTGGGCCTTGTCTACCTTCATTCATGTCAATTTTATCATGACTAAAAAATGTATCCCCCTCCTTGGAGGTTCCCACCTATTTATTCCTTACAACATAACGTTAAACTGAACCAGAATATTCACGCTTCGTGCATCCCCTTTATTTGGGTCTCCAATAAAATTCATATCAGAAAGGACACACAAATGGTACGAATGATCGACATTATGGATCACCTAACATTAATGGAAAATTTCTTGGAGGATTTTGAATGACACATTGATACAAGTGCCATGTTGTGAATATGTATAGCAGTCGACGCTCACTTGTTGTTCCCATTTCAGGTCACACAATTTGGATGTTGTGTTTCAAACGTAGTCAACAACCAATCATAAATTTTTATCAATTCCCATATATTCCCTTAAAATTAGGTGTAGTGATTCATTTTTCCTAACATTCCATTTAAAGACAGTGTGCCCCATGAAGGTATTTTGGTCTAGTTGTCATAGTCCCCTCCTAACCTCTTTCCTGCATTTTCGTTCCCTTATATGATGGGGAGAACACAATCCCATTCCCTATTTTCCAAAATAATCCTTGATCATGGGGGATTAAGAGATTTGGTAAAACAATACCCGCAATAAGGGTTCCATAATCATGATACGTGCTATATGACCTTAAACTAATATCACCACCTTCCTCAAGACACAATGTTAAATTTTTTCGATCCATCTGAGCTGAAGGACGTAAAACTACTCATCACTCATCATTGAATGATGATAAACTAAAAACTAGTAGGTGCCTTCCATTCATGGCCTAGCCTCGGGTCCCTCAACCTTTCTGGCCCCCATGCCCATGTTATCACTTAGGATTTTGTAGTGGGGTATGGACTCAATGTCTTCATTCACATCAGGCTATTTTTACCATGCCACACAAATCTCCTTGAGACACCACTCCTTTATCCATCATTCATGATGCATGATGTTAAATTATGTATGTACCACCATACTTTATGTGTCCCATAATTTTGGTATCCATAATCATTCATATCCAAAAGGACCCCCGAATGACACAAATGGTAGGCCTCAGTGCTCTGCTACTATCTCGAGCCAACATCTCCAAGGATTTTGGACAACAATTTGACACAAGTAACATGTTGAGAATATGGTCAACTGTGGATGGTATTTTTTTTTGCTTCCAATCATGGTAATTATATGGAAACTCAGATGAAAATATTTTAAGAAGGAATCCTCAATAAATTATCCCATTTTTTTCTATCCCAAATGATGGTCACAATGATTACCCTTTTCCACCCACCTGTCCCACACATATGAC
Organism: Viscum album; assembly: GCA_963277665.1. Lineage (NCBI taxonomy): Eukaryota > Viridiplantae > Streptophyta > Magnoliopsida > Santalales > Viscaceae > Viscum > Viscum album. The sequence goes on from OY728132.1 coordinate 921,909,521, forward strand.
ATTAAACTGGGAATCTACGGTCTGAGCTCTATGACCATAAAATAATATCCCCCAACATCCATTTCTCATAATGTTAAATTGTATGTCATCAATAGAACTACGTATGGATAGAATCCCGCCTTTATGTGATTTGTAAAAAAGCACGAATATTCCATTTTCGGGTCTAGCCCAGGTTAATATATTCTTTCTCACAACCACCTGTCCTAATTTCATTCTTGGAATTATAAATAGTGCAGAATTTGTGGGATTATTTCCTCATTCACATCAGGTTACTCACCACACCATACACATTCCTCATCGAGATACCCAATACTATCTTTTTCCTAGTCACATGACGTTAACCTGCTTGATATATTCCATAACTACATGTGGTTTGATAGACATCTTCATGGGATATGTAAGAAATCCAAGATATTGAGAATTTGGATCCAGCCCTATATCATAGAAACCTCATCATAATTTCATCCCACTGGTCTGATTCCTTCGGGAGGGGGTATGTGGTGTGGTATGGTCTTATGAACTCATTCACGTCATGTTTGTAATAGCCATGCCACATTCCTACATCTTGAGAGCTCTTCATCCCCATATCCTCGGCTCATATTCTAGAGTTTTCTCCACTCAAAAGGGTCCCCCTCAACCCTCTTTGGTAATTCACCGACGTTCCCATGAGCACTCTAGTTTAGAACCTAGACTGTTGGGTTCTACATGGACTTGTTTCCATTCGTTCTATGCTTCATGATTCCCATTATTTGGGTTTTCATTATCTTTCACATTCAAAATGACCCCCAGATATATTTAATTATAGGACTCAGTGCTCTCATACCATCTTGAGCCAACGTCCTGGAGAATTTTTTATGACAACCTGACACAAGTCCTTCGTTGAAATTATGGTCAGCAGTCGATGTTCAATTGTTTGTTCCCATTTCAAGTCCAACGATATAGATGATGTGTTTTAAACATTGTAAATAGTTATCCTCCATCATTACTCCACCCTAGTTAATCCCTAAATATTGGTTGTGTGATTCACATCATTTTCCACTCCAACATGTACAAGTGAAATTTCAACACTCTTGGTGATATCCCTCAGTGCGTGTTTGCTCGTTAAGAGGAAGAATTCATGGTGTGGAGCCATTCAAGGGTCCATAAAGATTCTCCATATCTAGGTATTCCATGTGTTGTGAAGACCTTATCTACCTTTTTTTCTCACATCAAGCTTGGATCACATGGGCTTTGAGATTTAGTCAAGGTTTACGCCAATTTGGAAGAGTTTCTCTTATTATTGTCTGATCTCTATGACCTTAATCTATGATCTCCCCATGTCCTTTTTGTTTAATAGTAAAACACAAAAATCTTTTAGAACTATATATACCATGATTCCCATCCTTATTAGATATGTAGTAACTCCCATACATTTTTTTGGGTCCAGCTCAGGCTCTACTAATTATCTATTGTGTTCGGCCTTTTGTCGCTGACATTTATAAGTATTCGTGGGGTGGCGTATTTGGGAGTATTTCCTCATTCATGTCGGGTTTGAAATAGAATCCCCATGTACTCCCCTTTTAGGGTCAATCATCTCCTTCCTCTCACCCCACAACACGTTAAACTATAATCTCAGAACATTGTATGGATTGATTCCCATCCTCATGGGATACATAGGAAATCCAAGCTATTTAATCTTCGATTACATCCCCATAACATCTGATACTTTCCCCCCCTTAGCCTAATCCCCCCAATGGGGTTGCGTGTGATGTCATTGAAACCGATATCCACGTTTTCTTTGGATATTCATTATCATCCCTCACACATTCCATCGAGAACCTCATTCTTATAGGGGTGTCTATTCCATGGGTTGTTAAAATATATCCTGGTCCCACATGATATTAAACAGTTGATCCCTTTCCACATTATGTTATGATGCATGGTTTGGTCCTATCATAAGACCCTAAACTATGAAATTATTTTCCTGGCCGCATGATGAAAAAAGCACCGCATTGTGGTGTCCTCACTCGAGGGGCATCAAGATTGGTATCAGTTCTACACCATTCCATTTTTCAAGTCCTACATGCATATTTATTCTTGTAGTGACACTCGAATACTCCATCCTGGGTTTGTTTCCTAACAAAAAAACACACACACATCTACTCTAAATAAAAAACAAGATGTATCAAATTCTAATTCTTTTGGTGCATGGTCCAAAACTACATGACAGAATTGGCCCTGAAATTGGTACCCTACAGTGCAATGTATGACAACTACACGAGGCTTGATTCACATACTAATGGGACACATAATATCTCTTAGACCTTTATCCTTTAGTTACACCCCCAAATATATCAAATCCTATAGTCATTCTATCCCCTTGGCTCGAACTCTATCAAAAGCATGTGTTGCGGTGAGCACCTCTTGGATTCTCATTCATTTCAGGTTTTAAAACTGTCGTACCTTATGTCTCTTTTGATCTTCCCATCTAAGTCTGAGTTCTGTGACCATAACCTGAGATCTTCCTATGAAAACTACATATATCTTGATTTTACCATCATGGGATATGTAGAAACACCTAGATGTTTAGTCCTCGGGTCCATCCCCAACAATGTGTCACGAGATGGATGTCCTCTTTGTTCCTCACCCATGTTGGGTTTTTATTCTTCTCTTCCCTACACAAATTCTATTAAACCATGTACCCTATTAAACTCTTAGATTTTATCCCCATAACCCTTATTCTTAGAAAGGGATTTGACTCCCTCGATCTGACACGTATCATTGGCATACTCAAATGCTCTGTGGAAAATATCCCAATGTGTGGGTTTTCACATAGACATTCCCTTGTTTCATGTTCACTTCTCATGAGACCTTAATGTGGATACCAATCCTATAACATGTCTATAAGGACTAACCTTATGTCCTGGTCTCATGCCACATTGGCCCACCTACTGTCTTGGGCCAATGCCTAGGATGACCTCACATCTTATTTTGCTACAGGTCTCATGTTTTTAACATGGTCAGTGGGTGGTCAACCCTCATTTTTATGTCCCCCTGCTAGGTGAACGTGAAGAATATGAGGTCTTTCAAACATGGTCAATAGTTTTCATTTATCATCATGCCACCACCATTGTGATCCAGATCTCAATCACCATGATTCATATCATTCCACTCTCTTATTATCAAGTGGAATTCCAAAAAACTCAGTTTTACCCCTCCTCTCACCTGTGTATATTGAGTACCCTTTACATTGATGTTGGGAAATCAGTCACCTAGCATTACATTTATCCAAATGCGTACCTCCATGTACTATGAATATCCTATCACTACTCATTGTTTCCCACATCAAGCATGAATCACATGGGATTTGTGGTTTTTATAGGATGTATACTAGTGTTTCCAAGACACATATGCCTCTCATCCAGCATGATGTTAAACTGCACTCTTAGAGATACATGCTGCTTGATTCCCATCCTAATGGGATACATGGGAATTCCCAAGAACATTCCCTTGGGTCCAACCCCATGTTAGGACATCTCTGCTCAGTGGTGTAAACAATACTATTAGGAACATGTGGTGTGGTGTGGATTGCTTGGTCCACATTCACATCAGGACATGTACCACACCACAAATATTCTATCTGGGTAACAACATCCTCAATATATTACTATAAACTATGATTCACCCGTGGATAATATCAAGACACCCCATGATAATTATGGGATGATTTAACTTCTCCACTTGAGAGGTTTTCCCACACCAATGTGGTTCTCTCACCACACAACACTTTGATAACTACTTCCAACTTGATTCCCATACTCATGGCATACATATAAATACCCAACCATTTCGTCTTGGGTCCATCCCAAAAATTACCCTTTTCGGCCCCTTGGCATGTGATCATTGTTGGAGGCATGTGATATGGGGTCGACTTCCTCCTGTCTTCAATCATGCCATGTTTATAGTTTTCACATCACGTATGTAATGACCCAAAATTTTATTGATGAATATCCCACTTGATCTAATTAAAATTATTATTATGTAAAATCGATATATAAAACATATCCACTCCTTTGGAATTATGTTTTTTTAATTAAAATACTGTTATTAATTGTTACCATTACTAACAAATATATTGAATAGTGATCAAGTGATTATTATAAATATAGGGATTTAACAAATCTGATTTACTTAGAAAAAGGAACTGATAGCCACATACGGTATAATTATTTTTTCGAAGGTCGTTTGTTCGAGACCATAACATAGGTAAGGTCACTAGGATTCACTCATGACCAATACCAATAATATCTTTAACATGTTAATCTTGAATGGAATCTCCTACGAAAGAAGTGGAAGTCAATAGAGATTACGACCCAAGCGCTGTTATCAGAGGCACCACAAGAGTCAGTCACCAACACACACCTTACCCTTATCTCTTCTATGAGTGTTATAAGGGGTTATGTAACAAGACCCTTACTCTATTATTATGTGCATTAGGGTTTTATAGAATAAATAATATACATTCATTTTATAATTGTTTCATTGTAAAAGGTTTTTAAAGCACAGATAATATTTGTAGTTAATATTAAATTAAAAGATCTTTTTGAATGAATTAATGGATTTTTTAATTATATATAATTTTAAAAAAAAAATTATTACTAAATTATTTTTTATTAAATATAAATGATTATGTAATATTGTTTGTATACAATTGTAAAGGATTGAAAGCTGTTTTTGTCGAAAACCATGAATTTTTTATAAATGTCGGTTAATAATTTAAACAAAAAAATTCACATATTTATAAAATTATTTATATATAAATAATATCATTTTTGTATTCAGGATGTCAAAATTATCTAATGGTTAATTTGTCAAAATTTTCAAAGATAGTCGAATTTTTGGGTAAATATTAAACACTATTTAAATATAGTGTGTTTTATGTCATTATAATGACCCAATAGTGATGTAATAAATTATGATAAAAGGATATTTAGGACAATATATGTTTTACCGATAATATAATTTGATTTTCGATTTTTTTTATTAATTTTATTGTGACATAGTGGACCCTCCAAGACTTGTAAAATATGTTAACTTTATAAAATGATATCCTTGAGAGTGTGACTTACAGACAAATAAGAAAGCCTAATATTTTAAAAAGGTAGGCCATTAGACATATAAGATAATTTTTCCACTCCCCATTGGAAAAAATTGTAAAAACCCATGGTTTGGTTTGTTGTTTTGATTAGTTTAATGTTTAGTGTCCAGAACCTAAATAATAAAGAATTCCCTCTTCTTTCCTATATAAACCATCTAAATCTCCCATTCCTATTCACTCAAAACCTTTGGATCTCGACTAAAATCTTCCCTCCTATCTTTATAATCCTCCAAAGTAATCCCAAGACCCTAATAAGCCTCTCTAAATCCTCTACCATGTCGTTGGGATAACATTTCAAAGTAAGAGATCCTTACTTTAATTCCTTATTTATGTCCAAGTTTTCTTATATTGTTATTCATTTTGATTTTTAATTGAAAGTGTTGAGGTATGATTTAGAACCACCCCTATACTACAATCATTTTATTTTAATGATCATATACCCATTTATCTATCATTAAAGCCTCCTATGTACACATGTTACCATGCCGAGATTCCGTATGGGATTTCTCTCTCCCCATTTACATTCCTGAAATAATTTTATATTATGTATCTAAATTCCATTAAATATGTATGGATATCATGTTCCATGATCCCCTCACATTCCAATTCGTGTATAAATTATTAGATAACACTTTCTCCTTTGTCCACAAATTTTACGATTTCTATTTGATGTTGTTATACTGCCAAAGTTACACAAAAAGTTCTAAGACAAAATCATCGTGTAAGTGAATATCATATGCATTTCTCTATCAAGGGTATGAAACACTAAGCACATGTACTTTTTGATTGAGGTTTTACATTTACTTATTCCACATATATTATTTAAGGAATAAATTTTGATGATCAATGAATCCCTGTTGTATGATCCATGTGGCACACATATGCTGGAAATGAAATAATTAAGAAGGGAGCACCCCGATAGAGACCCAATGAATTGGGTAAAGATTAGTATCATGATACGTTAAGTGAAGTTAGAGATTACTTATGATAATTAAATTATAGTGAGTATTTACTCATGATAATTCAAGTCCAATGAGGGTTTACTCATTCTCCATGTGCAATGATCATTCGCTCATGCTAAAATCATGTTAAATGTTGTTTCTGAAGTTCCATGTTATGATTATCATTCTATATCACGACTTTTTCTTCATATTTCTATTATGAACTTTTTATATGATTATTGTCTAAAATGTAATATATTATTAACGTTATTCCTTTTATAAACCCTTACTGGGATTTAATGCTCACCATTTTATTATGCATGTCATCAGGTTATCCCGTCAAATGTTAGTATGAAGGAATGTTGTGGTCCTGTAAAAGAGGTTTTCAATAATGATGTTCTTTTTTATGTTCAAAGTTTTCATGTAATGTTCCTAATCTTCATAGGACACTATACCTATCAATCCAAATAGTTTTCATAAGTGCAATTTAATTTAATAAATCATGTTTATATGTGAGATAAAGAGTATGGTTGTTATAACATAACCCTTCATAGACCCATTCTTCCCTTATGTCTTTACCGCATGATGTTAAACTACATGAGACTTGTAGAACTAAATATGGCTTGATTAGTTCCTTGGTAAGATATTTAGTGACATCCAGATGCCTGGTTCCCATATTGATCCATGTACTTGTAAAACCTCTAATACGGTCGTCCTGGCCTCGTACCCCCTTGTGGGACTGTTCAATGCCTTCGTCCTCACCATACGACATTAAAACTGCATGTCTATCATCCTCATTAGCATGAAATAAAACTGTAGGACTCTATAGGATCTTTCTAGAGATATCCTTTTAGGAAATTAATACAATCAATGATCAGAATGATGCTCTCACCAAATGTGGTTTCATCACAGTGGTGTAATTTCAAGAGTGTTGGACTCCACTCGAATAACCCATCAGTCCACACTCCATGATTTGACTTCCCTATATTTGGATCGTTGTACTCTTTAATACAGGAAGTAAAACCTTGAAATTATAAAATCATGGCCTACAGATAACCTAATATCTTGGAATAACGCTCCACAAGTCTAATGGGTTATATTTCGATTCATGCCGCGTGTTTCGAACATTGTCAATGGTCGGTCCTCATTTGTTATCCCCATTTCAGGCTAACAAAATAGGGAAACAATGTTTCAAACACTGTCAACAGTTATCCATCATTGTCATGCCATCCTTATAGTGTTCTGAATTTTGGGTATCATGATTCACACTTTTCACTCCCCACCGTTTGGATTTTTTCTAACGCCCTTGGTGTTACCCCACTCTTGCACTATAGCACGTGGGAAAATGAAAATTTTACTACTCTGAGAACATGATTCTCCAGTCAAACCCCTCTCATTATTCATGGATTTTATGATTATTTGTTAAGAACCCTGATTCTCGGAGCCTGGTTGGCACTCTCATACTCAATTGGAATAACAATGCGGTCACCCCTTATTTATCACATCTGGCATGAACCACATGAGCTTTCGATCACTGGATATTTCACTAATGCAGTGGAAATATAGATATCCTAAATAAATTATGGTATTTATGCCAGAATCCATCATAAATTATGTTTATGTGTTCACACAAATTACAACTCCCAAGGATTGGCCCCTCCCATAAATGGGTTGACCTCTTCAATGGAGCATCCCAGGACTGCCACTCTCAGGATGTTAGCATCCAGGATCCAATGTATCCTATTAATATCCCACACCACCATGATGGAAATGGATGGAAATTAATCAGACTCAATCCAGGCCTGATCCTTGTCATCTCGAATAATAGAAATCTTTTTAGAGGTTCACCTCATATGTACTTCAGCCTCTGCCAGCTGGGCCTTTATTCGTGATATGAGCCTCGATTGTGCGTTGAGGAAAGAAGAGTACTCGTTCACCTACTCTCTCGATGATTGGATCTCATTCTCATCCCCATGGAGTCTTTTGAGGTTCACAGACATTCCTCCCACTGCCACCCCAAAATAAGGCTATGGTAATGTTACCGTATTTTCTATGCCACAAAGTCCTAGATGAGCATATGAGGATGCCGTGCATCCCCTACTCCAGCAGATTGTTCACGTATCCCAGAACAAAAACTCCTCATCTTTTGTATCCAGTTTTCTTATGGGGTCTACCTGATGAAGATATTGACCAGCTTCCATGACCAGTGACAGACAAGCTTGCTATCCTCTTCATTAGAGGGAATCTCATCTTGGTCCTTAGGGTGATAAGGATCATATGTGGGGAAAACTTCCAAGAACACATCAATAGGTTCCTCATCTGGTGTCTGGTTGGGTAGAGCAGGTCTCATGTCATCTGATTGATCCCTGTTATTGAATTCCACATTGATGATTTCGGGTTTGGTCCCACTGACGTTTACTCCTGGGATTAAGAGCATTGTGGCTTGGTTGGAATGTTTATCCCCTTCTAAAACCATCGGTGTTATAATATGAAGGGAAGTACTTGGATCCTTGGCCATCCTCACCAATGTGGCCAATTCCATTTGAATAAGTACTCATATAATAATACAGATGCATTACATGGTTTAATTTAATAGATGATAGTTACTGATTCTATGAAAATTAATTATAGAGATCAAATAGTCAGTCTCGAGCCTGATCTATTACAACTAAAATCCCATGGTATGGCCCCTATATATATTTAGGAAAACCGAAGAATCTTGGAGTACCACCATGGGTGCCACGACCCCGCTAGGTGCGATAATCGTCGTTGTCATGGGTGTAGATCCCAAAAGTGCATCTACTATTGCGTGAGAGAGGGTTTTTCATATGAGGCCCTCCAGAATAGGTCAAATGTTATATGATAATGGAAAATAAAACAAAATGAGGATCACATGATAATGGAGTAGTGTCGACCTCATGATCCTTCGCAAACTCTTCCATCTCCGAGTTGGGGAACTCAGCTCTATCCAATGGGCTCTGTCTCCCAATATCCTCACCCTAGGAGGACCCTTATAATTATTTCAGTAAGGGGATGTGGTACCTCAATTCACTGGTAGAACACTTAGAAGGGACCATTTGATTGAAAAGTACTTTCACCTGATCTATCATTGGATTCAGAGAACCCCAAGAGTGCACAATGTCCTTGAGATGGGAGATGTACTACTCCCCTTCCACATGAGATAGAGAAATGTCACCCCAAGCATGACCAATCTCCAACAAAACCATCCCAAGATAGTTCATATGCTTCAACATCTATGATGGATTGGAAGAAAAAATTTTATCATCAAATATGTACCAGGACTCTAGGATATCAGTATCCTTAGGGATGTCTATATGGAAAAACCACTTTCCCATAGCCTAAGTGGGTATCCTATGAAACCCCCCTAGGTGACCTCCCCTCTTGCTGACTTTGAAACTATAGGAAAATCATTTCTATCACCGCTACCTACCTCTCAAACAGAGCATGCCTCATTGCTACTATAGCCCTGCCACCACAAGATGTTATTTCCACCATCTGGCCTCGACCTTGAGGTTGAGAAGTAACCCTGTCAATAGTACAGATTGTCTGTCGCTTGAACATCACCCCTAGGTAGGCTACCACCTAACTCTTAACATATTCTTTCAATATACCATATCCAGCTATGGGTGGAGGTAGCTCAATCCCCATGTTCACATCCCCTTGTGTGAACATTAACCACATATTCCTCATCAGAATTGGATGGTCCTCTTGCCTCCCTCTCATGTAGACATGCAAGGTCAACATCTACAAGCACCAGAACAACCTCATGATGCGGTGCAGGGTCTATGCATCACAGAGTGGCTCGTAGCCAACCCGCTCCACTGGGAATCCATCTTGAAAGGCCATGAAGAATGAATTATTCTCCTACATTCCCTGGCTGTAATCAGTTAATATGCCTGTTGGAAATGAGAATAGATGGATGTTTAACTCGTCTTCCTTCCATAATTGGTTCAGCAATAGCGGTGGGGTCATCTTGGTCAGGAAATTCCCCACCCCATTCAGAATAGTGGGTATTAAGTTTTACCCAAGAAGGGAAATGAGGTTCGGGTAATCAAAGGAACCCATATGTGCCTCTATAAACCTATACAGAAGATGAAGCCACATGCACACTCAATGTGGAGTCTTCCCCTCATTGATATTTCATAGTACATTTTACAGTTTAGCCATCACCGGGTTCCCCAGTTTGATCCATTCCCCCATTTTCAACATGGATGCCATGATAAACGTTCTTATTTGAACACAACTTTTTGTATCCCTTACTATATGTATCCAACCATAAATGAGCAATGAGATGAAAATAGCCAACCTAACCACTGGTTGCTGCTCTATGATGACTCCATACCCCCATGTCTTCTATTTTATTTCCTACAAGTGTCGCTAGTATGAATTCCCTTTTATGTGCTGGAACCCCTTTGTTCCAGTGAGAGACCTCCTAGGAAACGTTCCATTGAATGGGGAATTTAGGAACCGACTAAAAAAACCATAATGTGGAAATCCCTCACTGATTACTTTTCCTCTCTTGAAACGAGGTCTATCATCACCATTTCTAGTGGAAACATCTTCTCAGGGTCATCCCAGGTATTTGATGCAGGGTGGAACTCATAATACATAGCCCCCAATATCAGAATACTAGAGATTTTTTGAAGGTCCTAGAGGCTGACACATACCACTCCTTGGTGAAGATGAACAATGTTGGTCCTCGAAGAACACATGCTCAAAAAATATGGCATTAGTTCCTTTAGCTGGTAGATATGGTATTGGGAGGCCCATGTCACCTGATATAGGCCCACTCGCCTCACCTCTACCCAAAACACCCCACAGGAGGCATAGAACCAGCAATGGCATGCCCAATCATCTGTGAAATTTCCACCCAGGCATAGATCACACTCATTGTTTCACCCCTTCACTAGGATCCACAATGCTACATTCCAAATGGTGTGGTATTGCTGGGGAGATACCTCTAGCTTCAAAACCTCCCCATCAACATTGTTAACATGGTTATACAAGTAGTCGACATTGGAATGTGTATGATCATCCCATGTATGACAGTCGAACGCCCTGAACCACTATTACAGGCACAATTTACTCATAAATCATTAGGCTGGCACATCCCTAATTTCCTCGGAAATGTGAATGTCATCCTTCATACCAAATACGTATAAGGGTAGTCTTTTTCATTAGCTTAGTTTTTTTGGATGACCAACAATAGCTCTCTTAGAGATTCATGGTCCAAATGGCTCTACACACACTCCCTAGTGCCCTGGTTATCCTCCATATCTTCCATACATGCATCATCGACAATGAACCCCACTGCCATCTCCTTGGGGAGCCATTCCGTCTCAAAACATTAGAAGTTTTTGTCCTATATTAAAAAACATGATCACGGTGGTCGATCATAGATCTCCATCATAGAGCTCGATCGTAAAGAAATATCATAGAGACTAGCCACATAACATGAAAGAACAAGTTCGGGAGCACATGATCACAGAGACTGAAGACTCATTGTGCACTATACGGAAAATGGGGCTCGATTTGAATATAGCGGTAAAAAATCATGTGGATCTTCATGGATCGAGATACCAAGCACAAAAACATCTAAGTACGTAAGGAAAAAAGTTAGGACATCCCCCTATTTACAGGCTACATCCTCCAAGCTTCGTCGAGCGGGTGGTTGTGGTTAGTTTTACGACATTCTAAACTCGTGGATCACTTATCCACATCTCGGTCCTGCATCATGATATTTCATTGCAATTATCCTATAAATGTTTTTGATTTACTCTCTGAATTTGGAAAACATTTTTGGCTCATCTCCATGCTTGAGGGTGGAATTTGATGGAATCAAAATGTGTGCCGAGGAAAAAATATGCAAATAACATGGAAATTCCAAAGGGGCATCTTCATGAAGCTCCTTAACAAATAACTTCAGCACCATAGCCAACGTGAAGCCCCTTAGTTCCAAGGCCGATGAAAATACATGTCCCCCTCTGCGATCAATATAGAGGAAATAGGTGGAAGGGTCTATGGTTATGATGAAATTGACAGAGAGCCTCACGTTGCAGAGGGAACTAGATTTCCTCTATGATCCCATGGAAATTATCCAAAGTCTCAACAAGTGCGGTACATGGAATTAAGGAGGCATCTGTTCAAAGGAGGGGATGATAGTCGACTCTACGGTTTCAAAAAACATGACTCAATCTGCATGTGATAAAAAAGCACAAGTGGCTTCACAACACATTGTTAAATCTTTGTGCCACCCCTATCTTAAAAATACTAGGCTTCCCTTAGACCTAATGTATAGATACCCGAACCATTCACCTTGTCATCTCACAAATTTCAAAGCACCCTCTTCGCTACGATGCATTGAGGAAAATGAGATCTTCAAGGTACATGATCAATGCAAAATACATTCTCCTTAGAAAAAATAGAATCCCTTTTCCAAGAAGGGATTCCCTTCACAGATCCCACATTCCATCACAAAATAAGGACCTCCATAAGGGAACTTGGGTCTTTGAAAAGCACTCATGCTTCGTGAAGTACCTTCAATGCACGTGTGGACCCCATTATAAGGTAGGTCCATTAAGCTACGCAAAGTAAATCACTTCATAGTGTCACTATTTATAAGGAAACGATTATTTTTGATGTCTTACCCCATGAAAGAACATTCAATTCCCAAAGAACCCATATACGCATGTATACTCCATGCCTAGTCTAGGCCATGCCACTTCGTGAAGAATATCCCTTCATGTAGTCTCTCCATTTTGTGGAGCACCATACCTTCACAAGGTCCCTTCATATGAACCATTTGTCTTCATGAAACCTTCTCCGGTATGGCCCTCTAGGTTTGTATGATGATATTTCAAGGTCCCTTGTATGGTGTTTCATATTGCATTTCTTATCATCATGCTTCTTAGAAAAGGAATGTTAACCACTATTGCTTCTTCATATAGCCACTCTAATGTGTCTCCCTCAACGGGTCACTCTAGAACCCCATCATTACATGGAATTGCTGGTGGCTTCCATTCACCAAGGTTTAAAGTGCGCTGACTATGTATGTCTTAGGGTGAGGAGTGCATCTTCATCATCCGAGCTGCAGGACATTAAATAGAAAAACACCATCGTCGTAAGCACATGACGTTAAAATGTAGCCTCACCCCATGCAATATACATGGGGTTCCCCATATCATTCATTTTTCACACCCACTGGTGTCCATCAGAGTGACATATTCCTCACATATAAGGACATATTCTTTTCATGTAATTGCATTTGTTCATGGGGAAGGGAAACCATAGTTTTGTAAGACCCTATCCTTTCATGAAGGAGGTATAATCATTGCTCCTCCACTCTTCTTATGTGCACAAAGGCCAGAAGTTAGATGGGCATAGGGACATTCATTACCCCATCCCTCTCTTTGTACATTATCCCCTTTAGGCCCCCCTCCTGTAGTATGTTGGATTCTCCATCTCCCTGTGCCACTAACCACGCGTAATCCCAGATCTATTCCACATGGGTGGACATTTATCTATGTGATCGTCAGGTATTTATTGTATCTTTTTTCTCACACCGAGCATGAATCACATGGGTTTAGAGTAATCATTGACCATGGGATCCTCTTCGGGACGCCTTAGTGCGTAAGCCCCATCCATTGTCCCCAAACTATGTGGAATTTGATATTTTTCCTCTCTATGAAATGTAAGTATGAATCCTCCCTGATGTTCAACACCAACACCAATTGGTCTCGACCAAATCGCGTCAGTTAACACTCTTCCCACATAACATAAATGGTTTTCCCTTTTTCATCCCGCGTGATGTTATATTGTATGCATATGATCTATGTGGGTTTTGATCCCTATCTCCTAAACATTGTATCTAGGATGCCTCCTTGAGGTTGAATCCCAATATGCATTAAGCCGCTATATTACACTTTTTTTATCCCACTCTCTGGTCATCCTCTATGGTGTTAGATCAATCTCGGGTAGATTTCCTCTCTACCCTAGCATTATCTTTAGGTCGATGTCCTCTGTGCACACCTTGATATTATTCCCCACCATGAACTACATGGGTTTTGATCCCTATCTCCTATATAGGGTACATAGGATTCATTGCATAGATTAAACCCCAAAAACCGGTAACCATCGATGTCCCCTTTGTAGGGACCCACATTCTTGGTCTATCCCAGTGGCGTCAGACCAACTCTCGAGCATCTAACCATGCGTAACCACATCATTTAATTATGTCATTGTTCTCTTGACACACCGAAATGTTATTCCCCATGATGATATACGTAGACTTTTATTCCCTACCACATAGATACATAAGAATCCGTCCTAAGGGTGAATCCCATCACTCATGTCTCATATTATTCTCTCACTTGAGCCTTAATGTTTCGGGAAGGTAATGCACGAACCTGGAGGTTCTGATTCTTCCGGGACATATCCAGGAATCCATTGTCTCTGGCTACCTCCTAAGGTGTCCCATTGCCCCACCGAATTACAAGGAAATTGATTCCAGGACCTGAGGATACATAGAAAGCCTCTCTGAGGTTCAAGACAGACACTACCATCAAATTTACATCAGTTTCATCTAATTCACCGTTCATCTCATTCAACCATCCATCATCCATATGGATTATTACCAGGGTATCCAAATCTCGACAATGTCATGTCATCCATTAGGGAAAATAACCACACAAACGCCCCACACAAATTGTAACCATCCACCCAAGAGAATCCATCTTCCGATGGACCACTGTTAGGTGTAAGCCCCAACAATTTCCCAGGTTACTGTCATTTGTGCACACAATCAATTTCATTATCCTTTAGAACTATATGGGTTTTGATTTTAGTCCCTTTGGTATGGAACATAAGAATCCTTCCTGAGGTTCAATCCCAACTGATAATAAACCCTGGCATCACCTTAATAGGGACCCAAGTATCCCCAGATCCATCTCTATTGGATGTTTTGATCCACTTATACAGTAAACCCCTTAGATTATCCCTCTTGGGTATATGACTATCTAATCCACTCATACCAGTGTTCTAATATGTCCAAAATCTATTCTATAGATGTTAAAGTAGTGACATACCCTGAGTTAATCATGGGATACGGAGGAAAGCCTCGGGGACATGCGTATGTTATACAATTCCCAAAAAATGTTGTGGGATCCCTCGGGCTTCCACTCCCTCGAGAAGCCCTATCATATGGGGAAGAAACCTTGACACACTGGTGTTTCAGTGTTCAAACACACCAGCGATGCCTAATGTGAATAATCCCATGATTGAAGGCTACTTACCTGACTTGACCCCTTGGAATGCCCTTACATAAGTTTATTAATTAACTGGCATCGACAAAAATATGGCACAAGGAAGAGTTTCAAGAACAATGTATTAATAATAAAGGGATAACCAAACTACGAGATGGTATCCAAGGAGGAATGCATGCAAGGAAGTACCCACATTCCATCATCCCTTTTTGACCAAGGAGAAAACATCCCTGAATAAGTGATCGATGTCGCCTGCATTTGGATATCATGAATTTTGTGTAACAAACATCCAGAACATCTTTGACGGATGGATGCGCCCCCATCGAAAGCATCGAAAACAACTAATAATGTGTATTCCATAATTTAGAAGTGAATATTAATATATTTAATGGGAACAAAATTAATTAATGTAACCCACCATTTGTTAAGGATTGTTTCATTGATGGGATTAATACAATATTTCAATAGAAACAAGTCTCAAAGACATTATCATAATATGAGTACATAGTGTCATACGATAATAGGGAATTGAAAAAAGCTTCAATGTATTATGTATTTGAAGGGAAATTATAAATGAGGAGTTGGATATAGAGAATTAAAGATAGGGGGATTAAAAAAATAAGGGTTTTCACACCTCTGATAATTATGGGAAGAAACACCTGGGTACATATTTAAATGGAATTGGAGTTTGATACAATTGTATAGGGAAATATCACTTTCCTTTAGATTGAAATGGTAATAAAGAAGTTCAAAATTTATAGTGCTTCAACATTGAGGAGATGGGGAACTATTAAAAGTAGTGTCCCATGAATAAATGTAATATAGATCAACAGGTTTTAATAAAACATGTTAAATCTTATGGTATTACATAGATTAAGTGTAATGAATACTAAATTATTTATTCATGAATTTTTTCATTTAATATTTTAATTAAATATGACATCATAATAAGAATAAGGAAATATATAATGATTGTAATGAAATACATTTTCACTATGTATTTTACTTCTATGTTGAGAAATACGGACAACCAATAAAAATGATTCAGAGGAAATTAGAAAGTCTAGGAACAGAACTGATTGATGGAAATATAATCATTAATGTGTTCTTGATATTATGGTAATGATGTATCATTAAAAATATGAATGATAAAGATAAAATAATTTGTGACATCCATGAAAATGATTATGGTTAATATCATTTTGAAAATTTAGTAACAATATTTATAATGGTTTGGATATTAATATTTTGGATGTACAAAAATGTTATTTGTTTTTGAAATAGTTCATGTTGATCACAATATGGGGTTCTAGATAATAATGTATTATACTGTATAACTTCTTCATATAGTATTTTTTTTAATGTACTTTTAGACAGAAGAAAATACCTATCAATCATTTTTGGATATTTCATTCTTCTTCATGCTAATTTTAGTTATTCATGCATAAAAAATTAATTTCATTTCAATTCACTTAGTAAGGATGAATTAGAAATTTATCAATGTACATCTAAAAGATGAAATTATTCATTTGAAATAGAAACCTATCGATCAATTATATATCCATATTTCAGAAAAATTAAATGAATTCTTAAACTCAAGGTAATAGAAATTAAAATATAATTTTATCCTAAGACCTTCAATTATGATGAATTAAATGGGCCATTGAATCATCATAGATTTATAGTTTTTGGGTTATTACTTTCCTTTTATCTTTCACATTCATGTGATAAATAAACTCAATCACTCTCTATAATTATTTATGATTTCTTTCATGTCCAAATATTCACTTTACACATATGTTTTCCTAATTGGATTACTAGTTATGTGTTATCCCAGATAACCTTCATAATAATTTTTCACTATTATTAAGAGTATTTTTTGATAACTCTTTTTAGGATGTGGCGTTTTGATGAAAAAGTTTCAAATATAAAACCATAGATTACAAAGATCATGATTAAATTGCAACGATAAAAATTATTTATGATGGGGAGAATTTTACACCAAAGCATTATAAATTAATAAGATTGTATTCAGTATCATATTTAAAACACAACACTTATTTATAATTCATTACACACTTTAATGAGTGTATTTTATGTACTACATTACAAATTATATATTGTTTTACTGAACAAAAATATACAATTAACATTATTATTTAATACATAACACATTCATTTGAATGTAAGGTATGAATAATATATACTAAATAATTAAAATATATTTATTTCATATTTTTTGGTATTTATTTATTAAAAAAACCTGGTTCATTTAAAATAAAATATATATGTTTTCTAACAAACAAATTTTTTTAAAATATGGTTTAATCATGTTTTCTACACATATTTTAATGTTAATTTTAATAAGGTAGTTTTTTTAAAATAATGAAATTATTTTTGGAAATAATAAAACCAAAATTTCATATGGTGAATTTCTAGTATTTTTCAGAAATCTTTCATTTATTGATGAATAATAAAAAAATACTGAATTTTATTTCAATATTGAATATTAGATAAAATAGTTGAACAAGATAAAATATTTATTAATTTTTTTAATGTTATATTATTAAATTTAGATATAAATAAATTTAAATCAGGTCTTTTTTCATTTTTTCTAATTATTTATGTCATATAATCATTCTAATATTTTGAATGTTGTATCCTCAAAAACATGCAATATGGTCACATCTATAGGATTAATTTTTAATTTTATTTTTCCAGAGTAGTGAATGAAATTTGAAAAAATAGTGTCTATATTTTTAATAAAAATAATTTATAATTTTTAATATGTTCAAATTAATTTCACCCCAAAATAAATAGTGAATATATTAAAAAAACTTATAGCGGTAAATCTAAATATGGATTTATAGGGTATTAAACTAAGATGATATGGTTTAAAACATACCATTTAACATTTAAAACACTAATTATATGTTCATATTTTCAACTTATGCTTTCAATTTTGGATAATGTCTAATTTTGGAAACAGTTTTCATGATAAAAACATGGTTCTAATTGAATCATTTTTTTAATTACAAGAATTCCACTCACCTCACATATAAAAGGTCATTCTGTATCCTATATTATCGACAAGGTTATAATTTTTTCCAATAATTATTCAAATCAATTTATAAAATATATACCCTCATACTAGAAGTCTTACTTAATAACTAATTTCATGCTTGGATGGTTTTGCTGAAAATCTAAGGAGGATACTTGAATAATAGTAAATGTTCTTTAGTTAACGTATTTGTTTTATTTGATTCTCCTACTCATTAAATTATAATTAATATATTATTATATAGTTTATTTACAATTTTAAATATACTAGGTTGTTTATATAATAATTTAATTACATAAAACCATCTCAACATCTATCAATTGGGTAATAAAATCATTATTAGTTTGTTCAATGGACTATCACCTCATAAACCCATGCAATTTGTTCTTCCATTACCATTATTCACGATTCAGTACAATTACATATATAAATAATATATATAATATTAATAAAATATTATTCATATTTATTATTTAAATCATATATATATGCATACATTTACATTCAATTCCCTAGGAAATATGAAAACATTTCTCATGTGTAAGACAGGCTTCCACCTCATGAATCTCGGTGATTCGTCATTTAATAAAAAATCAATTCAATGGTGATAAGGATATATTTAATTATTATATTTTATATAAACTATATAATTATGATATCTGTATCATTTTTATCATTAATTTTATATAATATATCTTTATATTTTTCACATTTTCATTCAATCAACTTTGAAATTGTCGTTCTTATACATTTGGACTATCATCATCACCATGCGGTGTGACTTTTTTTTGAAATCACACATCATGGATGTTATATATATATATGTGTGTGTGTGTGTGTATAGTATTTTATATATAATTTTATAATAATCCTATAATTATAATATATTACTTACAAGCATTCATTAATGTGTATTGAAATATAGGAATGTTATATAATTGGACGGACGTCCTACCTTATCAATGATCATAATGTATTTCGTTTTCCGTAACCTTATTTAATGGTTTATTTTAAAATATAAAATTAAATAAAGTATGATAATTATGTTGTGATTATTAAACTCAATATGGTAGAACTATATAATATGTTATAGAACTGGGTGATTCTTGAAGAAACTTGTAGGAAAAAATAAGGCAATTAACACCCGAAAATGAAAATAAATAATGATTATGAATTAAAAGGAAATATGATGTAATAAACTTATCATATATGATATTATGAATGTTAATAATGTTTTTAGAAGTTAATTACATTGTTTAAACCACTATATAGGATTTAAATGAGCATTATGTCTAACAAAAGAAGTATTTAAGGGATTTCATAACTCAATTCTCATTCATTTGATTAAACATCTAAATCATTGATTATGCCATTATAATATTATGAGTATACTAAATTTTTATTACCTAATTTTTAAATCTCATTTTTTTTAATGTGAATTTACATATAATACACAAGCTAGATTAAATTATTAATTCCCACATCAATGTTATAATCAATGTATGGTTTTATTTCACAATATTATTCTAATTGATATCGTTTATTCATGAATTTTAGTTGAATAAAATTACTTAACCATATAATAATTAACCCCTTAAATTTTATGTTAAGAAGGTTATTATTTATATTTTTATTTTGTACTACCAATTCATAGACTCTTTTGTACATAAATTAATTGTGAAATATTTTAGAAGAAAATCCAATATATATTAACTCTTCGTGTAAATATAGGTTTCTTAAAAACCAATGTTGTCCGAAAATGTTTTAAATTATTTTTTTACATTTAATAATTAATTTATTAGTTTTTTTTGGTTTTTTTATATTTTTCAGAAAAAATTTAAATATATTCTTATGTCGTTTACAAAATAATTCCAAATTGGTTATTACTATGAATGTGAAAGGAGTCTACTCATCATTTCCCAAACAATGAAATTTCATAAACTCATTATAGTGTTCAACAAATGTTCTTTTAAAAGTTAATGAAATTTAATAAATGACCCACTATTATGATATCCATTTATTCTAATATTACATTGAATGTTTAAAAGGAATATTTTAATGAACTTCTTTTCTAAATACTGTTGAAATTAATACTTTTAAAAAAAGCTTTTCATTAAAATTTATTTTAAAAATGATTATTGACTTTAAAATTTAAAATGATATTTTCCTCAAAAAAAATATAAATATATTTCCAGTGTATTTATATTCACCAGTGAAATTAACCATATAATTTACATATTATCCACAAGAGATATGTTCAATTGATATCATCATTATTATTTCTGCGGATGGTTCAAGATCATTTTTTTTGAGGATATGCAATTTTGAAAACAATAATAATATTAATTTGTATGGATGTTTGTTATTTTCATTTTATTAGGTTATGTGCTAACATTTCATATGTTAATTTTTAATATGAATGTTTATATAGTTTATGTTTCCCCACATTCAAATTAAAAAAAACATTGGACCGGGTATGTGGATGGTGGGGCTCTATAAAGATGTCCCCCAATGTATTGACATGTAGCGTGAGAAAAATAAATTTGGACGCACCCTATGAATTTTTACATAATTGTTTTTTACTACCTTGTGAATGGTTTTTTTTGTTAGTGTCGTGTGAAAGGTATTAACAAAAATCAATTGGCCAAACTAAATGTGTCTGGAGATAATAATATTTTGAAATGTGTTGAGAGTAATTGTCTTGTTAATGGTATTAAAAGTATCATTATTAGGTCTAACATTAATCATTCCCTCATTAAAAATTCATCTATTGTTTTCTATGTGACTATTAGAATAATTATAATATATATAGTCATATTTCATGGTCATGAGAAGGAATTAAATTGTAATAATTAATTCATGCCTTATTTTTCTTTTGTTATTTATAAAATGGTTGTGTTTTTAGTTAATTACGTTGTAATTGTATTTATTACTTACATAGTCATAGATTCTCTTGTAAACATACCTCTACATGGAATCTTTTTTCACTCCTTTACTATGATTTATTTTCACCCAGATATCAGGAAGTATTATAAGATTGATATGATGGTACATGATAATAAGAATAATGGAATTTCTTCCTGTGATAAATCTGATATTATTTGGAAGAAGTTAGAGAATACAAATTTTGGAACTTCTAATGTGGTTGAATCATGATGGGCTATATATATAGAATATTATCAATATTTTGGGTTTCCATATAGATAATATATTGAAACATTTAAAAATAGATTCATGAATATTGTTAATAGTTTATAATCGAATTGGATAAAAAAATTTAGAAGATATAATTCTTGTTATAAGATCATTGATATTATTCCCAATGATTGGGAATAAAAGAGAATTATTATGGATGAATCAAGAAAGATTAATAATCATACTCATATATATTTTTGTGAAACTATTCTTTAATATGTAGGAATAATGAAAAGAGATTATGAATATAGAAAAAAATAAGATTGGTGGAGTGTCTTTTACTTCTAAAAATCCTTCAAACTCATAGTCTCAAGAAACGGTTTTAAAGAAAACACAGAGAAGAAAATTTGATATCCAATCAGATTTAGGTGATTCTGATCAATGTGTAGGTGATCTAGAAATTATTAATTTACGGATGAACAAGATTGTTTTCATGAAGGATTTTTTGTATACATTTATAAAAATTAATTGTGAAAGGAATGATAAGAATGATTATAATGTTACTTATTGTGAGTGAAAAAGATAAATACATATAAAATCGGATTTTCCAAAGATAAAAAAGTGAGATATGAAATTAAGACACCATGTTAAGAATTAGAAAAGGTTTTGAGATAAAAAATGAATGAAATTATTTAAATACAACGATTCATGTAGTGAATGTGTTAGTGATTCTTCTATTCATTCTTCTGATGATCGGAATTCCATACATAAGAATATTGGCCTCTTAGCTAGTGTACCATTTTAGAATCAATTCATTATGGACATGGTACAATCTTATTACTAATTAACTAATATTTCAAATAATAACAATTATCCTGATGAGTGATATATTTATTCTCATGAATGTAATTCCTCAACAAAAAATGGCTATGTCTTACATTAATATGATTATGTTTCTAGATTTTCAATGATACAAGATAATTAAAAATGAAATGATCATAAAAAACAAGAAAATGAAAATTCATAAATAAATGTTTTAACAAAATAAGTATTACATATATTATAATATCTTGATATGAAAATCGTGGAAAGAGAATATATTTCAAAAAAAATATTGACAAAGATAATTTAAGAATAAGAAGCTTTCTAAAGACATTGAAAAATTTATTTCTGATAAAAGTGTTTAAAAAAAGTCTTTCTAAAACAATTAATCTAGAGGAAGATATTTTAGACATCAAGATAATGTCATCAATATTTTCATCAAATAATGTTTTCTTATTAATTTCCCTTTGTTAATAACGTTTTGAAAAGATTTATAACCATATTCACCCCCATGATAATAGTTTTGGAATGGGTTATACTTACCAAAAAAAGATTTCAATAAAAAATATTGTGTCCCTAATAATTCCCCATGTTGTAAAAAATGTGAAAATGGAAGTCATTTAAAAATAATTGTTCGTTAAATAAATTTCAATATTTAGGTTTCCACATTTTCATCTTTTCAATTCCCTTGTGGATTCAAATTTTTTTTCCTTCTAACATTTCCAGAACCAGGAATGTCAGGGATCTGAAATATTAATTATTTTATTCTCAAGAAAACAACGAAATTACAACAACATTAATATCTGGAACTTAGATAGTGCATTTTCTAATAAAAATAATGGAAAATAGAATTTGTAAAAAATTATTATCAAAGTGTAAATTGGAAGATTAACCTTCATAGATAATTCTGAGGGGAAAATCGCTGGTATATGTATAGTTTTCCTTCTTGAAAATTCATTAATTTCAAACGTTTACATTGTAAAAGGTTTTAAGGAAAACCTTGTAAGAAGTATTAAATTATATGGTGAAGGTTACCTTTTGAATCACAGGAATGATAATTGTTTATTCCACAATACCAAGGATAAATTCATTATTTTTTTCAACAAGATTTATAACGCTTATACACATAACTTAAAAGTGCTTAGGATCTAAGGTTTAACATTCCATAGTGTAATGGAAGAAAAATCTTGGTTGTGGCATAGAAGGTATCGAAATTTTAAACATAGATACTAATGTATAATAACTATGAAAAGTATTGATATGTGTATAATGAATATATGTTTTATTCTTCAAATGTTTGTGAGCCTTATCAATTTGCAAAGAAACATAAATCATGTATTAAATTTAGTAGTGAATCATCATATTTTGATGCTTTACGGCTAGTGTATATGGATTTGTTTTGTCTTGCACATACTATATGTATCAGAGACATGTATTATGTATTTGTTTTATCTATTGATTATCCTAGATAAACATGGATTTTTTTAATTTCAATGAAATATGATGACTTTTTTTTGTATAAATTTTTTTATCCAATGTAAAAAAATGAGAGAAAAACAGTCATTGATAACTATTCATAGTGTTTATTGTGAAGATTTTGTAAATTCATTTTAAAATAATTTTGCAATAAGAAAGGTATAACTCGTAAATTTTATTCTCAAATAACTCCTCAACAAAATTGAATTGTATAAAGAAAAAATTAAATTAATTAGGAAATAACAAAAACCATGTTGAGTGAATACTCTATTGTAAAAAAATGGGATGAAGAAATTATTACTTATTTATATACTGTATATCAAATTAAAATTCAACCCTTTATTAATAAAAATCCTTATGAATTGTGGAAATTACCAAAAATAGATGATTAATAATTTAGTGTTTTTGATGCAATATATTGATCTATAATAAAATAGATAATATACAGAAATTTTTACCCAAACTAGATAGAAGGTATTATATTTGTTTCCTCCATTAATTCTATGCCATATAAATTTTTAACAAATCATGTCGAACTATTTTAAAATTATTGGATATTAAATTTTAAGAATCTTCACCTTATTTTCAAAAAAAACCCAATCTAAAAATTTTCAATTTTTTTTAAAATATATTTTCAACCCTCAATAGAAGATTCTTCTAACATAGAAATTACTAAAAAAATGTTTCTAAAGTATTAATTGGTAAAAACATTTAATCTTATGATTATTAACATGTTTTACAAAACCCACATTGATTTAATTTATAAATTAACCTAGTAAATGTATCATTAGTGATGTAAATCATCAAGTAAGGACTAGAAGATATTTAAGGAATGATGAAGAACATCTTACATTACATTACAAATTCTATCATAAAAACCCTCATGATGATTTGGGTGATAAATATTGGACTAAATATATACATGATGAACTAAATCAATTCAATAGAAACAATGTTTGGAATTTTGTTTAAACTCATAAAGAAACATTAGTAATTAGAGTAAAATGGGTTTTCAGAAACAAATATAATGAAAATGGAACAATGATTAAAAATAAAGAAATATATGTTGCTAAGGGTTATAATCAATAAGATGTAATAGATTTTTAAAAACCTTATTCTCCATTATCTAGACATGAATATACTTTTATTCTTTTATAAATTGTAGCATTCATTAATTTCAAACATTTTCAAATGGATGTGAGGTGTGCTTTCTATAATAGATTTGTTCAAGGGGATGTGTTATTTGAAAAAAAAAACTCCAAGTCCGGATGATAAAAAAAATAATTAACATGTTTATATACATTGAAATGATTTATATTAATATATAGAATCCCTTAGTTCCTTTTATGTTAGAATAATTTTTTTACAGAATATCTATGTTAAGGGAACTAGTGATCCACCCTTTTTTATAAAGAATGTTAACAAAAATGTTATGATTGTTCAAATATATGGTGATGAGAATATATTCTGATCAACACATAATTATTTAATAGATTACATTGATAATATTATGAAATATATGTTTAATATGAGTATTTTGGGTGAGTTAAATAAATTTCATGGTATTTAAATCTCTCAAAAACCATAAGGTACTTTTATATCCAAAGATAAGTATATCAAATTTTTTGGTAAAACATATTTATATAAAAATAATAACCGTATTTTTACTTGAATTAGTGCCTCGAATAATATTTATATTGTTGAATTCGGGACACCATTTTACTAAACTTCTCTTAGAGGTATGATATGAGTCTTATTATACATAACTAATTGTATTCCAGAATGAAAGTTCTCAGTTTTCGAATATGTAGTATATCATCTAAATCCAAATGTATCCCATTTTAAATTTATAAAAAATTCATTATTTATAATGATCTATGGATTTAGGTCTTTCATACTCTTCTAGAAATGATTTTTAACTAAAATATTTTTTCAATGCAAACATTGGTGGTTGTTGAATGGATATATAAATCACTACAAGAATATTTCAATTCCTCATAGTTTCATTAGCTTCTTGGTCATGTAAGAAACAACAATCAGTAGCATTTCCCACAACTGAAGCTAAATAAGTGGTGGCTGCATGTTTTTGTGCTCATGTATTGTGGATGTGACATACAATCGCTGAATATGGTATGAGTTTTACAAATACAAAAATAAATTTTGATAACACATGTTCTATTACTAATTTTATAAATCCAATATAAAACTCCCATGAAAACCACATAGGCATTAGGCATCAATTTCATAGGGATGACAGAGAAAAAGAAGATATCATTTTATTATTTAACAGAACACAAGAACAACTCACTAAAATATTTACAAAACCATTACCTTCTGATTGATATAAATTTTTTTATAAAATGTTAGGAATGATCACTGTAAAGTAATCATTCATATCTAATTAATTTTTGAACACTCTCATTACATTTAACTACACTTTTTCCCGTGGGGTAAAAATTTGTTTTTTATATTGCTAAAAATATCGTTTTTTCTAAAATTTTCGTTTCTATATATATTTATAAAATGGTTATAAAACTCACATGTTTTTTGAATCGGTTTTTTAGACTTAGAATTTCAGGATCATATTTTTGAAATCTAAATTTTAGAAACATAATTTAAGCATGAAAATCCTTGACTCGAGTTTAATTCAATAAAATTATTATTATTTTTCTTTTCAAAATCATTATAAAAAAATATCATATTTAACTATTAATATAATCAATTATGAAAAAATTATCATATTTATGAAATTACTCTAAAATGTATATTTTTCCTTGACACATTAGTCACTTTTCAATTCTAATCGTTTTCACTAATGATTTTGGTTGTTTTTATTATTTGTTTTCCAAAAATGATTTAAATTCCGAGTCATATTCACCCAATACTATAAATGGATTTTAATATCAGTAGGTGTTTAAACATATCTTTATTCAGATAAAATTCACTCCATCAAATTAGGTGTTTTAAATATCTGCCATCATATGTTTATAGAATTTTAATCACTGCTCATTTTTTCATATATTAATGGAAAACCACTTATTGTATGACATTGATATTTATAGAAATCATCAAAAAAGTGCTACCTCTATAAAAACCCTAAATCATATAATTCATTCATGTTTTAGACTTCTGTATCCAGTATGAATATAATGGATCCCACGAATGACTATATAAATAGGTTTATATTCATATAGAGGCCATCATAATGATCCTTTTATCATAGGTATGATTATTCTATGAAAAGTGTAATTTAGATTCAAGGCTAGTAATCCTTGTGCATGGAGGGAAAAAATATGAAATTTGATATATTTTATCTAAAAATATTACAATAATATTATTATTCGGTATTGTTTTTTCATCAAAAAGGGAATGAAATATTTTCTTTCATCATTTATGATAAGACATATGATATGTCTAAAGAGCTACCATGGTATTTCTAGTTGTGTCTGAAAATAGATTTTCATTATTCCCTACTCATCAGTTTCTGAATTTTATGGATACATTTTGAATGTGAATTGGTAGAGAATATATAATTTACATATTATGAATATCCCTAAAATGTTGCACATTTGATGCCTAATCAGAGAATCATTCTGTCCTGCAATCACGGATTTCTTATTTTGAGAAATGGAGATAGACATACCATAATGGTTTATAATGTTCATGTTTTTGAATATCTACTAAATATGAGGATGATTAATCTCATCAGTTTTATTATTTTCAATATGAATAACAAAATGATTACATCTATCAAGTGGAAAATGACCATGTTCCAATGGTTGATCAAATAGAATATTGATAATAATTTGAGAAATTTCAATATTCCTATCATGTATTACCCAATTAGGGAAAATATCATGTTTATCAGATAATATAAACTGAGGAGGATGCCTATTATTATTTATTTAGAATACAAACTTTTTATTTATATTAATCATGAATCTATATTGGTGGAAGAATCATTGTATGAAATTTTATGTATGAAATTTGAGAAGATAAGAAATGAGGAATCTCTTCTAGATGTTAATGTAATGAAAGAAAAGATACCAAATAATGAAAAGAATGTATCAGATGAATTTTGTATGAAATGGAGGAAAAATAAATAAAAAATGAAAGAATGAGATCCAGAGATTGGTCTAAATCTAGATGAATATCTCACTGTTATAGTTCATGGAGAAGTAGATCATGAATTGAAAAGTAATGAAAAGAATTTAAAAAAAACAATATTCAACTTCTGTTGTTGAAAAACATTATAATATTATGTAATCCTCTTTCTACATGGTTGGATTACTAGTTTTAGGTGATGGTATAGTGATAAGGGAATCCACTATATTCATTCTAATTCCCCATGACTATAGTCAAAGGACAAAATTTTTGTTGTTAGAGAATAGGTTCCTAATGTTGAAGAGGAATGTTTTAAAGCTAATAAAAATTTATTACTCTATTTTCCAGTTAATATATGAATATGTATAAGGAAAAGGAGAAAGAGATAAAGGATAAGAATAAGAAGAATGTAAAAAATAATAATAATCTAGTAAAAATTTCTTAAAAACTTATTAGGCTTCCTTGAAAAAATTATTTTCATTATGTGGTCATAACGATAAGTCAATTAGTTTGGAAAAATTATTTTCATTTTAGTGAATGCTATTATTTTTATCTTAATTTTATAATGTGTAAATTTGTGAACAGATTTTTTTTAAACAATGTATTACATCAGATATAGTTTCTTTTTCATAAGGAATCCATGTCTAGTTGTCTCCTTCTGAATTACTTTGTGAGTCCAATGTTATTATCAAGGGCTAATAGGAATTGGTATACAGTGGATCTTATCACCTTTTTGATTGAGGGATTGTAATGATATTAAGACTTTTCATCTGATCATTTTCATATAATGGGCTTGCATGGATAACAATATTGGTTAAAGCCAATCATCATGTCATGGTCTTGTGAGGATAACAAGATATAATGAATCCAATCATCACATTGAGGTATTACCGTAGTGTGGGTAATACATAGTTTCATGAAAGTATAAATCAAGATATCATTATCTATGGTTATTGGACACCCTTAGCTTTGGGTTAAAAAATTATATTCAACTTCATTTTCAACTATAGTTAAAATTTATATTTTGATAATTCAATTGAATTTTTTAATATAAAGTGAGTCCTTAATTTTTATCATTCTATTTATATTACATTTATTGTAATAAACTTGACTATGATAATTTTTGTTTTACTCGGATAATCATAACCATTGTGATTATGATTTATTGTTTCGTTTATCTGACAATGTACTTGATTAATATTATATACTCTTAATGGTAAAACCATTTCATTTATGTAACCTATGAACTAATAAACATATCAGAATAAATATTATTAAGATAACATTTTTATCAGAACCAAGGTGATTACAATATTATTATTATTGGACCCTGGTCTAGTTCAATATATTTCTATTCAAAATAGAAGAGTGATTTGTGAATTTGATTCTTCTAAAAATTTTAATGAATATCGTTGTGACAGTTAAAAATGAATATTTTTATTCATAAAATTTAAACCCTCTTGTAGTTGAGAATCTACATTGCTATTAAATTTCATCAATCGACTCCACAAATTTTACAGGTAAAACCAAATTGGCATATGTTATATGCAACACCGACAAGGCGTACGTTACATGAAACCCTGAGTATCTATAAAACATAATTTAATTGTTATAATTATATAAACAAGATAATTATAACCTAGTTGATAAAATTTTTAATATGAAAAGAAATAACTACATTTCAGATATTTTTTAAAAAAGTTATTTTATAAATTTAACATATTTATAATGAAAGTTAATTTTTTTTTGAAAATTATTGATATGATCAAAAATAATATTTTCTTTAATGAGATGAATTTTATGTACTTATATGAATAAATAATATTAATTTGAGAATTATTTATAAATTTTAATTGGTATAATAAAATTCATTTTTTAATTTCAAATTATGAAATTATCTTGGTGATAATTTTTTGTATTTTTCATAGAAACTCTATTTTTTGATGAATAAGTAAAAATATTGAATTTTGATTCCAAAGAAAAATTTCATATAATTTATCTATTTAGTAAATTATTTTTTAGACTAGTTTAAAATTTTATTTATACAATATTATCATTAACTAATCAAATATAATTCATTATAACCAATTTAATAATGAAATTGGATAATAAAAATATAACAAACTTTTTATATATTTTTTACTCTAGAAACATGTAGTGTCATCCCTTCAACAATATTAAATTGAAATTAATTTCTACCACTTAGGTGAATAGAGTTAGGAAAAAATGGTTCTATATTTGAAATCATGATAATTTATAATGTCTAATAAGGATAAACTATTTATTCCCAAAAGACTAGTGAATGTAATTAAAATTAATGACATCGATTAAGGGAAAAATAATCTTAATAGGGGTATTGATTTTAATATTAAGGGACCAAATGAAATAGAAACATATCAAAAGAAATTTTATTGACATATATCAACCCTATCATACCTCTTATTATATTTTTATTATTAATTGATCCACATGACCTGGTAAAAACATGGGTGGAATTCCATTTACAATGATTTACATAAGTACCACTTCGCCTCTAATATAAAATGGAATCTTATCCTACCACTTCATTACACCAATAAAACCATATTAGATCAAAAATGATCTGATAGAATAATCACTCAACATCCCTACATTCATCGTTGAATCCACCCTTTCAGAATAACGAAATCCATGGAATCCCATTTTTGAACACCAAATTGAGTTACCCAAAGAAGATGCATCATCCTTCTAAAGCTTGTTTCATTTATTTTATTTTTATACAACCTCAACTATAAATATTCCATTATAATAAAACAAAAAACTATACTAAATAAATTGAGATTATATTAATATCAATTGTTTACCTAAATGTTAAAACAATTCCATCTAATGGGTAATGAAAATATTGTTTATGTGTATGGTGAACTACCACCTCACAAAATAATGAATGTTCATTCATTCATAACCACATATCATGGAGGGAAATTTAATGTAAAATATATTTTTATATTATATAAATGATATTTAAAATTTATTTAATAATATATTCATATTTCACATCATATATCTTCATACTTTTCATTTTGTTTAAATATGATAATTTCGTTTAAGGATGTGTGGACTAAATCCACTTTAATGTGATGTGATTTGTTCACTGACAACAAGGAATGTATTAAGTATGTTTTTTGTAAAAATATAATATATATTTAAAAAATAATTTTAATTTACTTATGATATATATATATATATATTTCGTTCATTTATTCAATACAACAACAAAAATTAAAACATCATTTATGTTTATGTATGACTTACTGTCTCTACAAATGGTGTATTCCATTTCATACATATATATTTATATATTAATATAATAAATATATATGGAATATTAATGATAATTATTCATGCTATAAATTATAGAAATCATGATATATGTATAAGGACCAAATATGTAACAAATTAAGACACACGCGAAGAATAGAGAGGATATTACCCGTACTGAAACCTTGACATATAATTTTTAGCAAGATTATAATATAATTAAATAATCACACAAAATATAGTATTATATATAATAATATATTTATTCATTATATTTATAATAAACATACATTTTTTTATAAATGAGGATTGAATGAGTACGATGAGAGTAAAGACAAGGTAAGGGAATTTAAAATCACATTTAATTTTTGTGAGAAGTATGACATGTTAACAACACAATTTTTGGGTTGTCCATATACTACCCATGAATGTATTATAGTATTATTATTGTTAAATTTATAATTATTTTCATATACATTCTATGATCATTCATTCCTAGGTCTTATGTTTCAAAACATTCCAAATTGGTAAGATAATTTTGGCTCAATTTTTTTTCTTCGAGATATACATTTTGTTATGAACCTACACTATTTTAGACGTGTATATATTTCCATTTTACATGTTATATAATGAATCTAATTATTTACAAGATATTTTTACTCCATGAAATTAAATTTTCGAACATGGCAAGTATTATTCAAATTAATCATGTGGTATGACTTTAATGAACAAACTCATTATTTGTCAAGAATATTCATGATTATGTTTTCATTCATTTAATATTATGATCCATCTCTCTTGAAAACACATGAATTTTATTCTTTTATGTTTATTCAAGATATCATCATGTTTCTATACAATTTTATCTAGTCATTGGTACTTAGTATTTTTAAGAATATGTTTTTATAAAAATATGACCTTATTTCACTTTAGTGAGAAATATGATTTCATTCAAAACCGATGTTTTCATAAATGATTTAAAAAAATAAAAAATAAAAATTTGGAATGAATTTTTCAAAAATTATTTTCCATCTAAAATGGCATCGAATTGTTTCACTCACGCCTTTCTATGAAAATTATCCATTTTTCAATTCATGTCATTTCTCTAAATGGTTTATGTTTTTATGGAAGGATGTATATGAAACTCATTTATCTTTAATGGGTTATATTTTTTTGAAACTAGATTCTTTTCACAGGTTCTTATTTTATGAAATGATTAATAAATATATCTCATTTTCATATGTTATGATAATTTTTAATGTTCGAGAAATACATTTCAATTAATAGGTTATGATATGATTTATTAAGATCTTATGGAACATGTATTCATTATTTCATTATGAGATTGGTAGGACATATATCTCTCTCCAATGAATTTCGAAAGGATTTATATATCATGATATAGATTAAGATATTATTGGCTGTGAACTGTGACCACTATTATGGCCCAGGGAATTAACCATGAAAACCAAGGCAGTATTAGTAGTGTACTCATTCTACTAATAAGGCCATCATAGTGAACCTTGAGTACCATGACAGAATGTGGAGTGAACCCATGATACTAAGATGGACTTGGAAGTTTTGACCTGACTGCTCTGGAAATAATTTTACATTCTTATGTGTTTCCCAAATTCTATGTATTTTTTCTTTTTTTATTCTTTCCTAGGTTATGATCCTTATTTCATTGTGATTCATATATTATGTACTGCCAATCCATTTTCCATGACTCATGTATAAAACCTTTGAAATGTAGGGTATGATCTAATATTTTCATGATCATGTTTTCAGACAAATATGATCTAGATTATTCATACATATATCCCTTATTTACCTTTTTTGAGAATCTTCTCCCATCTCTTTTTATGTTTCTATCCCTATTTTATAAAAATTATATACTATGTTTGATGTATATAAGAATGTTGAAAGTTATGAAGAACCTGGTGGGATAGAATGCATCTCACTTTTGTATCATTGTTTATGATTCCATGATTCCAAATGCACAAGACTAATACTATCATTAGGAGTTTTTTTTTGAAAAATGTATTAAGTATCACGCAAATTCAATATAATGTTCATAATATAATAGAGATTGTTTTTATAGGGAGTATATAATTTTATTTTTCCAATATGTTTTTCTATGTCCAAACATTCAAAACACTTAGACCCATCAAACTCAATAACCATGAAATGTCTCAGGATCATATTTCGTGACATTATAGGTATGAAAAAACACTTCATGGTGATCTATAATTTTACTAGACATGTGAGAATACGTTGAATTGGTAGTATTTTCACCATTTATTTGGGTGGATAGATCTGTCCTTCAAAAGATACTTATGCTGGTATTAAGATTTAATCCAATACAATAGTAACCATATCGGAAGAGGGAAGGCACAAAAACTTATTTTTAACTAACATAAATTATATTTTCTGGTTTCTTAGTTATGTATAGGGGGGATATCCAGATATTTCCTTAGAATACCATTTCTATTTTTATATGTATTGTTATATGAAATTATTTTTTGTTTTGAATATCAGAGTATCACAACCATCTATCATATTTCCCTTTCCCCATGATTCATAAAATCTATACCATTATTTAGAAATCCTTAGGTCCATATAGTTAATTTTATTTGATAAAGGATCTATATATTTTTTCATTCATTCCTTATTTTTAAACATCATGAATGGTGTTTTATAATGGTTGAGGAAATCTAGAAGAAAGATCTAACATTTTATAATTACAAGATGGGATTTGAAATGCTCAAGTAGATTGGGAGACCATTTGTAGGCTTTATGCTCCCCATAGGTTCACAATAAAATGATTATTTCTAAAACCTGACACCCCTTTTACCCTCATTAGGATTAAAATTTAATCACGCATAATCATACTCCTTCAAAATTGGATGATGGTGATGTATGAGGACACTAGCATGTCAATTTCATTAGATTATTAGAAATATCTAATCAACATGTCATGGTTATACGAAAAAACATGGGTCTAAAACTATCTAGTTGGGATGTTAGAGAAAATCATATAATGGGTTCATAAACTGTTTGCTTGTCTTTTTTTTAATCTAATTCCAAATAATTTATTTATATCTAATGATAGACATAAAATATTTTAGATGATTGGTTTATATTTTTAGATTCATGATTATAGAGTCTTTCATTGTATAACTTTCTGGAGGATTGATGAATTTTTTTCCTATTATATGGATGTTATTACAATGTAGAACATTTATTTTTAGAATAATTTTTTATTTATTCCATCCTAGGGTAGTGACATTATGTGATGTCACCTATAAGGTGATATGATGATCATTGAGAGATGTGAAGCTCTATTCCCTATGTTTTTTCAATAACAAGATATGAACAATTTATGGAGACTCTATAATTGACTAACATAATCATTTCTTCTTCATAAATGTGTTCTAAATGGATGATTTATATTATCTTAATTTTTGGTTTTGTTCATCTTGGTGGGGTTCCATATCTCTTTTTGGTGTATATATTCTATTAATAACATTCTATCTGTATAACTTTTATTATGAAATAGTTTTGATACTAGATGAAGAAGAGTGTATTGTATATAAAGGAATATTTCGTGAACAAAGTCATCTGAAAATGCCTCTATAAAACTAAATTGATGTGTGGATAAAGGCCAAAAAAATTACTGGTATGTCATCATTAGAAAACTATATTCTCATATTGAACATTTATTCAATTTTATTCAAAATAGGTCCCTCAACAAGATCTGACCAATGTGGATGTTTTCCCATTTCATCATTATAACAAATGATATTTTTAGGGACATCCTTTATTCAATTTGAACGAAGGAGATCCATGGAGGTTTAGGAGAATAAATGTATCCTTGGTATGAATTATAGTTGAGTTAACATAACACTTTTTAATGATGTGGTATCATGCATTACTAAAATAATTTTTCTTAGTGCCTTGTTATAGGAGGTATTTCTCATATTTGATTCTTCAAGGGGTTGACATTCTTGATGATAAGAAATATAATTGTGTGGAGGAACATCCCAACTTCTTCTTTTATAGGGATAGATAACATCACATCTTGATGTTGAACTTCTAGTATGACTTATATAGGATATACCTTGTGTATTGACTTTATGGAGGACAATATGAAGTAAATGAACTTATTTATGTTTGACCTTATGTCCTCATGGAGGCATAACATGGAACTCATCTATAATGGGCTCTCAAGATAAACCACATTCCTAACATGAATTGATCATTTACAGTAAGATGATTGAGAGGACATCTAGAACAGATATTAGGTGAAATGTGGTGAGGACCATCATAATTTCCATTACATTATCAAAAATCATGTAACTATGAAGTAGGAACTTGATCTACCATTGATCATCAAATCAGGGATTCATGAACAATAACATTTTGTAGAGTAGGGTTATAGACTAGATCATTATTTCTTACTCACATATGGTGAGGAATCATTTTTAAATTCCATCCTCATTGTGTTTGGATCTATATGTTGTGGCTGATGGATATTATATAAGGATATATATTTTTTCAAATCAAGTGTTGGTACCATATTTTTCTAACATGACTCAATAATTTTTATGTGGATATGTGGCTTCCCTTGAGAGACCATTGTGGATGACTAATGACCTCCATTTGGAGTGGGTATATGCGCCTGATATGATTTTTTCATTTTATGTGGATGTCCATGAACCTCCTGGAGGAGATCGAGGATATCTGTCTTCTCCATGGTGACTATTGACTTATTTGGATGAGTAAAATCATATGTGAATGCAAGGTTCTGTACCTAACTCTTACTCACCATGGATACAAATATTATATCATAGAAAAAATATATAATGTGGGAAATAATGAAAACATAACCTTATATCCTCATAATGATATAATGACAGACTTCTTCATATGTATTATGATTTTATTAACATTTTTCAATTGGATCATGAGCATATTCATGCACTTCTCCTCTATTTGTTAATGTGATATTCTGATAGCAATTAGGTGTTGAAGGAGAGACATGGATTTTCCCATTGTTTTTAGTTAATATATTCCATATTTTATCTATGGGTGATGGATGTAGTAATATGTGTATTCTTTATCTAATATTTCATCCATATATGATTATAAATGTTCTATATATGACGACAAACAATGTAGAATTTCGTGGATGGTGGTGGAATCTATTTTTACATTCTCACAGTTTTCCACTAGATTTGAATGGTGGGATTTTTTTGCTGGAATATAGGCATGACCATATTCATTGTATATTGGTTGTTACCATCAGATAGTTATCTTTGGTTCTTAGGAATCAGTGACTTTTCCCCGACTCTTGAGGGTGTTACCCCCATCATGATAAGGATTTATTGTACTCCTAGGATGGTGATTGTGGATATTATAACTATCCATTGAGTGGAACACTATAATGTTTATTGGATGTTTTCAGTTGACTCTATATCCTCATCCCTGTGATAAGGGAGGAATTTTTCTAGTATGCAATGGATAGGATCTAAAAATGTATTGACATGGAATCTTGTGACATTGGCTTCTAGTCTACAAGAAATCATTTCGATGGTGACTAGAGGGGTTTCATGATCTATAAGGTTTGTCGAGATTCTCTAGGATTATGATCCTACTATTTTTGTTGTACACCAAAATGACTAGATTTCAAACATAGTGTTATAGATATTGGGATGATGACAGTGTACTTTTGATAGATGAGGACACTACTTATGCAAAATTGGATGTGCATGATTTGTTTGGTTGAAATTATTTCATCAGATTGGATTTAATGGAGTTCAAATAAAAGGTTCCCAGTTACAAATGAAAAACATAAAAAATAATACTCATTAAATTTGAATATGAATAAATTGAAAATTTGATAATTAATTTATTTGGATTAATGTTTTTCCCTCTTTTATTTTGCATGAAGGGTCCAGAAATGTGGGAAACATGACCATATTTGTTAATGATTCACATCAGATTCACCACATATTTGTGATAGGTTCTAATGCCAATGATCCTTTTTAGTTGAATTTGATCTTTTTTCTGATGTATTATTAGATCGGGCATATCTTCAATGAGAACATTATAAATGAATTTACAATGAGGGTCGGAGGATTAATTAGTATAACTTTTTTTGTCGAACTATATGCTACACCTAAAACTCTTATTTATTTTAGAGGAATCTTTTGAAAACCATTATTAAATATATAATATGAGATATGTATCCCTTGAATTAACTATATTTTATTTAGCATGGAATAATTTCGGAATCATATATATATATGTTAGTTTCGTCATAGATTGATACATATGTATCTATTTGAGGATATCCCTTGAAGATACACTTTTTTTAAGTAGAATAAATTTTCTATAATTCATTATCAAGATGAAGTTATTAATCCTTAAAGTTGGGAGAAATATATTTCAACATTTTCATGAAATATGTGTGCTATTTTGATTATAGTATTAGGGAAAAAATTAAATCTGAACACATCCTTTGGAAATGAATTATAACCCAAGTTTTGTTGTGTCACATAATCAGAAATATCATAGTTGTTATGTTCATGTGATGAGGAATAATCTATGTAGTTTAACATAATACATAATGTATTCTATGAAAAAGGTGAATCATCATGATTGGTGTGAAACTTATTCCAATGGCGATTAATGGACATGGAAGGGATATGGCCTTCCAGATTGGGACATGATCTTACTAGGAATGTAACGCAATAAGGTTTGTAATGAAGAGGATCTAGAAGGAATGTTTCCCTCTGAGTTGGATGTGTACCTACTAGGGAAATGACCTAGAGAAGATTACAGTGATCTTTTGATTTAGGGTTTAAACATAAGGTAGCCTTCCTATATATATATACATATATATATATATATAATTTGTTAATGTATCATATCCTGGTAGTTTTGTAGATTGGCTCTTACACATGTAGAGGAGGCATATGGGTAGGTTTTATGTTTTGGGGATTAACCCAAACATAATTCACATTTTATCATTGGGAATATGGAACTTTTAAGGTGATTGTGAAATGGTTTTTGAATTAATAACTAATGTGAGGAACATATTATATATCATGGTGATGACACGGTCCCCGCAATCCTCTATGATCACGAGTGCCATGTTCAATGTGAAAAAAAAGAGGAAGAGTAAGATCCTAGAAAACATGGTATCATTAATTATATTGTGGATAAAGAGACATATATAAGAGGGAGAAAATAATTTTATTTTCCCATTACCACTCATATTTTCTTCACCATACCAAGGATTTGGGAAATCAAAATGGGTTTTCCCTTCTCATCTCTTAGTTTTGTTATGAGAATATGGAATTACACATCATGGTTGTTAAAAACCTCATAAAATTCTTTGGCATATTCCAAGATGGATGCCCATGTTCTTATATGAGTGGTGATGAGAAATGATCTTTCACTAATACTCCTAAAATAGAAACAACATTGGTTCATGTCTCCCTTTTAAATAGAAACTCCCCTATAACTACGACTGAGGATTGGATCCTCATTACATTAGGAATGTGTTATCAAGAACATTTCATGGATACCCTTGTTTGGTTGGATAAAACTGTTAAGGCATTTACCACAACAATTAATGATTGATAGGGAATTTTTGTGTGACTTTTACTCTCATCAAACATATATGGGGTTTTTGGAGGAGGACATTTCATGACATTTTTTGAATGCTTCATTTTGAATCATAGTGCTTGATTATAGAGGTTAACATAGATAGTGGTTTGAGTAGGAATATAGGGCCTAATATAATGCAAAATGTTATGAGGAAAGATTTTGATACTAAAGCACACCATTCAAAATAATTTATCTAAAAAATATTTTGGTATGTACTGATTTAATACACATGTCGTTGTCAAACTGGTTTCCCTCATGTGTATTTGATATGTAGATGTATATCCAAAAATGATAATTTTAAATGTCAATTTATATATTTATATGAGGAATAATTCTTATTTCATCCTTTATTTTTCAATATTTTGTAAAATATTACCTACTAATATCTTTTTATTAGATTGTCTTTCTAAGTTTCTTCTTTAGTTTCTCACACACTATATAATGCAGAAGATGAACATACCCCCCAAAAAATAAACTCTGTTTCATTCCATTTATTTTACTTTTATAGGGGTGTGAATGTAACACAACTTCCTCAATGAATGGATGAAAAACTACTACTCAAAAAGGATTCTGGTTTTCTACTGGACTTCTTACACCACAAAAAAATCTGGTGTCCGGAATTCAACACATCACCCCACACAGAAAAATTCAATTATGATTGATAAAAAGTCATTTATCTCTGTAACACCACAGGTAAATAAAGAATATGACATCATTATATTTATCCTTATTTGTGAATCAAATATTAATATTACTTTAAAGGGGATTCTATGCTCGATGACGTACCCAATATGCAACAACGAGTTTCTTTGGAATCTTACGTTGCACTCTAATAATAAAATAATATTATTTTAAATGGTAGTTAACATGTAGCCGTTGTATTGGAGGGAATGGATAGAAATAACTAAAATCTTATTATATTTGTTTTTAAATGTTTTTACATATATCCAATAAAAGATAAAGGCTTAAAATACGGAAAGAATTCAATTTTAGGCGTATATGCCGTAGTTTTCACTAAAGGTTCACTTATCGCCTTTTGATGGCGAACCATCATTAAATATAGTTTTGTTCAATATTATACATTCTACTGGACCAAATAAAACACTTCTTAAGAATTGGGACATCAAAATTTACTTTGTGTAAATTTTTGGTATCTTTCCGATAAAGTTCATTTTTTAATGAATAGTGTAAAATGTTGTATTTTAATTCAAAACCACTTTTTAATCTAATTTATTTATATGATTAGATTATATTTTGAAATGGTTTTAAAGTTAAATTAGAATATATTTTTACCATTAAATCCAATAGTGGTCTTTGGAATTAATTTCACTTTGAAATCAGACTTAAACTAGTGTCAATATTTTGATACTAATTGTTTCATAAAAACACGCTATTTGCTCTGACAACGGAAATTAATTATTAAATTAATTAATGATACTTATATGTTTTGAATTTTGTAAAACAGACTTCATTTTTTAATTCGGAATATCAAATATATCTTAGGGTGAATTTTTGGGATTTTTCTGAAAAACATCAATTTTTGATGAATAGTGAAACCACTAAGTGGTACTTATAAAAACTGATTTTTCCGTTTAAATGAAATTTTACCATCATTGTGTTTTGAATTTCAAAAATCCGACATACATGGTTGTCATTAAGAAGTAAAATGTGGTTCAATGGGATAAAAATAATTTTTTTGTGAATAGTAACTTATTAAGTTTTTAATCGCGATTAGAGGTAATTAGTGTAGTTTAAGGTAAAAATATTGTTTTAATAATATGAAATGAACATTAAACATGTCCTAACCTCATTGGACGTGTCATGGCTGACCAGGAAAATCCATGGGTCAACTTGGAGACCCCATGGAGCCACTTTGGTTGGAAAATGACATAAATACCTTTTTATTTAATGTTAAAGTAAAAATGAGACAAACATGAAATGTTTTACTAAAACAATTTTTACATGGGGTTATAAAAATAATATTTTTGACTATAAATATTCATTGGAAAGATAAAAATAAACCCTACAACATAGTATTTATTTATAATTTTTAGACATTAAATAAATTAAATTATTTAGGACATCATGATGATGCAACGATGACCTCATTATTTAACGATTTAAATAAAATGTAAAGATAATGTAATATCTAAGACCTACACATGTCCAAAACCTATTGTATGAGTGGATTTATAACCCCTATCACCTTATCCTCTAAACACATCAATGTGGGACCTCTTAAATCCGAATACCATTTTAAAATAAAGTGACTTATCTTTACCTTCCAAGAGTGCCCCTCCTCTCCTCTTATAAAAGGCCCCCACCTCTACCTCCTTACCCTCACTCCCAAAGCCTTTGGCTCGGCAAACCTCTTCCCATTTTGTCTATCCAAATCCCTATATTACTCCTTGAAGCCTCAATTTTGGTAGAAGTCTTCCCAAGGAAGCCTTTGAGCTCAAACCA
This sequence comes from Viscum album, assembly GCA_963277665.1. NCBI lineage: Eukaryota > Viridiplantae > Streptophyta > Magnoliopsida > Santalales > Viscaceae > Viscum > Viscum album. Next base: position 921,950,918 of record OY728132.1, read on the forward strand.
AAGGGAGTTACCCGATTTTAAGATAATGTCTTCACTTGAGTCCTTTTGTTTTATTTTGCTTCTCCAACCCCCTAAACTCTTTTTATTCATTTATTTTGTAACAAATAATGTATAATAAATATACTAGTATGTTGTTATAAAAAGGATTCGAGCTACACATTCACACACCTACATCTAATGGTTAAAGAACATACTGTTTCCGTGGATGGCGAATTTTGGCCTCCCGAAATGATGATTGTTCATCATTCTTTTAACACCTTAAATGGTGGCCATTAAGATGAAACTATATTTATATATGATATATAATATGTTTATAATTTTATTAAGCTTCTGTATTTTTCATTTTGGGCATACCTTTATGGTTTCCATTATGGGTAAACGCGATATCTTCATTTAAGGAAGTGCGGACTACCGCCCTCTCAATGTGATGTGATTCGTTAATGCCATATGTGGGACATATAAAGGATGGATTTTAAGTTATTATATATTATTTTATACTGGAATTATTATATACCTCTATATCATTATTATTACATTCCTTAAAAATATGAAATAGAAATGAAAGTAGCGTTCATGCGTACGTACGACTTACCGTCTCCATGAACGGTGCATTTCATTTCTTATCCCCAAATATAATGTACTATTATAAGTACATGTATATAATGGATATATATGATGAATGATACATCTAAATGATGAATATAATTCTGGAATAAAAATATACATACCTCTCAATTAGTTTTAATTCCATTAATATGACATGGAAATGAAAGTAGCGTTCATGCGTACGTACGGCTTACCGTCTCCATGAACGGTGAATTTCATTTCATTCCTCTAAATGATTATGTAATATTATAAATACATTTATATTATTGATATATATGATATATATGTTATCCAAATCCTGAATATAATTCTGGATATAATGAACATTTGACCACACGAACAACATGTAATTGTAAGAAGTCCACTTTCGACTTAAGAACCAAATCTCGACAAAACAATCATTATTAACTTAAATGATTACATAATGTTTATAACATGGCAACAAGTGATCTAAAAGGAATAATGAACTAGAAAAAGGTTCTTAATAAATTTTAAATTAACTGATGTTTATTATTCAGGACATTAAAGAATGATTGAGTCAAGTCGGACCTGAGGTAAGGGATCATACTCCTCTCTTTCTTTTTAAGTACACTCTTTTATGTCATTAATTTTAAGATCATATTTCTTATGATTGGGATGTTATTTTATATTAATCCTAATTTACTTATTATTTTCATATTATAAGAAAACCTATTTTCTCTCATCAATCCATTTTGGGAGTTTTGAGTGGCGTCGTTAGGCTGCCGAATTTTCATAAGAGATCTAACCTCTTTCTTTCTTTTTAAGTACTCATCTTTATGTCACTTCTTTTATGCTCCTATTTGTAATGTTAGGGATGTTCTTTTATATTCCTCTTGCTGTACATTTTATTTTAATATGATGAGAGACCCTATTTGATCTCATCAATCCATTTTTGGAAGTTTTAAGTGGCGCCGATAGGCTGCCGAGTTTTCGTAAGGGATTTTTCATCTAACTTTTATTCCAGTGAGATTTGTGCTACATTTGCCACCATTTCCTTTGAGTGGTATATGTACTACCCATTATTCTAATATTTGTGTAATATAATATCTTTTATGAGTATTTACATCAATTTTGTATTTTCCTTCTTTCATGGGGTGTATGTTTCGAAAGATACCCAAGTCGGTAAGGGAACCTTTCACCCTCATCTTTTTAAAAGACTTCTTTTGTTGGGTCGTTTAATTTACATATTTTAATGTTGGGATATGTTCTTATATATCCTTATTGACGTAAATTGTATGTCCAAGTGATGAGATACCCTTTATCTCTCTCATCAACTCTTTTTCTAAAATTTTATGTGACGCCGTTAGGTTTTCGAATTTTACCAAGGGAACTTCTTAAACCAATTTCGATTTCTGTGGGTTCAACATGTAGTTATTGAATATGTCATCCTTTGAATATGTTTTAATAAACCTTTATTGTTTTACACTCAATATACACTTATATTGGGTGTATTTATATTTTTCACACATAATTATGAGATTGATTTATCCTTGATTTAAGGATACTTTCTTTATTATGGATTTCATCTCATTTTACATTTCTATTGAGACTTCATTGTTTTCATGCACCAGTTCACTCTTATATGGTGTATATACTGTCCTTTGGAATATTATATCATGAATCCCTCTATTCTCATGATATTATAAAGTTCTAATTATATTTTATTCCTCAATTATTGTATTCAAGTGTCGCTCATTTTGTTAAAAACACTTTAACTAGAATATTGTTTTAAATGTTTTAATGATTTATTGTTATAATTATTTCTCATTAATATACGTGTTTTCAAAATGGTTTTAGGGATTTATTTATATGGATATTAATGGTTTAAAATGTTAAAAGCTTCAAAGTGGTATGGGACACCTTGATTCAAAAATCTATTTATTAAATGTTTTATATGGTTTGGAAAATGGTTTTTAGAATGGATTCATTTTTTTCAATATCTTAAAATGTTATATTGTTATTACAATGTGGGAATGTTATCTTTTTTTGTACATAGGTTATGTTATATGATTATGTTATGGTTCTTGGGCATTATTTATGAATACGGGTGGTTCTGTGATAAACTAAGGGCGGGTGAGCCCGATATAGCTCTCCAATGCATTGGGTAACGCGAAGAAGCGAAACGTTAAGGTTTCTCCGAACAGATTTAGGGAATATACTTTGGTGGGTATTCCAAACGTAACCAAGAGGGTTACTCCCTACGTAATAATGTTATGAATGCCTCAAGTTACCTTTATGTCTTATGATTTCTGTGATTTATTCATGGTTTGATGAGGTTTGTTAAAGTGCCTATGTTTTATGGGTAAAGTATGATTTCATTATTATGTATATATGAAATCATGTTTCCTTTCCATATTTTTATAACCCTTACTAAGCTTTTTAAGCTCATCCTAAGTTTTTTTGAAATGTTTTTCACAGGTTAAGGGAAAGGTACATGATGTTATGATATTGTCAAGGATGTGTCAAGAAAGAATCCGTGTTTTATTTTAAATATGTTTCCGTTGATGGGAATAATGAATATTGTCTTTTATGTATCCAATTTTTTTAAATGTGGAATGTAATGAAAGTTTTCATGATCTAATTCTCTAAAACTCTAAACCTAAAAAGATCCTCAATGTGTAATCTTGTAATAACTCAAGATTAAGTAAGGTTTAAGGCTGGGGCCTTATAGTTGGTATCAGAGGTCGGTTTAGATAACATTAGAGGTTAGGGTATTTTTTAAGCATAAGTGACATTACCATAATGGTTAGGATTTCAGAAAGAGTCCTAGTTTTTGATAAAGTGAATGAGTAAGTATATCTTAGTGTTTACCTTCCTCATTAGTACATGATGGTTTTGTTGATATACTCACACTAAAATTTCTATTTTTAGTGAATGGATGGATCTAGCAGGCACCAAAGAGACAACAGGTTTGAAGGAAACTGTGGTGGTTCTCTGATTAAGATACAAGATAAAATGAAGGATTCAATGAGGAAAGTCATGGTTGTTCTAAAACAAATATCATGGAGTCATGATCAACCACTTGAACCTTGGTATGTTCTGTAATGCCTCATGTACGAGATGACCAATCAATGTGGAAGTTCATGTAATAATTATAAAGGTAACCATTAGAGTTTATATGATCCTTAATTTTGAGGTAATTATGGGTTATTATATGATATGCTGGAAAATGAAAGGCATGAGATAAACTTGAGGTTAAAATATGTTATGATCATTTTTTATGATTTTATCTCTTTTTGGGGAATGATTTAAGAATTATATAGTTTTGGAAAAAGGACAACATGCAGACTGTGTGACAACCCATCGCGTCGGACAAAGCTACGGGAATCGAACCCACAACCAAAGTGTGACTGGTATTTATCGCCTACCACTGGACTACGTGAAGTCCCTAGTTAGTTTGACTGTTTCTTTTTAGTTATATGATTTTATGAATTAAGAGTAAGTTGATGAAAATGATTAACCTATCATGGAGAATATGTGATTAGGTTAATTACTTTTCAATACGAGACTTTAGGTGCAACTGATGTAGTTTGGAGATAAATGTTACGATTTAACTTGGAAGACTATGTGACTAAATCTTTCAAATATTTGGGTTTCAATATTAGATTGGTTTACTTTGTAGAAGTTTATGGACAAATTGATTATCGAATGGTCCTCGTTGAACTTTGGGTTTTGTTGGACAAATTTTGGAGATTAGGAATATATTTTCTTTTTATAAGGGGTTATCCTTTTCTGGATTATCTGATCTTGTACTAGCCTTTTTGGTTTTGGTTTTGTTCTAAAGACATGGGAAGTATATAGTTCTCTTTTGTGGATTAGGTGATTCTCTAGATGTTGATTATGGCACTCTTAATGTGAACAAATCTTCCTAGTCTTCCTAAATACCCGTCTTTTGGAGAAAATATGAGTTTGTGTAAAAGTTGAAAGTCAACATGATAAGAGATTATGTTTCCCTATGGATAAATTACTCAATAAAAAGTAACTTAAAACAAATATGTTGTCTATTACCTTTTCCTACTGGGGAATCGAATACCGTTTAACCCATCACAAGTTTGTGATTTTCTTGTGGTTAAATTTCTCCTAAACATGTTTTCTATCACTCTCTATCAGAACATGACCCTATGTTTTCTCCTACTTGTCCATATTTTTCTACATGGAATCCTAGTATGGGTTATCTCGGGTGACCTTTGTACTTATCTTTCATTATTTTTAATTGATTGTTTTATCGACTCTTGTTCGGATGTGGGACATTCAAAGATGTTACGAAGCCCAATTTTAAAATTGCAAGGACGCAATTCCCAAAAGGGGGGAAGGATGTAACTCCCCAGGTAAATAAAGAATATGACATCTTTATATTTATCCATATTTGTGAATCAAATATTAATATTACTTTAAAGGGGTTGCTATGCTCGATGGCATACCTAATACGCAAGAACGAGTTTCTTGGGAATCTTACATTGCACTCTAATAATAAAATATTATTATATATGTTTTTAAATGTTTTTACATATATCCAATAAAAGATACATGCCTAAAATATGGAAAGAATTCAATTTTAGGCGTAATGCCCTAGTTTTCACTAAAGGTTCACTTATCGCCTTTTGATGGAAAACCATCATTAAATATAGTTTTTTTCACTCTTATACATTCTACTAGACCAAATAAAACTCTTCTTATGAATTGGGACATAAAAATTTACTTTGTGTAAATTTTTGGTATCTTTCCGATAAAGTTCATTTTTTAATGAATAGTGTAAAATGTTGTATTTGAATTCAAAACCTCTTTTTAATATAATTTATTTATATGATTATATTATATTTTGAATTGGTTTTAAAGTGAAATTAGAATATATTTTTACCATTAAATCCAGTAGTGGTCGTTATAATTAATTTCACTTTGAAATCAGACTTAAACTAGTGTCAATCTTTTGATACTTATTGTTTCATAAAAACACGCTATTTGCTCTGACAGTGGGAATTAATTATTAAATTAATTAAATTTGACTTATATGTTTTGAATTTTTTAAAATAAACTTCATTTTTGAATTCTTAATATCAAATATAGATTAGGGTGAATTTTTGGGATTTTTCTGAAAAACTTCAATTTTTGATGAATAGTGAAACCATTAAGTGGTACTTATAAAAACAAATTTTTCCGTTTAAATGAAATTTTTCCATATTTGTATTTTGAATTTTAAAAATACGACATACATTGTTGTCATTAATAAGTAAAATGTGGTTCAATGGGATAAAAATAATTTTTTGGTGAATAGTAACTTATTAAGTTTGTAATCGCGATTAGAGGTAATTAGTGTAGTTTAAGGTAAAAATAATGTTTTAATAATATGAAATGAACTTTACACATGTCCTAATTTCATTGGATGTGTCATGTCCGACCAAGACAATCAATGGGTCAACTAGGGGACCCCATGGAGCCACTTTGGTTGGAAAATGACATAAATACCTTTTTATTTAATGTTAAAGTAAAAACGAGACAAACATGAAATGTTAACGAAAACAATTTTTAGAAGGGGTTATACAAATCATAATTTTGACTATAAATATTAATTGGAAATTTAAAAATATTTCCTACATCATCGTAGTTTTTTTATAATTTTTATACATTAAATAAATTAAATTATTTATGACATCATGATGATGCAGCGATGACCTAATTATTTAACGATTTAAATAAAATGGAAAGATAATGTAATATATAAGACCTACACATGTCAAAAACCTATTGTATGAGTGGATTTTTAACCCTTATCACCTTATCCTCGAAACAGATCAATGTGGGACCTCTTAAATCCGAATACCATTTTAAAATAAAGTGACTTTTCTTTACCTTCCAAGAGTGCCCCTCCTCTCCTCTTATAAAAGGCCCCTGCGTCTACCTCCTTACCCACACTCCCAAAGCCATTGGCTCGACCAACCTCAGCCCATTTTGTCTCTCCACTTCCCTATCTTACTCCTTGAAGCCTAAATTTGGGTAGAAGTCTTCCCAAGGAAGCCTTTGAGCTCAAACCAAAGGGAGTTACCTGATTTTAAGGTAATGTCTTCACTTGAGTCCTCTTGTTTTATTTTGCTTCTCCAACCCCCTAAACACTTTTTATTCATTTATTTTGTAACAAATCCAGTATCATAAATATAATAGGATGTTGTTATAAGAAGGATTCGAGCTACACTTTCACTCACCTACATCTAATGGTTAAAGAACATACTGTTTCCGTGGATGGCGAATTTCGGCCTCCCGAAACGATGATTGTTCAACATTCTTTTAACACCTTCAAAGGTGGCCATTAATATGACACTATATTTATATATGATATATAATATGATTATGTTTTCCTTAAGCTTATTTATTTTTCATTTTGGGCATACCATTATGGTTTCCATTATGGGTAAACGCGATATCTTCATTTAAGGAAGTGAGGACTACCGCCCCCTCAAAGTGATTTGATTCGTTAATGCCATATGTGGGATGTATAAAGGATGGATTTAAAGTTATTATATATAATTTTATACTGGAATTATAATATACCTCAATATCATTATTATTCAATTCCATAAAAATATGAAATAGAAATGAAAGTAGCATTCACGCGTACATACGACTTACCGTCTCCATGAACGGTGCATTTCATTTCTTATCCCCAAATGTAATGTACTATTATAAGTACATGTATATAATGGATATATATGATGAATGATACATCTAAATGATGAATATAATTCTGTAATTAAAATATACATACCTCTCATTTAGTTTTAATTCCATTAATATGACATGGAAATGAAAGTTGCGTTCATGCGTACGTACGGCTTACCGTCTCCATGAACGGTGCATATGCTTTCATACCTCTAAATGATTATGTAATATTATAAATACATTTATATTCTGGATATATATGATATATATTATATCCAAATCCTGAATATAATTCTGGATATAATGAACATTTGACCACACGAACAACATGTAATTGTAAGAAGTCCACTTTCGACTTCAGAACCAAATATCAACAAAACAAACATTATTACCTTAAATGATTACATAATGTTTATAACATGTAAAAAAGTGATCTAAAAGAAATAATTAACTAGAAAAAGGTTCTTAATAAATATTAAATTAACTCAAGTTTATTATTCAGGACGTTAAAGAACGATCGAGTCATGTCCGACCCGAGGTAAGAGATCCTACTCCTCTCTTTCTTTTTAAGTACACTCTTTTATGTCATTCCTTTTATGCTCATATTTCTTATGATTGGGATGTTCTTTTATATTAATCCTACTTTACATATTATGTTCATATGATTAGATATCCTATTTTCTCTCATCAATCCATTTTGGAAATTTTGAGTGGCGCCGTTAGGCTGCTGAATTTTCATAAGAGATCTAACCTCTCTCTATCTTTTTAAGTACTCTCCTTTATGTCACTTATTTTAAGCTCTTATTTGTCATGTTAGGGATGCTATTTTATATTCCTCTTACTGTAAATTTTATTGTAATATGATGAGATACCCTATTTGATCTCATCAATCCATTTTTGGATGTTTTAAGTGGCGCCGATAGGCTGCCGAGTTTTCGTAAGGGATTTTTCATCTTAGTTTTATTCCAGTGAGATTTGTGCTACATTTTCCACCATTTCCTTTGAGTGGTATATTTACTGCTCATTATTCTACTCTTTGTGTAATATAATTTCTTTTATGAGTATTTTCATCAATGTTGTATTGTCCTTCTTTCATGGGGTGTATGTTTTGAAAGATACCCAAGTAGGTAAGGGAACCTTTCACCCTCTTCTTTTTAAAAGACTTCTTCTGTTGGGTCTTTTAATTTACATATTGTAATGTTGGGATATTTTCTTCTATATCCTTATTGATGTAAATTTTATGTCCAAGTGATGAGATACCCTTTATCTCTCTCATCAACTCGTTTTCTAAAATTTTATGTGACGCCGTTAGGCTGTCGAATTTTACCAAGGGAACTTCTTAACCCAATTTCGATTTCTTTGGGTTCAACATGTAGTTATTAAATATGCCATCCTTTGAATATTTGTGAATGAACCTTGATTGTTTTACACTCAATATAAACTTATATTGGGTGTATTTATATTTGTCACACATAATTATGATATTGATTTATCCTTGATTTAAGGATACCTTCTTTATTATGGATTTCATCTCATTTTACATTTCAATTGAGAATTCATTGTTTTTATGCACCAGTTCACTCTTATATGGTGTATATACTGTCCTTTGGAATATTATATCATGAATAACTCTATTCTCATGATATTATAAAGTTCTAATTAAATTTTATTCCTCAATTATTGTATTCAAGTGTCACTCATTTTGTTAAAAACACATTAACAAAAATTTCGTTTTAAATGTTTTAATGATTTATTGTTATAAATATTTCTCATTAATATCCATGTTTTCAAAATGGTTTTAAGGATTTATTTATATGGATATTAATTTTTTAAAATGTTAAAATCTTCAATGTGGTATGGGACACTTTGATTCAAAAATCTCTTTATTAAATGTTTTATATGGTTTGGAAAATGGTTTTTAGAATGGATTCATTTTTTTCAATATCTTAAAATGTTATATTGTTATTAAAATGTGGGAATGTTATCTTTTTTTCTACTTAGGTTATGTTCTATGATTATTTTATGGTTATTGGGAATTATTTATGAATACGGGTGGTTCTGTGATAAACTAAGGGCGGGTGAGCCCGATATAGCTCTCAAATGCATTGGGTAACGCGAAGGATTGAAACGTTAAGGTTTCTCGGAAGAGATTTAGGGAATATCCTGTGGTGGGTATTCCAAACGTAACTAAGAGGGTTACTCCCTACGTAAGAATGTTATGAATGCCTCAAGTTACCTTTATCTCTTATGATTTCTATGATTTATTCATGGTTTGTTGAGGTATGTTAAAGTGCCTATGTATTATGGGTAAAGTATGATTTCATTCTTATGTATATATGAACTCATGTTTCCTTTCCATATTTTTATAACCCTTACTGAGCTTTTTAAGCTCATCCCAAGTGTTTTTGAAATGTTTTTCACAGGTCAAGGGAAAGGTACATGATGTGATGATAGTGTCAAGGATGTGTCAAGAATGAATCTGTGTTTTATTTTAAATATGTTTCCGTTGATGGGAAGAATGAATATTGTCTTTTATGTAACCACTTTTTTTAAATGTGGAATGTAATGCATGTTTCATGATCTAATTCTCTAAAACTCTAAACCTAAAATGATCCTCAATGTGTAATCTTGTAATAACTCAAGATTAAGTAAGGTTTAAGGTTGGGGCCTTATAATCTCCATGTAAACAAATTTTTATTCGATGAGGGGGTGTAATAACCTATCACCCTAAAATGATAGTTTATCTTGTCGGTGTCTTGTAAGTCACACCTCACCCATCAATGTTATTTTCATTAGCGACGATGCATTGCAGAGGAGTTATACTGAGCAGAGACTCATATATAGAGTGTAATACATAATTGTATGGTTTTTAAGGATCATTTTGAAATCATTATACATTAACATTTTAATATTTATTGAATTACAATGGATATTTTAATATAACCCTTCAAAAACATAAAATTATGTATGATATTCTATGAAAACATTTAAAAACCCTGAAATAGTGAATCCAAATTTCAGGCACCATGTGACTATAAAGTAAATCCCAATGCACCCTCTTCAATTTTATTATCCCTTGGTAAATCTGTTCCAGAATTACATACACTTATAGTATCTATACATAGATTTATTGAATGAAAAAACCACATGATGTCTATATTACAAAAATAATAGGATTTTCTTTTAAATTTATCCTTAAAGTCTATCATAGGATTATTTTTCCATAATAATGGTTTACCAAAATATAGTTCCCAAGGATTCTACTGAACGTTATATGATAAAAACTATAGTGACACTGACCAAATTAATGCAATGCCAGTGCATGCCTTATATTTTTTTCAATAGATACATGGAATCACATCCTGAAAGACTAAATGGGTTTTTAGACTTGTTAAACTAGATAAATATTTGATTCCCATCTAATATATAAGAATATAAATTATAACATAATTTAATTCAATAATATTAGTATTACCACTATATTATCCTTTCATATCAAATTGAGTAAACTTGGTGGATTCTTGGGCAAATAATCAAAATAAGGGTGAGTTCAAATGCATAGTAAGGATTAAGAACAACATAAGGTAACATGAATAAATAAAAATAATTTACATTGAATAGTAAATAACAAATCACACTTTCCACTTAAATATTTTTTCAACCTTGGTAAGTTATGCAGAATCAGTATTTTATTATAAATAGCTAATCACCCATGTTATTTAATGAATCCAATCCCAATGAAATGAAATAATTGATAATATCATAGAAAATTTACCAAGGATAATGATAGAATAATTTGATTGATTGAAATGCTTTATTGACTTATGTCATGTTTCCCTAACACATGATACCCTTTAAATCAAGGAAATAGAAATGATGGATTATATCAACTAGGTAAAAAATGATTCATCTTGACTGACTACAACTATACTATTATGTTACTTCACAAGATAGTTTATAAAAAATTGATTCAAATTCATGGGGTTTGGATGGTATATTTTGTCTTAGGAGACTACATATGCATCAAGGGGATTTCAATAATTAGACTCATACCCATGAATTTCATTCCAAAATAATTATTTTTGTATCATGTAATATATTTAATTCATAGAAAATATGACTGATAATCAAATATCAATTTTGAGAAAAATATATAGATTTATCAATATTTACAAGTAAATCAAAGAAACATAAAATTAAAAAAAATCATTTATAAAATTCTATATGGGTTAAGAAATTAATATTAATGCCACATAATAATGTGTATATATAAGAGATTTGTATTTTCAATGAAAAATTATCATAAGATAGTGGTTGTTTGAAAGATGATCATAAAAATCTCAAAAGGAAATGAGACTGTACAATAAAATATATGACTTAACAACATTCAAGTTAAATCCAACTAGATAAGATAAAATAATTCGAATCTTAAAATACCAAGAATAATGCAGTATTCATGCTATTTTATATCAATGAAAAATTAGATACACCAAATAAAAATTAATTTATACATAATAACTATGATCCATCAATGGAATATAAATTTACTCTAAATCCCTTACCTCATGATTCAATTTGATTAGATATGGTTTAACTTTCGATATTGTGGTTTTAAACATTTCATTAACGTATTTAAGGTCCATATAGAAGTTTATAATATCAAATATTATCCTTTTAAAACATTTTAACATCCTTTTGATAATAGTTTTTCATTATTTTCATTTTTTATGGAGTTAATTATTTTATTTTCTAATGCATGTTTTTTAGTAATGATCATGTTATTTCAAATATTACATATTTTTATCATATACAAAAAATAATCAAGACATTATTTTTAGTTATATTACTTTTGAAACCAATGAGGTAATATAATTACAAATATTTATATCAATTTTGATCCTGAAGATGGTAGGCCGCATATACAAATGGTTGACGTTTTTGTTCTCCAATGTTCGTTATGGAAAGTGGTATGTAATTTACAATTCATAATTTTTTTTAATAATATCCTATAGACCTTATTATCAACTTATATATATATCATCTAGTTTGTGTTTTGTGGAAAACAGTCACATGGATTTCTGATGGTGGTAATCCACAAGTACACAAACAATGTTATCATCATAGGGTGAGAGAAAAGGTAAAAAAAATGATTTCTAATATATACATAATCATAAATATTTCATTAATATAATAATAATTTCATGTATATAAAAATAATCATGATCATTTTCCTTATTGCCAACCACGTGCTGTTTTAATGAAATATGTATCACATTGCTTCTTGAGGTGGTAGTCTTCCGTACACATGTGTTGCATTATCATATATACAATGGAATTGATTGTAAAATGATATATATGATATAATTACACTAAATGTTTTAAAATAATTAATTATCATATATATATATATATTATTTTTCCATCATCATACCCATCTTTGAGAGGAGTTAATATAAAAATGAGTGACATCATCTCATGTGGTATTAGTCCACCTTAAACAAGAACAATGATTTCATAACCGATTTGGTGAAAGAGGAGGTGGTTTTAGGTTATGAATTTTTTATAAAAACAATGTATATTTTGAAATATATTGAGGATATTATATCATCATGGTATAATATGTTTTGATTGAGGTGGATAAATAAATATAATAAATATGTTTTTTGGAAAAAATTCATCTTCGTTGTGTATCCATGTTAGGTTTGTAATATTTCTTTCAATGGTTCGATTTGTGAAAACAAATTTAAAGACCTTGACTATAGTAACCTATATCCAATACCATTATATATTAAATTGTAATTTAAAAGATATTTTAAACCCTAGAGGATGAATGTTTTTAGAATCATTGGAAAACATGAAACAAACCTAATTGAAACATTACAACATTAAATAAAAAACAACATATAAAGTCAAAGTAAAAAATCAACAATATCATTGATTGTCCCTTCAAGTCATTCATAAAATACATCATCACATCATTGGGGAAAATGAAACACAAAATAGAGTTGATCTCATATTCTCATTATGGGTATGTAGCATAATAGAAGCTATCATGATAATAAAAATGAGGGAATAGTGAATAATTAAAACAAATTATATTAAAAAAATTCATGAGCACAATATGAAAATAAAAATAAAATATATAAATAATTCCATATAAATAATAAATAGACAATGAATCATAACCGGGGATATTATACATGTTGAAAATCACATGGAAAATCAATTCCTAACAACATAAAGTGGTAATTTATAATTCTTGAAATCAAAAACATAATGTCGACACATCAATTAAGGAACCACACATAAGTAGGTAAAATCCTGGTCTAGTTTTTCTCTTGAATCCTACCGATTCATAGAGGAGATATAGAGGGCCCCACTAGTATTTTATTATGTATACTACATTCCTCGTATGAATGGTGAGAAACATAATAAAAATATACCTTAATATTGAATCTAGCATATTAAATGTAAAAAACATTCCCTAATCATTAAACATAATCAATATCCATTCATAGTAATAAGTTTAATGGTATCAAAATAACACATTCATAGTGAATATGATTACAAACCATTTAATAAAATATGGTAGATGGCATCATAATAGATCAACCGCGATTAATAATATTATTCATCACAAGGTTTTGGAATATTTGGCAATACTCTAATAAAATTAATAAATAATTATTGAGATAGATACAATTTTTCATTTTAAGTAAGTGATATTGTTGAACATAATATTTATTTTTCATAAATTTAGAATGTAACAATAATATCCTAGAATAAATGGTAAGGAAAATGAAATTATATTTTTGGAATGAATTATTTCCAATGTATGAGAAAAAATGTATATAATAACTTTATAAAACATTAGATATGATCCACATTAGGGAGGTTTAATAGAGAATAATAAATATTCCATAAAATATAAACTATCAAAAAAAAATTCCATAAAAATTTGAAAAAATGATTTATTAATGAAAAATAATTTTGGATTAAAATATATTACAAAATGCATTAGAAAATGTGCAGGAAGTTAGGATGTTCCCTTAAATCATGCTTGCCTATAGAAAATAATTGAGAAGCAATCATTATAAAATATTTTATTTCACATCATAGGGGTGTGAAATGTTATGGAAACCAGATTATGGAATATTATAAAAGTATTAATATGAATTGCATAATATTAATGATGAAATAAATTAGGTTAATTAGAAAAATGTGAAACCCGAATAAAAATGGATGTTCAAAGATAATAACATACATTTTGTCCACAATGATTATGCACTTTTATATAATATCCTAGATAATGAAATTAGTTACATTATTAATTTAATTCATAACCTATTAAAAAATTAATTCAATTTCTATTATTTTATTATTTTCACTCATGGCCTTTTTGATGAGTTATAATATTCCATTTTGTTGTTTCGGAGTCTTAGTTTCCTTTATTTTCAAGATTGATTCACTTTTATATATGTATAAATGAACATGTAAAATGAGAATAATTGTACATAATTAAAATTATATGTTATTAATGAAAGATAGAATTATTTTATTTTCAAATATTTTATTTTTTCTATAAATGAGGATGATTCATTTGATATAACTATATTGGTAATAGTTTAGATTATTTTGGCTGTTTTTCTATCACCTCGAACTAGAATTTTATTATTAATAAATATCATTTATATATATTCATTCCATAAATATATATAACTAATAAAATGTATGATAAAATATTTTATTCCATAATTACTATTTTATTACCATCCTTGATTGTTGTAATGGAAAATTAAGTTGTGTCATCCATGATGGTTGTAAATTAGCATATTACAGATGATGTTTTAATTTTTAGAATAAAATGTAAAGGTGAAGGGGTTTGATTATGGGTCTTACATTAGCATAATAATGCAAAATTATATATATGACTCTAGGTTTATCATGTAGATTTTTATAGAAGAGGCAAGGTCAAAATTATAACGAAATAAACTAAATTAAAATTAAAGAGTACAAAAAAAGGATTTACCTCTTGATTTTTCGTTGTGAGATCCTCTTTAATGAATATTGAAATGGTATTTTCATCAGAAAATCATGAATATAATGAAGGGTAGTGGTTTGGGAGAGATAATGGTCATATATAACAAATATTGAAGGTGTTTTAGTGTTTTGGAGATGAGGGGGTGATGAGTATTATTTTTATTGGTGGAGATGGGTTTTTAATAATTTAACCATCTGATTATTATTTAACCTCTATATAATGACTAGTTTGATAATTATAAAAAAATATATTAATTAATTAAGATAAGTAATAAATTATGTTTCTTACAACATTTATGACTGAAGGAATTTTTTATTTATCTTGTAATGTATAAATACCAGAAATTATCATATTTCACTATTCACTGAAAATAAAACTATTTTAGATAAATTCAAAATTTCACATGACCATTTTTGTATATGATGTATTCAAAAATGAACTCAATTTTTTTAAATATTTTTCTATATATAATAAATTTAATATTTAATAAAAATCATTATTTATTCGAAAAATAACAATTTAAAAATGATAATCAATTTTAAGACCCAAATTTAAAGGGTGAAGGTATCATTAAATTACATTATAATCCTCTAAAAAGAAAATATTAATTTATTATTCTATTTTATTATTTGTTTAAATCATTATATTAATTATAAAATTTTAAATAAACATTTATGTTTGAAAAAAATACAAATAATAATTTTATCATATTAAACACATTTATATACATATTCTCTGATATAAATTTATTTAATTTACATTCAAATGATTCTGAAATTTAATTTATCTGTTTATTGGTTATGTTACTAATCTAGTGGTCACAATATTGTTCCAAGGGTCATATTCAATAGTATATTACACTACTAAACTCGGTTTTGTTTGAGCATAAATTATCGAAGATGTTAAATTTTAAAAGTGGTGCACCATAAAATTATGGAGTGTAACATTATTAACTCATTCAAAAATATTAATAATAAAAATTCATATAATGGAAAATAATAATATGATTTTGGTAGTTTTTCATCATAATTTCCTCTACATCCCACGTAAAATCATCAATTTTCTGTTTGTTTCAAAATACCTTTACCATATGTGTCTTTTGATTCCCAACACCTATTATTACGTGTATAATATTCCAAAAGGTACTTCATTATATGATAAATCGGGATCCAATTTAATTCATTCATATGTGAGGACATGTGTTGTGTTTGGAATGTACATAAATAACAAATAGATGTGGAACACATTGCATGCTTTAGAAATGATTGGTGAGAATCACCAAATGATAATACATATCTTCAATTCACTCCATGATTTCAAAAGGTCCAATGTACATGGTTCTTAGTTTCACTCTCTCTTCAAATATAATAACACCCTTCCATGGAGACACCTTCAAGAAGACATGGTTATCTGCTTGAAACTCAAAATATTTTCTATGTTTGTCTACATAAATATTTTTCCTTCATTTAGATTCTTTGACATGGTATTCAATACTGTTTACCATTGTTGTTTTTGCATCACATGTTCTGGGCCTAAGAGATTATATTCATAATCTTCATCCCAATAAGTTATAGTATGAAATATTTTTCTGTATAAGACTTCATACAGTTCCATTTGAAAACATTAATGGAAACTACTATTATAGAAAAATTGTACCAAATATAATTTTTGATCTCACATACCACTTAAGTCATGTGGATATAGTTTCCACATGTCATATAATATTTCAATGGTACTTTATGATTGTCCAACCGTTTGAGGGTTATATGATGGACACAAATGATGTTTCATTTTTAAATATTTCTAAATACTTTTATATTATTCAAATTTAAATCAAGGATCATAGTTAGATATAATTTAAATAGGTTCTCCCTGACATCGTACAAAATCATTAATATAGATTCGTGCATGGTGATCCAGTGGAAACTCCTCCCTTATAGCATGTAAGAATCTTAGTACAACTAGGGTGTAATGTAAAATTAAATCTATGATCATCATCCAGAAATTCCTTTTTTTAGCTCATGTATAGAGGGAACACAATGTCTCCTACCAAATGAAATAATTTCATCTTCATATATGATGTCGACAAATTTACCCTCATTAATAACATTATTTATTGGGATATTTTCAATATCATACTCAGAACATGTAAGGATTTCTAGTAATGAGGGTTTTAAACCATAATAAAAATTAGTGATAATTTAACTCTATTTATAATTTTCAAATCCATCCATACAATTTCCATTTACCCAGGATCCTTGAATAATACTATATTGTTATAAATCTCCGATCATTCCTATTAAAAGCATATTCTAAATTATTTTCCTTCCAAAGGTTATAGTTTATTGAACAATAATAATGCATGAGTATATCGAGCCATCAGTTTTTCCTCTTGTTTAGTTATTTTTATGAGAATATATATTTAAAAATCATGTGATCTATATAAATCTCACATCATTCACAAAGTTGATAATGTCTCTAAATATTCAGATAAATTATTACAACTTCTAACTTGAGATACTGATTTGAATAGGCCTATTCATGAGTTTTTAATTTTCTTGATGCATACAGAAAGACTATATCATTCATAATAAGGACACATAAATTTCCTTTCATTGATGCATCAAGATAATTCATAAATACACCATTTCATGATTGTAGAGTCAACATTAGAGTATTCATTAATATCATATTAAGTTCTTAAAAGTGTTCATCATTTTAATTTTAATAAATAAACATAACCCCATTATGAGTAATCATGGTTACCAGGTTATGTAATTGATGAAAATTGAGAATGAAATCCCAATTGTACAATCATAAAAATTGATAATATGTACCATGGTTATGTTTATTAGAGTATTCTATTCGAGAAATACAATTTTACTCATAAAATTAACTGAGATTCTTACCATAGAGAAAATATGTAGAGACTCGGAAATTTCAAGGAATTTTTTTTTTAATTTCTCTCGAATTTTATGAGTACTCAGTTTCTGACAGCACCTGATTCTGAGGCCTGGTGTGCCCGGAATAATTTTCTGAAGTTTTTTTAAGCTTAAATTAATGCGCCTAAGAAGTTTTACTGAAAAACTGAAATAACTCTGAAATGGTTACTCGGATCAGAAATCTGAGGGCACCGTTGCACTCAAGATGGTGGGTTTACCTAAGGCGCAACTTATGTTTAGTCGGTGCATGCCTCCTGTGAGAAATTCTATAAATGTCAAATCTGTAAAAAAAAATTAAATAAATTATTTTATTTTACAAATGCTTATTACTCACAAACAGTAGCTCGGATTAACAATCTGAGACCACCGATGAACTCATGAGGGAATTGTTTATTTAATAAGATACTAACTTTGGCCGGTGTGGGCCACCAAAAATAGTTAGTTTTTGGCCACAAATAAAATAATTAAGTGACAAATTGGTATCAGAGGAGTCGGTTCTACCGTAGAACATATATCTCTGATATTTATTTTATGTGATGAAATAGTGTTATGGGTATCAAGTGTGGTTTTCAGTTTAGGGAGTCCAATGTTTGTGTGGCGGCAGACGTATCCATACACCAGGACCCTGACTTCTGATTTCCGAATCAGTGCATGAAAACAATGATTACGTGCGTTTTTTCACAAGTTTTCTTTAAGTCATCTCAATCCCGGTCAGGTCAGCAGGTTTAAATCGTTTGACAATGTCACATCTATTCAGGATGTCACCATGCAGACAGTCAGTTGGAGTTTTTGATAGAGTATGTGATGACGGTCCACCAAGCAACGAGGCTTCAGTGCAAGACCTTCTTACTATGATGGCACATTCAGGTGGTTTACTAGTAGCACCACCACCCGTTGGGCAGCATATGCCACCATCTGTACTAGCGGACGGTGCATGCTGACAGTGCACGTTGCACGAGTTCCAGTAGCAGAGGCCTCCGAAGTTATGAGGCGAGAAAGATTCTCAGGCTATAGTGGACTGGATAGAGGTGATTTCTAGAGTTCTAAACCTAGTTTAGACACTAGTAGAGTAGATGGTGATCTTAGCTACTTTTTTTCCTAGTGAGTGACCCATAGGTTGGTCCACATAGTAATGAAGCTTAGATACATGGACCGATGCCTGAGATAGTACCTTTGTGTAGCGTGTAAGCTATATCACTACCTGTTGGTCACCAGTTTCAACCGGCAGTACCAGAAGATGACACATATAGGCTTAGTAACTTATAAATGTTTTAGAATCAGATACCCCTTAGGTTATGAGGGGATCCTGACTCACAGGCAGATGGGGACTAGCTTGAGGAGGTGGCTGAGAGTTTTCTAGATCTTATACAGTTTCGGCAGGATGACATGTCGGTAGCAGAGTATTCCTTGAGGTGTACCGATCGTTCTTGGTACTTGATGACTACGATACGATCAGTGCTTTAGAGCTCAGACCTCTAAGGGATGTGTGTTTAAGGATATCCGAGTAAACACTCTTTCCTCTCTGAATTCCTACTTATGTTAGGGTGCCAAAGGGAACCTTTGCGGTTGAATGTTCTTTGGATGATCGGTTATAGCCAGTGAATGTTAGCAGTCGGAAAATGATAACTGGTGCCTGTCTCAGAGACTTGGGTGTGTAAAATGATTCAATAAGAGGAAGTGTGGAGGAAAGATGAATCTGCAGAGCAACAGATGTGGAAGCAGAGCTTGGAGAGTGGCATGAGGTGGTGTACATTTCGACATGTTACAACCACCCACGTTTTTAGTCCCCGTCATGCTCAGGGAGTTGAAGGGCAGGGGAAGAGAATAGCTCCATGGGGTCACGGAGTGTGACCCAAGGGCTCTAAGAATGATTTGAGGTACAGTCTGTGTCTACTACGAGCTTCCATATCAATAGAAATAGGTACCAATCATTCCTTCCACGAATCTTGTCCCAGACCGAGAGTTTCTAGTTAAAACTGTTGACTTGACCCTCACGTCTGGAGATAACATTGAAAGGCAACTCGATAAACACACATATGCCTACAATTTTGATCTGGCCCTTGAGGCGAGAGTTTCGGTTGGAACCTCATGGTGGCAGCATTGAGTCCTTACAACGTTTGTTTGGGTATGGATTGGGCAACCACAGTTCATTCACGAATTGACGGTAATATTCGAAAAGTTTGTGATTTACCTACAACGTTGGGATGGGTTTTTCCTTGGTCGGTGGAAAGGAAACCCCAGGCAGCACATGAACTTCCAGGAGAGCACATGGTAGTGGAAGGCTCCGTTGCGTGCTCAGTAACACTTTTGTTTCCCTTATTGTGTGTTGATGTTTTATGGGGACATAAAGCCCTGAGGTGGGAGTAATGTAGAGGCTCAGAAATTTCAAGGAAATTTTTTTCTCTTAATTTCGTTGTAATTTTACGAGTACGCAGTTTCTGACGGCCACTGATTCTGAGGACCAGTGTGCCCGAAATAATTTTATGAAGTTTTGTTAAGCTTAAATTAACACGTGAAACTGTTTTGCTGAAAATTGGAATAACTATTAAACGGTTACTCAGATCAGAAATCGGAGGGCACCGTTACGCTATGGAGGATGGGTTTACCCAAGGCGCGACTTAAGTTTTGTCGGCGCGGGCCTCTTGTGAGAAAATTTAAAAATGACATAACCGTAAATAAAATAACAAAATAAATTATTTTATTTTTCAAATGCTTATAACTCCCAAATGGTAGCTTGGATTAAAAATCTGACACCACTGCTGAACTCGTGAGGGCATTGTTTATTTAAGAAGATGCTATCATTGTCTAGCGCGGGCCAACAGAAAACGTTAGTTTTTGGCCGCAAATAAATTAATTAAGTGACAATTATTTTATTTTAAATTCATAACATCTAAACGGTAACTCGGGTTGAATATACGAGATTATCAATGAGTTATTTGGGGCATTTTTTACTAAGGAAGTGCCTAACCTTGACCAGCGTGGGTCGAGGGTGACTGATAATAATTTTCTGAACTTTTTTTCCAGGTACGTTCAGTAAACGTATGTGCTGGTTATTCTATCTTTTGAAATGGTTCTCGGAATTAATATCTGAGGGCACCGATGAACCCGCATAGGCGGTAATTGCTTTAGGGTACCTTTACAGCAGTTGCGTTTTGAGCAGGTTGAGGTTAAATATTTGGGAAGGAGATTAAATCAAATAAAATTTGACGTATATAAATTTTATTGAAGGTAGGTGGTTATTTTCAACAAAGGGGAAGTTATAGGTGGGTCCCGCACCCACCTAACTTCCCATGGGAGTTTTTAGTGTGGTCGGTCCCACACGAGTCCCTAACTCCTCACCTCCCCATAACTCACCCCTTGTTAAATGCATGGAAACACCACTTTATCGTTTATTGAAGTAGAGCCTCTCCACCTCCCAAGCTTAAGCCATATAAGATAATTAATAACCTTATTACTTATATTTGTCACACCACTTTGAAATCTTTTTAAATGCTTGGAATCTTTTAAAAGAAGGGTACTTAATGAAATATGGGGATGTCAATTGTTGTGTGGAGGATTGGAGAGCTCTTCAGTTTTTTTTGAAGAGTACCAACTCACTGACGAAGAACGATCATTCCTTCATGACAAAGAACGCTTCCCGGTTCCCCATCAAAGGAGGAGACAACGTCGTGGGGAATCCGCAATGACGATGACTCTTCCTCCAACATTAACGGAACCAACACCGATCTTTCACGACATTCGATCAATGAAATGCTTGCCTCTTTTCATGACTCGGCGATGTGTGATGTTTTTGCGAGGTAGGGGGTTTTAATATAAAGTGTATGTTTGAATTATACCCTCGTGCACGCGTATTTTAATTGTAGGGTGTTTTTATAATTTATCTTGAATAAATTAAACCCTTGTCGTTGATGAGTTATGGATTGAGCTTCTAATGTGGAGGACACGAGCTAACGAAAAAGCCCAGACCCTCATCTGGTTGTTCTTTTGTGCGCGGGATAATGAGTGATGAAGAAATGGGCCGCAACGGAATTTTAAAGCTGTCACAGTAAAGGGCAGGTCCCGGGAAAGACGTGGGTGCATACGGTAGGTGAATCGGACCATCAGAGCACGTCCGGTGGTCCGCAGAAAGTGATACTGGTGCGCCGCCCTGGGACGGCGGAAGTCCAAAGGTGGCATATTTTTTTGGTGGAGGAGGCAAGTCACGGGTTTGTAGGAGAAGAAATCTTGAGAGTTAATTTTAGTGGGTTGTATAATAGATTGGAGAGAGAATGAGATATTAAGTTGATAAATAATAAAAGAAATAAATGAAAGGGGTAATCAAAGAGGGGGGCGTGATTGGCTCGAAGATAATGGGGGTGGATTTATTTTTGGTGGTGCGTGGAATTGGGTGTGAGAATTTAAATTATTAAATTAAATTAAAAATAATAATAATATAATAATGTTATTATTATTTTAATTGGTAAAAACTGTATTTTGACGGTATCTTCTTCGTGCGACCTCAATTTCACAAACCGTTAGTAGAAGTGCGACCCTGACTTCGAGACAAAAATTATTAGTCCAATATTGGATATCTTTTTTGGGTCTTCGGATCAGGTACCCGAAGCACTCGAAAAATAATAGATTTAACATTATTATTAAAACTTTGACATGTTATAACTCATGTGTGTGACGTCCGATTGACTCGCCGTTAGCAGGGATGAGACCCTGTCTTTAATACGGTCGGTTCAAGTCTAATGTTGGATACTAAATTATGGTTCGTGGCTCGGGCCCATGAAACTCCGAATAATAATATTATTATTATTATTTAGGGATCTTTTATTGGACATATCTCTCTCATACAGTGTCAGAATGATGAACCATCTGCGACGTTGAGACCCTGGATTTAAGACAGATGTTTCAAGAACAATTTTGGTGATTTAAGTCTAGGTCGAGGCACAGGCCCCACGTGGCTCGGTTCGCGCATGTTGCGGTGAAATGAAAAATTTTCACCGGTTATCCGTTTCGGACCAATTGGTAGTCCATCTCGTGTGTTTTTCGGTATGGATCTCAATGGTGTGACTGGATTGGTTTACTAGTGTCATTTGAAGCATGACCGAGAGGGTTCGAACCCGAAACCAATCGGGCCCTCAGAGAAGAAACACTTATATATTGAGCTTTGGAAATCTAATTGATGTGCTGTCAACTTTGCTGGATTCCCCATGATGAGACAGTTCTTTTGGCATACTTCACCAGAGTTTTGGACGTAGTTGATGTAAGGCCGTGTTGGATTGTACCCGAACTCCAACTAAGCCCATCGAACGGAAATGCTAATAACTCTCAGACTGGACATCCGTTTAATGAACCATTAGTGGTGTTGGTAATCACGTTGAGAAACGGTTCCTTTGAGTATACCCCATGGGAGTTCAGGGTACAGTTGAGATACGGACGGGTTGGTTCGTACACGAAACCAACCGGGCCATCGGGACTAAAATACTAATAACTCACAGACTAGGGCATCCGATTGACGCGCCCTTTGTTGAGTTGAGACCCCTTAGGAATGGTGGTTCTTTGAGATACTTCTTCAGGGGACGTTGTGACACTGGGAGTATCGACCAGTAGCTTGTGAAGCGGACCCTCCCGGAGATGAGCGTACGGAGTACGAAGACCTTGTAGGTGGCTATGACCTGATGAATGCTTGTCCGATTTGAGTTGGAGTGACATGACTAGCCCCATGGGGAGCACTACTGTGTTTGGTTGGTAGACCCATAGCATGGAGCACTACTATGTTTGGGTGGCAGACCCACGGTACTCAACAGAAGAAGTACCTATGTAGGCTATTAGGGGGGTGCACTACTGTGTTTGGGTGGCAGACAATGGCGGGATGCACTACTGTGTTTGGGTGGCTGACCCACTATACTCGATAGGAGGAGTATCTCAGCAGTCTAAGTATAGTTAGCAGCGCCTCGGAGTCGCGATAGGATCACAACACTTGACAGAGGAGGATCTCTTCAGCAGTTGCGGTTTCGAAAATGAAAATCCTGGTTTGAGCTGAGTCAATAACCATTTTGTTTACCTCATTATTGAGATGAGTTACTTGATAACCTAGTTATACGTATGGGAATATAACTAAGTAAAGGTTATCTGTTGATATATTTTTCTGTGGTTTATCCTTATTGGATTTAAGTGAGTCCTTGAGGGTCTCGGGGTCCCCAATGAGTATTGTTATACTCACCCATACACGGGCTACGCCCGTACCTCACTGTGTTGGTTGCAGACGATGGACAAAACTGATCATGGTTAAGGCTTGTTGAGTTGGACGGTACCCGGAGGTGGATTTCATGACGAGTCGGTACCCGGAGGAGAGGAACGGATGGACGGTCGGACGCGGTATGCTTAGGAGGACATCTGTACCTTCCCTTTATGTAGGATATCTGGTGGACAATCCAGGAGCTTCTTGTCACCTTTCAGATGTTGTCCTTTGAGTTGTACATTACTTTCATTTCTAGTTGTACCTTTCTGTTGGGCTTGTATTTCCAGCCCCTTTGTATTTCTAGCACATTTTGGTACCACTTTACTTAGTGTTTTCTTAATCATGTACTTTGTTGTGTTTTTTTATTTTATAAAGGCAATGCCTTCCCTTTTTATAGGGATTTATGCCTTTGGTGCTTGTCTCCAGCCCCTGGCCTATGGAAGTCGGTCATGGAGTAGTCACTGCATGGGCCCCGAGGATGGGTCGTGACAAAATATGAGAAAAAAATAAACAATTTGAAGTCATAATTCACACATTATAAACGTCCCATAATACACTTTCCCTTTATGATTTTTCAGAAAAATATATAAAGGGTTCTCACAGTCCTCATAAATATTTTCTAAATTAAGATAGAATCAATAAATTCCACACACAAAAATAAACATGTTATTCCTCCAATAAACTATTCATTTGATATATGAAGATAGAGGTTTCATTAGTCAGTCTAAATGGTATTAATTTAAACATGTAAGGTCCATACCTAGTTTGAATTGTTGTCTTTTGAATATCTTCTTTCATAAAATATAAATGATGATATCGTGATAGAAGGTCAACCATCAATAAACATTGTGATCCATGAATTTGATCAGATAAATTACCAATGTTAGGCATCAAATACTTGTTATCTATTTTAATAATATTTATTTCAATATAGTCAATCTACAACCTCATTGATCAGTCTTTTTGTTTACAAAGAGAATAGGTTATCCCCCTAGAGACACACTAATATGCATAAATTTCATATTACTAAACTCATATAGTAGTTTCATTAACTCTATTGATTCCACAGTTTCCATTTTATAATGATTTATTGACATTTTCCGTTCATGTGGAATTATATAGATAGAAAAATAAATTTCCCACTTTGGAAGATATTTTGGTAAATCAACTTTAAATATATCAATATATTCCTTCATAATATATACACCCTCAATTTGAATATTTGATTCCTCATCTGTAGAATTTATTTTATCTTCCACCACAACAATATCATTCAGCATAGCTGATGGAGGTGGATATTGATAAGATTTAGAAGATGAGGTTTTTTCTCTAAGGACAAATGATTCTACATCTCCTCACAAATCGAAATATTCTTCATCATGCATCATATTTTTAAATCCATTTAAACTCGAGGATAAAATTAATGTTAATAATGGGTATGATAATGTGTGCATCTACTAAACCACGTTTTTGAGTCATAAAGGGGAATGTATGAAACATTTTTTACAATGTCACTACCCTTATGAGTTTTGAATTACCACACCCTTGTTAGATCAAAATGTAAATTCATAATTTTCATGGAAAAATTTGTACATATAATAGTGGAAGATGACCCATAATAAAATTCAACATTGGATTATTTTTTGATAAAATGGTTAAAGTCCCTTTCAACACATCATTACAATGTTCAACCGTAGTAGTTTTTGCTGCATAAGTTTGGCCTTTCTCAATTGGCCGTCTCTGGAGAATAATTTTTTGATTATTTAGAAACTCATATAAAAAATTCCACATCTCTCTAAAATTGTAGTATTGAACAGTGTTAGAATCTTGTTTTCACTTTAAATCACATAAATGGGGGCCTTCTTTCCACACATGTAAACAACTCACATCCCCAATAGGCATGTTCTAGTATGTTTATATGAATAGTAATTCAATTATGGAATTTCAACACTTTCAATTTTCCATTTCCTTATTTATATTTCCATGATTTTTCAAAAAACCCTCTTCCTCTCTTGATTTACATTAATTTTACAAGTCCAAGATAATACATTCTCTTTCATAATAGAATATGAAACTATATCTTCATATAATGAGAATTTTTAGGAGACATGTTCCATTTAGAAGAATGTTTTGAACTAATCAATGAATAAATAAATTTTCTCTTTGGATTGTATACAAAATCCACAACATTCATTTTTTTCCTTGTAATGCTAGATTAATACACAACATCATTATCATCCTAACTTTTCCTCAGATTCATGAATTGTCTCTCTAAATGTTCTCTCTATTCATAAAAGAAATATTTTTGCACGAAATGTTACTTAAAAACCTTCCATTACATTGTTTTCTATTTCGTAATCCTCCTGTGTGTTTTGGATTAATTACCTCCATTTATCTTCATCTTATAATAGGTCGTATATTTCAATGAAAACCATCCCCCTTATATTACTTCCCACTAATGAAAATATATTCTCTATGTAATATATCCATTTCTAATTGATAAGTTGTTTTTTAGTCCCATTTAATGATAGATGTTTTTTTATCATCAAGTGATCTAATGTTTTTCCTCTGCATTGTGGATCAAGATTATCCATATGGTTATGTTTATTATTTAGAACCTTAGTCATATGGCTTAGTTTTGTTATAATTTTATCATATCTAGATGTATCTACAATTCTAATATCAATATCCTTCATCGGGGGGAATTCCGAACATAGAATATGTGCATTGATACAGTTTCAATTCTATCTTGGAGGAAAAATTTTAAAAATGGAATATACTAAGTTAGGTTTTGAACCATAGTTCATAATTCCAAAATAGAATAACACATAACATAAATTTATAATTTATATATAAATAATCTCACAATAATAAACATAGATTTTTTATGGACTTGTTTTACTTTTAAATCAATAATAATGGTTCATAAAAAAAACTGAATTATCCTAAGAATATCCCCCAAACGTTTCAAAACTAGGTGTGTAGTAAGACTTGTTGATGTGTACCAGGTAACACTTAGTCCAGCCCAACGGTCCTTGTCGAAGTTTTCACTCTTATGTACATTTATACCAGATTCATGGACACATATATTATATAGACTTGGATTTATTTCTAAGAACACCCACATAATATATTATGGTTTTAACAATATTCCTGACTCATGGAATAATATATTATGGTTTTAAAATTATGGTTTTTTTTACCATATAATGAATATATAAAAAAATTAACATATTTCAAATTTCACAAATAAATCAACTATTTAAGGAAAATGTGAAAAATTCACCACATCTATTTTTTAACCTACAAAATTCAAAAATGATCTCCATTTTTCAAAATTAATTTTATCAATATGTTACCTTCAATATTAAATAAAATCATTATTTATTTGAAATAAAAAAATAAAATTTTATAAATGATTTTATCACACATATAAAATTAATCAAGGTCTTATAAATTTATCTTAAAATCATAAGAAAACAAAATAATAATTTAAGAATCTATTTTTTGAAAATGAATATTCCTTTAAATCATTATATTAATTATAAAATTATAAATATAAATTTATGTTTCAAAAATTTATCAATAATTAAATATTCAATTTTAGAACATTTTTATAATTTTTATATTATATAAATTTTCTATGTTTTCATTAATCAGATACCTAAATTTTAGTTATACTTTAATTGTTGAATTCACTATTATATTGGTCAATTTTCTATTTATAATGGTCACATTAATATTCTAACGGTCATATTATATGTTACATTATAGTATTAATCTATGTGTTTTGTGAATCATAAATTATCAAAGATGTGAAATTTAAAAATAGATATAAAATAAAATCTTGGGGTGTTAATAATTAAAGACTTATATGTTGTCATAAGGGTAGTTGGAAAGTGATTTTCGAAGGGAGTGATAGAAAAAATGGATTGAATGTGTGAATTAAAGAGGAGTGTTAGTTTCCTTTTATATGTTTGGGATATGATACAATTTGTTTCCTCCGTAATAATTATGTGCTACCATGTTATACATATATAATAATAGAATGAAATGGACAATTATATAACATTATAAGATATTTTTTCTAACGGTGGTCATAAAATATTTTTTATAAAATTATATGGGTATTTCTTATCACTACATTATTTTATTTTATTCCACATACATATATATAAAACATAGAAAAAAATGAAATAGGATAACATTAAACATAAATAATTTGATCCACGATGTCATATTATATATTCATCTAGTTGATAAAACAATAAAAAATGTTAAATTAGATAAATGTTGTTGATTTATATGATGTTGTTTAGTCAAGTAACTGTAACACCAAGATATTTTGTGAATTGTTTTCAAATTAATTTAATCTTTTAATATTTAAAACATTAAATATATCTTACATAATGAAAATAAAAATAATTACACATTACATTCACCCAAAATTGGATTGGCTTGTGCTTTATGCAACACCGACTCAACAGGAGCTACACTCAATACTGACTTGGCGTATGTTACATGAAACACCATGTTTCTACGAAATCAAAATTTATTGTTTTAATTACATCTATCGAGATAATTACATCCTAGAAATTAAACATAAAATTATTAATTGTACTAACAAATTTTTAAATATTATTTATAAGGGTAAAATATATTTATAATAAACGATATAATATGTTGTCCATGTCCTTATAGGTCATGAAATATCATTTTCTCAAACGATATTCTTTTAATATACATCAATGAAAAATAATAGATTTAATTTTTAAAACATTAATAAATTGAATACGATAAAATAACATTATTTTTTTAATTCATTTCAATTAAATTAATCTAAGGAGAAATTTTTTTATTTTTCAATGAAACTTCAATATTGGATGAATAGTGAAATTTACTACTTTTTAGTCAAAAACTACTATTTTCATTTAAACAATTACTAATTTTAAATTATATTATAATGTTATTATAAAGTCATAATATATCAGTATTATATATTTTAATACAGTATATTTCATTATAATCATCTTCACGTAAAATATGAATATAATATATCTTCTATCTTCTGATGATTTTTATAATAAAAAGATTTGTAATTTCATCCCGTCTGTGGGATTAGCATTAATCTTAATTATCCCAGATCTGTGATAATATTTTTCATAATCCTGAATAAACCATTTTAATAATTATTCTTTTTGTGATCTACTAGGATCATGTTAATTTTTAACCAAAAGTAATTAGTGAAAAGGATTAAAATTAATCCCAACGATTAAGCTTAATTAGGGAGTAATCCTTAACATTAAGGGACCAAATGACCTAGAAACTTTTAAAACACCCATTAGATTTCTTTAGTTCTGTCATACACCTAAAATTATAGTGTTTCATTGGTTTTTATGAATTTTCTTTTGAATGAACATGTGTATAATTAACATACTTCTAAGAGTTCCAAGTGAGTCCTCTTTTTTCCTTCCCTATAAAAATCCACCACATTGACCCATTCCAAACACATATCAAAACTCCAAAATTAAACCATGACATGAACAATACACTTAAAAATAATCCTCCCTTTTACATTGAATCATCCTTTATGGAAGAAATCTTTTCATGTAATCCTTTTTGCATAATCCAAAAAGACTTAACTGATTTAGCTGGAACGCCTGCTCTCAACCTCCATTTTTTCATTTTCCTTATCCACTCACTCCACTCTCTTTATATCATTATTTTATAACAACCCCAGTATCCTTAAAAAAATTGAATTTCTTATGATAGTATTATACATACAATAACACAGGCCTCCGTGTAATGGGTAATGAACTTATTGTATACGTGTTTGGCGAACTGTCACCTCACTATTCTAGGTTTATTCACTTTTCCTTTTTCACCTCTCCTATTGGACATTATGATGGTAAATATATTTATAAATGTAATAATTTATATTCATTATGTCTTTATTATTATTTTTTACTTATTTAATAAATATATTTTTTCTTTCAATTTTCTATAAATATGTTGATTTTGTTTGAGTACTGTGGACTATCTCCCCCTAAAAGTGATGTGATTCATTCCCAAACTACATGGAATGTATTAATAATGGGGTTATGAAAATTAAAATATATTTATATAATGATATAAATTATGTATTCATGATATAAGTATAATGACCAATGATATAACAAATTAAGACAAATGCGAAAAAGAAACCAAATATCATCCTAAGCGTATCAATAACCTCATATCATTAACAAGAAGTTTAATAAAGTTTTAATCAAACCATATATGGTTTTAGATATAAAATTATAGACCATTTAATTATGTATAATAAATTTATTTTATATACAGGTTGTTTGATCTAGTATGATGAGAGTCAAGACACAAGGTAAGGGGAAATTTTATCTCCCTTTAATGTTCTTGAGATAAATGCCTTACTCATTAATCACATACATTGTTTGGTATATATACAGTACATGATTATATTCTATGTATCATATACATAAAATTTATGAGTATTCACATTTCCATTTTATGATTCTTCTTTCTTAGTGTTATTGTTTCAAAACTTAACAAATTTGTAAAATAGTTTTGTCTCCATTTTCCTTCATTGAGACTCATGATTTTTTATGGACCTAATTTATTTCTAGGAGAATTTAATCCATTTGAGATGATATTGAATTAATCAATTTATTTTCATGATATTCAATACTTCATGTAACTTCCTTTTTTTATACAAAAAAAATGATCCCAAATTACCACGTTATCAATGATTATTGAGTAAATTTCCATCACTTTTCGAGATTGTTTATATTTATGCTTCTAATAATGAAATATTATGATACATCTCTCAAGAACATTAATGAGTTTCCTTATATTCTATTTTTTAATGATAAACTCATATACATGTACCATTATCTACTCTTTGGTACATAATATAGTTATGAAAGCCTAACTTTACCATCTCTTCGGTTGAGAATATATTGAAAACCAAATTTTACAAAAAAAAAATCAAGAATATTATATAATTATGATATAATATTAAAATAGAATTTGTACACTTTTAGTATTTTACCAATATCTTCAAAGGAATATTACTTTATCATTCCAAACAATGAATTTTTCTACCATTTTACTATACTAATGAAATTTCCTCATTACCTTGTAAGACATGTACAGATATACTCTCCGTAATTTCATAGAATAATTCATTGTAATTTTAAGAGGTTAATGTTTAAGAATTTTTTAAAAAAAAGTATATTATGAGAAAAATATTATTTTCAAAATGTTTTCAAGAAATATTTAAATGTGTTCAAATTATTTTAAATTAAATTTCCTTTAAATCCTTTCAAGATTAATTCATATTTGTTCAATATAAATGTATTTTAAAACATATAAATCTTTTTTAATCGTTCTAAATGCGTTTTCAAAGAAAAAGGTTTTAAAACTCATCATTCTTATTTTATAAATTTTCATGGAAATATGTTATTCAAAATTATTTCATGAAATCTTTATATGATTTCAAGGAATTTAATATTAAATTGATTTCTAATTCATATTATTTATCTATAATCCTTTTTGAAAGAAGAATTGATATTTTCATCATGAACTGCTTCAAAATTATTTCCCAGCTAAGATGTCATCTGATGATGTCACCAATTCCCTTTAAGGTAATGATATAATTTTTCCAATTATATCCTTTATAGGAATGGGTTATGCATAATTTCATAGTCTTTACAAAACTCATTCCCATATATTGGGTTATATGTATATGAAATATGTTAATATTTAATAGGATATGATTTTTGGGAAACAATTATGAATCCTGTAATTTTCTCCCCAGGTTATGATGTGTTTACATGATTCTTTTACCCATTTAATTTTGTGGATTATGATATCATTATTCATCATATTGTGGAACATGTATGTGTAATTTCATTATGAGATGGTTGGTACCTATATCTACATCCAAATAATTGTGGAATTCTTTATATCTTATGAGATATAAATGGATGGAAAGAGGATTTAACGCGATTCAGTAGAACATGGATGGAACAAGGGTTCAATCAGTTATGTAATATAGGGTTGGTATGGGGGTTTACCTTGATCAGTAAATTAATTTGTCCCCTAATATTGACTTGGTATATATTATTTTTCAACTATAGAAACCATACTATATTCTAATGTTTTTCCCACAATTCCATACTTTATTCTCATTGATTATTTTCATCATTCTCTTCTAATTCATTTATAGGAACTAGTATGATTTATTCAACGATGACTGTATATGATCATTTATATGAAGGTTGTGATCATCTATATTAATTATCATGTTATAATACCCCTATTATCTTGTCTATACATACAAGTTTCCATTGTTTACCATTACTAAGAATATGAGCTCAGCCCTTTTAATGTGTCCTTTCCCATGATATGAAAAATAATTTTTTTGTAGATATACAAAATAGGAAGATATTCAAGTGAGATGTTAAATATATCTCACCATATTATAAGAAGGTGTTCTACTATTTCAAACACAGTAAAATATTATGGTCGTTAGGCTTATATTTTTGTAATTTTCTGAATATTCATATAAAAGGATGTAATATCCATGTATGATAAAGCCATGTTTCTATATTTGGTACCAAAGGAAATGATTAGTCAACTGTTGTAATCTATGATGAGAATACTTTAGTGATATACATAGGAATATTTATAAAGTTATTTATAGGGATGTTTACATGTATAAGTATAAGGATTGGTTAATGTTTAAGAAAGTGTCTTCAGATTTTGGTAAAGGATAGAGTGATTGTTTTCCAAGAAACAGATCCATGTCAGGATACTACAGTATGATGTGAATGTAGAACATATGTAACTATGGGTAAAAACTCCAACGAGATGTTCTGGGTCAAATTCAGGGTAATAGGGTACATGAAAAATGCCTTGTTGCACACCTCATTAGACACTCGAGGGGATATTCTTTGGGAATTCACAAACACTTCATGAAAAATCATGAAGGACATAGACATATTATTGGTATGAGTAAACTATGATGAACCAAGGGTGTAATGGATTAATAAAGGTGTCATGATATACACATCATATAAGTAAATATTTTCATGAATATGATGTTTTATACTATGATAAGTAATTATTACATTATTCATATGTTTCTAGTTAATGGAGGGAACAAGAAGAAACAAGATTAACATTTAATGTAAATGAAGTTGAGATGATGAGTAGTCCAGTGGGATTATTAATAGAGTGTATGATGTTGTGATCATTCCAAATCTGTTTTCATAGAATACGATTAATAATGTATACCATAACCAACTCTTAAACAAGTCAAGGATGATAATTATTTTCTTTACTGAGAATCTAGGTAATGGAGACCATATTGGAAAGAAGTTTTATATTCCATCATTTCAATAATGTGGAATTTATCACCCATGTGATTATCGTTGAGGAACATGAAGTTGTATTAACTATGGAAAATAAGGACACAATGAAAGTAAATTCTAATGGAAGATAAAAGGGTTCAGTTGACAAAAAGGATGTTAATATTGGCCACTTAATGAAATCACTAAAGGTGAAGTGTTTTAAGTGTGGAATAAATTGTTATTATGAAAATAATTGTCCAAATATTCATTCCCTTTAAGGTAACCAAAAAGGTTTTATAATTAATGGTTACATTATTGATAATGAAGATATTATTGATGAAATGTGAATGTAGAGTGGTCTAATGAAAAATATGATAAGGTATCATTTTTTATGTAATATGAGTGAAGTGGAATAATCAATTTTTTTGTATTCGGATTAAATAATTAAGAATGGTGAATTATGTATAAATTTTTCATCATATGTTTTTGTTAAGGATTTAAAATAATATGTTGAATGATCCCAACAGACTATAATAATGATCTTGTGAAAGGTGACAGTTTGACATAGGGAATATAACCATTTAAATTTTTGGGTTATGATATGTTTATTTATGATCAAGTGGAAAATGTATATATGATTTCACTATAAGATGGGTGGTACATATATCTACCTTAAATTTATTGTGTAATGATTTATATCTCATGATATATAAATAGATTCAAAGAGGTTTTTATAGTGACCTTGGATTAACATAAATGGATATTACATCATTTTAGATTAATATTCAGAACATTAAAAAAATAAAAGCCTAAATACCATTATAATTTAGTGTATTTTGAAAATAGTAACACATTCTTATAGTATGGTGAGAGATCTTCAATATCATTCGTAAAGATGTCCCAGTTTTTTACTTGTTCCGAAAAACATTCTTCATAACCTGGAGAAGGAATCATAAAATGTGGTGAGATAAAATGCTCAGTAATGGTAAACAAGGGAATCATGTAACTATAAACATGTTCTAGGGGTATCAGAACATGATCATGAAAAATAGAATATCATACCTCGCGTATCAAAGATAATACACATGAATCATTTCATAATTCCTGGAAGTTAATAAGACATGAATTCTAATGGAACGAAGAGCATAATACATGAGGATAAAACATGGAATTTTGGAAAACACATAAGCATATAGTACGATTTACATAGTAGCCTGGACAATCACTACCAAGACCATCGTCGTGGACAAAGACCGTTACTGAACTGGGTAAACACTTATTCCAACCATGTATTACTAAACTGAGTGAACCCTAATTCCAACCCTATATTATTGGATCATGTTAAATCCCTTTTCCATACATGTATATCTCATGAGATATAAATCATAACCCAATTCATTGGTGGGATATATATATCCCTCTTATATTTATAATTAAATCATACAGTCATGGGACACAAGATCATAAATAAATACATCATAACCCATGAAATGAAATGGGTTTCAGAAACATTTAATCATATCATTACAAGTATAATGTGATAGGTTTCATAATAATTTCATCATAAACATGTCTCATGAAGGAGTAATCGATTTCATATATATATAACCCATGAATGAGGAATGGGATTCATAAATACTGTGACATAATGCACAATCCATTCATATTAAGGTTATGAATGGAACCTTTACATAATTACCTAGAAGAGAATGAGAAACACCATCATATGTCACATTGGATGGGAAATAATTCTGATTCATTTGATGAGGAAAATTAAAAATCATGTTTGAAAAATGACCGTTGATAAAGAAATGTATTTTGAAATAATTTTTTTTTAAAATTCCTTGAAAAGATATAAATAAGACCTGAAAACATTTTTAAAACCCTTTCTTTCAAGAAAACATATAAAAAATGTGTTAGAACATTTTAGAAACATTATTTTTTAAAACTGTCTCTAAACACATAACACAATCTTGAAAGTGATTCATATTCAATTTAACTTGAAATCATATCAATGAAGATTGAAATATTTTTAGAAGAATATTTTCAATAAAAATACCTTAAAAATAGTTAAATAATGATTGAAACATTATCTGAACAATTATAATGGAAAATAATTTTTAAAAAATAAGTAATTATTAAAATCATAAAATTGAAAAGAAATGTACAAGTAAATCAAGGTGGGTAAATCTATACATGTCATACGAGGTTAAGAGGACATTCCCATTGCATGAAAAAAGGGTGGAAAATTCATTGATGGGAAAGAGATAAAATATTCGTATGAATAATTTGGTAAAATAAAAAAAGGTACAAATTTATTTTAAATATTATAGAATAAATAAATAATATTCTTGAAAAATCATTTTTAAATAAAATTGTTTGGAATATATTTTACACCGAAGAGGGGTCAAAGTGGGTCTTTCAAAAAAACACTTTACTAACTATATTATGTACTGAATTGTATAAAATTGTACCAATACATTAGTATACGATTAAATAATAGATTATAAGTAAAGTCATTATTGATTTCGAGATATTTACCATATGACTTCATCAATGTAAGCATAATGATAAAAAAATCTCAAAAAGTGAAGAGAATTGTCTCAATAAAATCTTATAACATGTTAACATTGGATCATACCCACTATGTAAATAAAATAAGTTACATGAAGCATATAATATCATCAAATTAAATATATTTATGATTTTTCATCTAATGTTGAGGTATATTCACCTCAAAAATAGTATAATTTCCAAACAAAACATGATACTCGATGAAGGTAAATTGAGAGAACACAGATTTACCGATTTGATATCTTTCGAAAATATAACCCCATGAAAGAAGGATCATAAAATTGAAAAACTAATACCGATAAATTTTTGTATAATATACATATAATTCAGACAGATTAAGTACATACACCACACAAAATAACCTATTGATGATTATGGTATATCTCTCATGAAAATAAAAGTGGCTTGAAATTTCCGCTTACCATGTATATTGACATTGTCTGTACTCTTATAACATCCTGTATAATAAATGTAAATCTATTATACATATTATATAGAATAATATTATTATAACTAATAACATATATGATTTTATTATGCCCTTATATTAACCTATTTTATTTTTACATTCATATGTCAAGGTTTCACTTCGGGTAATATTCCCTTTGTTTATTTATACATCGTGATTTGTTATATCTGTGGTCCTTATATGTATATCATAAGTACAGAATGTAAATAATGATATAAATATCATTGATATCATGTATATGTATATTATAATAATTGATATAAAACATAATTACAAAATGGAATACACAGTTCATGGAGACGGTAAGTCGTACGTACACATGAACGTTGTTTCAGTTTTTTGTCATGTTTAGAGAAATGATAAAAAATTAATATATGTATATATGTATATGATATCATAAAAGTATCATAAAAATGTTTTATATATCATAAATTTTTACTCACCGAATAATTAATGCATTCCATGTAGTGTTTGAATGAATCACATCTCATAGAGAAGGTGGTAGTCCACACTTTATCAACCAAAATTATCGTATACAAACCATTTGAGAAGTAAAAAAATATGTTTTAATGAGTAATAATTAAAACAAAATATATGATAAATATAATATATGGGATATATAAATAGATTTTCCATCACTTTTTCAACCACAAGTGGTGGAAAATGAAAAATGAACAACCCTTATTTATTTAGGTGGTAGTTCACCATTCACGTAAACAATATGTTCATTACCCATTAGATGTGGTTATGTTTCAGTGTATATATAATCCTTATCATAAAAAAATACTAGTATATTGAGGATAATTAATTTTTTATATAATATTTAATCAAAGAGAGTGGGGGAGTAGATAAAGAAAATGAAAGAAGATAGATTAAGAGAAGGCATTGCCATTAAATTAGGTTACTCATGTTGGTTAATGTGAAAGGAATTCCTTGAGAGGCTTTATTCCAAAAGGGAGGATTCCGGTGAAAAGGTAGAACTATTTGAATGGTAATTGGGTAGGGATTGTTCTAACTTGTGTGTTTTGAGAGGTGTGAGTAATGGTACAGTTGGTGGAATTTTATATGGAAGGAGGAGTGGAACTCTTGTAATTATTTGAAGTAATAATTCCACCCACGTTTTTCCTACATCAAGTGGATCCAATTTAGATCCAAATTTGACACAATGTTGGATCAAGTTGAGATACTTACACAAAATGGGATTCATATAAGAGGATATGAACATTTTTTTCTTAATTATATGGTTTTGCATTTAATTATGCTTAATCATTATGATTAATTTTAATCACATTCACTAATCCATTTTGGTCAAAAATTATGTTTATCTTATTAGATACAAAATAAAATACTAATTAAAATTGTGTGCTTCAAATTATCAAAATTCCAATAATAGATGTAGGAAAATTAATATTAATGTTAATCCTGCATATGATATGAAATAACATGTCTTTTTGTTAAAGAAAATATCAAAATATTGCTGAGATTTTAAATTCAATTTCTAAGTAATGATTATTATAATGAACAAACATTTATTTATATATTTTTTTTATCTAATGTGACCTTATAATAAAAATAAAAAATATATTTTTAAGAATATTAATTATTTAATTGAAAAATGATGTTTTTAATTGAAATGTATTAAATTTCACTATTCATCCAAAAATGTTTGTTTGTTAGTAAAATAAAAAACACTAATCCTAGGGTAATTCAGACACTCTTATTTAAAAAATGAGCTTAATTTTATCAAATTAAATTTCTAATGTTTCTAAAAAAGCATTATATTATTTTTCATATAAGGACATTAAAATCGGTTTATTCAAGAAAGAAGTGATTTTAAAAATAAATGGGCATTACCAAATAATTATATGCTTCATTATAAATATGTTTCATTTTTTAAAATAAAATTTTAAATTTAGTTAAAAAAGAATAGTTGGTGTTGCTTGTAGTGGAAACCAATTTGGTTTTTCATGTTGGGAAAGACATTTCATATAAATTTAATGTTTTAAATTGTAATTTTTCATAATATAAGAAATATTCAATGTTTCAAAATGTGAAAAGATTAAATTAATTTGAAAAAATTCACAATATCTTTGGGTGTTACATTCTAGCACCCTTAAAATGAAATTCTCTGTTGAAATTCCTTTGGTTTATAAAATTTATCATACATTAATATTTAATTCATATAAACCCACGTCTTGAAAATGAATACTAAAACATCATCTAAAAAGTGAATATTTGAAACATAAGGGTAACCCAAAGTAACATAGTAAAGATTGGACATAGAGGAAAAACGTAAATATTTATTGGGTGTGATTGAGTTCATCAATCAAAAACAACTGACCGATCAAATAAATGTATAGGGACCAAAATTCATAAATCTATGATGATTCCAAAATCCATTGTTTCATCAAAACATAAGGTATTATGACATCATTTTTTTTGTAATCACATTCAAGATGTTGAGTAATTCATGAAAAAAAAATTTCATTCTTTGGATGTTCGTTGAATAATTTATAATACATCCATTACATCAAGTAATGATTTTATAGAAAATAACATTAATAATAAAATATATTTAAAATGCATCATGAGGATCATCAATATATGAAGAGTGTAAATATTTTTCTATAACTATTATTAAAAATTCAAATGTATATCAAATTAATCTCTAATCATAAAATGTAAAAAAAGTTTTTAAAATTCTACATTAACAATGAAATCATGTAATCTAGTGGTAGATTTTAAACCCTTATCATCCTTTGGTCCTAGGTTTGAGACCCATGGACTTGGTATATGTGATTGTTTATCACCATGTATAGATGTTTCCTTTTCTAAAACAATGCTAATAATTTATATAGTAAACATGAAATACATTCTTGGAATAAGTTTATTCCCTAAGTATCCTTCTATACACAGTTTTCAACAAAAAAATTGTGAACAAATACTTCCTCCAAAGTTTAACATAATATTTTGATGAATGGTTAAACTTATAACCCTTCCCATAGAAGAAGATCAATACATTAGAAAAAATGTCACAAAATCAAACTAACATTGAATGACCAATATCTCATAATGTAGAACTTGTATTCCACCTTCAAACATGTGAATATCGAAATTGTATATTCCATTGAAACATGGTAATAACATGAATTACTAAAAATGATTATGTAAAAATGAATTCTTAGTCATTCCAATGTATATGAATTTATTGCCTAAGTCCAAGAATGTTTTAAACTACATTAGTGATAGAAAAAATCATTTATCAACACGTCCTTACTTAGTTACAAAAAATCAATAATATCCATTTTATTTATTCATATCCCACTTATCATAATCCATAAAACATTATATGTTCATACAGAATATATTAATGGTTACCTTCCCTTAGTAAAAATGTTACCTTTTATCATATTACCTTTTTACTCCATCAGAATCATTCAACATATTCTTGAAAATCCTTAAAAACACATAGGATGAAAAATCCATAAATATGTCACCATTATTAATTATTGAATACAAATACATAAAAATATCAATCATTCCACTTATTTATATTTCCATTGACAATGCTACCACATATTATTATATTACACCTCTTTACTTTCACATTTCATATGTAGTATCTTCATCCTCGGTAATGGAATGATCACTCATACCACATTGTTTTATAAATTTAGGAGCTTTCATCTTGGGACATTTAGTTGTATAATAACCATATACTCTACACTTAAAACAATTAAACATTAATGATTTCTTCAGGAGGACGATATTATAATCCATTTTATTAACTAAAACCTCATTCATTCCATTGTACTTACTTGGATTGAGTGCTTATTTTCCATAGTAAAATCATATTCATGTTCCTATAAGAAATTATCTCAGGTGACTTTTTCCACATTCTTTACATGTAAG
Source organism: Viscum album (assembly GCA_963277665.1). Taxonomy (NCBI): domain Eukaryota; kingdom Viridiplantae; phylum Streptophyta; class Magnoliopsida; order Santalales; family Viscaceae; genus Viscum; species Viscum album. The sequence goes on from OY728132.1 coordinate 921,991,734, forward strand.
AAACTGAATCATCTTCCCTCTATGATATATATTAACTGAACTCTCTGCAAACACTTTCCTTATCTTCCTCGGCGAGTTTGACAGTTTGGTAATATAAACATTTTTAATCGTGTTCCATGAGAAATGATTTGGCATGATCATAACATCTTTCAATCTAGTTATCATCCCACGTGACTTCTCATCAACAAAACACCCTCCTTATTCAATGTTAACTTATTTCATCGGGGTCCTCTCCACTGCAAACTACCAGAAACATAACATAAAACCACATAGTCATAAAAAGCTGTACTTATTGGATTTATAAATCATAAAACCATACATATTCCATGACACCTTAGGTTCATACTTGTTTTTTCATAGAAAAATTATTTCTAAATCCTTTATTGTAGATCATGAAGTGTTTCTAAATTACCATAGTGTATCCCCAAAGAATATCAAACCAGGTGTGTAGAAAGGCCCTTTTTTGTTTAACTAATTTCCCCGAGTTAGGCTCAAACATCTTGTCAGATTTATTACCCCTTGTTAAATCTATTCTAGAGCCACATCCAGTTGTATTATCCATGATAGGGATGTATCACTAGGAAACCACTCACTCTATCCTCTTCCAAAATTCAAGGATATTTTTACTCAATGTGAACTCATACTTATATATATCATTAATGAAATCCCTAGAAATATATTTAGAAATTTTCCTAGGGATCTCAGTAATGTTTTCTCATCCTATTTTTAAAAGAATAACTAAACATTTCCTCTGATATCAACTATAGAAACCAATGCTTAACAAACATAGTTATTACATCATTTAAGATGAATATTCTGTACATTAAATTAAAAACCTCCGAAAGACCATAATATTTTAGTAACTTTGGAGTCTTTAAAAAAATACATTGAGTAAGGTGTGATATAATCAATTTCATCATTAATGATATCCCCATTTTGTACAACTACCTAAAACCTTACATCATAACCTAATGAAGGAATTTTAAAAAGGGGTGACCTCAAATGCTCAATAAGGGTAAAAATGGGAGACATGTAAGTATAAACAAGAGCATAGAGGTATGATAACATGATCATGAAAATAGAATATCATTCTCATTATATCAAATATGATTCACATGAATCATGGCATAAATCTTCATTTTTAATAAGACAAGAATTAGAAGGGAATGAAGAACATAAGACATGGGGATAAAAAATGGAATTTTGGAAAACCCATAATCAAATAGTATTATTTACATAGTGTCCATGGAAATCACTACCATGACCATATTTCGGGACAAATCCCATTACAAAACAGGGTAGACCCCTGTTCCATCCCTATTTTACTTAACCGAGTAAACCCTCATTCCATCCCTATTTCACTGAATCTAGTAAATCCAATTTCCATCCATGAATATATCATGAGATATAAATCCTTACCCAATGAATTGGAGGGAGATATAGGACCCACCCATCTTCACAATGAAATCATACATATTTTTCCACATGATCATATATAAACGTATCATAACCCATGAAATTAAATGGGTATCATAAACATGTAATCATATAATTACTTATAGAAGGAGACATGATTGATAATAATTTCATCCTTAACATGTCCTATGAAATTGTAATCATTTTATATGAATATAACCAATGAATGAGGAATGGTTTCAATATGAAAAAGGAATAAAGAATAATGGATTCCTAGAAAAGTTTTGAATGGAAACATTAGACCGTTACCTCAATGGGAATGAGTAACATCATCGGATTTCATCAATGATGGGAAATAATTTTTAATCCATAATTGAGGAAAATATACTATCTTGTTTGAAAAAGGCTATTTGATACACAGAACAATTTTAAAATCATTTCTTTATAAAATACCATAAAATATATATAAAGAAGAATTGAAATCATTTTTAAAACCATTATTTTAAAACATATAAAACATGTTTCAAATCATATTAATACCATGTATATTTGAAAATAGTTAGAAAACCTATACAGATCCTTTTAAAGTGTTTACAAAACAATTTAATTTGAAAAAAAATTAATTAATCATGTAAATTTTTTAAAAACAATTTACATAAAATTTATTTTAAAACTTATAAATAATACCTGAAATATTTTCAAAATAATTTATCGTTGAAAATTATTACAAAAACAAATTATTGAATATTATCCTCTTAAAATTTCAATGGATACTCCAATGGAATAACAATGGGTAAATTCGTAAATGGCGTACTAGGTAAAGAGGACATTCCCAATGCTCATCAAAAAGGGTAGAAAATGCCTTGTTGGGAAAGCGAAAAAATATTCATTTTAAGATAATGGAAAAATTAAAAAAGGTAATAATGTATTTTAAATATTATAGGATAGTGGTATAATATTCATGAAATCAGTTTTTATAGAACAATGTTATGAATATATTTTTGACTGAATTGGGGGTAAAGTCGGGCATTCAAAAAATCATAAATAACTATATGATGAATCAAAGAGTAAAAAATGGTACCAATGCACAAGTATAGCATTAAATAATAGAGTATAAGTAATCTAAATAGTGTTTTTGAGAGATTTGTCAAAATATTTCATCAAAGTAAGCGTAAACTTAAACAATCTCAAAATGTGATGAGAATTTTCTCCATAAATTATTATAACATAGTAACATGGGATCATATACTCCAGGTTAAAAAATAAATTTAATTAAACAAATAATGTAATAAAAAGAAAAATATTTGTGATATATCACGTAAAATGGATGTATATGCACCTCGAAAATTAGTTTCGGTGCATACCGAAACATGAGTCTTATAGAATGAAAATATGAAAGGGTCAACCTATAATATCCAATAACTTTATGTGTGATAGAAAGGTGAAGTGGGTGCCTTTATTCGATCATTCAGGAATGACTGTACTTTGGTCTTGAAGAGCATCTCTCGTTCTTGAGAGTGAGAGAAGATATGAGTCGATAGAAAATTCATGACATGGATTTTCTCTTGCGTCACCGGTTTATCGTACATGGAACAATAAATGTACCTGTATTTTTATCGATATGGGGATTTAGTTATAATATTTACTTTTATAACAACAATTAAATACATTCATAATCACTGATAAAACCCATACTACCTAATAACAATACCCACATCATTTTTTATGGTGTCCCAACTTGCATAAGATGGAATCATAAATGAAATATTGTGAAACATAATAATAACCGCATTAATATTATATTATATCAACGTGTTAAATAATTATTTATTGTCTTTCAAATACATATTTTTCTACTAGACCGTCCTTAGATGGATAGGACTCCACTACCTTTTATTGAAAGCCCAAATAAATGAATGAATAATTTATTGTCAAAAATAAATATTTTATTTAAAATCATATAAATAAATCTTTTTTAAATGATCAATAAAATAAATAAATATATTTTTATTGTCAATCCCTAGAATAAAAATTTATTTTATTTATAAAATCATTTTATCATGAATAAAATTATTCTACTATCTTGAGAATAATATTTATTGCATTAATTAAATTAAAATAGATTTTAACTAAGACAAACAGAAACACATTGTTTGTGACCCTCTTGGATTCATTTTCATTTTCATTAGGTGATATTTCCTAAATACCAAGAGTACTATCTAATAATAGGTCAAAGAACCCAAGAAAAATCTCTTAAAGTCACAAAAAACAACATCCAAAAGTTAACTCTCACTATGTAATATATTCCCTCCATATCAATATCTCATCATGCTAGTTCGATTATCGTGTCATCAACCTTTATGCATGATATTTTGTTATTGGACTACCTGAAAAAACAAGTCGTTACACCGTGGCCATGGAATTTCATGAAACATTTCAATTTTAATCAAAGGGCCTACATATTATCTTCCACATATATAAGGAAGAAATCCTTCTTCGACTTAGCCATTAAAAACATGTCATTCATGGCGCACCCAATATATCCTACTTCCCACAAAATATTTGCATGATGGTTTTCGTCAGTGAATCAATGATCGCAGGTTATGACACATATTAATGATAATTGTATTGTCTAAGGTCCAGTACACATGACTGCAGATAGGAATATTTGAGGACTCCAAAACATACATAATTCATACTGGCGGGCATGTTCTCATAATCTCTCATCTTATATATTACCATGTGTGAACTTCAAGAGAGAAATTCTCAGCTTCTTATGAGTACAATCCCCTGATGTTCTGTATACAATGTGTCCCATAAATGTATTTCATCCAATAGACAAAGTATATTTCAGAATATTGTGATATCACGTAATGTTTCTCATCATAGAGGGGAACTAGTAGGAACTACTCAATGAAAAAAATACTCTAGGAAATTGTTACACTGTAGTCATGCAGATCAATGAACAATATGTAACAAGAGGTTTAATATTTACGTATATTAAATATTCGTGTAATCTATGTACAAAGTGTTGGTTCTAGGACACCACCTCTTACAAACTACCACATGGACAAGGGCCAACTGCCTATGAATTTTAGTATGCTAGACATCACCTAATTTTCTTGTTTTTGCTGAGTCAAGGATTCAGTCAAGGGGTCGGCCTCACTATCTTCCACAGAAATTCTTATCACTACAAAGTATCCTCTCAATGAAAAATACCTCAAGAGATGATACTTACAAATTATGTGCCTCGTCTTCTATTGTGACCATGAATCTTTTGCGAGATACATCACTGCATTGTTATCACAATATAGTGTGATGTGATCTTTATGGCTAGGTAACACATCCTGGTCATGGATGAAGCTCCACATCAAAACTTCTTTTTTAGAAAACTCAGAAGTCACGATATACTCAGATTCTACCTTAGAATATGTGACCACACAGCTTTGAGCTCTTCCATCTCACTCCACCTCCATTAAAAGTGAATATGTATCTTATGTGCGACTTCATGTCATCTTGATCATTCTGGAAACTAGAATATTCTAATCATATGTTGACGTGTTCCTAATCACCTCCATAATCAAGAAACATATCTTTAGTACACATCAGATACATTAGGTTATTCTTGACTGCTATCAAATGGTGGTCACTTGGGTCAACATGACATATGCCTACCACACTCAATGCATAGTTGACATCTAACCTAATAAAGCATGGCATACATGACTGACCCATTCATTGATATGTATGGAGTCATTTTCATTCACTTTCTTTCCTCATATGTGTAAGGAAACATTTTCTCGGAAAAATGAATTCCATGTGATGCTGGTAATAATCCCCACTTGGTTTATTCCATACTGAATGTCTTTAGTATCTTGTTAATGTATGTACATTGACTGAGGACGAGCAATCTCTTGGATATATCATGATGGATCTTGATCTGATGAATATATGCTCACTCCCTAATGTTTTTCATGGAGAATCCTTGATTCAACCACGCCTTAATAGTCTTTAAGACTAGTATATCATTTTAAATAAGTAATATTTCATAAACATATACTATTATAAAAAACAATTGCACTCTCATTAAACGTTTTGTAGACACAAGGATCATAATGATTATTGATAAAACCAAATTTTTTTATGGCTTCATCAAAATGAATGTTCCATGACCTTGAAGAATTCTTTAATCAATAAATCGATTCCTGCAAATTTCATACCTTATTGGAATCCTTTGTAGTAATAAACGCTTAATGTTATGTAATTTAGAAATATTCTTGAAGGTTCCCATAATGGAAGGCTATTTTTACATCCATTTCCAAATATCAAAGTCACAGAATTAGTAAATATGCAATATATTTTTATTGATTTATACATTGAAACTATTGAAAATGTTTCTTCATAGTCAATGATAAGTGCTACATGAACCGTTTTTCAAAACATCGTGACCTATAGGTACCGAATTTTTCTTCCATGTCCAATTTCATATTGAATACCCAATTTGAAACCAATATTCATTACATCAACTAGAAGATCTAAAAAAATACACACATTGTTTTGGTATATGGAATCCATTTCAAAATTCTTGGATTCATTCCACCTAGAGATTTTATGCCACTTAATGCTTCTTTTAGTTTGTAGGATCATTATTATCAACTAATAATGAGTCACCATCCTCAGTAACAAGAAAATCATTCCATTCCAATTTTCTAACTTCTCTTGAACTCCTACTAAGTTCTTCTATATCTATAGAAATTCATTCTTACATTAGTATTTGTGGAATATGTTTCTCTACCAACTTCGGTGTACCTTGATCCTCGACTTTATTGAAGTCTATCTCACTAAAATTATCACTTTTTGGAGATGTTCTCCCTCTCAATGCATATGTATTGTCTTTCCACTATAACCATTTTGTATGAGGGGATGTATAGTAAATATCCCCTTGATTCATTGGGGTAACATGTAATGGTACAAATTGTGATTTAGAGTGAATGTTTGTTTCCTGAAGTGGATTAACAAATGCTTCACTTCCCTAAACATGTCAATCTGATAACATATCATTCTTTCCACTTCATAACTCATATGGAATACCATTTATTGATTTTGATGGTACTATTCTTTGTTTGATAGCTATTGTTTGTAACAAATATCCCCAAAATTATAATATATGACTTGCAGGACTCATCATTGAACTCCCCATATCCAACATGGTGTGGTTACACCTTTGATTATACCATTACCTAGGCGCGTGTATGGAGGAGTGCATTTTTATAGGATCCTAAACCCACATAAGTAATTAATGAAGTATTTTTTATGATATTCTCCAACTCAGTCTAAGTTGAGTTTCTTAATCTTATTACCAAGATGGTTCTCATCTTCATTCTTGTATTCATTGAACAAATAAAAATAATATGACTTGTACTTAGTTATGTAGATAATACAACATCGACTAAAATCATTAGTTAAAGTTATGAATTTTGAGTACCAACTCATTGCCTCAACTGGAAATGGTCCACACAAATCAGTATGAACTAATTCAAGAATCTATTTATCCCTTTCACCTTTCTCACTAAACTGGGATTTGGTCATATGGCCTTGTAAACATGTGTGATATACACTATGTGGTTTTAGTTAGAAAAATCTAAATAACCATCTTGATGTAATATTGTCAAGTGTTTCTCATTTACAAGACCTTGTAGGAGATTCCAATGTTGGATGTGGTATGATTCATGTGATGTAACGTCATTACTGATTTTTACATGTGAAATACACAACTTCATGTTCCCTTTCCTCTCTGTTGATCTTCATTATCTTATAAGGGCATTAAAATGCTTTGGGCTTAAATCGCTTCACATTCCCTTTCCTCTAATTCACCAAAAGGAAATAAGGATTTTCGTGCTTCATGTATTTATCCACATGGTGAATGAGGATAAGAAGATCAGGATGAGACTTCTCAATAGTCTTCATATTGAATTTCATAACAAAACTGGAGACGATCATATGGTGTGATGCAATAATGATATATGTTCCCAATTATCCAGGGTGATGAAACACTAGAACCTCCAAGCACAAAATGTATCCAATGAGAATGACTACATGATCCCTAGCAATGGAACCCTCTCCAAGATTTCTCTCAAATATTTCCTGGGAGATATCAAAATGTTCTTGTCTTTCTCTCTCATGGTAAGGAGCACAAAAGAGCTCAAGCATGCAATATGCATCCATGTTTTTGTGATACATCCTGAGATCACTAAAAATTGATGATAACATCAATCATTGAAAGTTGACCACATCATTCATATGTTTATCACAGACCACGAACACTTCATGACATGCCTCTTACAAAGGCAGATCAGGTAATGTTGACTCCAACATATAAGGAATCTATTTATGTTGTATAATAACCCAAAGGAATTTAAACCATTCCTCGATGTTATTTTCGGGGGGTGGGGTGGGGCGTGATGTATTTATCAAGAATTTTCTCATGGATTGTGTGGTTCATGATATTATCATTCTATTCTACATATAAAATTGTATATGATTATAACTGTCTTGATTTAAATTTTATGAGAAATAATTAACTAATTCAATTATGTTTCCCAATTATTTATCATGCCCTATTGTCCCTCACCGTTGAACTTGCAATGTGCAGTTTCCATGAAATTCTAGTGGAAATAATCCATATTCCCATTCACATTACCACCACAAGGGTTGGTCATGATATTTAAAGGTATTAAGGTAGACAATTCTTTTCCAATTGTGGTCTTGTATCTCATTGATCCATTGATTGGACTCCCCAATCCTAAAATCCTAACTTGGGTTTCCTAAACAATTCCCTCCAATATTACACCACGTTTAGAAAGGGAGACTCTCCTTGATGCAATATGCTTAAGTCAACAGGAAACATTTCATAATGGATTCCTGTATAAAATTTAGTGTTCCAACATGGGTGGGACAAACACATAGTTTTTTTGAGTATTTCGATTAATCAAGAAATATAAGGATTTGTCTTGCATAATATTTTGCTGAGGGATTTTTATCTCTTATGCGTAAATTTCCATATTATATTTATCAAATTCTTGTTAATATTAAGTGGAAATAACATAGGTGATTAACCATGTCTTCATAATATTCTCGCACATGTCGAGTTTTTTTTGTTCTACCTTTAATGATTTTTAGTTCATTAATTATGTCATCTTGATAACACATCCATAATGAAAAAAACCATGCTACTAATAGAAATAGAATAATGTAAAGGGAATGATCATGAGCCATTCCTAATGGTTAGTTTATCAAGAGGTTTACAAACTCATTCTGAACTAGGGGATAAAAACAATCATGATTATAAATTTCCACATGTCCACCTTTGTATCTCCATAGATTGGTTTTTCCTTGGTTCATCACTTCAACTACCTCCATAAGGGAGTTTTACATACAATAAAAAATAGGAATGAAAGACCTACATATTAATAAAGAGAGATAGATCATATGACAACAATTAAGTAAATAAATAAATTAAATGTAAACCAATCACATACAAAGGTCTTAGACTAGCTCAAGATCCCCCACATATATGAAACGAGTTAAACATTTAATAAAACTAGCATTCACATATTTAATTATTATTTTTAAGATAAATTTTTCTAGAGTCAATTGTTTATTATCATTAATTAGTCAGTCATTTTATATAAATCCTTTTCTTGAATTTCCATGCTATTCTCATCCTTATAGAGAAATTCACCATGGAGGTAACATGGTGAATACCATTTAGAATATACCCGATATGTATTATATTCGCATACTCTTTTATGATTATGAAATATGGAATAAAAGATGACTCAATGCATAGATTAACAACCTTTAGTACTATTTATACATGATATGTAGTTCAAAACATTACAGAAACATTAAATTTCAAATTCTATGTAATTTGGTAATGTACACGGAGTGTAGTTCCAACTAAACCATGTGTACTTCCTTCACCATATTTTCATTAAGTACACGCCTATGGTCTCATCATGTGAAGCATTCTTCTAAAATTTTGGAGTATGTTGTCTGTATAGTGGGACACATAACATGTTGTCTTCACATAACACAGTTTCCGGTCGGCTTAGCCATGTATGGGATAGATGGTTTGGCCCCTGAACCGAAGGGACTACATGTCGTGTGCAGTTGGCCATATGGCGTGCAATCTGTTAAGTGTTTTCCGATATTTCATGAGCAACATAGTTGATTTCAATTATAGTGGAGGCACAGTATGGGTGTGTACTCAAATTTGATAATTTCAATGATCAATGATTAATCCGAAAACAATTTGAAGATAAATTTCAGTATCCATTGAATTGAATCAATGATATTGAAAAATGATAGAGCCCGGAACCATGAAGAGAGGATTTAATTTTTTTTAATTTATTTAATTTAATTAAATATAAAATTACCTCCATGGTGATTCATTATTCATTGATGCATCTGACCATGGTTCCAAGGTGCATCTTCATTGGGATGAAGAATCCAAGGTTATGAATCCTCTAGAAGTGATTCAAACGTGCTCCATGTATCTCGAGATGTCACTGAAAGAGTCTCGGGGTGATAGTGTGAAAGATCCTTGTTCTTGAAATGTCCACCTTTGATCACCTTTATAATTAGTTCATAAGTGTTCTTCTTGAACTGACGGAGGGGGATCTCTCTTCTTCTTGAGTGAATTCTTGGAGGGGGAAGATTTTTATAAGCTGAAGAGCTTCTCTCCTAGTATTTTTGGCACCCAATGATTGGTTAGCCGGTGGAGTGAACCCATTTCTTATCTAAAGAATAATAACATAATGAGGAATTTAATTCACTAGGTGAAGAAAATAATTATCATAAGTGTTGTTGCATAATTTATTATGCCTTGTGAAAAACCACATGTCAAATAATAATAGAAACTCTATTATTTCTATGAAATGTGCTTAAATAATTTAATTCACCAGGTAATAATAAATAATTAGCATAGATTTGGTTACACAATTTTTTATTACATGTGATAACCTCATATAAAATAATAATAGTCATGCTATTATATATTTGACATGTGATTAACATTCACATTTTATTTAAATATTATTTAACCAAATAATATTTAATATTATTTCTCAATAGACCCAAAACATGATCCTCTAATCCTCCTTAATATTTATCAGTCCTTGAATAATAACTATTTATTTATTAAATATAAATCACATCATTATTCACTGATAAATAAATATTCTCTTCGCAAAATATTCTCTCGAATAACTAGAAATGAAATAGATGTGATTAGGATCAGTTGAATAATTATTAAACCACAATCAAGAATAATATATATTTAACTTGTTAAATAAATAAATTATTTAAATGAGATATTGTCTACCCACAGTGTGTTACCCTCTAGGACTCATTCTCGTTGGAATAATTCAAGCTTTCCTGATTTCCAATATTACTATCTAGATATGGTTCAAGGCACCCCAGAGAAATAAGATAATGTCACAACAACATGTAACCTCATATGAATAATTACAGTGTAATATAATCCATTTGTCCCTATATCGTCAATCAAGCGGGTGGCATGCAAGTTCCATCAACCCATGTGCTCAATTTCAAATTCTATGACTTCCTGAAATTGAACATATATAGAGAAAACCATGGCCATAGATTTAGTCTGAATATATGATTTCCATTAAAGTCCCTTCTATATCTACTTCTATAGAAGTAAATATTCTTTTATTGCATTATTCATTAATTCAATTTTACTTGTGATGTACCCAACATATCCTACCTTGCTACAAACATTTTCATCATAGTTTTTGTTAATACATTTATGTGAATGAGTCATAATACCCATTAATAATAATCATATAATTTAAGGACCAATACTGAAGTCCATATATAGGAACATCCAATGACACTTATGAATTTGGATTTCTTATTGGAGGGTCTTGTTCTCATAATATCCTTCATGATTTTTCCAATAACGCACACCATGAAAAAGTGCCTCATAGATTCATGAGTCCCAAACCATGAAAGAATGATTACTTTGTTTCACATAAAATTACATCATCCTCTCATTGAGCAAATGTTAAAGAACGGTGTCATGGCATTTCCATGTTCTCATTATAGTTGGGATCTGCTATAACCTTTTAGTTTTGCAGCTATTCTTAGGACATTATCACATACTATGTCACATATAGGAAAAATCATCATGTTATAAAGTGTTTATTAATATTAATTCAATTAATATAGGTTTATCATAAATTATATAGAAGTTGGTTTATAGGGAACCAACTCCAACAGACTCCCACATTCACTAGAACCAACTACTAAGAACATTTTGTCTGCTAGATCTCACAGGATATTAATTCTTATTTTGAGATAAACCATTAGACAAGGGGTTTTCCACATTCAATTCTTGGGAAACTCTCTCTCTGAAACATCACTGCCCTGATATAAATCCAACAAGATGTGATACTTTCAGAGTATGTGGTTTTTCTGTTGATGTGACCTTGTCTCTTTTCAAGTGCCACCTATGTAGAATTATCACAATATAATGTAAGGAGATCATTATCGCTATGAATTACATCATGCTCTTGGAAAATGTTCTAAATCTAGAGAGATTCTAGGGATGCATCAAAAGATGCTATATATTAGCAATTTACTATAGAATCAGTGACAACATGATTGTTTGAACTCCTCCAGCTCACAACTATTCCGATAAGACAAAAAAACATATCCTGAATGAGACATCATATCATTATGACATATCTAAAAACATACATCTGCATGACCTCTGATGATAAGATCCACGTCTGCTCCATACACCTAGAATATATCATTAGTTCATATAAGAAACATAAGTATTGTATTGCCAGTAATCCAATGATGTTATCCCAGACTTTGTTAATTTCTTCCTACCATGCTCAGTTCATAGGCAAGACCAAGTCCAGTAAATTACATGGTGTACATGATTGGTCATTTCGCTAATATTTTTAAATCTTACTCATCCTATAATTTTCATGTTGTGTTTGGGGAAGCATTTTCTGGGAAAGATGTATACAATGTGATAGTAGAACATGTTCCTTATTTGATTCTTCTATAATAAATCACTTTAGTATCTGCTAAATTTATATACTTTTTATTAGTTGAAGTAGACTCCTAGATCTATCACAAATGATCTGGATCCCTTGACTGTAGGCAGCTTTGCCTATGTCCATGATGGAGAATTACTTGTTCAACTCATCCTTGACTGACTGCAAGACTGGTATGTCATTTCTAATAAGAAATATGTAATCAATATACACTACTTGGATAACAACCTCATTCCCATTATACCTATTGTAAATAACTATCTCACATTCATTCTTAATGACACTGAATTATCTTATGGAATCATCGAATCAAATGTTCCATTACATGGATACTTCCATTATTACATTAATGGATCTCTGCAACTTTCATACCCTTTTAGCATCACCTGGTCTCATACACCCTTCGGGTTGTGTCATATAGAAATCTTCTTGAAGGTTCACATTAAGGAATGCAGTAATGAAATCAAACTTCTGAATCTCATAGTCATGGAAATGTGTGTTGGGATGTAAGATTCAATTAGTCTTAAACATAGAAATTGGTTAAAAGGATTCATCACAGTGAACTACTTGTTTCTTTTAAAAACCCTTATCTTCTATACTTGCTTTATAAGTACTTACTTGAAAATCCATGTATTGTTTCTTCTTGAATACCCATTTACTCCAAAAAATATTTACATTAACTGGCACATTGACCAGAACCTACACATGGTTTTGATTCTTGGAATCCATCTCAGAATTCATATGTTCAATCCATCTTGCATATTTTGATCTTTCAATATCCTCTAAGTTGGAGATAGGTACATCGTTGTCCCACAATAATGAGTCACCATCCTAGGTGGAAAGTAAACCATATCTCTCTGGGTCCCTTACCACTTTTGTACTCTTAGGAAGTACTTGAGTTTCATGAAATACCTCTTTCATAGGGACATGTGGAACTTCTTCTTTTACCAAATCCAGTGTATCATGAGCATCAACATAATCAAAGTCAATCTTGCTCCCTCTATCCTTTTTCAATATGTTCCACCACTTAAAAAAAGATAGTATTTCTGGAAAAAATATCATTTATGTCAGAGAGGTTATGTAGTTACTATCCCATTGTTTCATTGGGATAATCTATAAAGATACACTTCGTTCCCTAGGGTTCTAGATCTTTTTTGATAAATCCTAAAAAAAGTCATTGCATCCCCATACATGTGTATGCAACCATGTGGGATTATTTCCACTCCATCGCTCGAAGGGAATCCCATTTTCCACCATAGTGGGTACATGGATTAAGGTGTATGTTAGAGTTTTTAATTCATATCCCCGAAGGGATAATGGAATATCTGCATGACCCATCATCGATCATACCATGTCCAACAATGTATGCTTTCTCCATTTACTAACACCATTCAATTGTACTGTATAATGTGGTGTGAGATTAGATAGAATTACAGAACCTCATAAAAGGTTAATGAACTATTGATTAAAATATCATCCACCTCAATATGATTAAAGCTTTATTATCATCATACCAATGAAACGCCCTGACCCCAGTTACCCAGAGTTGGTTGGTTTTTTTAATACATTGGTATAATTACAAGGAATCAGGTCCTGAAGGACCAATCAGTTTAGTAGTTATGGAAAATAGAATACATATAAGAATGATCCATTTCACTTTCTAACATACAAAACAATAGGAATAATCCTTTAATAACAAAATTTTTCTCTTTACCATAACCCTGCATGACAATCATAATAAACTTCTTGCAAATCCTGGAAAAATAAATCCTATGAATGGGGTGAGCTCAGATGCTCAGTAAGGGTAAATAATTTAGTGGAGGCTATAAAATTTTACGTCAAGATGTGTAATAAAAAAATATACTTTAAAACATAAACATGATCATTATATATTAAAAATAAATCAAGCATTACTATATAAACATGAACAGAGATATTCTACTAGTTGAATAATCACATGTAATACCTAATTTTAAAATGACGGAATGCACAATGCTAGACTTTCATAACCACATAGTCAATGCCTCATGACAAGACTAAAAATATTTTTTTTTTGCCAAGGGCTTGTGCTAAGACAATAGTTTGTCTCATGAGACCTACTGATCCATCGAGGAGCTATAGCGGGTTCCACTTGTCAATTAATAAGTCCAATGCGTTCCTCATATGAAAAGGTTTAATCATAACACAAACATTAGTATTAAAACTGCCATACCAATGGTCAATACATTATCCATAAGCCATGAATTGTATAAAAATAACACATCCACAGTCAAACATATGACAAAAAATTCAATACCATATGGATTATTTTTATCATTATAAATCAACATCAAATAAGCTTAAAATCCATAAAAGTATGTTGACATAGATGAAATAAAAACTATTTGAGAGAAACATATCCTTCAATTTTGAAATTATTTAAATGTCATGTAATTTTAGAAGAAAAAATTTATTTTGGAAATATTATTATAAACATGTAAGGGAAGCATTGGCGATGTTATAATGGCAGAAAATAGTTGCACCTGCTGTATAATTTAAAAAAACATTCTTACCATAATTTTGTCGAAAATGTTAAAAAGGGCCTTGTTTGGAAAATGACAAAAAGATTCCTTTCAACCCATTTTATAAAAAGACAAAAAAGGGTATAAATTAAATTAACACATTGTATAGTAAATAATAAAAATATTTTGAAATACATTTTAAAGAAACACAGATGTGAATGATAAAGAGATCTCAGTAGATAATAACGCATAAACAATCTCAGATAATGAAGAGATTGTAGAATTAACCCTTACCTTGTAATTTTCCTTGGTCGAGGGTAGGTTAACCTCTTGTATAATGGTTAAATAATTGTTATTAAATTAATCAAGAATCAAATACATTAAAATTATATCATATATGATCTTTTAACATTTCTTGTTAATAATATCTTAGTATTATCGTCGTTCCGGGTGTTAACTGATTAATTTTCCATTGTATGATTTCATATGTATGTAAAGTTTGTTATGGATAGGATGAATATTATTCATATTCAGAATGATATTACGTCTTTAAAAAATTAATCATCTAATGAAAATTAGTCTTTAATGGGTACGATGGGTAATGAATCTCATCGCGTTTGTGGAGACTGTAATCCGTACGTACGCACGAGCAACAATATCATTATTTTGAAATGAAAATAATATATAATTGGATATTATATCATATATACAGAATAATTATCATGGTATATTTATTATTTACATCAATTACAAATTATTGTTATATCCATCCAAGTAAAAATGTATTGAATAACAATTACACCATGACATGGAGACGGTAAGCAGTACGTAACATGTATGGTGACATGTCATTCAAAGGATGGATAAAATAATGAATATTGTTATACCATATTTATAATAACATCAAAATAAATAGAATATAATGGGTTTATTATTTCATATTGGAAACAACAAAGAAGGAGGAAGTGGAAGAAGAAAGGAACTTGAAAGGGGTGATGAAATATTTACTTCTTCTTTGGGTTCTTCCTTTTGATTTGATCAAAATGGCTCCTCAGGTTGGCTTTATGACTAAATAAATGCCTCTAGGATGAGTTGAGGGAATTTGGGAGGATAGTTGGGCATGGTTTGGATGAACCAAAAGGCTTTTAAGGTGTGAATTTGAGAGAAGGAGAGTTGCCCTTTTATAAGAGGGGTGTGGGGCACCTTAGGAAAAACATAATATATTATTTTATAATAAATTTATATTCAGTTTATAATGGCTCCACAGTGGCATATTTCGAGGCTACGGTGGGGATGGGTCGAAATCCTTTCAGCCAATATGTTTTAGAGATTTGTGTGTCACTATATTAACCATATCTTTTATATTTATCTCTTAGTTGTTTAGTTTGACATTTACTTTGTCTCTTTGTATTTTATATTAGATGGTTAATAAACATACTATAAACTACCAAGAAAACCCCACGTGGTTAATTAATGATATAACTATTATTATATAAGTACTTTGGCAGAACCATAGTTTTTAAGACAATTATATAATTTAATAATATAATATTTGTTTTAAAAATTCATTTATGTCAATTTTGACACTATTTAGTATTTGGTTTTTGTGAAAGTATTAACAACTTGAATTCTTCAAAAACGATATATTGAATCAATCATAACATGTCATATTCCCCTATAAATTTCTTGGATGTCATAAAAACATTTAAATTATATTTATTTTAATACTTATAATACAATTTATTTGATTCATTCTTTAATAAGGTAATTACTGCATAATCATTTTGTCATATACAAATTAAATTATTCAATGTCTAAAAATTATAAATAAAATACCAAAAAGAAGGAAATATTATTAGATTTCTAATTAATATTTATTGTTGAATTTGTCTTATGTATAACCCTATATTAAAAAAGTTTTAGTTTTTATCTTTGATTTTAACTATTTTAACTCTTCTTTAAATAAAATAATAATAAATATCCAATTATATCCCAAGTGGACCTAAACGATAATATTTTATTTCTAAGGTTTTTTTGTTAAAATTACAATTATACAATAGAATTAGTACATGTGTTATGGTAAAGATAATATCTTTTTTACCTTTAATTACCCTATTTACATTTACTTTTGGTAAATAAAAGTAAAAAGTTACGATTTCACCAAAAATTATTTTCATCTCAGTTAACCACATTTTACAAACTGATATCAACTGTGTCTCTAATATTTTTGAAATTCAATTCACAGAAGTGGTAAAATTATGTTTGATGTAAATTTTCAAATGCTCCTAGGAGGTTGGTAAAAGATGGTAAAAAGTTATATAAAATTTTATATGTCTAAACTTATTATAAAATGACTCCAATGGATTACGTTAAATATATATAGGTATTATGTATCTATAATTACAAAATATAAATTTAAATAAAATAAATAATTATTTATATAAAAAATTCAGTTTTAACCAATAAAGGAGTGGTTTTCACTATTCATCAAAAATTAAAAGTTTTCAGAAAAATACAAAAAATTCACCCTAAGCTAATTTTGATATTACGAATTCAAAAATGATGTCCAATTTAAAAAATAAAATTTATAAAACTTTAAAAATTGGGTATTACTATTCATAATAGCTAGATTGATTAGTCGTGGTGTGTTAAAATCTCGAAGTTGCGTACAACGCAAGCTATAGCATTATTCAACGGAAAACATACCAAGGATGCTTTGGGTGTTAAATTATCCACTCCTTAAAAAATTGTTTCCTCGCAATTTGAAATTTTTCATAAAAAATACTTGGTTAAAAATAGAAAATACCTTTGTGGAAAACCCACATCGAAAATAAGGTTGATAATATTTATTCTAAATAAGTGGGAAAGGGAAATGAAAAACTCACCACCAAATTATGATCTTGATTAGGAGAACATTGGTGGAAATTAGAGACACATAATGGAAGGAAAAACATAAATATTTATAGGGATTGATTGTGGTAATCAATCACAAACAAGTGTAAAATTGAGGGCCTCAAAGCCATCTATCTATGATGATTTAAAATATCATCGGTTAAACATAAGGTATTATGATAACACATTTTTGGTTTTAAGTTCCCTTCTTTAATGTTTATGGATTAATTTCATCATCGAATATGATAGAGAGAAAAATATACTTCACAATTAGTGTTAAAGCGATTAACAAATTTCTACCACAAACATATCATTCACTCCAAATTATAATATAACTCACAAATATTATATTTCTCCCAATCATATAAGGTTCCAAACATATACCTTGAAGAAAACTAATTTATAATAATCAGGGATATTTTGTAGGCTAGTGGTATGTCATAAAGCTTTGTTGCATTTTGGTTGTGGGTTCGACTCATGTAGCTTTGTCCGACGCGATTGGTTATCTCCCAACCTACATGTTGTCCTTTTTCAAAAACTATAGTATTATAATATTCCAAAAATAATATTATGAAATACTATCTAACTTTCAACTTAATCCAGTCCAACCTTTATAGATATCCAAAAAACTTCTATCCAATTCTCTCTAAAAGGTCTATAAATTCCAAAATCAATTGTCATATCAGATTCCGCAAACAACATAATGTTTCTCTTATTGACACATACTGAAAATATGATTACATTCATCAAATTAAAACCATAATGAAAACAAAAAGTACTGCAATAAAATCATTATATATATCACATTCTTCTTATAACAAGAAAATAATTCTTGAATCCAAAAACAAAAATACATTAATCACTCCACTTCAGTTGTAGTAACAACATAAGCCGGGCCTTTCTCCGTTGGACTTTTCTAAGGTATGTTTCCATGGATCTTAGGATAGTCATTTGCAAAATGACCCATTTCTATAGATTTGTATCATTAAACATTTATATCCTCTTTCTTTCTCTTACAATCACGAGCCTGGTGACCTTTTTCTCCACATCTGTAACAAACTCCCATTCCTTTTAGGCCAGTATCGGTGTGTTTCTTCCCACCATTATCATATAATGGAAAATCATCTTCCCCCTTTTCCCTTTATCTGTCTCTTACTCCACTGTTCTCCTCTTATCATACTTTACATTATTGTCATAAGGTTTAGAGAATTCCTTTTCTGTCTTGATAGCATATGAGACTATATCTTCGTACATTGAGAAAGATTGTGAGACTAATTCTCAATGGAGAAATGGTTTTAACCCATCAAAGAATCGATCAATCTTACTCATTGGGTTACGTATATAATATGTAGAATACCATTCTAACAATGTAAAGTGAGCCTCATACTTTTTGTCATTTCTCATCTTCATTTTTCCTCATATATATAAATTGAATTTCTATGTCTTCTTGATGGTCACCTGGAACGTATTTTTCTAAGAAATGTTCATTAATCTTCATCCATTACATGTTCGTTACTTATTCATCTAATTTTGTATTTTAAATCAATTACCACCATTGATTTGTATCTCTCATGAGGTGATAATGTTCCCTGACAATGTTTTCTATTTATCTACTTCCCAAATAAAGAAATATTTTATCTAAGGAAAATATCCATTTCTCAGCTAAAAATGGGTTTGTAGACCCATTTAATGTTGGTGGTTGTTTCCTAATGAAGCTATCTAACATTGATCATCCACGTTGTGGATCAAGGTGATCCATAAGGGTAAAGTTATTATTCATAACCTGATTGAGTTATCCTAGAATTGTGATAAGCTGATCAGCACCAGTTGTATCACCAACACCACTATAATTTTCTAATGTGGGAGAGAAATCCCTACATGAATTACGTGCATTGATATAGTTTCCATTTCTTCCACTAGGAGCCATTTCTAAAAAAGGCATACAGTAGATTTTTTTATCAATCCCAATACATAATTCAAAACTTGTAAAACACTTAACATAAATTGAATAGTTTATGGATATAATACATAATCATAAAAATGTTTTCTTTGAGAAAGTATGTACTCATCAACCCTTCATAATGGTTTGTAATTAAAATGAGAAATATCCTAAGCATATCCCCTGGGAGCGTTGTAACCAAGAGTGCAGTAAGGCCCGTTGTCATGCACTAGTTCCTGTTCGAGTCTAGATCAAAGCGGTGTTTTCAGGTTTTACTCCTAGGTATGTCTGGTCCATAGCCGCCTCTACCTGATCATATCTAGACAGGGATGTATTGCTCGTAAAACTCAAAAAATTACTACATTACCAAAATTCTAGAAAGTTCTTCAATACTAATCCTCAATATATATCTTAGGGCTATGTTCTCTAATCAGAGTTTATCTAAATATAGTTTCATAGTTTCTACTAAACTTCCTCTGATACCAAATATAACGCCCCGACCCCTGTTACCCAGAGTCAGTGTATTATTTTAATACATTGGTATGATTACAATGTATCATGTCCTGAAGGACCGATCAGATTATTAGTATTCGACAATAGATTACATACATGAAGGATACATTTCACTTTCTATCATACAACACAACATGGATAATCCATTAAAAATTCCATTATTCCCTTTAGCTTAACCCTGCATGAAAATCGTAATACACCTATGGAAAGTCCAGGGAAAATAAAACCGAATAAAGGGGTGAGCTCAGATGCTCAGTAAGAGTAAATAATTTAGCAGAAAAAATAAAATTTTAAGGAAATATGTGTAATAAAAACAATAAACTTTTAAACATAAACATTAACATAATTTGGTAAAAATAAATCAAACATTTCCCTATAAACAAGAACACGGATATTCTACATGTCGAATAATCACATGTAATAACTAATTTCAAAACGAGGGAATGCATAATGCGAGACTTTCATAACCACGTAGTCAAGGCCCCATGACAATACTACAAATAATTTTTTTTCCAAGGCCTTGTGTCAAGACAGTAGTTTATCTCATGAGACCAACTGATGCACTGAGGAGCTATAGCGGGCTCTACCCGTCACATACAAATTCCAATGCTTTCCATATACGGAAATGATTAAACATAACACAAACATTCATATTAAAACTAGCATACGAATTGTCAATATTTTATCCATAGGCCATGAATTGTATAAAAATAACAAATCCACAGTCCAATATATCACAAAACCATATATACTATATAAAATATTTGTATCATAATAAATCTACTTCAAATAAGCTTAAAATTCATCAAATGATGGCGACATGGATGAAATCAAAACTATTTGAAAGAAACATCTCTTTCAATTTTAAAAACATTTAAAAGTCACATAATTTTAGAAGAAAACATTAATTTTTAATATATTCTTAAATTATTTTAAGGTCTGAATCGATGATGTTATAAAGGAAAAAAATATCCACCCCCAACGTATATGTTAAAAAACATTCTTACCTTAATTTTGTTGAAAAGGTTAAAAAGGACCTTGTTTGGAAAACAAAGTAATGTTTCCTTTAAACACATTTTATAAAAATTATAACAAGTGTATAAATGACTATAACCAATACACTAGTAAATAGTTAAAATGTTTTGAAATGCATTTTTAAGAAACACAGATGTGGATGACAATGAGATCCCAGTAGATAATTATGTATAAACAACCTTGGATAATGAAGAGATTGTAGAATTAACCCTTACCTTGTACTTTTCCTTGCATGAGGGTAGGTTAACCACATATATAATTGATAAATAATTAATATTAAATTATACCAGAATCATATACATTAATATGATATCATATATTATTTTTTTACATTTCTTTGTTAATAATATCTTAGTATTATCGTCATTTCAAGTGTTAACAGATTCGTTTTCCTTTATATGCTTTGTTACGTAAGTAATGTTTGTTATGGATAGGATGTAAAATATTAATATTCAGAAAGATATTATTTCTTTAAACATAATTTAATATCGTCTAATGAAAAATAGTCTTGAATGGATATGATGGGGGAATGAATCTCATCGTGTTCATGGAGACGGTAATCCGTACATACGCCCGAGCGACAATATCCTTATTTTTTTTAAAAATAATATATAATTGGATGGTATATCATATATAAATAATCATTATCATGTTATATTTATTATTTACATCAATTAAAAGTCATTATTATACCCATCCAAATAATAATGTATTGAATAACAAATACACCACGACGTGGAGACGGTAAGACGTACGTACGCATGAGCGACAATATCATTATTTTGATATTAAAATAATATATAATTGGATGGTATATCATATATAGTGAATCATTATCATGTTATATTTATTATTTACATCAATTAAAAATCATTACTTTACCCATCCAATGAATAATGTATTGTATAACAATTACCCACGATGTGGAGACGGGAAGCCGTACATACGCAGGTATGGTGACATGTAATTCGAAGGATGGATAAAGTAATGAATATTGTTATAACATATTTATAATAACATCACAGTATATATAATATAGTGGATTTATTATTTTAGATTGGAAACAACAAAGAAGGAGGAAGTAGAAGAAGAAAGGAACTTGAAAGAGGTGATGAAATATGTACCTTTTCTTTGAGTTCTTTCTTTTAATTTGATCAAAAGGGATCCTTAGGATGGATTTATGAATAAAGGAAGGCCTATAAGATTATTTTAGAGAAGTTGGAAGGATATTTGTGCCTGGGTTGGCAGAACCAAAAGGATTTGAAGGTGTGAATTTGAAAGAAGGGAAAGTGAACTTTTATAAGAGGGGTGTGGGGCATCTTATGAAAAACATAAAATATTATTTTATAATAAATTCATATTCAGTATATAATGGCTCCAAAGTGACTAATATCTAGGCTAGGGTGGGGATGGGTTGAAATACATTCAACCAATAGGTTTTAGATAGGTTTGGGTCACTATATTAACCATATATTTTAGATTTAACTCTTAGTTAATTAGCATGACATTTACCATGTCTTTTTGTATTTTTATATTATATGGTTAATAAAATTACTATAAACTACCAAAATAACCCCAAGTGGTTCATTAATAATATAACAATCATTATATAAGTCATTTACCTAAACCTTATATTTTTAGGACTATTATATAATTTAATAATATAATATTTCTTTAAAAAACTCATTTATGTAAATTTTGACAATATTTAGTATTTGTTTTTTGTGAAAGTCATCAAAACTTTATTATGTCAAAAAAGCTACATTGAATAAATTATAACATGTAATATTAATCTATAAAATTCGTGGATGTCATGAAAAAATTAAAATTATATTTAATTTATTATTTATAATACAATTTATTTGATTCATTCATTGATAAGGTAATTACTACATGATCATTGTGTCACAAATAAATTAAATTATTCAATGTATAAAAATTATAAATAAAAACCATTATGTAGGAAATCGTTTTATCTTTCTAATAAATATTTATAGTGTAATTTATCTTCTTTATATCCCTATATTAAAAATGGTTTAGTTTTTAAACATTGATTTTAACTCTTTTAACTATTCTTTAAATAAAATAATAATAAATTTCCTATTCTAATTCATGTTGACCTAAATGATAATATTTTATTCCTAAGATTGTTTTTGGTCGAATTACACTTATCTAATAGAATTTGGACATGTGTTATTGTAAAAATAATATCATTTTTACCTTTAATTTCCCTATTTAATTTTAACTGTGGTAAATAAAAGTAAATTGTTGATAATCACCAAAAATTATTTTCATCTTATTGATCCACATTTTACGAACTTATATCAACCGTGTCTCTCATATTTTTGAAATTCAATTAAAATAATTGGTAAAATTAAGGTCTATGTAAATTTCCAAATGCTCCTAGGATGTGGGTATAAGACGGTAAAAAGTTCAATAAAGCTTCATATATATAAACATATTATAAAATGACTCCAATTAATTACACTGAACATAAATTTGTATGTTCTGATAAAATCTTCTCATTATTGATCAAATTACCTTTTCACTTCATATTCACCATATGTACTACAAGTTTGTCACTTCATATTTACCATATCTAAAGATAGTAATTACCTTTTAACTTCATATTCCCCATATGTACTCCAAGTTTTTCACACCTCATATGCTTATCAACATAGAGAATTAGGAAACGAAGCTCTGGTAAAATCGTCTCATTTTTTATCAAATTATTATTTTCAATAAAACAAGAAAAGTTCTTATGATGATATTATAGTATGAGATCTGTATACAACTCATCTAGTAATTTAATATCTAAGGTTCCAGATTCTCAATGTAGCTAATAAGAATGACTACATGTGGTCTAGCTAGAGTAAACTCTCAATTGTTAGTAGTGAACAAAGAATTGGAGTCTCATTCCTCTCATATCTTAACTTCTTTTGATATGGATACCAAGGTTGATATATTTTGATAAAAGAATCCATTTCCTCATGTTTCTTCAAGAGATCATTAGTCATGTATGATATTATGAGGGACTAAACATCTGTAGCATCATTCAGATGTTTCTCATACATAGAAAGTTCTTCATCACTCACCTCATTTTTAGGCACAAATAGTAAAGGTTCTTACAGCACTTAAATTTTCCTCCCATATAAACAGATAATCCGAAGGTGGATTTGAAACACATGGAAATTAGTACCGGTGAGAAGGTTTTCATTGTTGAGTATGGATTGTAATGATATGGTTGATGTAATTATTATATTTATTTCTACCAATTAAAATGAAATGAGTTTAAGTACTTTATCTTGATAAATATAGACAAATAAAAAATTAATATCAATTAGGCTCCCAATATTTTGTTGAACCCCAATATCCATCATCATTGGCTTCAGAATATCCAGTTTCTTGGACATTCTTGTGGAAATGATCCAAATTCCTCTTAGCATTACCTAAACTAGGGATGTTCAAGAAACATAATAGGTTTTAGGTAATAATTACAAATTTCAACTACATTAACTCACAACTACTTGATCTGTTGAGTGGACTCAGCTATCCTGAAAACCATAATTTGTATTTCCTTATCATTTGCCTCTCAGTTACACCATGTCCAACAAGGGTAGTCATGCCTTAATGTAAAAAATATTATGTCATCCAAAAAATCAAATTATAATTCCCAAATATTTGAAAGAACCCCATCTAGGGTTGGTCAAGAACATTGAACTATGGTTCTATTCTAATTGAAGTAATGGAAGTATATTCCGACTTAATATTTAATAGAGGGATTTTATCCTTTATGCATAAATTGTCATTTATTGTCCGTTCAAATTATTTTTAATGATAAGAGGGATGTACATAAGTTGTTACCCATGTGTAAAAAATATTTTCACATAATCCATTTTTATTTTTGTTCCATTTTGTATTCTTGTTAGTTCATTAATTATGTGATCGCATAAAACAACCATAATGAATAACATGACAACGGATAGGAATAAAACAAAGGGAATGATAATGAGTGATAATATTAAATAGTTTATCTAGTGGTGGAGAAAATAACCCTATCCTATGGGAGAAACACCATGAACCATTTAGGGTTCGTGTTTACAGATTTCCACCTTTCCACCATTGTATCTCTTTAGATTGGATTCGTCTCGACTCCTAACTTGATCCACCGCCACTAGCATGGGAGAACTGTACATTACATATTCTTTTAACTCACACACAGGTGAGGGGTAAAAGGAGGTTTATATAAAAGAATCCATGGGCATGTTGGCACAATATATTACTGAGGAGAAGGAACTCATACCAAAAAATTTCATTCAATTAAAAGAGAACCAATCACATATAAAAGTCTGGTCTATCTCATGATCATCCACATGAATTCATAAGGGTAACATTACTATTCATAAGGGTTTGTTTTTTTAATAAGGTTAAAATTACTATTTATTAGGGTGTGATAAAAATCACCAAATATTATTTTGGTCTTATAAGAATCTAAATAACTTACTGATTGCAACTACAAATGTCCATTTCTTGAAATCCAAAACACAGTAGTGAGAAAATTAAGTTTATTGATAATTATAACTATCTACAAAAAAATGTTTCATGCATTTCAATATAATATTAAATCCTTGGGGTGATACATTATCGCCACCATATGGAAAATTTTCCTTGCAATTTTATTTACTTATTAAACATGTGAGGGTTCCTTTCCTTCATAGAATTTTTAGATTCTCATGTTTCTTCTTCAAACATGTTTTTTCTCCACAAATCCTTTACTTTGTGGATTACCTTATTCTGAAATACTTGTTCTATCCGATCAAGAATTCGAATATTTCTGTCTTTATAAGAATGTTTCTCTTCCAACTGAAGTAATTATGGGATCAACACATGAGAATAATCTGAAACATACTTTCTTAAAATTGAAACATGAAAACATTGTCTACCTAAGAGAAACACATAGACAATGCTACATAGAATATAACTGGTTCAACATTTCAAGGATTTCAAAAGAACAAATAATCTACAAGATTATCTTTTAATTCTTACTAAAATGCATCACACTTTTCCAATGAGAGATTTTAAGGGAAACATGGTCACATTCCTTGAAATAGAATTCATCACTTCTGTTATGTATATATATATATATATATATATCTTTTCTACCTACTCTTAGCTATCCTCATGTGAATATGATCTTAATTTGTTTCTCGTACACTTTCTCTACTAATTATGGCCCCATAAACTTTCTTTCACTGACTTCATCCCAAATTGCTGGAGTCTGTCACCCCTTCCCATACGATGACTCAAAAGCTAACATCTATAAACTAGAATGAAAAATGTTATTATAAGAAAACTAATCTAAAAATGATGGTGATCCGAACTTCCTGGTGATCCATTTATCATGATCGAGTCATTTCCTTCAACATCTAAATCAGTCGTTATGACTACCAATCTTATTTATGATGAAAAGTTGTACTAAAATTTTAATTTTATGACTAATGACTTCTGAAGGCCCTTCCAAAAATTATATGTGAACATGGGATCTCGGTCAGATTTAATGGAAATATGTACTCAATGTAACCTAACATTATCATTGAGGTATATTTGAGAGAGATGATCCAAATAAATTGTATCTTGAAGAGAACGAAAATGTGAATATTTAGTCATCCATCAACCACAAAACAAATTGCATTGTAACCTTGAGAAGACTTTGGTAGTCCCACAATGATGTCCAAGGATATATTCTTCCATCTCCACTCCAGCACTAGAAAAGGCTAAAAAATACCATTTCGTAACTATAGCTCTACCTTGTTGACATGTCATACATTTCATGGTAAAATCAGCAATATCCCTTTTCAGTCCATCCCAGCAGTAATACTCCTGAAGGTATTTGTACATCATTGTGCTTATAGGATGAACTGAAAATGGGGAACTATGAGCCTCACATAACTACTATTTTTCTTCAACATAGAATCACAAAGAACACACAACCTTTTCCCAAATCATAAAACACAATATTTTTCAATGTCAAATTCTGAAAACATTCCCATTTTAACCAAATATACCTTTTTTCTTTACCTACCCATCTGCTTTATGTGCTTTATTTATTCTGTTTGGCAATGACGACTGCACAGAATCTTCAAACAATACAATGGAATTTCCTGCACCATGATCTTCCATGACAAAAATTATCAAATTATTAATCAAGGTGTCATGTTCCATATAGAACATTCTTAATGATTCATAATTATTTTGACATAAATAATTCACCATTTTGATTTCTTTTCCTGGATAGTAATGTATGATGCAATCATAATCTTTAATTAGTTCCAGTAATATTTTCTACATCATATTTAATTCCTTATGAGTAAATATATACTTCATGCTTTTATGGTTAGTTTATATTATATAATTTACACAATGTAGATGATGCCTCAAAATGTTCGATGCAAAAAAGCACCGTTTCCAATTCCATATAATATTTGGAATAATTTCACACATGAGGCTTCAACTGATCTGAAGCATACTAAATTACCTGATCATTCTACATAAAACCACAACCAATTACGTTTAATGAAGCATCACTGTAGATGAGAAACTCACCATTTTGGGAAGGAATGGACATAACTGGAGAAATCCCCAATCTATTATTTAGTTCATGAAAACAAATATCACATTATTATGTCCAACTAAATTCAACCCCATTTCGTGTTAACATAGTTAGCATGCTAGATAACAGTGTATTTTATTTAAAAAAAATTCAGTAATAACCAACTATTCAAAAAATATTTTGAATATCTATAACATTTTTAGGTGATGACCATTCATCAACAACATTTTTTGAAGGACCAATTGTTATTTAGTCCTTATATACATTGTTCCAAAGAAAGTAAATCTATTACTAACATAAATCATACTTTATTAATTTTCTATATGGCTCATTTTGTTTTAAGGTTTTCAAAAAACATTTATATATTTTTCATGGTCCTCTTTACTTATAGAATATAACATAATATATTCAATAAAAAAACACCAAATTATCCAAGATCTCATGAAATATTTTATTTATAAGTTTTATGAATACAAAAAGGTGTTTTAGTAAACCCAAACGGCATAACTACAAATTCATAATGCCCATATCTAGTACAAAAAGTTGTTTTCTAGATGTCATCCTCCTTCACATTTAGTTGATGGTATCCAGATCTCATGTTAATCATGGAAATCCACTAAGATCCCAATATCATTTCAAATAAGTCATCGATGTGAGAAAAAGGTTACATGTTTTCAATAGTGATGTTATTCAAGTATCTATAATCAATTCAATTTCAAATGGAACCATATTTATTTGCAATGAACAACACATAAGCGCCCCATGGTGAAGTTATTGGATGAATGTATCTGTTATCAAGAAACTCCTACTACAGAATTTTCAATTCCCTAAGTTCCATTTGATCTATTCGGTGTGGTGGTTTTGAAATTGGCAGTGCATCAAGAACATATTCAATTGTGAATTATACTTCATAATTAGGTATAAAAATTAGTAACTCATCAGAAAATACATCAACGTATTCATTTACCACTGCCACAACATTAATACGAACAATTCCCTTATTTTCAACAATATGAGAAAGATAACATTCATTCCCATCATTCCAAAGTTTCTCAACATCATGATATATTATCATTTTTATTGGATTTTCCTTGTATAAAACTGAAACACTTCCTAAAAATAACTTCTTGAGCTCTATAGTCAATCAAAACATGATAATTAAATAGCCAATCCATTCCCATAATGACATAAGACTCTACTAAAGGGAAAACCAAAAATGTTTTCAGGTAATGTATTTCAATATACCACAATAGAATGATTCTTATAACACATATTTTCTGTAATATTTCCCCACAGTATTTTAACAATAAGGTCTAGTCTCATTTTTTGAGTTGATATTTCAATTTTACAAGAAAATTCCTCAGAAATAAATGAATGTGTAGACCCAGTATAAAAAAAATTTAAAAAACATGATTAATCAAACAAGTTACATGATTTAACATAATTAGATGGCCTAATGTCTACATACGTAGTCACAATGAATCTCACCATATCATTCTTCTTATGGTATAGCTTCTTTGAATAATTTGGATCTCTCTTTGGGAAAACATTTTCATAATTAACCATCTCACGACTTTTAAAATACATTAAAGTTATTTTATCAGGATTAGTCTTTAGATCATTTCAATTACAATCTCGGGCCATATGACCAAACATACCACATTGAAAACACATCCCAGTTTTGTTATGTCATTTTCTAAGGTTCTTTTTTCCACACTTTTCACAAATTGGAAACTGGAATTTCATACCATCATATTTCCATCCAACAGCCCGAAGGCCATCAGATTTCATTGGTTGATTCTTAACCATCCCATACCATATGGACCTCTTCTTCTCCTTGTTTTCAATGTGAATATGATCATCAAAAAAATCCATCTCTAAACTCTCAACAAATTTGAAAAGTTTTTCATAACATTTTAATTAATGGGAGGAAAATTACCTTTCATACCTTGGGCATTAATCGTGAGTAAAGGTGGTAAATTTTGATATCATGACTTAAAATAAGAGTGTGATCATACCTCGCCAGTCAGGTGACGAACACTTCATACACATCCACTAAATCTTCCTCCATTTTCCTTAATTGAAGGAATTGCTTCTCCATCCTATGTTTCCCCACCTTAGGATAATATTTTTCAAGGAAAATACTTTTAAATTCCACCCACTCTAACGAATTAATCTCATTGCTATACCAGATGTTTTTTTACTATTGACAACCATTGATCATCTTCACCTTAATAAAGATAAATGGTAAGACATACCCATTGAGAAATAGAACATTACATAACATCAAATATCATTTCTAGGGATTTAATCCATCATTGATCTACTAATATGTCCAAACATCCACTAAATCCATGAGGGTGCTGACTCATAAAATGTTCCGCTATCATCATATTCTATTGTGGTACCTCTGATGGTTCTTATCCATGGATTCCACCACCACGTATTACTTATGTTAGCTAAGGAATTATATAACAAACTTCTCAGTTCCAATCCCTACAATTCTAGGATACAAATTTGGAAGGATATCATTCTATCGGAGGATCTCCTCCTTATCTTCCCTATTTATTCTATGGAAAACCATTCTGAACAAACATATCTTAGTTGAAGAAAATGGTAATCTTGAAATTCTATATCATTTAAAATTAACCATGGAGTAAAAATCATTTATTGAATTTAATTAACATAATCTTATCCCTTAATGTTATCTAAACCATCCTTTGATACCACCTATAAGCACCCACCCATAAAATCGTAATTAATCTTAAATTTCCATCAAGAACATACATTATTACACATTGAGGATACTTTTCGTTTTATAGTTTTATACAATTAGGTTATATTACATCAATAACATACCACATTCATACAAAAAGCAATATACTAAAAAAGTATCCATTTTATCAAAATATAAAACATTAAAACAGAAAACAAGATTTCTTTGACATCACTCAATTTAATTAATCAAGACTCCATTCATTCTCTTAACCATCATTATATACCATGGAAATTTTTTTAAAATCATGGGATGAGTATAATACTCATTAAGGGATATTATGAGTGAAATTGTTCGTCAGGTGATAACAAAAAAACCAATAAAACCCATAATCATCAAAACTTATTAACATGCATGGAAACATTATATAGTTTATTTGGGAAATATTTATAATATCACTATTATATTCACCCATAATATTGTAATATTAGTTGGGGAAACATCCATATTTGGTGTACCCAATGAATTTGAGAGCAATAATTGGGCTCACCCATCATATCTTGAGCTATAGTGGGCGCAACCCAACATATCTTGGTCTATACTGGGCTCAACCAAACATATCTTGAGCAATAATGATCTCAACCAAACACTACCATGTCAAAGGAACATATCATTATAATTAATTATCTTGAAATCAGGAAAAATAACTCATTCCATATATATATATAAGACAATATTTTTGAAATTTATTAAGGAGACTTTTAAAAGGATTTTAAAAGGAAAGTCCCTTAAAAATATAATGGTAGTGAGAAATAACACAATATAATGGATTTGTTTATAAACAATAAATAGAAAATATTCCACATAATATAAACATAAATTCATCCCATCAATATTCTTAATACCACATAATTTATAAATTAGAATGTTAACCCAATGTTTTGTAATTTGGTTAAGAATTCCATTAAAAAATTTCTCCATGTTATTAATTGTACATGGGAGAGACTAATGAGATAGAAATGGGTATATAATTTTCAATAAATATATGGGAAGAATGGGGGAGGATAAAAATTAAACCCCATCCATAGGAATTAAAATTAAAAAAGCACAACAAAGAGTAGATTCTTATATAAAAATTGAGAATGATAGAATCCCTTAACTCTGATTCAACTTCCCTAAAACGTGTTTAATCCTCATATATAAAGATAACAATACTTTAATTAATATTTTTAAGCATTATATTCATTTTTATAACACCTTTCATGATCATTTGATAACATTATTCCAACAATTTATAAAACTATTTTGTTAATTCCATAGATTTTGGGTGCGTTCTTTAAAAGGATTCCATGATCGGTTCATGATGGATATTATTGTTGATTGGAAGTGAAACTATAGAATTGTAAATGAAAGAAATTTACATATTTCTAGAACCAAAAATTATTCCACTTATCATTTTTTATTCTAACTTGATGATAATTCATTAATTTAAACATTATTGATATTTGTTTACGTCATTTTTTCTATTCTTCAATCATAATGAACACATTTTGTTTTATAAATAAATAAAATTTGTACAAAATTATTCCAAAAACATATATAAGATAAAATATATAAATTATAATCTAGTTCAAATATAAATATTTTTTCTTTACTAGTCTGGATGGATGTAAAATAAATTGAAATCACATAGTCCACATTGTCGGTAAATTGACACATTACAGACGGTGTTATAATATCTTGAATAAGTGGGAGAGAAGAAGAAGAATAATAGTGAATCCATCATAAACATGATGAAATCCAGCATATATAAGATACTACAAAATTCATGCCTCTTAGATTAGGGGAGGTGAGGAATGAATTATAAGAGAATAGAAAATGAAAATAAAAGAACGAAAACGAAAGAGGATTTTTACCTCTTGATCTCTTCTCCTTAACATCCATCATAAGGACCTTGGTTTTTTGCTCATGGAGAGACAAGTAAGTCTTGGAAATGGGAAAGGTTAATTGGAGAATTATAGGGAATTACGTACCAAGGTTCAGAATATGAGAGTTGTGGGAGGAAGAGGGGGGATTGTGTGGTATTTATAGTGGAGGAGAGGAGGAGTTCTAGATTATTTTAATCATTATTTTATTATTTAGCCACATGAAAATAAATAGTTATAATTCCAAGAATAAATATTAACACGTGCGTGTGATTTCAAACTAATGGTTTCTTACATCATCAATGACACAGGGAATAGTGTATTTATCTCATAATGTATTTATATCGTAATTATCAACTTTTACTATTCACCAAAAATCAAAGCATTTTAGAAAAATCCCAAAAATTCAACCTAACCATTTTTCGACATGTAAAATTAAAAAAAGAACTCCATTTTCTGAAATTTATTTTCTAAATATGATTAATTTTTTTTAATAAAATAATATTTTTAATCCAAAATCATAAATTTTAAAACATTTATATAACTATTCCAATATATGGGTATATCATAAATAAATTAAATCATATATGTATACTATCATATGCAAGGTTACTATTCATAAGGGTCTGTTACTATTCATTAGGGTAAAATTACTATTTACAATGTTATGTTACTATTCACCAAAAATAATGTTGGACTTATCACACTCTAAATAACATGCTGATTTCACCTGTGTAAGTTTGTTTTTCGAAAAAGAAAACACATAACTGTGAAAATTAGGTTTAGTGATAATTATAAAAATCTACTGAAAACAATGTTTCATTCATTTCTATTTACATTTAAAACCATTGGGTGTTGCAGAATTCTTGGAGAAAGAAGAGTTCTCTAGGCTTGAGTGAATTTCTCCAAGGATGTTATGCAAACAATGATTGGTTAGCCGATGGATTGACACCTTGGCTTATTTATGGAATAAATACATAACATGGAATTTAATTCATTAAGTAATAATAAATAATTTGCCTTGTTATCATTAATTAAATTATTATTCCATGTGAAAACCCCCCATGTTAAATAATAATAGCAATGCTATTATTTCGATGAAATGTTATTAACGAATTTAATTCACTCGGTAATAATAAATAATTGGAATAGATGTTGGTACATAATTTATTATTCCTTGGGAAAACTCCACATCAAATAATAATATCAACACTATTATTTCCATGAAATGTTCTTAACTTTCTTATTATATTTATATATTATTTAGGAAAAAAATATTTAATATTATTTCTTACCATACCCATATCTTGATTTCATAATCCTCCATAATATTTTTTAAGCCATGAATAATTAATATTTATTTTTAAAAAAAATTATAACTACATTATTCACAAAAAAATAAATATTTTTCCTGTAATATATTCTCTCAAATAACTAGAAACGAAATAAATGAGATTAGGCATAAATGATTAATTGTTAAACTAAAATTAGGAATAAAATTTTTTCATCAGGTTAAATATATAAAAATTTTAACTGAGATAATGGGTACACTTAGTATGTGACTCTCTAGGCCTCTTTATCGTTGACATTAATTGGGTTTTCCAAAAGTCCAATATTACTGTCTAGCAATGGGTCAAGGCACCTAAGAAAAAGGAGTTGATTTCTCAATGACATATCAACTCATAACAATTCTTACCAAGTAATATAATCACTTTATCCCGATATATTTAATCAAGAGGGTATCATGCAAGTGCTATCAACCCATGTGCCCAATTTCTCATTCATTGACATCCCAGAATTGAAATTATCTAGATAACGCCATGGCCAACGACTTATTTAGGATATGTATTTTACATCACAGGGCTTAGGATATCTACTTTTGTAGAAGTGAAAAATTATTTCTCTCATAATTCATTAATGCAGTATTAATTGTGACACACAATACATACCATGCTTCGTCGCGAACATTTTTCATCATGGTTTTTGTCAATACATCTAGGTGAGTGAGTCATAATACCCATTAAGAATAATCTTAATGTATAATTACTAATACACGCATCCATATATTGGAACATATAATGAGACTTATGAATGTGTATTTCCTACGAGTGGGTCTTTTTCTCATAATATCCTCCATGATATTTCTAAGGGAGAATACTGTGAGAAGGTGCCTCAATGTTTCACGAGTCCCCACCCAAGGTAGCCTATATCATTTTTGTCACTTCATATGTTATCTTCAATCAATAGAACATATGTTGAAGAATATAGTAATAACACTTCCTTGTTCTCATCATAACAGGGATCTAATATAACTTTTTAGTGCGAAATCAGTTATTAGGACATTATCACATACCATGTCCTATATAGAACAATCATATTGTGATAAAGAGTTTATTAATATTCATCAAATGAATACATGTTTGTCATAATGTAAAAATAAGTTGGTTTCTAGGTAACCTAACTCAACCGACACACATTGTATAATTAACTACACCGTGTGTAATAAATGCACATGGGAAGAGAAATTTCCGATTTTCTCCAAATGTGGTAAAGATGACTACATAGTGTGTAGCTCAAATTACATGATGTGTATTGTATAGAACATGATGTAAGTACGAAAACACAATGTGTACATTCATTTCGCCTGGGAAGAATCGCCAGCACCTCCTGATGAGTTCTCCATTTTAAATATAATCCAAAAATCATTTGTTTCTGTGAAATCTGTGATAAAAAAAGTGGAAGAACAGATCTCAAAATACCGATTACAAGAATGATTATCCATAAATTTTAAAAATGAATTATTAAACAATAAATCATTAAGGAATTATTTAAATAATTATAAACTATTATGTGACACCTCTGATAACATTTATAGGTTCTGAGTGCAGCAAAACTGCAGTCGGGATGGCACCCAAGATTAATTTCGATCATGATAAGTGTTTATTCCAGGATCAATATGATGATGAACGTAAGTCGCCATGGAATAGAATCAATGATTTAGATATAGAAGGAATATGTAAGAAACCTTTAGAGAGGATCTTTAACATCATTTATATAATTAATTTAAATATAAAATATAAAGAAATAAAATAATCAGTTCTTTGGTACTTTTTTAATTAATGATGTTGATTGTTCGGGGTGACCCTTTCATATTGTCTCTTTGTTCTTATGTGGATCCAAAACAAAATCACTGTAGAAATGATCCACACATGATCCAATGGTCTCTGTTTGACGCCACTCACTTTTCAAGTGATAGCACAATGAAGTGAGTGCCTTGTGTTGATCGTTCTCGATCATCTGTTCTTCAATCTTGAAGAACATCTCGCTTTCCTGAGAGGGAGAGAGCAGAGAAGCCTATAGAAAATTCATGACATTGAATTTTTCTTTTGTCACTAGTTTCCCTTATATGGAACAATAGACATAATAGAATATTTATCGACATGAGGATTCAATTATAATATTTAATTGCATAACAAGAATTAAATACATTCATAATCATAGAAAAAACCCATGCTATATAATAACAATAACTATGGTATTATTTGTGGTGTTCCAACTTATGCAAAAAGGAATCATAAATGAAATATCATTTTACATAATTATAAATGCGTTGTTATAATTTTTTTTTGCCAACTAGTTAAATAATTATTTAATATTTTACAAATAATTATTTTACTACCGAACCATCCATGATCCGCTCAAAGTCCACTTCCATTTAATAAATTCATGAGTAAATATATAAAAATTTTATATAAAAACATGTATATAAATATTTATTAAATGTTAAAAAAATTAAATATATAAATTTTATTCACAATCCTATGAATAATTATTTATTTAATTTATTTAATCATTTTAACATGAATAAAATTATTCCAATGTCATCAGAGTAATATTTTTTCCCTTTATTAAATTCAAATAGAATTTAACAGATACCACTAGAAACACATAGTTTGTGAAGATATAGTATTATGTCTCGTTGGTAGTAGTTGAGCCTTCCTAATGTCCAAGAGTACAATATAACAATGCGTCAAGGAACCTAAGTGAAAGAACATAAAGTCACAAAAATTACACCCACATATGAAAACTCACTATGTAATATAATCCCTTTCTCTCAATATCACATCATGATGGTAGCATGATAGTGACATCATCCATTATGCTTGATATGTCGTTATTTGACTACCTAAAATAAACTTTTGTTACACCCTGGCCATGAAATTTCATGTGACGGTTCTATTTCAGTCAAGGAGACGTGGACTATATTTAAGGATATTGTCAAAGAACTTCATGGATCTCATTAAAGAGGGGAGCTGATATTACCATGTCAATGGGACAAATAATCTTGGACCTTATTACACTATAGTCATGTTGAACAGTGAACAATATGTAATAAGTTGTTTAATATTTAAATATATAATATATTCTTGTAATCCATGTACAAATAGTTGGATCTAGCACACCAACTCCTATAATCTATTGAATACAAAAAAAAATTATATTTTGGATAAAATTGTTGTTATAAAATATTGAAATAGTGAGAGTGGAGAGAGTGTAAAAAGAAAATGAATGAAGAGGGATTGAGAAAAGACATTACCATTAAATTGGGTAACTCCTTTTAGATAAAGCTAAGGGGATTCCTTTAGAGGATTTATGCCCAAATGGAGACTTAATGGTCTAAGGGATAATTGAAAATATGGTAATTAGGTAGGTATTGGAAGAACTTCATAGTTTCATTGGTTTGACAGATGGGTAGAGGTAGTGGCCTTTAATAGCAATGGAGGAGTGACACTTTTGTAATTATTTGAAAAATAGTTCCAACAACGTTTGTCATGCTAAATGTGGATCTAATGTTGATCCCAATTTCATATAATATTGACTATGGTATAAATTTATCCATCCAATGGGTGTTGTAAAAGTGGATTGGTCATTTGGTGTCTCAATTATATGGTTTATCCCATAATTATTTTTAACTGTTGTGATTAATTTTATTGAAATTCACTAATCTGTTTGGGTAAAAATTTTAGTTTATCATAGTAGATAATAAATAAAATAATAATTACCAGCTATTATTTTTTATTTTCAAAATTCCCAACATAGACGTGGGAAAATTATGATTAAGGTTAACACCTTATACGAGATGAAATAATGAGTAATTTATTAAATAAAATATAAAATGTTTGTTGAAATTTTATATTCAGTTTCTATGTGATATTGATTATAATGAACTATATTGTATTAGTTCATGCAATATTGATCTACTGTGACCATATAAAAAATATAAATATATAATTTATTATTAATAATTATTTAAATGAAAAAGATGTCGTTTTGAACTGAAGTGCACTAAATTTCAGTATTCATCCATAAATGAACTTTGTCAAAAATATCTCAAAATTTTACCCTAGGGTTATTTTGAAGCTTTAAAATCAAAAAATTATATTTATTTTATCATATTATGTTCATAAAGTGTCTAAAAATTAATAATGTTATTTCTCATATAAGGACATTAAATGCTATTTATTCGAGAAAGCGTTGCATTTAATCATTAAAGTACTTTAAAAAAAATTATATCCATGATTAAAATTATTTTCTATCCTTATAAATATTATTTAAAAAGCAGTTATTCATATTCATATTATTATTTTTAATGGATATGTTGCAATTATATCATTTTAAATAATTAAAAATGTTGTTTCTGTGTAGTACATGCTGATTGTGTGTTGCGTGTAGGGGAATACAATTTGGTGTTTCATGTAGAGAAAGATATTTCATGTTAGATGATTGCATAACTTTTTGTACTTTTATAATATAAGTTATATTTAGTGATTAAAAATATTAAAATAATAAATTAATCCAAAAAAATTCAGAAAATCTCAGGGTGCTACATTATAACCCTATTAAAATAAATTTCTCCCTCGATATTCATTATAGTTATAAAATATTTAATATATTAAAGTTTCATTCATATAAACCCACATCATATAAATGAATACTAAAACATCATCCAAAATTGAATATTGGAACCATAATGGTTTCACAAAGTAACATAGTTTGGGAGTAATGACTCGACATAGAGAAAAAATGTAAATATTTTTAGGGAGTGATTGAAATCATAAATAAAAAATGTCACCGATCAATGAAATGTTTAGGGCCTCAAATTGATGAATTTGTGATAATTATTGAAGGAATTGGTTGAAAAAAACATAAGGCATTAAGACCACATTTTTTTTGTTATCACTTTCAAGAGGTCGAGTAATTCTTGAAAAAAAATAATATTCTTTATTTGTGCTTTGAACAATTTATAGTACTTCCATTACCTCAAGTAATGAATGTCCAAAATTAATTTTGATACTATGATACACATTCAATAGAACATAAGGCTCATCAATGTATGAAAAGTATAGATATTTTTCTATATCTATTATTAAAAATTACAATAGTTAAAAAAATATTCAAAAAAGGTAACAGAACTATTTGATTATAAATAAGAAATAATATTTTATCAATCAGAACATCTTGTAATCAAGTGGTATACATGAAACACTTATCATCCTTAGATCATGGGTTCAAGACCCACAAACTTTTCGGAAATGATTGGTTATCACCCAACATACATATTGTCCTTTTCTGAAACAATGTTAACAGTTAATAGATTAAACAAAATTTACATCCTTGGAATAAGGTTATTCACTAAATAGTCTTATTCCCACAATTTTCAACATAATCATAGTGAAAAAATAATTCCTCCAAATTTTAACAAAAACTTTTCCTGAAAAATTAATCATATAACACTTCCCAATGATAATGATCTGAAACACTAGAATGAATGTCATGAAATCATCATAAACATAATACTCTTATATATCACAAAGTATAACATGTCTTCCAACTAGAAAACATTTAAATAAACTAATTGTATATTTCAATGAAACATGATAGTATCCTGAATTACTATAAATATTTTTTAAAACATGCATACTTCTTCGTTTTAATGTATAATGGATTTATTCTATAAATCAAATAATTTTGTAAACATCATCGGTGATATCATAAATAACATATCAACATTTATTTACATACATCCAATGTAATCAATATTTTCCGATTGACGTATTCATATCCCACATATCTTTTTCCATACAACATTATCTTAGCGCACAGAACATATTATGAATTACCTTCCATTAGTCAAGATGTAACCTTTCATCTGATCACATTTCATGTCCATCATGACCATTCAATATATTATTCAAAATAAATATAAAAACATAAGTTGAAAATTTCATATATAATTCACCATTATTAATTCTCGAATCTAAATACATAAAACCATTGATTATTAAACTTCATTTTTATTATTTTACAAGGATTCCATATCTTATTACATTACACATCTACATTAACATTTCATCTATAGTCTCTTTATCATTGGCAATTTAACCATCACTCGATCAACCATGTCGGATCCCATCAAAAGCTTTCATCTTGGTAAATTGAGTTGTATAGTGGCTATTTAGACCACACTTAAAATAAATAACCATTGATGAATTTTTAGGAGTCCGATATTCTCATCCATTTCATTAACTGAAACCATCATCATTACATTGCAGTTACAGGAATTGTGTCTTTTCATTCCATAGTTAAAACATATTCATGTTCTACTAAGTCATTCACTCATGTGAATTTTTTCACAGTCTTTAGATGTAGTAAACTAAATCTACCTCCCTTTATAGTATCAATTAACTGAACTCTCAATGAACCCCTTCTTTATCATCCTTTGTGAGTTCAATAGTTGAATTAGGTGCACATTTTTAATCTTGATCTATGAAAAACTATTTAGCATGATCACTATATCATTCACACTAGTGATCACCCCACTTGACTGCTCATCTGTAAAACTTCTTTGACACTCAATGTTAATCCACTTCCTTCCGGTTCTCTAAATTGACTAAAACTATAAATATAACATAAAAACACATATTTGTAATAATATTTACTAATATGATGTATAAATCATAACCCTTTACTTATTCCATGACACCCTAGTTTAATCATAGTTTATTCATATCAAACATGGTTCTAAATCCGTTATGATGGTTCATGATGTGTGTGTGAATTTCCAATGTGTATCCCCAGGGATTGTCAAACCAGGTGTGTAGAAAGGCCCATTTTCATGTACCAGATTACCCCGAGTTTGCCTTTGAACATCTTGTTGGACTTATTACCACTATTTACATCTATTCAAGAGCTACATCCACTTGTTGTATCAACATAGGGATGTATCACTAAAAAATGACTCATTTTATACTTTACAAAAAATCCCAAGGTATTATTCCTAAACGTTATAACATCATTATACTTATACTCGGACACATCCCAAGAAAATCATTGTATATTTTCCAAAGGATCTCACTAATGTTTTCTCATCCTGGATTCTCGAGGTTAACTAAACCTTTCCACTAATTCCATCAATACAAATCCAGGCATAACACACATGAATATTAAATCATTTTAGAACAATATTCAGCACATTATAAAAATAAAATCCCTGGGACCATAATGTTATAGTTTAGTTATAAAAATGGAACACATTCTTCTGGTATGGTCAGAGATCTACAATATCATCCATAAATATCTCCTCGTTTATTATATATACCTAAAACCATTCTTCCTAACTTGGAGAAGAAATCATAAATATTAGGGAGCTCAAAATTTTTGTAAGGGTATTCAAGGGATACTTTAAAGTATAAATATAAGAATAGGGGTATAATAACATGATAATGAAAATATATGATCATACCCTGCATATCAAAGATCATACACAAGAATAAGGTCATAATTCCTGGCAGATCATAAGAAATGAATTAGAAGGTAAATATGAACATAATCGACGAGGACAAAACCTAGATTTGTGGAAAATATATAAATATATAGTATTATTTACATAGTATCCAAGGAAACCACTTCGAAGACCATATTATTGGAAAAAATCCTTTACAAAAACAAATAATTCCCAGTTCAAGCCATGTTTTACTAAACCTACTGATCCCTTGTTATAAGCATATATTACTGAATTGAGTTGATGCCACTTTCCAGCAACGTCTATCTCAAGGGATATAAATCTTTTCCCAATGCATTGTAGGGAGATATATGTCCCACATATCTTCATAATAAAATCATATATAAATGTGTCACAAGTTCATAAATAATTATTCCATACCCCATCAAACAAAATGGGTTTCATAAAAATGAAATCATATCATTTCCTATGTGAAGAGACACACTTCAAAATCATTTCATCATAAACACATCCCATGAAATAGTAACTGATTTCATATACATATAGTCCATGAATGTGGAATGGTTTTCGTAAAGACCATGGAATAATGTATAATGCATTCATGAAAAGGTTATGAATGGAACCTTTTTATATTTACCTATAAGGAAATGAGTAATATA
Organism: Viscum album; assembly: GCA_963277665.1. Classification (NCBI taxonomy): domain Eukaryota; kingdom Viridiplantae; phylum Streptophyta; class Magnoliopsida; order Santalales; family Viscaceae; genus Viscum; species Viscum album. Next base: position 922,033,839 of record OY728132.1, read on the forward strand.
ATTCGAATTAATCATACATGGGAAATTATTTTAAGACATTTCTTGAGTAAAATATCATTTTCTTGTTTAAAGAAAGCTCTTTGATAGATAATACCCTTTTGAAATCATGTTATGATCAAATACCTTGAAAATATATAATTAAAAGATTAAATCATTTTTAAAACCCTTTTTTAAAACATATAAAATATTCTGCAAATAATTTTAAAATTATTTATTTGAAAACACTATGAATCCCTTTTAAGAATTTTTGAATGTGTTTTTAAAACCTTTCAAAAATAAAATAAAATGATGAAGAAAAAAAATGTTTTAATAACCATTTCATTGAAAATATATTGGATATTTTTAAATAATTATTGAAAAATTTTGAAAACAATTTTTAATGGAAAATACTTTGAAACAAATGTTCATAATGATTGTCCCTGTAAAATAGAAATTGATGCTCCAATGAAATTATGATGTGTAAATCAGTACATGTCGTACGAGGTAAATATGGAATTCTCGTAGAATGGTTAAAAGTGTAGAAAATTCATTATTGGGAATGAGACAAAATATTTCTTTGAAGATATTCAAAAAATGAATAGGGTAAAAATTTCTTTTATGTATTATAGGATAAAGGAAATAATTCTTGAAAATCAATTTTTTGAAAACAAGGTTTTGAATATATTTCTGACCGATGAGGTGGTAAAGTCGGGCTTTCTTAAAAACACTTCCTAAAATATATTATGTTTCAAATAGAATAAATAGGTTTCAATACATGATTATACCATTAATGAATAGAGAAGAAGAATTTAATTATTGTAATTGAAAATTTTATCATAATATTTCATCAAAAGAAGCATAGAAACAAACAACCTCGAAAAGTGATGACAATTGACTCAATGAACACTTAAATCTTTGTAACATGGTATCAGACTCTGCATGTAATAAAAATAGATTTCATGAATCATATAAATTATGAAATCAATTAGATTTATGAACAATCATCTAAAATAAATGTATAACCTCTTAGAAAACTATTTTAGGTGCATAAAAAAACATCAGTCTCAATGAAGGAAAATTGAGACAAAGTCGTATTACCAATTTGGTACATTTTAAAACTGTAAACCAATGAAAGAAGGATCATAACATAGACATATTAATACCCATAAATTTAATTATTTGATACATATAAAACAATCATTTTCAGTATGTACACCACCTAAAATAAGTGAGTGATGATTATGGAATTTATCTCATGAAAATAAAAGTGAGATGGAATTTCACCATACCCTGTATTGTGACTTTCTTTGTACTAGTACAACTTCATGTATGATAAATTTAAATATATTATAAATCTTATATTAAATCATATTATAAAATCTAATAACATATATTTTTAATATTACCTCATATTACCCACTTGTTTTCAATCATACGTCAAGGTGTCACTTCGGGTAATATTTGCTTTATTCTCTGCATGGATCTAAATTTGTTATATCATTGGTCCTTATAATTATATAATGATATCAGAATGTATATAATGATATAAATATAATTTATAACCATTATATGTATATTATCCTAATTTATTTCATAAATTAGTTCAACATGGAAGACACCATTCTCAGAGACTGTAAGTCGTACATACAAATAAATATTTTCTTATTTGTATTGTCGTATTGAATGAAAAGAAGAAAATTAAATATATGTATATATTTGTATAATAAATTTATGTATAATAATAGTGATATATATATATTATAATTTTACTAAACAGATCCTTATTACATTACTTATAGTGTCTGAACGAATCATCTTTCTTTGAGGGGGTGGTAGTCCACACTTCCTCAAACAAAATTATCATATTTACACAATTTGGAAATTAAAAAATATTTGGGTTAAATATGTAATGAAATTATGTTAAATATAATATATGAAATATATAAAAATATTTTCCATCATAATGTCCACTATGATAGGAGGAAAAGGAAAATTTAACAATCCTCGTTCAGTGAGGTTCTAGTTCACCGTACACATAAACAATATGTTCATTAACCATTAGATGAAAGTGTGTGTAAGTATAGAAAAAATAAATATAATTAAAAAATTCCTATTATATTGATGATAATTTTTTTATAAAATATTGAAATAAATATAGTGGATCGATAGGGGAAAGAATATTAAAGAAGATATACTGAGAGAAGACAATACCTTTAAATCATGTAACTCCTTTGGGCTTATGCCAAAATGTTTCCTAGAGAGGATTTTGGAAAAACATGAGGCTCGTGGTATAAAGTATTATTGTTTTTAATGGAATTGCGAAGGTCTTTGGAGAACATGGGAGATTTTAGTGGTGTGAGGAATGGATAGAGGCATTATCTTTTTATATGGAAGGCGGAGTGGAAATCTTGTAATTATTTGAAGAAATAATTTCTCCCATGTTTTTCATACTACAGGTGGATCCAATATTGATCCAAATTATATAAAAATTTATATATGGTCTAAATTTTTAGATCCAATTGGTGTTTGTCATGTGGATAGGACATTTTCGAAATTAATTCCATTGTTTATCCCATTATTAATATTAATTATTGTGATTAATTTTAATGACTTTCACTAATCACTTTTTGTGTAAAAATATGTTTATATTAATAGATCAAAATTAAAATACTTACTAAAATGGTGTATGTTATATTTTAAAAATTCTCAACACCGATTTTGGAAAATTAATATTAAATTATATCCCGTAGACGAGGTGAAATAATAGGAATTTTAGTAAAAAAAATATCAATAGATTGTTGAGATTTTATATTCAATTTATATATGAATATGATTTTAATAAACTACAATATATTATGAGAATTAATATTGATCAAATTTGACCTTATAATAATCATAAATAAATAATTTAATATTAATAATTATTTAAATGAGAAATGTAGTTTTTAATTTTAAAAAATGGAATTTAACTATTAATCCAATATACGAAGTTTGTCAGAAAAATCCCAAAAATTAACCCTAGGAAAATTTAGATGCTTTTAATTCAAAAATGAGGTTTATATTTATCAAATTAAATTGGTAAATATTTCTACAAATTATTTATTTATTTTTCCTAGAAGGACATTAAAGGGATTTTATTTGAGAAAGCGGTGCATTTAAACAAAAAAGGACATTACCAAAAAATTATATACTTCATTATAAATATGTTTTATCCTTATACATAATATTTGAAAAATATTTTTTACTATTAATATTAGTTTTTTACTAGATAGGTTTCAATTATCTAAGTTAAAATAATTAGAAATTTTGTTTCATAGAAACTCATTGTTGCATGTATCATATGCTAAGTCAGTATTGCGTGTAGTGCAAGATGAGTCAGCGCTACGTGTAGTGCAAACCAATTTTTTGTTTCAAATAAAGCAGCCCAAGTAATGTGAATGAAATCTTCGAATTTTTGTATTCTCAAAATATAAGATATATTATGTGTTCCAAAATGTTAAAAGATTAAATTAATTCAAAAAAATCACAAAATACAAGGGTGTTACATTCTACCACCCATAAAATGAATTTCACCCTCAAAATTCATTTGGGTTATAAATGTTTTAATACATTAAAGTTTTATTTATATAAATACATAGTATGAAAATGAATAATAAAAATTCGTCTAAAAAGGGAATATTGGAACCATAACATTTACCCAAAGTTACATATATTGAGTTTAATGATTGGATATAAAGAAAAACTGTAAATATTTATAGGGAGTGATTGATTTCATCCATCAAAAACCAGTGAATGATCATTGAAAATTTTAGGAATTATAATATTAAATCTTTGATGATTCAAGTAGCCACTGGTTTAATAAAATTTAATGTATTAAGAAAACACTTTTTTATTAGTACCAATTTATGGACTTTGAGTAATTATTGAAAAAACAAAATATAATTCTAGAGTTATCCATTGAAAAGTTATTAATACATCCTTTATCTCAAGGAATGAATGTCCAGAAATTAACTTTGATAAATAATATACATTAAACAGATCATAAGGCTCATCAACGTATGAACATTTTAAATATTTTTCTATTACTATTATTAAAAATCAATATAGTTAACACATTAATCTCTATATATAAAAAGTATCCCAAAAAGTTTATTATAAATAAAAAATAATTATAAATTAACAAGGAAATTATGTAATCTAGTTGTTGGAATGAATCCCTTATTGTTTTTCGATCGTGGGTTTGAAACCCATAGCCTTGCTGGACTTGATTGGTTTTCATCTGACATGCATGTGGTCTTTTTCAAAAAAATGATTATTATTTAAAAGGTTTACATGATGAACTTCCTTGGAATAAGGTTATTCACTAAATAGCCTTTTATCCACGATTTTCAACAAAAACCTAGTGAACAAAACACCATCTAATGTTTAACACAAACTTTTATGGAACAGTTATCCTTATAACCCTTCCCAAATATGAATTTCCAAAACATTAGAAAGAAAGTCATGATTATAGATTACCATTTATTCTCTTTTATCTCACAATGTGCAACATTTTTTAAACATTATGAACATGTGAATAACATAATTTTATATTCCCTATAAATAGGGTAATATCGTGAATTACTATAAATTGTTTTTAAATTTGTCATTCTTCCTCATTCCAATGTATATTGTATTTATTCCATTAATCCATCAATGTTGTAAACATCATCAGGGATAACATAAAACACTTATCAACATGTCACTACATATTTCCAAGGTAATAAAAACTATCTAATTTACTTATTCATATCCCATGTTTCATTATACATGCAACATTATCATAGCATACAGAACATATTATCAGTTACCTCACCTTAGTCATAATGTCCACTTTCATCAGATCACATTTGTAGTCCATCAAGACAGATAACTCCAAAAAATCACTATAGACCTCCCTACTTACAATACTCATATGAATGGAAAGTGATCCTCCACCACCACCCACTCAATTATAGAGAGAATAGAAGGAATATTTATACCGTAAAGAGATTCTTATGGTGATCATTAACAAATAAGGAAAGAGTTATAATATTTTGTGATGTAAATAGATGTTTTATATGATGATATTTAGAGTATTTTAGTGAACATGTGGATCACTACTAAATAGATTTAACGACTAAATCCTATGATGTTAGTGATAATATGACATGAATATTTCATTTGATTCATCAATGATGAAATAATATTAAATAAAGGTAATTATTTTTTAACATAAATCAATTATAAATATTATTTGATGATCCTTTATCATAGATTCCAATATATATTATTATTGAATTTTGAAGAGAAATATCTACCATATTAATATTTTACATTACTAACAATGGGCTTGACCAAGTCTGTTGTGCCTTGGAAACTTCAGTATATGGTATGTGGGTACGGTCATGTATTGGTGGTTGTGATGTGGTATGGGGTTGTCATATATAAATATAAATGTGATGAGGGAATAATGGATAATGTCAATGGGACATGGGGGTATCTAATTTGTGGGGAATTGGGGGTAAACTGCATTATTAATGTATATTCTGGGTTATTATAATATCATAATTATTCATATTTGGTGAGACATATTTCAAAAGGTTGGGTTGTAGATGAACTTGGGATATGTAATAATTTGGTTTTTTGTTCATTCATTGATTCTTTAAAGTAATTCTTCTACATTTTAATTATAGTTTACCTGGAGGATCTAATTGTGTAAACTTCTATACTCACCAATATTTACAATACCGTAATTTTTTAATTTTTCAGAATGGAGTTAGGGGTTTGGATATATTTTATTAACTCATGGAAAGATAATTATTATAGAATTAGTGTTTCGGGTTTATGAGTTTCATTAATTTTTTTTGGAGATGTTTTATTTATGTTTCTATATGAAAAGATATGGGTTATTTTGAGACTATGAATTATTATATATATATATATACATAGGGATTTATTAGTGGTTTCTATTTTTTATTTTCCAGATTATAAGCGTAGTGCCTTTTATTATGTGTGATCTATACCAGTGATAAATGTCATAAAATCATGGAATATATTAGGAGGGTTTGAAGGTTAACTCCTATATTTATATTCAAACTTGGATGGGTTTTGTGGGAATGGTTCATGACATTAAAATTTATCTTTCCCAGTAACAAAAACAATATGTTCAAGGATCATTGACTCTTGAATATATTTATAAATTAATATATATTTTATAATAATCCTTGAATATATGGGACTGCATACAAAGAATTGATAGAATCACATGGACCATATATAAAATAGGTGGAAAGAATTTGATAACTACTTTGTGGTATTCTTTATTAAGATCTTAAAAAATTTCTTGAATAGAGGAGATCAATTGGGAAAAGGTATGAATTATTTAAACATTTTTATTCCAACCAAAAAATTGAAATAACATATTATCTAAATAGTTTTTGGATGATTTTATTCGATATTTTTGGAAATTATTTTTCCTCTATAAGACTGTTCATGATCTTGGTGCAACATGTTGTATTCATTATATATAATCATTGTAATTGGTCACGAAGTATTTCCTTATAATTACAATATAATTTAGAGATAATTGATGTATAAAGATAAAATTTTCATTATGATTGATAGTGAATTGACTCAATACATTGTGAAACACAATAAATGTTCACTTTAGTGTTATATGCATACAAAATAACGATTTCATGTGTGGGTTGAGGATAAATTTCTCTCTTGATGATAGAATATATTTAAATTGTTTTTCTCTCTTTTTCATACCTGACATTATTAGTTATCTCACTATCCATGAGTATAATTTCAATAATTAGAAATTTTAATCAATTTAAAAACAAGAATTTCAACTAATATCTAAATAAAAAATGTTAACTCTAGATGAAAATATTTTTCTAAATAAATTAAAGATATTTTTAAAAATAAACTTAGAATCTCAATATTATTTTTTGAGAATGATTTTTTAAAATTATATGTTTTTTAAGACAATAATACTAAATAGGTTGGGTAGAAAATAACCTAAACATGAACTAATTTTTTTTAAATGTTTTAAAAATATCTATAATAGATTAGGGTAAATATATCTACCAAAATTTTTAATTTCTTGGATGGATGGGGTTAATGCAAGTTGTGAAACGAAATTTTAAAGATTATTAAAAATATTTTTTTATTATGTGGAATTTCCAATATTAAATTATTTGAAAAATTTATCTAAAAAACTCCATCATATATCCATATAATAAGGGAGTGGTATTTGATATCCTTTAAGGTTTCTCACTATGGAATTCAAGTTCATCTTTTGTCAAAATTAAAATAATTATAAAATTTTGTTAATAATAAAAATATATTAATATAATTAATAATCATAAATAATTAATGATATAATTAATATTATTAGTAGTTGATGATTTATTTAATAATTAATTAATTTATAATTTGATAAATTGTTTAAAATAATGAAAATTTTATATAATTAGAACTTTTTATTAATAAGTATTAATAATAATTAATTAAATATTATAACTAATAACATGTAATACAACATTATTTATTAATTATATTATTGATTATATGAATAAATTATTTAATAAATATATTATAAATTAATTTTATTATTTTTTTACATAATTTTTATTTATAAAATTAATTATAATTATTAATTTGTTATCAATTATGATCATTTTTTCATTTTTTCAATTAATTATAGTTCCTAAAATTAAATAATTTATTATATTATTTCTTGTATCTGTTGGAATAATTATTAATTATTATTAACAATTATTAACTATACTAATTATATAATATATTATTAATTATATTATTTACTATTAATTATATTAACTATTAATTATTATAATAATAGGTTGGATCTTGGATAGAAAATACAAATAAACACACACTCATAAGCTAATCAAATAGGGCATAGCCCCCCTCCAAGATAACACATCAATGTGATCATTTTTCTTAAAATGATTTCCCTAAAGCCCATGTGGCCATGATGTCCATTACATAGCCCAAAGGCACTATGCAGTTTCATGACTAAATCATTTTTTCTGTGTCACCAGGTATGTATCAAGTTTGTACAACTATTTTTCTACGTCATTGGGTACATCACTATATGCGTCACTATAACCACCCATAAATTTCATATATATATATATATATTACATATTATTATACAGATGTTCATTAAAAACCTAATTAACAACACTATAATCGTATAGGTATACAATCTTTTCGAAAAATGGGCACATAATAAACATGGTCATAACAAATCTACATCTTCGTCCACTATGTTCTTTATAACTAACACACTTTATAGACATATCAAAATTAAGATTTTCCTTCAAAACAAGGATAAAAGAAACATAAGAAAGGGTGAACTTAGATGCTCATGAAGGGTGAGATACTAGAGATATCGATGGTCACTTTAACATAACATGAGTTGTAGGTAATGAGTACATGATCATAACAATTAGAAACAATGACCTACATTTCCTAGATCGAAATCTTGAGTCATATAATAAATATTGGTAGTTTGAATGAGATTAATCATAACGTAATCAAGGAGTATAATCACTGCGAGCATTTCATTAGTATAAGGCATAGATTTTGGGTATACCCAATAGCAAAAAAAATTATTTCCTTGGTAGTTAAGGATCATTTACCTGACTCTAATTGTGTATTGGGTTCACTCGTGAAACAATCATTGTGGTCATGATTCACTCCCTATACAATCACAACAGAAATAATCCATTGTTGAATTTTGTTCACTCCTCAATGTAGTATTGTTTATCTCATGAGATCACCATATTGACAAATAAATTGATGGGATATATAATTCAGATATCACCCATCACATAATTAAAATCTTATAGATTTTTACCACAAGTAGATTAAATATTCATTACAGAATAACACATGGAACTAGATTATGTTTCAGAAATATTTCATCATAGAATAACCTTTCTAAAATTAAATGGGTCTCAAAAACATTTCAACATAGATTACTCTATGAAAAGGAATTACATTTCATAAAAATAATGTTAATGTAAAAATAAAACATTTATTGAAAAAATAAGGATTATATCATTAGATTGCATACCCATTAAAAATTTTCTCACATCTGAGTACCTCATAAAATATTAAAAATATATTTGGAAGGTCACATGGAATATTTAATAAACAAAAATTAACTTTTTTACATATAAATAAGATATTATAAATCATTTGATTTACAAAATATTAATAAGAATTTTTTAGAAAATTATCATGGAAACATGTAAACTAAGCTTCAAAAAATTGAATGGTTATGATGGCTGAATTTTTTTTTCAATTATTATAATTTAAAATAAAGCATTCCTTTCACAATTTTATGATAATATCAAAAACTACAACTTTTGGGAAATTATAAGAAGATTCATTTTAATCCATTTTTTAATAATTTAATCGTGGGTAACAACAACATTAATTAGTCATATGGTAATATGAACAAAATTCAATAAAACATTTAAAATTAATGTATATTGAAAATAAAAATTTTGACCAAAGAGAGAAATAATGATTATTTTTTCCTTATAAACATTCTTTTGGTCTCATTAATATAGAAAAGAATTTAAAATGAAATGAAATGATGTATTCTATATAAATTAAAATTTATTAAGAATATTTTTTTTTGACTTTCATTGGTGGTATATCACAATATTTAATCATTTGAAACATAATCATAAAACGACTGATAAATATAGAGATCACAACACAAATCTCTTAACTCAATTTTGACTTGCTTCATAATCACTTTAACCACCAGCATAATAAATTTAAATTTAGTATAATTCTAATTTGGTGTAAATTAAAAATATATAATATAATATATGATATAATTTTAAAATTTAAACTCAAATTGATTAAGTATTTATAATTAAAACCCTTGTTTTAGGTTGTTAACTATTTTTTCCTCATGAGAATTAAATTTTATATGATTTTATAACTGTACATAAACCCTGGTTTAATCATATACATAATTTTATTAATTATTTAAATGTATTTTATATAAATTATATATAAATTTAGAGTCACCCAAAATATTTAGAGATAGAAAAAATTAAATTCAATATTCATGGAGACTGTGGGTTTACATACTCAGAAATATTTTATCATTTTTTGATTGATGGATATAAATAAATTAAATTTATAATTATAATTTATAGAATACTTATTATATCAAAAAATAAAATATATCCATGAAATTAATCCTTATTACAATAACTTAAAATCAAAAATGAAATAAAAATCGCTTCTTGGTGGTGGTATCCGACAAATACCCATGGGTGAAATTATCATTTTTAAACAGATTGGAATGTAAGATGTCATATTTTCTATTATCATTTGAGAAGAATATTAGCTTCATAAATATCATATATAAACATTATGTCCAACATAATAGTCATCCATAAAAGGTAGTGATGAAAAATTTATTGTATCGCTACATGGAGATGACCAGTAATATGTTTTAATGAGCAATACCTTCACTGCCTATTTGATAAGAAAGGGGGTAGATAATTGAGGTCTCATAATCATAATTTAATTAAGTATATTTAAAATACTGAATATATTAGTTTATGATAAATATAACATTTTTATATCTGGTGAAAGGAATAAAATGTAAAATAGTAGTTAAATGGATTTAATTTTCATTGAAAAAAGTACTTTGGATATCCTCTTAATGACTGTTGGAGTGGTATTTTTTAACAAAAAGATTCAAAATATCATGGATATGATATTTTTTAAGATATTTGTCTAGGGTTTCAATGATCTATAAGGCTCAATGTGGTGTAAACGAGAGAATTGATGGTGTCTTTTTATAAGAGTGTACGATGACACACATGAAATTTCATAAAATACTAAAATTCAGTGAAGTAATTGTTAAGAATAATGATTATTAATGGCCATTAATTTGAATATAAAGTGTATAGGGTAAAAATTATATCATAAAATAAAATTAATCTTTTTTTATGTGTCATTTTAAATATTTCACCCTTTTTTATTATACACTTTGTTATTCAATTTTTCCCTTTACTATAGTAACAACTATTATAATCTTAATGGTTTAAGAATGTTTCCATAAATTTAAAATTTACTCATAAATTAAAAAAAAGTTTTTATTATCAACGAAATTACTTTTAATTCTGAAATTATATGGATTTTAAGATTTTTATATGTTCTAAAATTATATTATTTTTTATAGAATATCATTAATTTTAATTATAGAAAAATTTAATTAATTTAAATTTAATGACAATATGAAAAATATTGAATTTGAATATAATAATTGAACACATTACTAATATTTCATGTATGTCTAATGAATTCATGGAAAAAAATAATTTACTTAAATTCAATTGAATTTTATATTTTTTAACCATTTTTGTTATTTTTATTTTTATTGAATAAATAATTTTTCATAGATTTATAATAGTTTTAGGTAATTATTAAATCACAAAAAAATGGAAATAAATTAATATATTTCGAAATAATTTATATTTAAAATAAAAATTAAAAACATATTGATTATGGGGTGTTTTTTCATGTTACGTCAGTCAATATTTTTCCCCCGCAATAAATTATAGGGGTGACTATAAGGTTGTCTCACAAATAGGTTCTAGACTATGTTATCAAAATGTCACTTCATTATTTTTGTAATGTTAACATTAGATAAAGGAATTGAAATAACTTAAACTATATTAAATTACAGAAAATGTAAATTCAATAGTAAATATATGTTGATGATTGAAAATCAAAAGGAAACTATACTGAAAAAAATCAACCAAACATAAAAATTGTGGAAAATCATTAATCCTCAGACAATCCCTTTATATTTGATTAATTGAATAATAAAATTATATTTCACAATTATCTCTGAAAAACCTCCAATTTGGATCCTTTAACTACCTTGAAACAATATTGATACCACAAATATTGGTACTTATCCCCTTATGAATGTGATTCAATTTCCCAAATACCTCTAATAAAACAAGTCTAATTGGACATGTTGTTCTCAAAGGGGAGACCACACTTAATGAAAATTGATCAACCAGAAAATAAATTTACATTCATTAGTTGACAAACAATATATAAAAAAATAGAAGAATTTTAATTCCTTAAAGAAAATGGGCCTCCTTAAATTATGAAAAAATATTTCATAAGTGTTGGAAGATGTCACAACTATTACCTATAAATGAATAGAAATTGGAATACGTCAGTATTTATTTTATCAGCGGACACTCAAAATGTCAAAAGGCCATGATTTTGTTTGGGTTGTTGTTGATCACCTTACTAATTCCTCATGCATTATATTTATTTTAGAATACTTCTATTTTGATAATTATAAAAGGATATAAATTAAGAAAGTGGTATGTTTTCATAAAGCACCACATTAAAATGTATGTTATTTTGATCTGAGGTTTACATAAATGTTATGGAAAATTCCTTAGTAGGCTACAGATATAGAGTAATGTTTCATAATTAATTTTCATCATTATATACATATTCAATCAAAGAGTACCATTCAAACTCTTGAGGAGAAGCTGAGATCTTTTTTTATGGATTTCAAAAGTTTTTGGGATCATCACCTTCCTCTAGTATACTTTTTACACAATAATAGTTTTAACATGGGAATTATGATTGATCAATATGAATCCCTATGTGGAATGAATTGTATAAATAAATTTTTTTTGAATGAAGTTGGACATAGAAATATATTGAGACCTAATCTAGATGAGGAAATCATAGATAATGTAAGGTCCATTCAACAACATATTAAGTTAAATCAATGTGTAATGAAATGTTATTCTGATAATTTTGATGAGAACTAGAGTTCAACATTTTTTAAACAGTTTTTCAAGGAATTTATACATCTAATAATGTTATGATATTTTTTAATAATGGAAATATAAACCTTATTTTTACTGGACGCTTTGAGATTATTTATTCAGTAAAGAGAATAGCATCATAGTTGATACTTCCATTGAACCTCTCTCTTTTATGTGATGTATTTCATGTATCTATCCAGAGGAAGTAAATACCCAATCCTTCACATGAAAAAATGAAATAGATTATACCATGAGACCTACCCCAATGAAATTTATAAAACAATGAAATTAATTTATAATTATATATTGATAAGGATTATAGAAAAAATATAGGAATATGAATTCAAGAAAGGAAATGGACCTCCTTCAACGATGGAAAGAGTTTCCAAAAAAATATAATAAGTATACATTGAGATCCAAATACAAATGGAAATATTCTTCAAATATTTGATTCCACCACTTCTTGGATTTTAGATCTCCATTACTTGATTATTATCAACAGGAGTCTTATTATATAGAATGGAATCTCTAGTATATCCCACTCTGGTCCAGGTCCTCTAGAAAGCATTGATAATTTTGTTGAGTGGCCCTATTTATTGGAAAATCCCATCATAACCCATAGCTATCATATTATTTTTTCTCCATGATGAAACATACATGAAATGTAATGTGTTTACAGCTCATTTAATTATGTTCCTAAAATTCCTCCACATTTTTTAAATCCATGTGAAAATCATTCATAGTTTTTGATGTTTGACTCCTTTCACAATGTGTGATCGGGACTCACGATGTGTAATTTCTTAGATAACAGTCATAATGAATCTTGGCATGATTACCTTTGAAAATTTGTCGCAAATGTGGTCACATCATGTAATGGAGTTATAAGAATTCTATCATTCTTTCAGGAATTATACTAGAGTCAAAACGTGTCCTCCTTGGCTAATTCTTTGTCCTGAAGTCATGATGTGTAATTTTTCTACACGTCATGTAATTGTCCAACTCCATTTCCCCACTCCGATTCATCTTCAAAAATCCATTGTCATGCCCTGAGAGAATCTCATTGTGTGATGTTTCCTTTAGATGCATCATGAAATACATAATATATTAATAATGGATAAAAATCTATAATTAATCCATTTTTTCAAATCAACTGAAAATAACAAAAAAAACAAATGTGAAATTTCTCATTATTAAATACTTTGGTGGGATAAAAAAATAATTACATAATAAATAATTGAAAAATGTAAGCTTCATTATTTATCCTCATTTTATCCTAATATAAAAATTTCAGAGTTATTGAACTCAAGAGGCTGAATTTTTGTATTTTTTCTATTATTAATATAATATAAAGGTCATATTCAATGAGATATGGCACCAAGTTGCTATATATTAGATACCTGGAAGAAAACTGATTATCTATACTTGTCCAATATGATAAAGTTGCATGTTATATAAATTTTATATCCTTATCACAAAGATTTATCCTTATTTTCTCTACTTTACCATTACATATGTTACAAAAAAATTTATTCAGTTACTATTTATATTATGAAAAAATACAAGGGAACTAATTAAAAAAAAATTCCCAATGAATTTCAAATATTGAATCCATTTCTCAAGATTAAATTTCAATAATTTTTAGGTATTAATTTTAATATATTTGTGAAAAACACGAAGAAAAAAGTTTATAAGACAACAATTTTTCAAACATGACATTGGATTTGTTATTATCTCATTCTTAGAAAGAATATTAAATTAATGTATAAATTTTTTTATTAAATATATTATATATAAATTTTATTAAAACAATTCTAAATTAGGGATTAATTAAATTTATTTATATAAGAATATATTTCAAAAATATTATATCAAATAAAATATCTTTTACTTGTAAATGTTGTAATTTTTACTTATAATTCATTGATAACAAATGATTTTATTTTAGAGTTTTCTAAACCATTAATTTTTTACAATATATTTATTGGTATTCATTACAGATAATATAATGAATAATTTATTGTGGTATTGTATATTATGGTTCACTTAGACTCAGGGTTTCTTTATTGCATGATATCAAAATATTTAATTTTATTTTAAAAGTAATATATCATAATATATTATGTTATTACATTACTCCCCCTTAAAATATTTAGACTAGAAATTTCCATCTCATCATTATAAAATAAATGGAGATATATATTTTTCATTATATCCTCAGGTTCCAAGGCAGCTTTTTCAAATTTAAAATTCCACCAAAGAACTTTGAATAGGCAATTGGTCTTTTTCGGTAACACTTCATATATATTTTCCATTATATTTACTAATTTTACATCATAAGATAGATAATTGACTTGTTGTATAATTTCATTGTTTTTAACATTTGATGGATTGTGTATGAACATCATCAGAATAGGTACATGAAATACATCATAAAAATGAGAGAGTTTTGGAGGAAGTTTCATGTATGAAGCTATTTTTTTATGGATGTTCTATTTGAATCCATTATCAACATTAATTATTTTGGTTTTGTTTTTTTATTTGATTTGGGTAAGTGTTATCATGTTATATGTTATTTTTAAATATGAATGTCTATATAGTTTATGTTTCAACCACATTCATATGAGGAACACATTGGACCTATTATGTGGTTGGTGGGACTTCATAAAGATGTACCCTTGATGCATTGACATGTATCGTGTTAGAAGTATCATTTGGAAACAACCTACGAGTGTTTACTCCCTAGTTTTTCAATGTCTTGGGAAACTTCATTATTTTTCGTGTCTTGTGATAGGTCATGATAGAACAGAATTGGCTAATTTTATGAGTATGGATCTAGTAGTATTGAACTGTATTGTGGAAGTTATTGACAAAATTTTTCTTCTGAATGGTCATAAAAGTATAATTATGATGTCTAACATTATTCACTCCCTCATTAAAAATTCATTTATTGATTTTCAATGTTATTATTAGAATAATTATAATAATCATGGTCAATATTAATGCTCATGTGAATATTTATAAGGAATTACCTGATCAAAATTAATTATTTCATTATTATTATTATTTTTATTTATAAAATGGAAGGTTGATTTGGTTAATTACCATGGAATATTAATTTCTACTTAAATATTCATAGATTCTGTTGTCCATATACCTATACATGGCATATTTTTTCACCCCCTTCCAATGATTTATTTTCACATATATATCAGGATGTATTTCAAAATTGATATGAAGGGATATGAATAGAAGAATAATTGAATTTTCAAAAAAAAAATACTTTGGTATATTTTTTTCAAATGTAAATTTAATTAAATTATATATCTTGTTTGCAATGAAAACTATACTATTTGGTTCATTAAGATGTGATCCCTAGTATCTTATTCCAATTTAGAAAAACGGACACAAGCTGATGGCTACTACTATTTTTTGGTTCTTTACATATGAAGTATCTTGGGATGAGTCATAAAATACCCAGAAGTTATTGAATGTTAAGTAAATTAATGATGAATATGGATGATTATTTATTTCTCAATTGTAGATTATAGTCCATAATGATCACAAAAGTAAATGTGATAATTTTTTTTGAACAAACATTAGTATAATAAAATGTTAATCTTCGAAATTGATATGGTAAAAATTAATTAATAGTTATTTAATTAATTAAATAAATCATACCGATTATATAATTTTAATACTAAGGACTTTTTAGGGGAAACTAAGAGTCATGTGTGACATTAGGGGAAGATGAATCTATGAATGGGTAGTCCCCATAGTTTTATTGGATATTAATATATAAAATGCATGTTTTATTATTTCTTAAACTACCCTATATATTTTTGTATAGAAACTCCCACCATGTGGACTCCAAAGAAGCATTCTGTCAAACATTCATGTTTTTTAGGAATAGACTAGTTCCCACTCCCTTTGGGCATTCACTCTTCTCTTAGTTGTGTTAGTCACTGTCATGCATAGTATTTATAATTCCCATATATTTAATTATATGTATATATTGCCTTGTGTTTATTTACATAGTATATATCCCTAGGTATACTGACATAATTGTAACTATAGGTATGATGTGTATGGTATGATATTGATTGACTTATAATACATAATATGTAGGCTATGGGGTATAACATAAACTACACGGTTACTATATGAACATGTGTTTGGGATGACGAGATGATGGGAATAACAAGTTTCATTATATATTCTAGTATTTTTTGGATTTTTATGCTAGAATTGTTGTCTTCAGTATGGATTTTGAGATAGATGAATAAAGACATGGTATTTTGGTGCAAAGTAACAATCTAATGGGAGAAGTGGTAGTGCGGTACCATATTTTTTATTATATTATATGATATATTGTATATGATACATGATGAGTGATTCATTGTGAGGATGCTAAATTAATAGAAATCCTATAGTGACCCAAGAATTTAAAACATATTAATACATTATTTTCTATATAAACAATATTTAGTTATAACCCGACAATTTTGAGGAATAGTGTCTTTAGATGACTATAATCATAGATTATAAAAATTACACTAAAATAAAAAATTATTTGTTTTTATCGATAATTAGATTCAAAATCATTTAAAGCCCCTAAAAATCTTGGAAAAAACTAGGAATGAAATTAGAAAAAAATGGTCTTTTGAAAATCATAGTAAGTGGAAAAAAATGAAAATAGAACACAGCGTGTTATTCAAATGTATTCATTAAAATCTAAATTGAAAATGCTCAAGAGTAATCCCATGGGACCCTAACATAGGGAAGATTAAATACTTACATCATGAAATAATTGGAATTGTGGATGAGTAATAAAATATTCAATAAACATAGGTCTATGAAAACCACCAAGAAACATCACAAATTAGAAAATGTCTAATAATATACTTGGTTACCACTAATCCCAAACATATTGTCTCATGAGACTAAACTATTAACCAATTCATTAGAGATATATATGCTTTAGGGGCTAGCAAACACATTAATGTCATGTAAATTCATATATTTTTTACATAAAGAGATCATTCACTGGTCCTAGACATATTATTTACCCATCAAAAGAATATGTGTTTCATAATCATTCCTCTTATCATAATCAAAATAAGTTTATTAAATAAATAATTTGATAAATGAACATAAGGCATGAATTAAGAAATAAAAGTAAGATAATATATACATTTATATTATGCTAATATATATAATTTATAATAAATATATAATATAAAAAAATGATACCGTCTAGGAAAAAGTATTTTTAATACTTCATTGAATATATCATCAGTAAAATTTACTTTTCTTTTTGAAATCACTTTTTCAAAAAAAATAAAATATCTTACTCATTGTTTTTCCATTAAATTTATCCATGATGAAATATAATGAACGAATAAAATATTGTATTTGTCATTATGATATGTAATTCTATGAATGTTGTGTAATATAAATGAAATAATATATTAACACTATTGAAAAAAGGATAAAAGGTTCCTCTTTGGGAAAATAAAAATATTATACATTTCAAAAAAATTTCATAATGTCATTCATGGGTAAAAACTGTATTCATAAATATTTTATATATTTTTATGAATATTCGTGATTTTTTTAGAAAATGATGAATTTGATTGAAAATAATATCCATTTGGAGATAGAAATTGTGTATGATTTTATTAAAAGACATAAACATTTTAAGTAATAAATTGAGGAATAAGGTAATATTACATTAATAATTCATGAATAATAATTATATATTTAAATTAAAGGTTTTATTATACAACTATAAAATATTTTACAATAAAAAACACACGAACACTTAATCCGAATTAAAATTAAATTTAAACACAATCCCTTACCGATTTTCTAAATTTTGAGTCAAAACTCCCATTAATGAAGTAGATTATGTTTATATTAACATATATTGAAATATGAATAATTAATTTATAATATTTAAAGAAGAATTATAAACCCCACCTAATGGAAATTCGGTGCATAAACGATCTTGTCTCTCAAAGATGGTTGTTTGGAGACAAAACTTTTACACCGAGTACACATTTTTTCATGTAATTATTTTATATATAGAATAATAGAACAACATATATTAGTTTATAAATTATAAAATTTTCATTTTTTTAGTAAATCTTAATTAACCATTTACATGATTTCTTTGATGATGTGTTTAATTATATGATTACTTATTCCCACATACTGTGTTTTGAGGAAATTCAGTAGATATGTTGAACATAGAATTTATGTGTTGACTATTACCCAAATGATTACATTACCATAAGGTTATAGAATAATTATTATTATATAACTATATACTTAATAAATCAATAATATTTTTAAGTCTAACCATGAAATACATCTATAAAAAATAAATTGAGATCAAATCATGGAGACGGTATGACATACATATGCATGAGTAACATTTTTTTCAATGATCATGATCTAAATATTGTAAGAGAGATATCATCCTTATATAATTATCCCAATTTCATGTATATCTTGTAATTTATTTAAATGTACTTTCATATTATTTTCATGTGGTTTAGTAATAAAAAACACATCACATTTCTTTGTGGGGAGGTAATCTACTTTAAACATGAATGATGTTATAAATTTAATTGGGTTGAATGATAAGAAGTTATATGAAATTTTACATTAACGAATGAAAAATATTTCATTAATATAATATAAGGACATAAAATATGTCATATTAAACACCATGTGAGGTTTTTGATGAAAATTAATTACATTTGTTCCAAAGGTGGTTGCTTTTCATACATATGATATATGTCTCTGCTTCCCATTTGATGGAATAAGAGATGATGAATATTATGATATCAAAAAAATAAAATCTCAATATATAATATAAAAATGTTGTTATATTTTAATTTTTATTACATAATTTATGGTTAAAGATGATGAAATAAATTGTGAAACTATAACATATGGGTGTGTGGAATTCATTGGAAAAAATGTGCAAACATATTTGATGGATGTGGGAGAAATGGGATTTATAAAAAATGGAAGGAAATTTAAAAACTTTAAGGGAGATGATCAATTAAACCCCATGGAAAATTTCCCCTCAATACCCTATTTAAATAAAGAAAAAAAATTATATCATTTATTTTCTAAGTATTAGATGCATACATTAAAGAACATAAGAAACACAAGCATAATAATGTTATAAAACTCTGAAATTATAAATTAACTTCATGGGGAATGAAGAGGTGGATATTTATAGGAAAATGGGAGATATAGAGGACAAAGATATAGTCCAAAAAAGTCTAAAACCAAGGAAATTATTTTTGACCTTGTTGAAACATGTTCATGGATTTAAGGGACAAGATATACTCCAAGAATAATTTTTTAACCTCCCCATTAGTATTGATGATTCCCACCACGACAGCGGAGATATGGGGCCCACCACTTTATGACATTGTAGAGTTCCTTCAATCAACTGGATTTATAATCGTGGGGTCAATTTTGTGGGCCATTTAGGGACACTTTTGTTATTTAATAAGTGTGATTAAAAGACCATTTTCTCCTCCCAAGAATGCATGTTGGGTCTTCTTTTTTAATTTCAAAATGAGGATATGTAAACCCTCCTTCATCCTCCTTATTCTTCCAATTGCCTATGGGACACCAATCCCGTGAAATGGGTCTTGTACATTTATACTCCATCCACCATCCAATCCATGATATATCTCTACTCCTCAAAACATATGTGTGCCTTGATTCTCATAATCCCTTCCCTCTTTAAAATTATTATTCATTTATTCATCATATTCAAAGGGTGAGAGATTAGTAACATTAATGGCAGCACTCACATTTTGTTACATATTGGAAGAGTCAATCTTGTAGGCATTAGCATTAACTTTTTCTAAATCATGGAAATTTTCATCTCCTTACGATTTATTTTTTGATTTTATTTTATCTAGAAACCATTCCAAACTCTAATAAACTGACACCAAATATATCAGTTCTAGTTTAGCCTTATATTGGTCCTAGTTTTCTTTATTTTCATATTTTTAATTTCTTATTCCGATTTTGACATTCACTATGGTATATAAATCTTCATCAAATTTGGCCTTCTCATCACATTAAAGATTGACGACCTCCTTAGTAGGAAATGAAATAATATCTAATGGAGTTATTGGGTTGAAGCCATATACAATCTAAAAAGTTGAGAAGTTAGTAGTGGAATACACTAATCGGTTATATGAAAACTCTGTGTATGGAAATTGTTTCCAAATTCTTTATATTTTTTGAAATATTGCATGCAAGAATGTTGAAAGATACTTATTCATGACTTCATTTTTTCCATCAATTTAAGGATGTGAAATAGCCATGAAAAATAATTTAGTTCCCAATTTATTCCACAAAGTCGACCAAAAGTGCCTAAGGAATTTCACACCCCTATCACTTGCAATTGTTTGTGAAAATATAATTAATCTCATTAATTATTTGGAAAAACAATATACTATATGAATAAGATCATTGGTTTTTGATCTTGCAATGAATTGATCCATTTTGGTTGATCAATAGAAAAAATTAATCTATCTTTTCATGATTGGGATTGAGGAAATCCCACCATAAAATCTATTCAAATGTCGGTCCAATGGTGGAATGGAATAGGAATGGGGGAATGTAATACATTACATTCAACCACAAACTTCGCATGCATACAAGTGACAAATTTAGAAAAAACATAAATAACATATTTTCTCATGCTGGGCCAATCAAATTGTTCATGCAATGTAGCTATTGTTTTGTCGACACAAAATTTCCCCATCAAACCAACCCCTTGAGTTTAATTTACAATCATTTCTTTAGATGAAATTTTTGAAATGCACAATTTTTCCATTTTTAAAACAACCCCATCATTCTTGTAATAGATTTAATTCCATTTTTCTCAAAAGTTGTCCAAATTTGAGTTAAATCACCTTATGTTTCATAAATTCCTTTTAATATCTCAAGTCCAAGTAATATAAAATGAAGAGACGTTAGAAGTGTATACCTTCTTAAAAGAGAACCAATGACCACATTTTCCGTACCATTTTTGTGATTGATCACAAAGGGGAATGTATCAATGAGTTCCATCCAAGAAGCATGTCATTGATTCAAAATACCTTGGGACATAAAATATTTAAGGTTTTTATTGTCAGAATGAATAATGAACTCTTTAGGTAATAAGTAAGGTTTTCATGTTTCCAAGGTTCTTTTAAAAGGATAATACTCTTTATCAAATGTAAAATAATTTAATGCTTTACAAAGTCAATATCCCACTAATGTAAGAAATTGGATGTTACCCCTCAGTCATAATAATAGCAATACCAAATCATGATGCCTCACACTCAATTTTAAAAACATTTGTGAAATCTGATAGCCTTAAAAGAGGAGAGTTGACCAATTTTTCATTGAGTGTGTGAAAGGAATTTATTTGTTTGAACCCCAATGAAAATCCAAATGATTTTTTTTACATGTTCATTAAGAGGTGAAGAGATAGAGGAAAATTCATTAACAACCCTCCCGTTGAATATTTCGAATCCATGAAAACTCTTTCCCTCGACTGCGTTCTCTAGTGTGGGCCACTCATAAATTGCTTTAACATTTTATTCATCCACATGGATCACATCTGACCTTAAACCAAAGCCATGAAACATAAAGAAATCCATGAAAACGAGAACCTTTTCTAGGATGGTTAGAAATTTAGTTTTCGTTATGGATCCCAAACACCAAACATAAGTGTTCAAAATGGTTGTATCGAGATTATGTATACACCAGGATATTATCAAAATAGAAAAGAACAAATTTTCTAATGAATGGTTGAAAGACATGGTTCATTAAGATCAATAGTGAACTTGGTTCATTATTAAAGAAATATTGAATAACAAATCACCCATAAAAAATGAACATAGTTGTAAATTCAGTTTTCCATTCATCTCCTACGATCATTTGAATTTAATGGTATCCACTTTTAATATCATGATTTTAAAACAATGAATTCCCATGTAATTCATCAATCTTTTCATCATGCCAAGGGATGGGATAAGGGTATGTAACTGTTATTTTTTTGATGGAATGGAAATCTGCACACATCATCCATGTTCCATATTTCTCAGGTATTGGATCATCGGAACGACACACAGATTCATTAATTCTCTCACTAATACTTTCTTCCAGATATCTTCATCATGACATTGTATATGTCCAGTCTCTTCTAATTTATCACTATATGTTGGCCTACAAGGGATTGTGGCCCCAAGTATTAAGTCAATCCTATGTTTGATTCCTATCAAATGGGGCAATGCATGAGGTGTTTATTTGAGAAATAATTCACCAAATTCCTATAGTAATGAAACAAAACAATATGGAAATGAATTGTGATGTTCATTAGTAGAAAGGTAATAGTTCTTACTAAAGTGTAAGAACACTTTAATACTCAATAAACAACCTTTGACCTGACATTTTCTAGAAAATAAACTCACATTTCTCTCAACACTCTCATTTTCATCTCTTTGATTTCCTTCGTTTCTTTTTATGTCACTCATCTCTCTTTTCCATTCTTATATTTTCAACTCATTTCTCTCTTTTAATTTTTTTCTAAACACGTCGTAGTCTTTTTTATCCCTAATATTTTTATATTTACCTCTTATTTTTCAATAAAAGTTTTTATATTTTTTTCTTTCTCTATCCTCACATGATTTTCATATTCATGATTGGTAGTTAGAGGAGAGAGAAAAATATTTCTACCTATAAAATGAAATAGTGGGTAGTTAGAATACACATTATACATCACCCTTTTATAAAATTTTAAAGGTCTCCCAAGTAGAAAATTACCAACCTAAATTAGATAAATATCTCAAAGCACCTCATCATGATATTTACATATGGAAAAGGAATCGTTTCAATGTTTTGTGACTCTCACTTCTCCAGTATCATTCATCAATTGAATCCTATATGGTCTAGGATAACATAGAGTAAGTAAAATCAACATATCCCACAACAACGTACTAGGAACATTAGGAAAACAACCACTATCAATGATCACACTACAAACCGTTTCCTTGAGGTGGTATCTGATTAGAAAAATATGTTCACGCTTCTCCTCATCGTGATCATCTTTTCATTGAATGTTTAATGCTTCTCCTTTTTCTAATACATATCCATGTACAGGTTCTTAAAAATCATCAGAAAACACTCCTCCATATGTGGAATTTAATCATCAATGGATATCTCACTATAGATATCTCCATTATCCGAAACAAACATGTTCTTTTTTTCTTGGAGATTGAGATACAATATGACCATGTTATTAACATGTAAAACACATAATATAATGATATTTATAAGGTAAATTTGTGTCAATTTTTTCTTTTTGAATCATAGTGAAAGAACATATTTTTTTCCTCCTATCTTTTTTTTGTAAAAATTTTTAAATCTAATATTTTTTTTCTTTCCAAAAATAAGTTGATTTTGGATCTTTCATGTCATCATTCCAAAAAATGATGGAACTGACTTGACTCTTTCATTAATGTTGTTTCTTTTCAAATCCCACCACCTAATGTAGAAACTCCTTCAGGTAATTGTACGTTTTAAGATCCACAAAATCTTTAATTGATGGATAAAACCCATTGATTAATTATTCCACGGTTTCTTCACAATCCTCCTCAAAATTGGATCGAATCATTAATATCTCCATTTCCTTGATGTATTTGTCCACACACACAGAATCTTGCACAATATTGTGTAACATAAAATGAGAATCATAATTGTAATGACTAAAAAATTAATGTTTCTTAATTACAATCATCATTTCGTCCCATGTTTGAATTCGCCATTCTCCCTTTCATCGTCGAATTGCATGTAATTTTTCCCAAATAATTAATTAAAGGTAATTGAACTCAAGTGAGTAAAACATTAACTAATTCTTCTCTGAGTAGTTATGACGTCCGACAATATATTCAATATTCAGCTCCCTCTCCAAATCATGTTCTGAGACACTTTTTCCTTGAAAGTATGAAAGTTTCATGTTGATGCATCCCAAGACACTTTCTCTTCTAGCTCCACATTGCCCTCTCCTAGAAAACGAATCATTCAAATCAAAGCACTGATCATCACTATCCTCAATCTCATACCTTTGTGGAGCCATTGAAGTTTAATAACATTTCAAATCATCCAACCTATCATTAAATCTTGTAAATTTTTCAGTGATAGATTTCATGAATATTTTGAGTTTGATTTCACTTCTTTCTCCCTCACTCAACATTTATTTTAATATTCCTCATACACTCATTAACTATTTTCTTAATCTATAAAAATTTACCTCATACATTTTAAGCTGAAAACATGGTTCTTACAAGTGTTATTAAATATAATTTTGATTAAACCATGTAAGAAGCAATCAATTCAGTGAAAACATGAAAAATTATAAATTTTAAAAGGGTTTGAATCATTAGATTATATGAAATATGGGTAGTCAAGTGTAATGGGTGAAATGTTTATAGCTGATGGTTGGTTATGGATGAAGGAAATAATATGGAAGAGAAATATTGGAGTATAAATTAAATGAATTTGTGCCACATCTCCAACAAAAATGTGCAGTAAATTTCAGCATTTTTTGTATTTATTTTTTTCATTTTTTTTGTTTTTTATGACATATTTTTAGAAATAATTCAAAAAGAGATAGTGAAAAAATATTAAATGTTATTTTGTGTCTTAAAAAAATATAATATTATCAAAAAGCAAAAATCCAATCAAAATGATTTTTAAAAGACAAGGAATGAAATTTCTAATATTTATATAAGAATGTATCCTTCAAATGACTACATTAAACTCTATTAGAATTTGGTCTTAGAGATTGTTATATTTCACAATAGTAAATATGCAGTACGAATTAAATCATATATATCTCCAATAGTATTTTTTTATTCTAGTGTTTCCAAATAGAGAAATAATTTGAGATTATGATCAATGATAATGACATATCATACATCTATAAATTCGAAGAAAAATCCATCGAAA
Source organism: Viscum album (assembly GCA_963277665.1). Classification (NCBI taxonomy): domain Eukaryota; kingdom Viridiplantae; phylum Streptophyta; class Magnoliopsida; order Santalales; family Viscaceae; genus Viscum; species Viscum album. Next base: position 922,059,752 of record OY728132.1, read on the forward strand.
TGGTTGAAGAATATTTCGGCCAGAATTGGTGATGGAAAAAAATGGAATAATGGGAAGGAAAAAATTATGGGAGAAGAAAGAAAATTATGAACATATTTTCCATTACGAAACACTAATTCCAAATGATGCGATGTCATTTGGGTGTGTGGTATTCGTTGGAAAAAAATGCAAATCCAAGTTATAGATGTGGGAGAAATGGAAATAAATGAAATCAAAGGAAATTAAAAAATAGGAAGGGAGATGATCAATTAGGACCCTAATGGTACGTTAACCTTAAGACCCGAATTATAAAATTCACTAAAAAAATTTCATCACTCCATTAATAAGCTTTACTTTTATTCATTCAAGAACATAGAAAACCTAATAATAATATTGCTACAAAACTCTCAAATTAAAAAATTAACATAAAGGGGTACAAAGTGGTTGTTATTTATAGAAAAATGGGAGATATTCATGTCAAACACTTAGTCCAAAAAATTATAAAGTATAGGAAACTATTTTTGGATTTATTGACACATGTCCATGGATTTAAGGGATAATATTTCCACTAAGATTATTTTTTTGGAACCTCCCCCCAATGACTTTGATGATTCCCACCATGACTTTGTATATTTGGGGCCCTCCACTTTATATCATTTGATATTTCCTTCAATTAAGTGGCTTTAAAATAGTGGGATCAGTAGGGTTGGCCGTTTAGATTCACTTTTGGGCTTTAATAGGGGTAATTAAAGGCCTATTGTCTCCACACATGCATGCATGTTGGACCTCCTATAGTAATTTGAAAATGAGGCCATGCCAAGCCTCTTTCATTGTCCTCATTCATTCTCTTTTAGTTGGGACACAAAACACATGAAATGGATTTTGTACATTTACGCTCCTCCGACCATAAATTCCATTATGTCCCTTGACTACTCGCTGCATATGTGATCCTTGATTCTCATCAAAAAGTAATTATGTGGAGTCAATTAACTTCTCATAGAATAACCTCATTTGGATCTCTTATTAAAGACCCTATGGTCGGTTATATAGGAATAATTGGAGTTGTAGAATGTGGATAATGATGTTTTGGATATATTTTTGAAATTTTGGATGATAAAAATATCTAGAAGGGTGAGAATTATTTTGAGGATGTCTTCCACCATTATAATGGAGAAGTAATTTCATTTTGGTAAATATCCACATCTATTCAATAATGAGATGTCTCCCTCATTCCATGATCCTCAAATATTGATAAATAATATAATAGTAGAAATAATGATAATAAAAATCTATAAAAATAAAAATATACTTTTTTTAAAATTTTTATTTTCATTACATATATGGCTAGTCACTTTTTTCATTTTAATTTGCTTACTAGAGTAACTATTTTTTTCTGATTGTAGTATTTATAATGAACATAAATTAACTAGATCATATAAAATAATATAAATTATTATTATTCAAAATATTTCATATATCGTATCATACTTAATTCATAAAAACTGAATATTTCAATTTAGAAAAAAAAATTCGAAGCACGAGAAAAAGTGGTTTTCCAAACAATGAATCATTTAAGGAAATGGTGATCTTATATTAACTATATGAATATAAATAATCAACATATGAATTTAAATGGTTAATTATATATATCTAATGTAATCATATTTCAGAAAAAACACATTATTATTTATTCTAATTAATTAAAATCGATGTACAATATGAAATTTAAAATATTTATTACAAAAATGTGTTTTATGTGTAAAAATAAATATATACTATATTCTAGTTTATACGTGATTTAAAATAAATTATGGTATTATATATAAATGAATAAAATTATTTGTTAAATTTAAATTAAATTAAATTAATAATGTGGCTTTTAAATTACCTCACTTGTCAAAAAAACAACATTTTTACCAAAATTGTTCTCTATTATTATTCACTAGGAAACATATATTTACCAAATAAGCCAAAATTTAACACTATTTCAATCTCAATATTATTATTTCATATACTTTTTTCATTTTACAAAATAACAATTATATTATTTCATTAAAATAATTGGATTATTTTCTAAAAAAATAATATCATATTTGAAGGAAACATATTTTTTGTAGAATATAATATATATCTAAAATTTATTTAATAATTATTTATAATTAATAAATAGATTTATATTTTATTTTACATTTTATATATTTCATAAATAACTAAATATTATTTATACCTAAAAATTTAGTTGTTATTTTATATCGGGAATGTTTAAATAATAATATTTATATATTATATCATGGTTCATTTAATATATGATTTTTGTGTGGAATACACTATCATTTATATTTATATTTTAATATCAAGGGGTGTTAAACTATTCCCCATCCCCTATAATAAATTTTATCATCAAAATTTTATCATTTATTCAGTAATCGTTCTCCTTACATTCAAAATGACCTTTGTGGAAAACCCACATTATAAATATGGTTAAAAAATATTCATCCTGAAATATGGGAAATGTAAAAATAAACTAAATAACATTACACTAATTAACCATCAGAGAGAATGTGTGGTAAATCAAAACATGGAATTGAAATGAACTTAAATTTATGATAGACTATTATTCTATTATTTCTAAGAGTGAAGAGACGATTGATTTATAAAAAAATGAATTACATTTTAGTTTCAAGAACCATTTCCTAAAATTGAAGGAACCATTCAAAATATATACTAAAACATTAGTAAATATAATTACATGAAAACTATAATTTCGTCATTTAATCATCTTTCACCACAATAACATTTCTTTATCAAAAGAATGAGTATTGAAAATGAATCTTTTATCACATAAATTCCCAATTTATCTTTTCAAGAATCAAATGATTTAAAAAACATTTATCATGATATTACTTTTATATTGAGTCACAAAAATAAACCATGGTTTATTAGAAAAACATAATATAATTTGAAATATTAATACATCATCATATTAATTTCCAAATAATACTTTTGTCTAATTATATTCCAAAACTAAATAACTCTTCATCACAAATAAACTCAACATTCAAGGATTATATTTTTTTATTACCAAATAATATTTCATGATAAATCACATGTTATAAATGAGGGATACATATACCTCAACTAAATTAAATAACCCAAAAATAAAATTAATCCATTCAAAATCCTAAAGATTTATAATGATTTTATGCTAAAATATGATTCCCCAAATTCACATAATATTCATTTATCAATTTGTTTATGTAAAAAAATATATTCCAACCAATACTTAATTTAAGATATTGGTTGGTGTTATACTCTTGGATCCCTTCATTTTCGTGTTCAAGAATATCTACCTACAAGAATGGGATGGGTTTTCACTTGTGTTTAGATTATTATTTTAAAAAACTATTTACAAAAACTGTTAAAACCATAATCGTAGACCACATTCCCCATATAATATATTCATGAACATCATTGTTGAAAAAATTTATTCAAGATATAAACCATTTTTTCACTCTATGTTTTTCAATCTTTCTCATTCTTTAATACAAGATCAAATAATTTTAATTGTCAATAATTACCTCAACAACAATCTAATCCCAATTATTGTATTTTCCTCAAAAATTTGTCTTATGTTAAAAAAAGATCATATCATTAAATCTCATTTATTTTTCATTACTATCATTAAATATAATCTCAAAATTACATAATAAAAAACTACAAGATAAAAATTCATAAAAAGTTTGTCATTCTTATTGTAAGAATTCCACAGAAAAATAAATTCATTAATATCATGAATCTCAATGTACTTGAACTAATATGTTATAAAATTTCTCATGAATATTTTTCATAACATATGCCACTATTAATTAATCCTTGAATTAGTTTATTTACTCAGATAATGACCAGAATTTTGACAACTATGAAATTGAACTCATAGTGGTTCTATTGTATAAACATTATTTATATGCTGCTCGTTTATGAGACTCTATATTTTTCATAGTCAAAAAAAATTATGGCCTTATTCTCCAGACATGAATAATCATTATGTTCCTTTAATAATTCCCCATGTTGACCCTTATCACAATTTTTACATGCAAAAAATTGAATATTCTTTTCAATATCTTCTATATCACACGAAAATTCAATAGATTCCAGCTATCCATCCAATGTTGTGATTGAAAATTAAACTATGTTCTAATTGTTATATTCAATTCAATATATCTAATTTGGTATGATTACAAGAATACTAGATATAATTACTATTATGTAAATTACCTCTCTTGGAATGTCATTACATTTCCCATCAATGAGGTTATTGGCAGGATTTCACATATTTCATGTCATTTACTATATGAAAATAAAATTATAATGATAAATTAACATTCATAATTTGTAGTCATAAAAACAGATTGACTAAATTATAAATGATATGTGTTTTCTGACATTTGGGTATATAGGTTTAAGTCTTGGATAACCATAGAAATAATTCATATTAGGTTTTCTAACCTAAAAATTTGTTAGTGTCCTTCATAATGGTTTATATAGTGTTTTATGAATTATAAATGTATATCCCAAAGGGGTATGAAACCAGTCGTATAGAAAGAACCATTTTCATTAACCAATTCATGCTCAAGTCTAGTGTAATGCACCAAATTTACAGTAATTACTCTAATGTATAATAATGCCAAAAACACCTTTTCATGTAGAATATTGATAGGGATGTAATATCATGGAACCCACATGATAGATACATCACAAAACTACCAAAAAAAATTAATATACAAAGAAATTACTTTATAATTATTCCTGGGGATATTAGTAGATTATGCTAGTCCTAAACTAAAAATAGGTACATATTTTTTTTATAACATCTATAGAATTCCAACTGTTTTATACATATTAAAATGATTTTCTTGAAAATAAATAGAAATTTATATAAATGAAAACTGTAAAATCCCAGGTAAATAAAGAATAATACATTTTCATATTTATTAATATTTCAGAATTAAATATTAATTTTACTTTAAAGGGGTTGCTATGTTCGATAGCATACCCGATACGCAATAAAGAGTTTCTTTGAAATCATACGTTGCACACTTGTAATAAAATAATATTATTTTAAATGTCAGTTTACACGTAGCTGTTGAGCTGGCGGGAATGAATACAAATAACTAAAATATTATTATATATGTTTGTTAAATGTTTTTACATTTAACAAATAAAGGATAAAGGCTTGAAATACGAAAAGAATTCAATTTTAGGCTTATATACTCTAATTTTCACGAAAGGTCCACTTATCATCTTTTGACGGCGAACTGTTATTAAATATGTTTTTGATCGATCATATAAATTCTATTGGACCAAATATAACTCTTATTTAGAATCGGGACATCAAAGTTTACTTTGTGTAAATTTTTGGTATCTTTCCAATAAAGTTGATTTTTTTTAATGAATAGTGTAAAATGTTGTATTTTAATTCAAAACCTGTTTTTAATCTAATTTTTTAAGATGATTAGATTATCTTTTGAATTGGTTTTAAAGTGAAATTAGAATATATTTTTACCATTAAATCCAATAGTGGTCATTGGAATTAATTTCACTTTGAAAATGGACTTAAACTAGTGTCAATCTTTTGATACTTATTGTTTCATAAAAACACGCTATTTGCTCTGGCAGCGGGAATTAATTATTAAATTAATTAATGCAACTTACATGTTGTGAATTTTGTAAAATGGACTTCATTTTTGAATTTGGAATATCAAATATAGCTTAGGGTGAAGTTTTGGTATTTTTCTGAAAAACTTCAATTTTTGATTAATAGTGAAACCACTAAGTGGAACTTATAAAACCTGATTTTTCGTTTAAATGAAATTTTACCACTTCTATGTTTTGAATTTCAAAAATCCGACATACATGGTTGTCATTAAGAAGTAAAATTTGGTTCAATGATATTAAAATAATTTTTTGTTGAATAGTAACTTTTAAGTTCTTAATCGTGATTAGAGGTAATTAATGCAATTTATGTCAAAAATGATATTATAATAAAATGAAAATACCTTTAAAAATGTCCTACCCTTATTGTATGTGTCATGGCCGACCAATAAAAGCCATGGGTCAACTTGGGGACCCCATGGTGCCACTTTGGTTGGGAAATGACATAAGTAACTTTTTATTTAATGTTAAAGTAAAAATGACACACACATGAAATGTTTTACTAAAACAATTTTTACATGGGGTTATACAAGTCAGATTTTTGACTATAAATATTCATTATAAAGATAAAAATATTTCCTACATCATTAATTTTTTTATATAATTTTTAGTCATTGATTAAATTTAATTATTTATGACATCATGATGATGCAGCGATGACCTCATTATTTAACGATTTAAATAAAATGGAAAGATAATGTAAAATCTAAGACCTACACATGTCCAAAACCTATTATATGGGTGGATTTAGAACCCTTATCACCTTATCCTCGAAACACATCAATGTGGGACCTCTTAAATCCGAATATCTTTTTAAAATAATGTGACTTTTCTTTACATTTCAAGAGTGCCCCTCCTCTCCTCTTATAAAAGGCCCCCACCTCTACCTCTTTACCCACACATCCAAAGCCTTTGGCTCGGAATACCCCTGACTATTTTGTCTCTCCAATTCCCTCTCTTACTCCTTGAAGCCTCACTTTGGGCAGACGTCTTCCCAAGGAAGCCTTTGAGCTCAACTCTAAGAGAGTTACCCGATTTTAAGGTAATGTCTTCTTTTGAGTCCTTTTGTTTTATTTTGCTTCTCCAACCACCTAAACTCTTTTATTATTTTCTTTTGTAACAAATACAGTATCCTCAATATACTTGGATGTTGTTATAAGAAGGATTCGAGCTACACTTACACACACCTACATCTAATGGTTCAAGAACATACTGTTTCCGTGGATGGCTAATTTCTCCCTCCCGAAACGATTATTGTTCAACATTCTTTTAACACCTTCAAAGGTGGCCATTAAGATGAAACTATATTTATATATGATATATAATATGTTTAGTTTTTACTTAAGCTTCTGTATTTTTCATTTTGGGCATACCTTTATGGTTTCCATTATGGGTAAACACGATATCTTCATTTAAGGAAGTGCGGACTACCGCCCCCTCAAAGTGATATGATTCGTTAATGCCACATGTGGGACGTATAAAGGATGGATTTAAAGTTATTATATATGATGTCATAATAGAATTATAATATATCTGTACATCATTATTATTTCTTTCCATTAATGTATGAGATAGAAATGAAAGTAGCGTTCATGCGTACGTACGGCTTACCTTCTCCATGAACGGTGCATTTCATTTCTTATCCCCAAATGTAATGTACTATTAAAAGTACATGTATATAATTGATATATATAATGAATGATACATCTAAATGATGAATATAGTTCTGGAAATAAAATATACATACCTCTCATTTAGTTTTAATTCCATTAATATGACAATGAAATGAAAGTAGCATTCATGCGTACGTACAGCTTTCCGTCTCAATAAACAGTGCATTTCATTTATTAACTCTAAATGATTATGTGATATTATAAATACATGTATATGCTAGATATATATGATATATATTATATCCAAATCAGGAATGTCATTCTGGCTATAAATAACCTTTGACCACACGAACAACATGTAATTGTAAGAAGTCCACTTTCGACTTAAGAACCAAATACTAACAAAACAAGAATTATTAACATAAATGGTTACATAATGTTTATAACATAGAAATAAGTAATATAAAAGGAATAATGAACTTTAAAAAGGTTCTTAATCAAGTATAAATTAACTCAAGTTTATTATTCAGGACGTTAAAGAACAATCGAGTCAAGTCGGACCCGAGTTAAGGGACTTCGTCTCAATCTCCTTTCATTGAGGCATATTTCGTTTTATACACAACATTATTTTATACGGTGTATAAACCCCTTTGACTTTTACTTTTATAAAAAAGGAATATTTTTCTACGAAGCGTTTTACTAAACGACAAAAATGATTTTTTTTAACGTACGCGGTGACAACGACCTTTTCTGCCGCCGCGAGTATTATTTGGTCTTTGGCTTCCCCAAAAAGCCGTAATGTTTTTAAAATAAAATAAATACCATATAATCTTTTATGTATTTTGGTATTTAAAATGGTTTTGATAAAGGATTCTATTATGTCAATATATTTATGATATATTGTGATTGAAATGTGGAAATGTTATCATTCCTTTATATTGGTTTTATGTTTTATGATTTTATATTGGTACTTGGACATTTTAACGGGTGGTTACGTGATAAACCATATGGTGGGTGGTGACGTGAATACCAGGATGGGTGGTTACATTATAACCTTCATTGCATTGGGTATGGAAGTCGGCCATATGACTATTCCATTATGTATATATGGAATTTGGTCGTATGGCTATTCCATTAAGTGATATGTGTGGAAGTCGACCGCATGGTTATTCCACTTAAGTATGTTTATGTCCCAAGTTACCTTTATATATGTTATGTGTTCTTTATATGGGTTTTATGGTAATACTTTGGTTACATAAAGGTAAGAAATGATATTTTATTTAGTGAAGAGTTTTTTTACTACTTCATGAAGGCAAAGGTATTACTATGATAAAGTATACATGGTTTACTTGATGTTTTAAAAACTAACAGTTTTCATTCTTTATGTTTACCTTACTGAGCTTTTTATGCCTACCCCATGTTTTTTTTAAATGTTTTTCAAAGGACTTAATGTGGAATAAGTTCAAGGATGGGATCAAGGGAATTTCATGCTATATAAAACATGGAACTAGACACGTATCTTTTTAAGAGTTTTTTTATTCTATGGAAACTTGGCGGAAGTGTCTACTTTCTAAATCTTTTGAGATGTAATAGTTATGTTCTAATTCTCTAAAACTCTAAACCTGAAAAGATCCTCAATGTGAATTATTCATTTAATTCAATATTAAGTAATGTTTAAGTATGGGGCCTTATAGTTGGTATCAAAAGGTCGGTTTAGACAACTTTAGGAGTTAGATAATTGTTAAATTATAAGTTAATTTATGGAATGAATGAAATGATATAGCATTTACAGATTACCATGTTGCTTCACCTAAGATATTTCTATGTTCAGAATGGTTTTCCACAGAGGAAACAAAGTAGCTATGTTGGGACGACATCATGAGGAAGACAACCTTCCAAATCAGCAACCTGTGATGGTCGGAATCGGAACTGAATAGTTTGTTGCAGTGATGGCACAGTTGACTCAGGCTATAAATGGTGGTGGTATCCATGCACGAGATCAGCCAGATCAACCGCAGAGGAACATGTCAGTGGTGGAACATTTCATGAGGCAAAATCCCCCATCATTCAGAGGATCATCTGACCATGTGCTAGCTGAAGGGTGGATTAAAGCACTGGAGAAGATTTTTGATGTCATGGGGTGTTCAGAACATCGAAAGTTTAGTCTTGTTGTTTACCGTTTTGAAGGTGAAGCTGATCAGTGGTGGTCGATGGTGAAAAATATTAGGGATAGTGATGAGATTGAGGATCTTAACTGGGATGAATTCAAAGGTATGGTTCTTGAGAAATATTTTCCTAAGGTGGTTCGTCTTAGGACGGAAAAAAAATTCCTAGAATTGTGGCAGAAGGATGATTCAGTGGCTGCTTATGAAGCAAAGTTCACTCGATTGGCCAGGTATGCTCCAAACATCATACGAGATCTTGATAGTAAAATAAACCGTTTTTACACAGGGTTAAAGCCACAGTATCGAAGGGCTTTAGCTTCTCGTGAGTTCAAAAGTCATGAAAAACTAGTTCGATGTGCGGGGAAGGTGGAAGTGGAGTTTGTCGATGATCAGGTGTTCTATGAAAAACAATAGAATAAGAGGTCTAGTTGGCAGGCAAAGGGGAAGAATTCATTAAAGAAGCAAGGACGTAAGAAAAGCAAATATACATCCTGTGAAAAGTGTGGTAAAATGCATCCTGGAGAATGTTTATCCAAGTCTGGTAAGTCCTTTCGGTGTGGTAAGTCTGGTCATATTGCTCGTAAATGTAAGGAAGATGATCAAGCAGGCAATGAAAAGCCAGCGGTAAGATGTTTTAAGTGTAATGAAATGGGTCATTATGCAAACAAGTGTCCAATGAAGAACTCAACTGGGGGAAAGCAGCCATTCTACGAGCAGAAAGGGGTGGTGAAATCTTTTACAACAACCTCAACAGATGTTGGGCCATCGAATAAAGTGGTATCAGGTACACTGTTTGTTTGTTCAGATTATGCCAATGTGTTGTTTGATTCAGGGTCTACACACTCTTTCATTTCTGAGAAGTTTTCTAGTAAATTTGAAATTCCATCTCACGATATGAATCCTGAACTTATGGTAAAAACACCCAGAGGGAACGTTGAGACAAAAAAGAAATTATAAGAACCTTCTTATCCTTGTGTGTGGAAAGAATCTACCAGCAAACCTTATTATTTTGCCTCTAGTAGAGTTTGATGTTATTTTGGGCATGGACTGGATTACTGTTTATCATGTTAAGATTGACTGTAGAGCTAAAATGGTTTCTTTTCAGAAATATTTTCAGCTTGTGTACAAGAATGAACCCTTGATTTTGATAACATGTCAGGAAGTTGAGAAACTAGTAAAAGATGGAAATGAATGTTACCTTGCACATATTTTTGATAATAAAGGAACTGTTCAGATTAATGATGTGCCAGTGGTAAATGAGTATCTTGATGTTTTTCCTGATGAGTTTCCTAGTATTATTCATGATCAGGAAGTTGAATTTACGGTTGACTTAGTTCCTAATTTTAAGACAATTTCAAAACCCCCTTATCGAATGGCTCAAGTTGAACTTTTAGAGTTAAAGAAGCAATTGCATGAGTTATTAGATAAAGGTTTCATTCGACCTAGCACATCACCATGGGTTGCTCCTGTATTTCTTGTTAAAAAGAAAGATGGCTCAATGAGACTTTACATTGATTATAGAGCCTTGAAAAATATTACTGTTAAGAACAAGTATCCTTTGCCTCATATCAATGATTAGTTTGATCAGCTCCAGGGAGCTCAGTATTTTTCGAAGATTGACTTGAGGTCGGGGTACCATCAGTTGAAAGTAAAAGAAGCAGAAGATCCAAAGACTGCATTCCATACTAGATATGGCCATTATGAATTTGTAGTTATGCCTTTTGGGTTAACCAATGCACCTGCTGTATTCATGGACCTTATGAAAAGAATTTTCCATGAGTTCATGGATAAGTTTGTTGTTGTTTTCAATGATGATATTTTGGTGTTTTCTAAAAGTAAAGAGAAGCATGAAAGTCATTTAAGGGTTATCTTGCAAACTTTTAAAGAAAAGAAATTGTATGGAAAATTCAGCAAGTGTGAGTTTTGGTTACAACAAATTTCTTTCCTGGGTCACATTGTTTCAAAAGATGGCATAACTATTGATCCTGCTAGAACTAAAGTTGTTGAAGAATGGCCAAGACCCACAAATGTAACCTAGATCCGTAGTTTTCTTGGTTTGGAAGGTTACTACTGAAGGTTTGTTGAAAATTTTTCACGGTTATCTAGTCCAATGACTAAGCTAACTCCTAAGGGTGTTAAGTTAATCTGGACAAAAGAATGTGATGATTGTTTTTAGGAGTTGAAAAGAATATTGGTGAATGCTCCAGTTTTGGCGCTTCCTTCCAGGAATGGTGAGTTTGTTATATACAGTGATGCTTCGTTGAAGTGACATGGTTGTGTCCTTATGCAGAATGATCAGGTAATTTATTATGCTTCACGTTAGCTGAAAACTCATGAGGTAAATTACCCTACACGAGATTTGGAATTAGCTGCTGTTGTTTTTGATTTAAAAAATTGGATGCATAATTTGTATGGAGTAAAGTGTGAAATACATACTTATCACAAAAGTTTAAAGTATATATTCACTCAAAAATAATTGAACATGAGACAGAGGAGATGGCTGGAATTAATCAAGGATTATGATTGTACAATTCATTTACCATCCGAGAAAAGAAAATAAAGGGGCTGATGCTTTGAGTCGAAAAAGTAATGCTTCATTAACCATGCTACATTTGGAACGAGATCCTTTGGTTTTTGATTTGATGAAATTTGGCATGGAAGTTGTTTGTGTAGGAAGTCCTTCTGTTTTGTTTTAGGTATCAGTGACATCTTCCCTATCAGACAGAATCAAGCAAGCACAGAAGTAAGATAGTGAGTCTTAGAAAAAGGTAGAGATGGTTCAGAAGGGTAAGTTGCCTGAATTCAACATTGATAATGGTTGTGTTTTGAGGTTTGGGAAGAGATTGTGTGTGCCTTGTGACTCACAGTTGAAGAGAGAGTTGTTATGTGAATCTCATAGTTCTCCGTTTTCAGTTTATCCTGGTAGTACTAAGATGTACAGAGATCTGCTGGAGTATTACTGCTGGGATGGAATGAAAACAGATATTGCTGATTTTACTGTGAAGTGTTTGACTTGTCAGCAGGTTAAAGCATAGAGACAGTTATCGAAAGGGATGCTTCAGCCTCTACCAGTGCCAGAGTGGAAATGGGAGAATATATCCATGGACTTTGATGCGGGATTACCGAATACATCTCATGGTAATAATGCAATCTAGGTTATTGTTGATCGCTTGACTAAATATTCTCATTTCCTTCCTATATGAGATAATTTTTCCCTAAATCAACTTTCCCATTTGTATCTTAAAGAGATAGTCAGGTTACATGGAGTTCCTCTCTTCATTGTATCTGACTATGATCCTAGGTCTACATCTAACTTTTGTAAAGGCCTTCAGAAGTCGTTGGGTACTGAATTAAATTTTAGTACAGATTTTCATCCTCAATCAGATGGGTAGTCAGAACGAACAATTCAGACCTTGGAGGATATGCTACGAGATTGTTCGATGGATTATGAGGGAAGTTGGGACCAACATCTTTCTTTGGTTGAGTTTTCTTATAATAACAGTTTTCATTCCAGTATACAGATGGAACCATTTGAGGCATTATATGGGAAACGGTGTCGAACTCCAGCATTTTGGGATGAAGTGGGTGAAAGGAAGCTGATGGGACCATAATTGGTTGAAGAGATGGCAGAAAAAGTTCAGTTGATTCAAAAGCACATGAGAACAGATCAGAGCAGTTAGAAGAGTTATGCAGATAACCGGAGGAAGGATCTATCTTTCGAGGTAGGTGATCATGATTTTCTCAAGGTCTCTCCATGGAAAAGTGTGATGAGATTTGGTTAGAAAGGAAAGGTGAGTCCAAGGATTATTGGACCATATGAAATTCTGGAGAAAGTTGGATCAGTTGCTTACCGAGTGGCTTTACCTCCGAGTTTATCTCAGGTACACAATGTTTTCATGTTTCGATGCTGAGAAAGTATATGCCAGATCCATCTCATGTTTTGTGCCCATAGGTAGTTCAGTTGGAAGAGAATCTCTCTTATGAAGAACAACCAGTCCAGATTCTTGATCGAAGAGAGCAAGTGATGCGAAATAAGGTAATCCACCAGGTAAAGGTTTTGTGGAAAAACCATATGATTAAAGAGGAAATGTGGGAATCTAAAAATGCTATGAGGGATAAATACCCCCACTTATTTTGAAAAGTGAATGAAATTGCGAGGACGCAATTCCCAAAAGGGGGGAAGGATGTAACATCCCAGGTAAATAAAGAATAATACATTTTCATATTTATTAATATTTGCGAATTAAATATTAATTTTACTTTAAAGGGGTTGCTATGTTCGAGAGCATACCCAATACACAACAAAGAGTTTCTTTGAAATCGTACGTTGCACACTAGTAATAAAATAATATTATTTTAAATGTTAGTTAACACGTAGCCGTTGTACTAGGAGGAATGGATAGAAATAACTAAAATATGAATATATATGTTTGTTAAATGTTTTTACATTTATCTAATAAAGGATAAAGTCTTGAAATACGAAAAGAATTCAATTTTAGGCTTATATACTCTAATTTTCACAAAAGGTCCACTTATCACCTTTTGACGGTGAACTGTCATTAAATATAGTTTTGATCGATCTTATAAATTCTATTGGACCAAATATAACTCTTCTTTAGAATCGGGACATCAAAATTTACTTTGTGTACATTTTTGGTATCATTCCGATAAAGTTCATTTTTTTAATGAATAGTGTAAAATGTTGTATTTTAATTCAAAACCTCTTTTTAATATAATTTTTTAAGATGATTAGATTATCCTTTTAATTGGTTTTAAATTGAAATTAGAATATATTTTTACCATTAAATCCAATAGTGGTCGTTGGAATTAATTTCACTGTGAAATCAGACCTAAACTAGTGTCAATCTTTCGATACTTATTGTTTCATAAAAACACGCTATTTGCTCGGAAACCGGGAATTAATTATTAAATTAATTAATGCAACTTATATGTTGTGAATTTAGTAAAATGGACTTCATATTTTAATTCTTAATATCAAATATATCTTACGGTGAAGTTTTGGTATTTTTCTGAAAAACTTCAATTTTTGATGAATAGTGAAACCACTAAGTGGTACTTATAAAAACTGATTTGTCGTTTAAATGAAATTTTACCATTTCTATGTTTTGAATTTCAAAAATATGACATACATGGTTGTAATTACGAAGTAAAATGTGGTTCAATGAGATTAAAATAATTTTTTGGTAAATAGTAACTTTTAAGTTCTTAATCGCGATTAGAGGTAATTAGTGCAATTTAAGGAAAAAATGATATTATAATAAAATGAAAATACCTTGAAACATGTCCTACCCTTATTGGATGTGTCATGGCCGACCACTACAAGTCATGGGTCAACTTGGGGACCACATGGAGCCACTTTGTTTGGGAAATGACATAAATAACTTTTTATTGAATGTTAAAGTAAAAATGACACACACATGAAATGTTTTACTAAAAAATTTTTTACATGGGGTTATAAAAGTCAGATTTTTGACTATAAATATTTATTATAAAGATAAAAATATTTCATACATCATGATATTTTTTTTATAATTTTTAGACATTAAATAAATTAAAATATTTATGACATCATGATGATGCAGTGATGACCTCATTATTTAACAATTTAAAAAAATGGAAAGATAATGTAAAATCTAAGACCTAAACATGGCTAAAACCTATTGGATGGGTAAATTTAGAACCCTTGTCACCTTATCCTCAAAACAAATCAATTTGGGACCTCTTAAATCCGAATATCAGTTTAAAATAATGTGACTTTTCTTTACATTCCAAGAGTGCCCCTCCTCTCCTCTTATAAAAGGCCCCCACCTCTACCTCTTTACCCACACTTCCAAAGCCTTTGACTCGGCCAACCCCTGCCCATTTTGTCTCTCCACTTCCCTCTCTTACTCCTTGAAGCCTCACTTTGGGCAGAAGTCTTCCCAACGAAGCCTTTGAGCTCAAATCTAAGAGAGTTACCCTATTTTAAGGTAATGTCTTCTTTTGAGTCCTTTTGTTTTATTTTGCTTCTCCAACCCCCTAAACTCTTTTATTCTTTTCTTTTGTAAAAACTCTTTTATCCTCAATATAGTAGGATTTTTTTATAAAAAGGACTCGAGCTACACTTACACACACCAATATCTAATGGTTAAAGAGCATACTGTTTCAGTGGATGGCGAATTTCTGCCTCCCGAAATGATGATTGTTTAACATTATTTTAACACCTTCAAAGGTGGCCATTAAGATGAAAATATATTTATATATGAAATATAATATTTTTATTCTTTCCTTAAGCTTCTGTATTTTTCATTTTGGGCATACCTTTATGGTTTCCATTATGGGTAAACATGATATCTTCATTTAAGGAAGAGCGGACTACCGTTCCCTCAAAGTGATGTGATTCGTTAATTCCATATGTGGGACGTATAAAGGATGGATTTAAAGTTATTATATATGATATTATACTGGAATTATAATATACCTCTATATAATTATTATTTATTTCCATTAAAGTATGAGATAGAAATGAAAGTAGTGTTCATGCATACGTACGACTTACCGTCTCCAGGAACGGTGCATTTCATTTCTTATCCCCAAATGTAATGTACTATTAAAAGTACATGTATATAATGGATATATATAATTAATGATACATATAAATGATGAATATAATTCTGGAATTAAAATATATGTACCTCTCATTTATTTTTAATTCCATTAATACGACAAAAAAATGAAAGTAGCGTTCATGCGTACGTACGACTTACCGTCTCCATGAATGGTGCATTTCATTTCTTACCTATAAATGATTATGTGATATTATAAATACATGTATATGCTAGATATATATGATATATATGATATCCAAATAAGGAATTTCATTTTGGATATAAATAACCTTTTACCACACGAACAACATGTAATTGTAAGAAGTCCACTTTCGACTTAAGAACCAAATAACGACAAAACAAACATTATTAACCTAAATGGTTACATAATGTTTATAACATGGCAATAAGTGATATAAAAGGAATAATGATCTTTAAAAAGGTTCTTAACCAAGTAGAAATTAACTCAAGTTTATTATTCAGGATGTTAAAGAACAATCGAGTCAAGCCGGACCCGAGGTAAGGGACTTCGTCTCAATCTACTTTCATTGAGGAATATTTCGTTTTATACACAACTTTCTTTAATACAGTGTATAAACCCCTTTGAATTTTACTTTTATACAAAATGAATCTTTTTCTACGAATCGTTTTACTAAACGAAAAAAATGAATTTTTTTTAACGTACGCGGTGACAACGACTATTTCCGCCGCCACGAGTATTATTTGGTCATTTTCTTCCTCAACAAGCCGTAATGTTTTTAAAATAAAATAAATACCATATACTCTTTTATGTATTTTGGTATTGAAAATGGTTTTGATAAAGGATTCTATTATGTCAATATATTTATGATATATTTTGATTGAAATGTGGAAATTTTATCATTCCTTTATATTGGTTTTATGTTTTATGATTTTATATTGGTACGTGGACATTTTAACGGGTGGTTACATGATAAACCATATGACGGGTGGTGCCGTGAATACCAGGACGGGTGGTTACGTTATAACCTTCAATGCATTGGGTATGGAAGTCGTCCGTATGGCTATTCCATTAAGTATGTATGGAAGTTGGCCGTATGGCTATTCCATTAAGTGATATGTGTGGAAGTTGATCGTATGGTTATTCCACTTAAGTATGTTTATGTCTCAAGTTACCTTTATATATGTTATGTGCTCTTTATATGGGTATTATGGTAATCCTTTGGTTACAAAAAGGTAAGTAATGATATTTTATTCAGTGAAGAGTTTTTTTACTACTTCATGAAGGCGAAGGTATTACTTTGATAATGTATACATGGTTTACCTGATGTTTGAAAAACTAACAGTTTTCATTCTTTATGTATACCTTACTGAGCTTTTTATTCTCACCCCAAGTTATTTTTGAAATGTATTTCACAGGGCTTAATGTGGAATAAGGTCAAGGATGGGATCAAGGGAATGTCATGCTATATAACACATGGAACTAGACATGATTCTTTTTAAGAGTTTTTTTATTCTATGGAATCTTGGTAGAAGTGTCTACTTTGTAAATCTTTTGAGATGTAATAGTTATGTTATAATTCTCTAAAACTCTAAACCTGAAAAGATCCTCAATGTGAATTATTCATTTAATTCAAATTAAGTAATGTTTAAGGATGGGGCCTTATAAAAACAATCAAGAACCTTGTTTCTTTGTAATATCAAGATCATAATAAATCAATGTGAGACTAAAATAAAACTTCACAATCTTTTCCAAATCATTTCTTAAATCATTTCAATCTCCTCAAATATCATGTAATATCCCAATAAATACATATAAATAAAAGGATCATCTAAAAAATTCCATAGAAATAATAAACATGAAATGGAAACATAATCTGTGAGTCAATAGTGTAATATCATATCATAATTATTTTTCACTGGGTAATCACATGGTGTCATAAGATAAAGAACACGGTATCGTAATATTAGGGTATCATGAGATGTATGGTGTAATCATAAAATATGACATAAATATAAGTCATAAAATACCCTCAATACATTTTCATCGGATATATAGAGTCCCATAATTGATTAGGTTCACTCTATAACCCACATATGATAATATATCAGACTGATACATTAACTAAGGGATTTGAGCTGTATATAATTTTTGGCCATCGGTCTCATTAATACCATTTACATGCATATTTTTGACACAGAAAGAAATTAATCATATGGAATAATCATATAAACTACCAATTAAAATAAAATGGGTTTCATAATCATTCATTATGTCCCAATCAAGATATTTTTTTAAATAATTAATTTGGGAAATAGAAATAATGCATCTATTACCCAATGAATATAGTATAACATAATATAGGAATATTTTTTATAATAAAAAATTCATTATATAGATAAAATAAAAAACCTAAAAGTTCATCTTCATTGATAAAATAATGTTAGTGGACTACATGAATATATTGGGAGAAAAAGATCAGTTTCAATTTGAAGTCAGTTATTCAAAATAACAAAATATACAAAATATTATAGAAATAATATTCTTAAAATATATACATAGATTATTATAAATTATTTATTATATATTTTAGTGGTATTTATGGTTTTTAATTAAATATATGTGGTATAAGATAAAATTAAAACATCCTCTATGCTATTGAAAAAAGGGAAAAAAGAGCATCATTTGAAACTAACAAGAATATATCATTCAAAAAAATTATACAAATTGAACCATATATAACCATTCATTAAATATATATTTTTTCCAATATTAAAAATAATCTATATTATATTTTTAAGAAACATGTATTTGGAAGAAAATGGATTTTTGAAAAAATATGAAAATTCTGTAATCTAATAAATTAATGTTTCTCAAAAATTTTACATTAAGAAACTGGGATTACAGTGTAATTAATTGAAACATTATAGAATTAATAGAGTGAATGAAGTTTAAATGATTTTTTACAAGGATCCAACAAAAAATCAATAATAAATTAGATTTATTACAGGTAAATTGAAACATAATCCCCTACCACTTAAGTTAATTTTTAATCATTCATCTCATGCATAAAAAAGATTCATTATATATTATTATATAATGAATTACTAATTATTCGTTATATAATATGTTAATTTTAATATTATTCACCATTTAAAATAAATTAGACTGAAATAAATAATTTTTGTCTCAAAGAATGATGTTCTGGGACAAGACGCTTACCTCGAGTCCAAGCATTGTCATATATTTATTTTATCTCTTTTATAATTATATAACATCAATTAATTTTTTTTAAATACTTTTTAATGTATAATACATTATAATAATACCACATTTCTCATTTATTTTAATGGAACGATTAATTATATATTTTATTATGTCCACATAGGTTGTTTTGAGGATGTTAAGTTCATAAATTTATAATGGAATTAGTGTAATTATAGTGGTCAAGATATTCACTATTTGAACAAATAAAGAACAATAATAATTACATAGTTATAATTTTTATACCAAATTTTTTTCTAATATCATATATGAATTAATGTTTTGAAAAATGAACTGTGTTTCAATCAAGTGGATAGACGGCCATACATTCACATGAGTTACGTTTCCAATTAACAGGGACCACGATATGAAAAATAAAAGAATAATTTATGCTTATAAAATTATAAAAATATAATAAATATAAATATATTTATTTAAATTCAATCTCAAATACCATCAATGAAATTCCATTATAATAAAATTCACATCACATCAGACGGTTGTTCTCCTCCATTTACATGAATGGTGTTTGTATTTTTTTGATGGATGGTAAGCTAATATGGTATATGAAATGATAATTTTCATAATTTTCATTTCGTAATTAATATATTATATATACATTATCTATATCATCATTAAAATACATGTTAGGTGATGATGAAAAATGAATTACATTTGTTTATGATTTCGTAGTCTATCATACAACAATCTTCTATTTCATTTCCAATTTGAGAGAATATATGTTTGGTGAGTTATATCGTAGAAAAAATATGAAATCCCATTACATAGATGATATTTTATATTATATTTCAATTATTAATACATAATTTAAAATGTAAAATTAATAATTAATAAGAGGTTCTCAGTTAAGATGATTAACATCACTATGAATTGCCTCTGTTGGATCTCTTATTTAGGATGCAATGGTTGGAGTCATGGGAAACAAATATATCTATATAATGTGGATAATGATGATGGGGTAAGAATCATGGAATCTTATGGTATGGGAAAATTTAATGATATGTGTATTGTACTGACCATGTGGGGTTTCATTTTATAATTATGGAGGAGTGGAAGTTTAGTAAATACCAAAAACTATTCAATAAATAGATTTCACGCACAAGAAATGTACCCTAAAAATTGATAAATAAGAGGATTTAAATAGAGATATGATTGAGCTCCATATTAAAATCTAAAAATACATATTATTTAAACATGTTTTCATTTTTACCTCTAAGGTATTTAAATTATTCCACTTTAATATTTTCACCGCTGTAATTTTTTTACTAATTTTACTATTAATTATTGAAAAAATATTTAAAATTAACATATATGATAATTTATTTGTTTATATATATGGAATATATTTTATCAAATTCATTTCACATAATTGGAAGAAATTAATTGAGTAAAAAACCGTCATGTAAGATGAAAATTGGGTTTTGGAAAGATAAACTTTAAAACTGAAAGACAACATTATATTAATCCTATAAATATATATCATCATTAAATAAATTTAAGTTCAAAGAATGGATATATAATCTATAAACTCATTTTAAATGAAACTAAATTATGGATTGTTTTAATTAATTATCATGTTGGAACGTTACACACTTTCAAACAGTTTTTTGGAAAAGGTTTTTTTAAACAAAAAAATAAAAATAAACTAAAATCTAGTATATTGGAGATTAAAATTACAGTAATTTTATTTTATATGATTAAATAATATTTTTGTTAATTTAAAATAATATTTCAGTAATAATGGTACTTCAAAATTTAATAATTTATTAAATAAAATTGTGGATTTACATAAATAAGTATTTTTATCTATTCACTAAGAAATGTTTGTCTTCCAAAAAATATAAAAATGTTACCCTATGTTGATATATAAATATGATACAAAAATTGATGTTGATTTTATAAAATCATTTAATAATTTTCATGAATTTGTAAATATGTTTTCACACAAATGTAATAACATTCATTTTTTAAGGGATTACATTTTCAATAGAATATAATAAATTTTTTAATGTTTAGTTATTTTTTATTAAGAATTAATAAATATATTTTTATTAACTATCATATATATATATATATATTTAATAATTATTATTATACTCTTTATATTTTATAACTTATCAACATGGCTATATCAATCACAGTATAATTATAATAATTTAATTTCATATACATGTTTGTTCAAAATCATTGTTGATTTTTGAACATTCCATCTACAATAGAGTTTTTTTAAAAGCTAGTTTTTTACAAAACCAATTTAGGTAATGTGTCAGATTTATTTTTTTACTCATTTTTATTAAATATTCTACTATATGATTTTACAAATGGTTACTATTGGATAATTCTAATGATAATTCAAGTTATAATCACCCAACATATACTTTAAATATTATTATAGTCATGTGGATATAGATTGTTTTATTGTTGGGATATTATTTTTCATGAAGTGGTTAATGAGATATTAGAGCCTCAATGTCACTTATGAGGATATTTTTTAGTGTTTAGATTTAGGTTCCTTTTATTCCATTACATTCATGATTTCTACTTGGATTCCTTTTTATTCTATTAAGTGTAGGATTTATTTTTTGGTTGTTTAAATATTATCTATTAATATACAAATCATTTAGTGAAAATACTCCAATTTGGATTTATATTATACCTTCGGTGATGATTTTAAACTGGGGGCATATTGGTTGAAGGCTTCAAGAATCATTATATCTCTCATGTCATGGTGTCCCAGTGGGTGGGGGATTTGGGTTTTCACATCCATTATATAAGAATTAAAATGGTTTTTATGATTAATAAAAAACAATCTCATTATCTGTATATTTCCAAAGAACTCATTGACTATATCCTCCTTAATAATCCAAATATAAGGTATCATATTAATAAGGTCTAGGGGTAATATTAATCTTCATGCATAAGTAATTTGGACTAATATAAGGCTTATACCATAAGAATACTAATTATAGTGTATGAAAATCTTTATAGTTCTATAATGTGTGTTATCTAGAATGAAAAATTACTTTTATTATACATGAGAGATACCCATTTATATAAATCTCACAGACATGTTGATATTAATTTCTCAATGGATGATATGCCTTTCTATGATGATCATTGAACATTCATAATTCATAGTCAAACAATTGGATTTTATTAACATTATACATTCATGAAATCTCTATAAAAAAGTATTAATTATATTGAAAAAATTTCATTATATAACATTATATATTTTTAAATTGATAAAATCCATTGGGAATATTCCAAAAATAGAATAAAAATGCATTAATATAAGAAATTTTCTAATATATAAAACATCATTTCCCATTTTCCTTGTATTTGGTAGTATTTTTTAAAACATATTACATATCCATGTAACATAATTTAAACAACTATGTGTCACTTACATCACCACTTTTTATCCAACTAATAAAATACTTCAACAGAACACTAATGGCAAGTTCACAAAATTTGTAAAATTGTAATCTTAATAATGGTGATTTAAATATTTTTTAATCCATAAATTTATATATTAAAAAAACTATTGAAATATTTTTATTACATAATATCTCATATTATGATTCAATAAACATTTATTTATTGTAATGTATAACACTTATTCATTTTTATAAGAATAAATACATTAATTTTGATCATTTATAATGATAAATTACAAAGGTATTACCTTATTTTATAATTTTAATATTATATTCTATGTTTTTTATGATTTTATTTCAATTTAATTAGTATAATTATTTTTTATTATATTTTTATCTTCTCTATGTTAAAATATACTCACATTGGATTCTAGAAAATAACATTTTCTTAAAATAAAATTCAATATAAAAAAAATTTGGCTAAAAAATTAACACTTATTTAATATTATATGACTATTTAACAAAATATTCATCATTACTATATCTTATATAAATTATTTTCATTTTAGAGTACTATCCTAAAAATAAAAAAATTTATTTGTCATAATATTTACTTCATAGATGGGGTGTACTCTTAAACTCATACGATAATAAATAAAATGGATAAAAATCAATTATTATATGACAAATTATTTTTTAGATTTTTTAAAAATCATGTTACTAAATTGATCAAATCACATACTGTGTGTTAAAACTATCATTTTATTTAAAAGATCCTTTTTTATAAATATATAATCCTATAACATAATAGAAAAATGAATTTTCGAAAACATACAAAAATTTTATTTTTAAATCCATTATTGTTGAAGCCATATGTTTCATTTTGTATCCATATAATCAAATCTTGCAACACTATTTATGAAATAATAAAGAATTACTTATGGATTATTAAATTTTAACTACTATATATATTCCTGATAGTTCTTAAATTTAATGTTAGTGTTATAACTCAGACATAGTTTTACCATAGTTAAACGACATCAAGAAAACATGAGATTCCTTATATTTCAATGACTTTTTTTGTTACAATTTATACATTTAAGAATAAAATTAATTAATAATTATCATTCAATTCATATCTAATATAATATTTTCCCACAGTATATGAATCTTTTTAAATTATTAATAAGCCTTCCTTATCTCTCATGAATTCTTAAAGAATGCTATTCTTCTCTATAAATCATGGGTAATAAATTTCATCATAGACTAGGGAAATGGATACATAATAAGTTTAAGATAAACTAATTTTCAATGGAATGATTATACAATATGATATTGTTGAATAATAATGGAATGAATAATGATGGAATGAGTAATATGGATGGAAATAAATAAAAATAAAATAATTATATATTACTAATCACGTGAGCTTGAAATTAATCCATGGTCATCAATATAAATAAATACATTATCAATAATAGTTCATTTCATAATGATGGAACGTATAATGTAAATCTAATTAATGAAATATTTTAAGAAATTAAATACCATTAAGGTCTCATTTGGAGACATTTTTTTATATAGGAAGTGGTTAATACATCTACATAAATCGGTAGTAATGCACCATATATGCATGATACATTCACTAATGAGAACTATTAATCCATGCAATTTCTATAACATTAACTACAAGTCATTAATTTCTCAAATTATCTCATTATTTGAAGTAATTATTAAAGAATACAAAACATAACCAACATTCATTAGTAGCCAATTAATATACTTATTGAAATTAAATTTAAATGAGTTATCAAAATATATCCTTAATAAAAAATATTTAATATTTATCTGTGTATGAATTCCTCTATATAATACTCTTCGAAGTAATTGATTTATGGTTAACTCAATAATTTCCACAATCTAATATGTGTGTGACTATCTAGGTGATTGAAAATAAATCAATTTAATGACTAATTAGGTATTAAAACTAAAAATAATTGGAAGAAGAAACTATAAAAGATAATGAATATGATTTTAAAAAAAATATTTTTATAAATAAATATATATAAATCAAAGGAAACAATCGGTGTAATAATCATTAAAAAAGGAGTTCATGATAAAAAACATTAAATCAACATATAAATATGTGCATTAAAAATATAATTCAATGATATCATGGAATTTTTCAATCATATAATAATTTTCAAGAAGAATTATTATAACCCAATTAACATAATTTCTGTTATCAAAAAACATAATTCTTTCACACCATCTATATGAAATTATGTTTATAATTCAAAACATGTCATGAAAAAAATATTTTGATATGAAAAACCATTACCTTTATTATTGGTTAAAAAAGTGTGATGAAATCTTATATAGAATAAAATATCTCAATATCCTAATTTTGAAAAATTTCACAAAATATAATATTTTATAAAAAACATTTATGATTTTTTCATTAAAAATTTAATAGTCATTTATATTTTATTACCCAGATCATATGTTACTGGTTTTGTTTACCAGTTTATTACCAGTAACACAGTATTAATATCATTTCGTTATTATTGAATCACATTTCATAAACAGATGGTCATTTTAGATATTAGAAATTTATTATTTTTAATTACATTAAATCATATTATTGAATTTCACAATTATTTCTTTCATGATCCATAATGAAGAAGCCAGTGAACATATTGTTTAAGTAATCATAAAAAAACAAGGGTTTCATATTAATAAGAGTTAGATAATATAATTAAGGTTTAAATAACATAACGAATTAATATTTACTTATTTTTATCCAATATAATCATTAATTATGTTTACTTTGTTTTCTCTAGTTGAAATATATATAATTGTTAATATAAGTTGTTAAGGATAACTAAAAAACTAGAACTTATAATTTTAGGATCACTATATTCTGTAAATTTATTATATTGACCATCTATTATTTTTAAATAAGTATAATGAGATAATTTATATTTAATTATGGTGGTGAATCATATTATGATAGATTATGATAAATAATAAATGACTATACATAAAAAAATAATGATCCACTTTCAAGAAATTGTAGTCCTCACGTAGTCATGAGAAATTCATACATTTTAAATTAATTAGAAGCAAGATAAGTGATAATTGATATTATATTAATCTTAATAATGATATAAATAAATTATTATTCATTTTAATATACATTTATAACAATCCATTAATTTTGGGGATGATTCATCATGGACATTATTCATGGAGGTAGTATTCCACATAGAGGCATGAAAACGTCCTTATTTTTAAAAATGATTTTGGAGAAATAAAGAAAATGGATTTTAAACCCATTTAATAAAATTTCAAAATATTGGTAATTTTTATTATATCATGCATTCATGGACATTCTATGATAGATGGGGTAGAGTAAGAAGATAATTAAGAGATCTCGGTTCAGAATATTTCATAATCCTTTGGATGTTGTCCATTAGATAACACCTTAAGGATCCCTTTCATAGTCATTGAAATACTTATTTTAATATACACCGAATAAATAGTTTTTCTAAAAATTATTAATAATTTTTTTCGGTCCATCCATTATAATTTTCAATGAAAAATGTATCCTATTATTTTTCAAACATTTATATTTTAAATATTTTATTTAAAAACAATTAGGTTATATTCAATAAGAAATGTTATCATGATATTTTAAAGGTATATTCATTAAAGATAACACTCATTGATGTTTTAGGTATATGAAACATTGATATAATATATATTACTTCTTTTAAGGGTTTATGGTGACACAAAATTGATGTTCCATACCATTGATTCAAAATTGATAATTGATGACTTCTACGGAATTATGAGAATCAATTATTCATATTATTACTAATATCCAGAATGTAACGACCTGAAATTTTGAATAAATCTTGTTTCCTAATTTTATGTGTTATTTTATTTTATTTTTATACTCAACAAAAATTTTTCAATTGATAACATGAGTATAATTAAAATGAGACGGTTGGGTTTTGACTGGTATATGACCATTGGTCAATATGACGGCTGGAAACTAAATGTTTTGATTTTTGTCTCTAAATACAAGTAATCTTGGTTAATTATTATATAAAGAAGATTTTATGGCCTCGCCCAGTAGTCTTGGACCGATGGAATCCCATCTAACAGAACATGGGAAGGAGGTAGCACCACTTGGCTTTGCTCTGGACCAAACCCAAGCTGAACTTCATCATGTGAAGCTAGAAAGGAATCACCTTCACGAGAAGTTCAAAATAATAGAAATTACTACTCGTGCGTTGTTGGCCGAGCCTCCCTCAGATTCTCTCACCTTAGCACACCTTACACTTAGGTCCTATGCTGGCGTGATAAGGGGCTATTTAAGGAGACCGTAACTGCCTTTCATAATCCTTTGTTTTAAATAAAAATTGGGATTTCTTCTTATGATGATGTTTATGAATTTTCAAATGACCGGATAATTATAGTATGCATATTTTTGATGAATTTTAGAAACAGGATATTTTAAAAATGTTTATGTAAACCTTAAATAATTAAAAATGTGTAATGATTTTCCAAAAATGGTCTTCCACAATTATGTTCAGTACGAAATTTAAGTTCTAATAAGATCAACCTGATTTTTGATGAATAGTAAATTATGAATTGTGATTTTATGATTAGGATTAGTAATGTGTCCAAATCGATTAGTAATCTCACTTAAAGAATGTATTAATATAATCTAGGCACCTTGATTAAGTAATGTGATTCAATAAAATGGTTAAATAATTGTTTCATAAATTATTATTCAGGTATTTGTTTTTTTTAGGTGAATAGTGTTTTTTAATTAAAAATTAACTTAAAAATGTTTAGAAAATTATTTTTATAAAATAGATTTCATTTTTTAACTCAGAGAATCGATATTATGTTAGGGTAATTTTTTGGGGATTTTTCTGAAAAAAATGAATTTTCGGTGAATAGTGCATTTATTTAAAAAATAAATTAAAAATATTTAGAAAAATATTTTTATAAAATGGAGTTCATTTTTTTAATCAGAGCATTGATATTTGGTTAAGGAGAAATTTTGGGATTTTTCTGAGAAAGTTGAATTTTCAGGGAATAGTAAAAATACAGTTTTAGGGTTTCGGTATGTTTAATGACATCATAACTGTGTAATAATGATTTCATGAGATATTTTAAGGGATGGACGACCAAAGTTTATGAATTTTTGTATTTTAGGCCCCATGTGGCCTAACTCTATGGGAAATATAATGGGAGAGCACATGGTTTTGAGAAAACCGCTTTTGAGGTGTCCTTTGGCCATTAATGCCTTGTCCCCTCACTTTCCCAATAAATACCAAGCCATCATCTCATCCATTTCGACTCCCCACTCTCACCCAACTAATTTTGGTTCTCATTACCTCCCAAGGAGTCCTCCCAAGTTTCCCCCAAGCCCTCAATGTCCAAACCATGGAGTTTTAAGAGTTACATTTTAAGGTAAGGGATCTGACCTCTCTCTTTCTTTTCATGTAATCTCTTTTATGTCATTCCTTTTATGCTCCATGTTCTTATGTGATAGGATGTTCTTTTATATTCCTCTTACTTCCCTTTTCATGTTTTTATGATGAGAGATCCCCTCTTACTCTCATCATTTCGTTTTATGAAAGTTTAAGTGACGTCGTTAGGCTGCCGATTTTTTAAGGGATTCTTTCACACTTCTCATTTTTCAAGTTCTATTTTCATGTCAAGTCTTTCACATTTATTTTTTTTATGTTGGGGTATTATCTCTATATCTATCATACTGATTTTTATGATCATATGATGAGAGACTCTATTTGATCTTGTCAATTCATTTTTATTGAAGTTTAAGTGATGCCGTTAGGCTGCCGAATTTTTATAAGATAAATTTTATTTCTGTCTTACTTCAATGTTTTTAATTTAAAATGGTATGTCCTTAAAATTTCATTACCATGAATCATATCCTTTATATTCTGCCCCTATACTATTTTTATAGATCATTTATGAGTTTGTGACCCATGTCCCCTCTCTTTTCAACGTTTTCTAAAACCCTGTAACGTAGCCGTTATGCTGTAGAATTTTCTTCTAAAAATGCCTCTCTCTTTTTCTCAAAATTATTTTATGTTATTAAGTTAACACTCAAAGATATTATTTCTATAGGGGTATTCACATATATATAAAAATTCACTATTTTAAATTCTGGTATTTACTTACATGAAACCCGCTTTCCCATTCCGTGGGTTTAAAGTGACATAATGATCATGCCATTAAAGCAGTTTTTAAAACGATATGATTATGATATGAAACCCATTTATTTTATGCTATATGGGTTGTTTATGAAATGACTGATGATGATATATGTGTCTCCCATGATAATAAAAAATGTCAATGGTGCGCCCAGATAGCGCTCCAATGCATTGGGTAAAGACTTAATCTCTAGAGATGATTTTTTAGATTGATACCTTGGTGAATAACCTTGTTAATTTTTAATGACACATTGGGGATGGACCTTGGTGAAACGAAATGATTGTCAATATTAAATGCTGAAACCACATCTTCATGTTATGAAAAATGTTATTTTTATTATGATATATCTCATTGTTTCTTTCTCATTCTTTAAAGTTCTTTTCATGTCCTTATTGAAGTATCTCAAGTTCACTTGTAAAATGTTTCTCTTGTTTCCCTTACTGGGCCTTCTGCTCACCCTTTCTTTTGATGTATGTCCTCAGGTTATGAGATGCAGTAATGAACCTAGGATGAACTTAAGGAGAATCCTTTCAAGTGTTTATGAAGAATGCTTTATGTTATTTTTATGTATTATGTTCCTGGTTTCCAAGACACTAAACCTTAAAGATCCTCAATTTTGTGTAATGTAATGAAAGTTTATGTTATAAAAAGGAGGGATGCTATAGTTGGTATCAAAGGATGGGTTAGTTATTTGTGTAATTTTTGATATGAAAACTCTAGGAACAACCCTATAGAAAAGTTTAAAAATAGGAAATCTTCCTGGTATTTTGGTGAGTATTGAGTAAGGGGTTTACAAGAAAATACATCCCTGTCTGGATACGAGCAGGTAGAGGTGGCTCTGGAACAGATGTACATAGGGGTAAAACCTGAAAACACTGATTTGAGCTAGACTTGAACGGGAAATGGTACACGACAACGGGCCTTGATGCATTCTTGGTTACGACACTCCCTGGGGATATGCTTTGGTAAATTCATAAGCTTAGTATGAACCATTATTAAAGGAACACGGATAAAACAAAATAAAGATTAACATAAGAATATATGATCATGGATAACCTATTTTGAAACCTATGGGATCACAAGTTAGGGTATACTTTTCTTCTACATGTTATCCTTATATGATTTAAGCCCCTTTTCATGATTATTGGTTAAGTATTTGAGCCTCTAATTATACTTTCTCTTCATAGTTAATGGTGGGAAATGGAAGAACATGTCCCAACAACAAATGTGATAGGGAATGCGACGATTTCCATATTAATATGACAGGTATGATTAGGGGATTAAATGATTATTATTATTTTAGAATACATTCTCTATTTTGGGGACCCTATATGATCGAGGTAAATAGATTACTATGGTATTTTTATTGAAGAGAAAGGTTGACTTATATTTTGAAGAATCAATGAATTTAAGGTGGACTTATTGTAATTTAGGTTACTTATGGGAATGATTAACCTATCATGGGTAAAATATTTTTAGGTTAGCTACTTTTGTTAGAAAATTTTAGGAGTGGTTGATGTTGTTTGGAGATGAACAATGAAGTTTATTGTGTAAGACTATTTTATCAAATCCCTCTTGTATTTGGGTTTCAATCTTAGTTTGGTTTAATTTTGAGGAATTTTAAGGACCATTATTTATGGAATGGTCTATGATGAACTTTGGGTAGTACCATGGAACTTTGATGATTTAAAAGTAGTTTCCATTCCAATGGGATTCTTTTTTTTCTGAAGAGTTGTTTTACCTTACCCTTTCTGTTTTTGGGATAATGTTTAAAGATAGAAGAAATTGATAGTTAATCATTTGTGGATTATGTGATTCTATAGAAGATGATTCTTGTGTTTTGATGAGACCAAGTAGTTTTGAATGCTCATCATTTGGAGAAAAGATTATTTTTGGGTAGAAACTTATTAAAGGATGAAACTCTACAAAAGGTAGGTATATATTCTTATGTTCTATATTGTAAATGAATTCCACAAAATTATTAAAAGGAACGTAAAACAAAAACGTTGTTGGTTTACGTTTCCTACTAGGTAATCAAAGATTGTTTACACACATCATAATTTTGGGATTTTCTTATGGTTAACTTTGTTCTAATAATGTTTTTTATCACTCTCCCTCGGAACATGACCCTTTTTTTCTCCTCCATATCCATGCTTTCCTACATGGAATCCTAGTGTGGTTTAACTCGGGTGACCTTTGTACTTACCTTTCATTCTTTTAAAGTAATAGTTTTACTGACTCCTTTTCCGATGTGGGACTTTCAATGAAATTTCAAAACCCAATTTTAAAAATTGCGAGGACGCAATTTCTTAAGGGGGGAAGATTGTAATGACCCAAAATTCTGAATAAATCTTGTTTCCTAATTTTATGTGTTATTTTATTTAATTTTTATACTCAACAAAAATGGTTCATTTGATAACATGAGTATAATAAAAATGAGACCATTGGGTTTTGATTTCTATATGACCATTGGTCAATATGACCGCTGGAAACTAAACATTTTGATTTTTGTCTCTAAATAAAAGTAATCTTGGTTAATTATTATAGAAAGAAGATTTTATGGCCTCTCCCAATAGTCTTGGACCGATTGAAGCCCGTCTAATAGAACATGGGAAGGAGGTAGCACCACTGGGCTTTTCTCTGGACCAAACCCAAGCTGAACTTCATCATTCGAAGCTAGAACGGAATCACCTTCGCGAGAAGTTAAAAATAATAGAAATTACTACTCGTGCGATGTTGGTCGAGCCTCCCTCAGATTCTCTCACCTTAGAACACCTTACACTTAAGTCCTATGCTGGCGTGATAATGGGCTATTTAAGGAGACCGTAACTGCCTTGCGTAATCCTTTGTTTTAAATAAAAATTGGGATTTCTTCTTATGATGATGTTTATGAATTTTCAAATAACCGGATAATTATAGTATGCATATTTTTGATGAATTTTAGAAAAAGGGTATTTTAAAAATGTTTATGTAAACCTTAAATAATTAAAAATGTGTAATGATTTTCAAAAAATTGTCTACTACAATTATGTTCACTACGAAATTTAGATTCTAATAAGATAAACATGATTTTTGATGAATATTAAATTATGAATAGTGATTTTATGATTAGGATTAGAAATGTGTCCAAATGGATTAGTAATCTCACTTAAAGAAAGTATTAATATAATCTAGGCACCTTGATTAAGTAATGGGATTCAATAAAATGGTTAAATAATGGTTTCATAAATTATTATTCAGGTATTAGTTTTTTTCAGGTGAATAGTGTTTTTTAATTAAAACTTAAATTAAAAATGTTTAGAATTTTATTTTTGTAAAATGGATTTCATTTTTGAACTCAGAGCATTGATATTTTGTTAAGGTAATTTTTGGAAATTTTTCTGAAAAAAATGAATTTTCGGTGAATAGTGTATTTATTTAAATAATAAATTAAAACTATTTAGAAAATTATTTTTATAAAATAGAGTTCATTTTTTAAATCAGAGCATTGATATTTGGTTAAGGTGAAATTTTGGGATTTTTCTGAGAAAGATGAATTTTTAGTGAATAGTAAAAATGCAGTTTTAGGGTTTCAGTATGTTTAATGACATCATAACTATGTCATGATGATGTCCTGAGATATTTAAAGGATTGGCCGACCAAAGGTGATGAATTATATTATTGGGGGCCCCATGTGGCCGAACTCCATGGGAAATATCATGGGAAATAACATGGTTTTGAGAAAACCACTTTTGAGGTGTCCCTTGGCCATTAATGCCTTGTCCCCTCACTTTCCTTATAAATACAAAGCCATCCTCTCATCCATTTCGATTCCCCATTTCCCCCCAACGAATTTCTGGTCTCATTACCTCCAAAGGAGTCTTCCAAAGGTGCCCCCAAGCCCTCAAGGTCCAAACCATTGAGTTTTAAGAGTTACATTTTAAGGTAAGGGATCCGACCTCTCTCTTTCATTTCATGTAATCTCTTTTATGCCATTCCTTTTATGCTCCATGTTCTTATGTGAGAGGATGTTATTTTATATTCCTCTTACATCCCTTTTAATGTTTTTATGATGAGTGATCCCCTCTTACTCTCATCATTTCATTTTATGAATGTTTAAGCGACGTCATTAGGTTGCCGAATTTTTAAGGGATTCTTTCACCCTTCTCATTTTTCAAGTTCTATTTTCATGTCATGTCTTTCAAGTTCCTTTTTGTTATGTTGGGGTACGATATCTATTTCTATAATACTTATCTTTTATGATCATATGATGAGAGACCCTATTTGATCTTGTAAATTCATTTTTATTGAAGTTTAAGTGACGTCGTTAGGCTGTCAAATTTTTATAAGAGAAATCTTATTTCTGTCTTACTTCCATGTTTTTCATTTCAAATGGTATGTCCTTCAAATTTCATTACCATGAATCATGTCCTTTATGTTCTGCCCCTATACTATTTTTATAGATCATTTATGAGTTGGTGACCCATGTCCCCTCTTTTTTCAACGTTTTCTAAAACCCTGTAACGTAGCTGTTATGCTACAGAATTTTCATCTCAAAATGTCTCTATCTTTTTCTCAAAATTATTTTATGTTATTAAGTGAATACTCAAAGCTCTTATTTCTACAGGGGTATTCACATATATATATCAAAATTCTCTATTTTAAATTCTGGGATTTACTTACATGAAACCCGCTTTCCCTTTCCGTGGGTTTAAAGTGACATAATGATCATGCCATTAAAGAAGTTTTTAAAACATTATGATTATGAAATGAAAACCATTTATCTTATGCTATATGTGTGGTTTATGAAATGATTGATGATGATATATGTGGCTAAAATGATAATAAAGACATGTCAAGGGTGCGTCCAGATAGCACTCCAATGCATTGGGTAAAGACGTAATCTCTAGAGATCACTTTTTAGAATGATACCTTGGTGAATAACCTTGGTATTTTTTTAATGACACCTTGGGGATGGACCATGGTGAAATGAAATGATTGTCAATATTAAATGTTGCAGCCACATCTTCAAGTTATGAAAAATGTTATTTTTATTATGATATTTCTCATTGTTTCTTTCTCATGCCTTAAAGTTCTTTTCATTTTCTTATTGAAGTATCTCAAGTTCACATATAAAATGTTTCTCTTGTTTCCCTTACTGGGCCGTCTGCTCACCTTTTCTTTTGATGTATGTCCCCAGGTTATGAGATGTAGTAATGAACCTAGGATGAACTTAAGGAGAAGCCTTTCAAGTGTTTAAGAAGAATGCTTTAGGTTATTTCCATGTATTATGTTCCTAGTTTCCAAGACACTAAACCTTAAAGATCCTCAGTTTTGAGTAATATAATGAAAGTTTATGTCATAAAAAGGCGGGATGCTATACGGAATGTATTATACACATGTTGAATGATTGTGGCTATATATATATCTCTACTCAATTCATTGATAGTTCCCATGAGACAAAATGGATTGGCATGATGTATTGGGTGCGGTTATATGATAATGTCATAATAGTTTGGTATTTGGTGTATACCAGCCCATAAAATAATATTTTCTTGCATCCATATGATTATAATGTGTTGGTTGACAACAGTTGATGGTATAATTCAGTAATTAATGGTTCATAGGAATTGAACCTAACTTTCCCGAATTAAGATATCATTTATTACGGATTCACTTTTCCTTATCCATTTTTTGTGTATCTTGATGATTTCTATGAATTTTAATTATAAACAAACTATTTTTGATTTAATAGATTGTGTTGTGATTATCAAAATTGAAACATTAATTATTCCTCATTTTCTATTAATATATTTCTTTATACTAACCATTACTAAGAATATGACATCACCATTAATTTGTTTTCCTTTCCCCAAAAAATGAAGAATGCTATTATATATGATATTAAAAAACCAATAATATTTCCTATACTTCGTTATAATATTTCAAATATAATGAGGAAATATTTATTTTATAGATTCCTAAATATTACTAAAAAATTATTTCTTTTGGGATATGATCATTTCTACCAAGTTCCAATTTAAAAAACAAAACATTAAATCTAGGAATCTATGGTTGATTTATTAACAGTTGGTATCAAAATAATTTCATTATTTAACATGGGATCATGATCATAAATAACTATTGATAAAATGAGGATTATAATAATCCGATATAATAATTTACAATATTTACCATCATAGAGTATATATTTTATGTCTCGATATTCATGCTAATTATGAGCTAACTTAGTGTGTTACATTGTATAGTGATGGCACCTAACAAAATTAAGGTAATATAAACCCATAGTTAATGTATGGATTTATATACTGAGAAATCCAGTTCATCTGGTGTTGGGTCTAATAATATCATGGCTATATTAGTTTATCTATTTATTTTATGATAAATAGCCATATATATATATGCATGAACATGTTATTCAATAGTTTGATCGACCAATTTTTTATTTCTAAATGATATAGAGTCCTAAATATTTTAAGGTATGTAATAATCCATTGGTTTATTAATAATTTATTATGTCCCCATAAAATAGATTCATGGATTTAGGTAGTAATGATGTTAAAAATTATTATTTTTGGAACTGTATGGTTTAAATAGAGATGTATATCAATGGTGGACAATTATCCAAAACAGTAAAGAGGTTGGGGAAATAAATACTCAAGAAATTTAGAACATTTAAAATGATATTATTCATGAAATACATTCCATGTGATAAATTAGCTAATAAGGAATATTAAATCCTCAATCTACGTCATAATGTGTAGGGAAGTGATGTATAGAATGTGGAAAAAATTAGTAGATTAACATGGAATTATATTGACTATGTATCTAATCTAAGAAGTATGATTGGATGTTTCTTTGATACGAATATGACAAGATTTTAATGTTAATCAGTCTCTCAAATGATTTTATCCAATGATTATATAGTATCAGTTAAATACATATGGGGAACAATACATCAAGTCATATATTTTTTTCGAAAATCATGAGAGTAATAGGATGAATAACCATAAAGAATAAATGAAATGACATGATTCAAAATAAAATATGGGTAGATGTTAATATATGATGTAGTTGTTAAATAAAACACTAAAGGACGTTATTAATGGGAATATGGTTTTGTTGAAATTGTAGATAAATGGGTTATAAATATCATAAGTATATGAAAAAAGAATATAATCAGAGTTATCCAATGAATCAATTGTAAATTGATGGGTATTTATTCAAACCAATTTTCAAATATTCAATGGATCATACAAAAAATGTTGCTATGGGGAGAAGTATATGATTGTGAAAATACTAAATCTCATGTGGAATTATTGTGTATTTTAATTTTTTTAAACATAATTCTTTATTAATAATTTTTTATTCAATGGAATTATAAACTTTTATGAATAAATGAACATATATGGTTTGTTCTAAAAATGTTTTTTATGAAGGATTTGAAATAAATTTTTAATGTTTCAGATTATCATGAAAAGTGGTTTATTGGTAAGGTGATATTTTTATTACAATAAATAAATAAGGATAGGAAAAAAATTAATATATTCTTAATGGACAGTTTGTAATTCTTATTTTGGATTATGAAATGATTGAAATTTATAATGTAAATGGGATAATAGTTAGGAACAAAAAATAATAAGTGATGTGATGGGAAATTAATTTACTATGTTGTTTAATAATTTTAATGATATATTAAATATATTTTATAAGTAGTTATTGTAGTCAATGAATAAGGATTTATAATTTTTTTGATGTTGTTATATTATTATACAAGTCTTATGGTGATCCCAATTATTATTGTGTTTTATGATAATATGTTATCAACTTATTCACATGGTTGGAATGAAAAATTATGAGTTACATTATATCACCTAGAGAAAAATTAATTATCAAATTTTTATATTTATTGTTGTTCAAATTGATCAATCATATTTTGGAATTAATAAATTTAGATTTCTATAGAATTTTTTATGTTAAATTATAGGGATTATTTTTGAGGTTTCCAAAGAATCATATATTACATATACTTATCCTTTTTAAATTTATTCATATTTTCATAAAAAAATATATAAATGAGTAATCAATTTCCATTATTTTATGAAACGTATTATAGAATAAAAATTAATTACATTGATTTATATACCAAAATTCCATCTTGAATATTCATTTTAATGATTAATAGATATATTAAAATTGATCAAATCCAAATAAAAGGATCAAATTGTACTTATAAAATTGAATGAATGCATGTTTTTCCTATTCTAGTGGTACATATTATAATAACAAACACATACCTCAAAATTAATGAATTATGATTAAATTAACATTTCATCCTTTTATCATCATTACGATGAATTGATGGCCTTTCCACCCCTTAATTGATTATGGTTTTGTGGTTGATAAATCTCTCATAACCGTGTTCTATATTAGTATCTACTTGCCCTTATATATTATTTATCCCGTCAATGTCTATATTTTAAAAGGCCAAAACATATTCTTTTCTTCTTGAACAAGGATATATAACATCTTATTTAACCTTTTTCCTACTTTACATTTTCAAATGATGTTTTACCATCCTATTTTATTATGTGGGTTTTGAAAAAAAAATATTTTCATATAATGAGCCATTGATTACTGAGATAAAATAGAGTGGGAAAAATGTACTTATGTGGGTAGATTGTTACACACAATGATTTTTGAATATAATTCTCTGTATATAAGCAATATTGTTATTATTTCATGTGTTACAAAACACTAATTTAAAACAAAGAATGATACACTTTAAAAATACTATTTATAAACCTAAATGTTATAACATAGTCTTTAAAATTATTCACATGAGATGGAATATGATATGTTTGAATATTAAATAATTTTTTTAAATAAATATATTATATTTGTATATAAATGCTCAATTTTTTCAATGTAGTTATATGATTTTATAATAAAATTTTTCCAAAATGGTTTTATTACATTTTTCTAGAAAATAATATATTTGATTAATGAAACTTATATAAAATATATTGTTCAAATTGAACATAATTTATTTTATCTTATGGTCAAAAAAATATTACAGTGATTTGATGATAATTTTATGAAATTATATATTTTTATATATGAAGTAAAAAAAATATACATTATTAATTAATGTTTTATTAAAAGTATCAATTTGTCACTTATATTGTGATTAATATAAATAATATCATTGGAATAATTTTCCATTTGGATTGATATATAAAAACCATTTATACTTCAGAAAACATTTTCTCTAGAAGACATATTTTCATCAAATTTATATGATGAATTTTAATTTAAATTCTACCACATATATTAATTTAATATTATAAAATGAATAAATATTTTTAATATAGAGTATAAATATTTTTAATTGGGTCCAATTTCTTTAATTTTGAATAGAATCCTTGGTAGATATCTGTCACATAAAAAATTGTAAAATCATTAAAATAGACTCAAAACATTGGGATATGGCATTGAAAATTTTTCTAAAACATTCATTTATCCTATTTTAATAATGAATACTACCCAATTATATACATTTTTTCAAAATATAAAATTTTGGTTCCATTTTTCATTCATTTTTATGTTTATAATATTTTGTTAAATGATAATGAAAAAAATGTCACATTCATGGTTTTAATACCAATGATTGTTTCTACTAGGGATTCAAAAAATTGTTTGGTTCTAATTGTATATCATAAATATGAATTATTTTTTATTAGAGGAATTTAATTAAAAATCTAGTGATTAAATAATATCATTAAATGCTTACACAACCCCAATAAATTGCTTCTGAAACTAGAAACAAATCATGTAAATGATTATTAACACTATTAAAGTAATATGGTTTCAGAATTTTATTTTATAAAAAAAATATTGAGATAAATATAATATATTTGAGACTTTTTAATGGTTTATATAATAATTTAATTTTTTATGTTGTTTCCAAAAATAATTTTTTTAATACATCACGAATTTAATTTAATAATATTCCATGTTAAATATATTTAATTTACTTTACTAATAATCAAAAAAATCATTAATGATGACAATAAAGATTATAACTTATCAAGAATGTCATCCCATCATAATTATCAATCGAATTTACATATTATAAGAAATATTATAAACATTTTTATTGAAAAAATCATTATTTTTGTAAATTTTATTGTTGGATAACAATGGGGTTATATCAATAGTTACAGTTAAATAGATATATTAGCATTTAAATATTATATTTTATAATAATACTAAGATCAAACCTTCATATATTCTAATAAATTTCCTTTTACTTTTATCTGACATGAGTTATGTAAATATTATATTATAATGGTTCATGTGTATCTTAAAATGGAATTCTTTATATTTTATAATAAATAATATTTCATTAAATGTTATAAAATTAATAAATATATTATCAGAATCCATGTTAAATTAGAATGGTTTAAAATATCAACTACGGAAACATTATGGGTCATTTAACCTCTTATGGAAACATTATCAGCCCATTAATTGTAAAAAACATTTAAATGTTGTAATTCTCAATAGGGTTAACGGTGGTTAAAACTATGATATTGTGGTGAAAACATAATCTAAACATTTAAAAATTTATTAGATAAAAATATTTCAACACAAAATCATATTATATTACTAATATATAAATTTGGATTTATTTGTATGTTAAAAAAATTATATTTATCTACTACATTATGAAATTTCTATAACTCCCCTCCCATCGCTTATAAAATTATATATGTTCTATCCTTTCATTAAACAAAATGCAACATCCTATCACAACCAAACATTCCAAATTGTCTTATTCTCATAACTATAAATAAAATGAAGGTAATTATCTTCCTAAAAACCATTCTATTTGTCCATAAAAAGGATATAATGGAATTTTTCCAAATAGTAGTCAATCACTCTTCTGAAATAATTTCTTCATAAAAATTATTTAATTCAATTTTAAACTTACTGAAATAATAAATTGAGTATCATCAATATATCTAAATTTTATTATGATTATTAGGAATCTATATTCTACTATACTTTCTTCTAATATAAATTCACAACATTTCATTGGGACAAGTACATATTACCAAGAAGATCCAGGGTTTGGGTTAGCCTGAACATAAAATATGTTAAATAAATAAAAAAATAATGATTTGTATTACGTGGGGATATAGAAGTACTAGAATGGGACACTCATTTCATATCTTCACTAACCAATAATGTATGTTAATTAGGTGTTATAGAGGAACACATCATTTTCATCCCTAGTAATTCTTAATTTTACATGTAATTATTCACTTGATTAGCCTCTCGGTAGATATGTGACACAATCAAATTGAGGTGCATGATATGGTTGATGAATTCAATCCATTAATAATGGAGTAAATAAGGAGATCACATGGTTCTATAATTCATGTATTTAACATTGAGTTTAGTATTAGTTTCAACATATAAAAAATTCATTTATTAAAGACATAATGTATTATTGATTAAATTATGAACCATTATTTAGATTCATAGGCGAATCATATTGAAATGTAGTAATGAAAGTAACCTTTAAAGAAACCACATTCGGTGTCGAAAATACCTACACACTTAGAGCGACCCATAAATGTAGTGGTTTCACCATAAAAATTGAATTTAATGCATAAGATGATCAAACGAATCTATCCTACTAACATAGGATCAACGGTATTGATAATCCTACCTTGATCACCGAGAATTCATTGAATGTTTCGTTCTAGGATGATGTTCCTCAAAGACCCAATCTATAAATTTAAATTGTTATAAACATCATTGTGTAATATGGTGATCCTTGAATGAATATATGGTGTTTAGATATCAAATAGGCTTACATTCTATTCTGGAAAAACCAAGAAAATGGCCAAGGAAGCAGCTATTATAAGAATGTTTCTAATCAGGTCACATTTACGAGTCTTTCTGATGATGGTCATGATCTCACCCAAAGTCTTGTTTGAAAATATTTTAATTTTGAAATAGTTGTTATCATAATACCAAAAACCATTCTAAAATACATATACCATAAAGAGGTGTTGTGTGGTCTCAACATCACCATGAAAAAATTATATGGAGATATAATCTTCTTCCCATTCTTCCTCGATTGATCTTGGGTTAGCAATCTATCTTACATGACCTTCTAGATAAGTAAACACATGTAGAATTGAATTAAATGTACATTATATTTTATAAAACATGATGGTTTTATGATGGATCATTCATATTCCATTTTGTACTAATCTCTTACCATATAGTTCTTATTTATGTTAGGCTTCCATACCATTGTGTATGAGTCCATACATATTAATTTACATTCCATATAATGGCAAAAAAATCATCAGTTTTTTTTCTACCAAAAAATAAACAATTATAAATTTAATTCTCTATGTTGGAATGATCAATATATCATGGATTGTTCTATCTTGATATAATGTGTACAAAAAATTTATATTTTATTGGTTACTAACATAAAAAATTTAATTCCACATGATATCTTTGTAGGAGTACTTTATTGATGGTCATAGAGATGACAAAATATGACATGTATACCCATCCAAAAAGTATTATTCTAAACCTTGATAATAACAATAAAAAAATTAATAATCAGTTAATATGTTCAATGTGAAATTATTATGAATAACATCATTGAGCATATGAAGATCTTGGATTTAAAGGCCTCCTATACTAATGGTCTTGAAACAATCCTTCCAAGACATAGTAAATAATTTACATCAATGCAGCAACCCTTTCTATAGGAATTTATCAATAATGATATGATTTAACTAATAAGTATTATTGGAAATCAATATAATGAAATATAATAAACAAAATTATATGTTATCATCATGTTAATTAAGACCTCCTTTCAATATTTTATCATACACTTCCCTTTCAATATGGCGAGCTGATTGGCGATTCCAAATCATGTGAAATCTATATATTACCTTCTCAAATTTCCCAAAAATATAGGGACACCATTATAGTTAAATGGATGGGTTCCCTCTTCATTCTAGTATTTAGTTTAATAATTTTTTTGTAAGATGTATTCCAACACAAAAAATGATAAGAAAATTTCATCAAATAATTTACTATATAAAATTTCCTCATAATGATATAAATTTCCTTAATCGCTTATATGGTTTTCCTTGATGCCTTCCAAAGTAGTATAATTTAATAAAAAAAATAAAATTTAATATAGAGTGAACACATCTCTGCAATCAATGATTTTCCTATAATTTCCAATTTGAGTAAGATCAGTGATTATTATTCTATATATAATCATCATAAATAGTTTAATAATTTATTGAAAGTGGGTCACATTTTCTAGGACCCTGTAAACATTTATATAATCCTCTTGGATAACCATTTGTGGGAATTGATATCCTTTCATATATTATATTAGAACTCACTAAATTAATAAAATTATTTTATACCATTTATTTATAATGAAAAATAAATTTACAACTATTTTTATGATTATTAATAGAATAATAAATGTCCACTATGAGAGAAAGGTCTCCCTCCGTTGATTTCTTATTCATAAGATTTATTATTTAATGATTCTATGAATTAGTTGTAATGAATATTTCTTATAGTAACAAAATCTTATTATTTTGGAGTTATAATATCTTTTACCTTTCCTCTAATCCTATTCCTAATAACCCTGCTGAAATTTTTTAGATAGTGTTACCAAGGGAAACCATGATGATATCATTAATATAAATTGCATTATACTTCTAAGAAAATAATTTAATGAAGTTTTATTTCATCCCGTATGGAATAGGGGCATCAGATAATAACTCCACAATTTCATTTTTACATTTTCCAACATTATATGAAAAATGAACAAGAATTTTTTTTACTGAATCCAGTGGGTCTAGAAACACAATCCATATTAAGAAACAAAAGTGATTTATACACATCCTCCTTAGAGGGGTCTACAATAAGTTCTTTCTTTTAATGATCACCATAAAACAAGTTATTTTTTTCTATAGTTTTTTCAATCACATCATCTATATACATACCTTGTATTTAGACTACATCATCATTGGAGATTTCAATTTTAGAGGTGTGAGGAAATCCATTTATGTTTTAATAGAATGGAACCCTACCCATATCCTCTTTTTCTTATAGAATTTATGAAAAATGTTTTATTTTTCAGCACCATCATTCAACCACATGACATAAATTTGTTTTTTCAAATCTTCCATTAAAATTTAGAAGGTTACCAATGATGGAAATAAATGTAACTTCTTCTATAGAGTGGGTATTTTAGCATTGATTCCATTTTTAATGGTATTCATGTTTTTTCTTTTTCATATATCATTCTAGAATAATTATTGGAGAGGTATTTTCTTTTACATTACCTAAACATTTCATTATATCCTTTAATTTCCCATCATGTGTCTGAATAGTGATTTCAAGTAGCTTCACATTCTAAACCTCAAGAATAACATCTACGTGTTAATTAATAATAAGACACCCATTATTGAATCTATATAATTTAGGGACTAGCCATGAAATATGAGTCAAAAATATAATAATAGTATTGTTATTATATGTGTAAAAAATAAAAATTATAAATTGAAATTCCCTTCCAATAAAAATGTCATGAAATCAAATAGAGAACACAATAAAACCTATATAAATAAATAATGAATTAAATAAAAGGTATCATTTAACATAACTCTATGAATATTAATATGGCCATGAAGAATATTAATATGGAAAATCTAATAGTAACCTCACATGTGAATGTATAAATAATATTTAGGCATCAATTTAAT
The DNA here is from genome assembly GCA_963277665.1 of Viscum album. Classification (NCBI taxonomy): domain Eukaryota; kingdom Viridiplantae; phylum Streptophyta; class Magnoliopsida; order Santalales; family Viscaceae; genus Viscum; species Viscum album. Next base: position 922,103,572 of record OY728132.1, read on the forward strand.
GAAAATATGAAATAATTAGATCACAGTATAAGTAAATAAATGTTATAAAAATAATAAATTATGTGTTAGTATATTTGTAAAACACAATTGTATATTTCAAATATTATAATTAATATGATGATTTAAAAGAAAATTAAATTTCATAAAATATATTTATATATTATTAGTTCATGGACTTATGAATCTATGATAATTTTAGGTGACATTAATTAGTTTTTTACAGTATCGTAAAATCGAATACAATATTAAAATAATTATTTTTTATATAAATGATGATTTTCTATTAAACCTAAATTATATATATAATTGATTAAAAATAATGGGATCCATTTTTCAAATTAACATTTTGAAAATTTCTAAATGTGATTTTATGATAATTATCTAAAAAACATCTATTTATGAGGAATAATAATATTATAGTTTTGACGTTACATATGTAACATAAGTTATATCATTAATGATTTATTAGTATCTGAATTATTTAGTGAAAAAAACTTGCCATTATTTTTTTACATTTAGGAATGAATAATTAAAATATAATAAACTCATTTTCCAAACTTAAATAGTATTTTCCAAATCCACAATCCGAAATTTTTTCCTTAATATTACAATTTTTCTTCTTTTCCATGTATATTTTTAATATAAGGGGGAATTAATGTTTTAAAACAGTCATGAAGTCTTAAATAAATTATATTATATTTATATATTATTTTTATTCTCAAATATTCAGTAATAAAAGTCTCACCAATGATAAAATATGTTATTTAATATTTAATTTTAAAAATACCACTCCCTCAAGTATAAATAATCCATCTCCATTCCCTTGAGAAACAACTCATACAACCCATTACACTGACAAAAAACTAAAATAATCCTCCCTATTAAGACCCTTATAAAACAAACATATGTTCTAGATACATCAAAATCCAATAATTATGGGGGTTATAGTGTCTTGTAAGAAAACTCACACCGAGGAATTAGTATGTCTCCATTAATGATTACCTGTTTTTTTATTCATATTGTAAATTTAATAATTAATTTCAGAACCATATTCTCTATAATTAGTAATTATTTATGTTTACGTTATGTCACATTTAACTTAATGTAAATATCATATATATATATATGACATATATAAATTTTATTCTACCCCCATTAATGGTCAGTTAACAACATATAGAGAAATTACCAAGATAATTATTATAGACACCATTAGAGATGGATATTATTAATTATATATAACAGATAAATATTTAATTACATCTAATATGCGCTTCTAAAATTTAATATTCTTATTTTTATATTTCTTTTATTACAAAATAGGCAAATCAAGGTGAAATGGGAATTTTCTAAGAAAACATTATATTAAAACACATTAATTTCATAAAAATATCTATGAAATATGATATAATGATTGTAATTGATTAATATTTTTTGAAATAAGTATAATATTTTTCAAGATAATTTTTTTAATAAATATAATTTTGGTATAAAAGATACTCAAAAGTGATGTAATTAAGAGGAAATTAAGGTAAAGGTATTCTTGAACCCAAATATTCTTCCTTGGGGTTTTCCTCTTTCACATAAATTTTAGTATAGATATTCATTTAATGTTCCATAAATTTCATTTCATTTTTATTCCCTTTTCATTTTCTCAATATACATGTTTTATAATTGAGATTATGAAATACAGAAATATTTTTGAAAATAACTCTTCTTTCAAAAAACACATCTTTTACGTCTCTTTAGACTGTTTCATCTTTACTCATGAACTGTTTTTCTTATCAATATTATCATATTTCCTTTATCTTTCTTGAACACCTTTTTATATTCAGGGATGTATGAATTATGGAATTAAAATAAAGCCCCTTTATTTTCCATGATTTATTTTATGAATATGATTTTCATACATTCATTGTGGCATGAATGATTATATAAATGTTATGATGCGATGGGTGCATCTAGAATTATATAGTGATCCAATTAATTGGGTAATGTGATTTCTCTCTTGATGAAATGTGATATTTGTTTTATCATGGTATAATCTTTTTACAAAATGATTATGTTATGATTATGAACACATTCTATTCATGAACATTATTATTGGTTGGGTCATGAATATGTGTTGTACATGCCCACTAAGACATGATGTTTCATTTTTATGAATTTACTCATTTCATTCTATTATTTATTACATTATATCATGATTATGATAAATATGATATGATCATGTGATGAATATGATGACTATTTTTATACATGTTTGTATCTATCCTCTTACTGGTGTTTTTTTCTTACCACTTACATTGATTTATATCATGAGGCGAATACTTGAGATAGAGAACACAGAAATTCCACTAAGATGTTAATGGAAAAGGATTTAAATACTATTTATTTTTTATTATGTAAATATTTTGTAGGGTCAAAACATTCCCAAAACACAAACCCATCGAGTCTAGGTTTAGTATTCCATTATGTTTTTTATCTCTATAATGGTGAAACTTTCATCTAAATATATACATAATCTCCCAAGAATAATTGTTTTAATAAAATGTTATACATATGGATTCCATGACTTATGCCTTAAAAATTAATTTGAAAAAGAAAAAATTTATTTATTCATAAAATCTTGATTTATGTTTTGTTCAAAACATTTATATATTATAAAATTTTAGGAACCTAGAGAGACCATGTAAACATACTATGTGAGGAAAAATATAGTGATTCCCTAAATGAAATCCCAAATTCATGCGAGTTAGAGTTCAAAATATCATGGTATTGGTTACAAACCTATCTCAGGAAATGAACAATATCATAAATAATGTGGAATAAATACCTTAACCAAATAGGGAGAAACATGATATGGAATCATTTATGTGGCAATGACCACATGAATTTAGAATCTTTTTTTGATATACTTGTCCTATACTAGTGGGTCAACTCGATGGATTATATATTTTCTATGCATCACTTCTATGAGAAGAAGAATGTGACATGTTCTGTTTACCATTTAGATGAAGAGTCCAATCAGTGGTCGGAATTGATCAATAACACCATGAAAAGGATGAAATATAATATATTGAGTGGGAAAACATTTATAAATTTTTTAAATCATCAATCAAAAATGAATAGTGAATTCATAAAGAAGAAAAAAATGAAGGTGAATTTTTCATGTCCTATGAAGAGAATTTCTGAAGTCTTGCAGGGTATTCCTCAGTTTATTATTCAACAATGAAATAAAATTGATATATTATTATTTTTTAAAAAACCAAAACTTTGAAAGGCTCTAGAGAATCAGTACATTTGGAGTTATGAATATGTTTTTTGATGTTCTCTCAATGTAGATATGAATTTCGGGGAACATTCCCATTGATATGGAGATAAGGAGTGATATATAGACTTTACAAATAGAGGAACAAATGAAAAAGGTGGAATGAAACATATACCAATCCCATGTATACAATGTTTGAATATGTATCATGGGAACCACATCAATGGGATAGGGAAATAATTTTGGAAGAGAATTCCAAACATCTCACGAATGTAAAAGGGGAATAACGAAGTTATCAAATGTGATTCAATAAAAGGGATCAGCACTTGTGGTTCAATGCTTCTATTGTATCTATCAAGAGCATGACACAATTAATTTCACTATTCCCCATGTCCTCATGGGTAATATACTCCAACAAACACTAAATCCAATAGAGAAATGGAAATATAATTCCATTACAACTAATGAAATTGATAAATAAAAAAGGTTTTAAAAATCCGAAATACTATTTGAAAAATAATGGAAATATATTTACTTTATTTTATATCAACGCATTACATTAAATCATGATTGTCTTTAAATAACTATTGAAATGAATTATATATACATCAAAGTAGATATATTAGCAAAAACACCTAGTGATGAAATAATTTGAACCCATGGGTTGGACTCTTCTCATTTTGGTGTATGTCGGAACATCCTTCAAGTGAATATCGCAGTACATCTATTAGTAGAATTTGATGCTATATTTTTAATGTATTGGATCTTGTTATTTAAATCATACATCAACTACCATGAAATTGAAATCATGTTTAATATTTCAATCCATACCATGCTCCTATAAAATTGAATGTAAGATCTGGAATATACATTGGAAAATCCATCAATGGTGTGGGTATTGATGCACTATGATGATGAATGCATCCCTAAAATGGTTGTGCTTCTGGGAAGCATAATCATTGATGAAATATTCATTATGATGGATTATAATGATTTTTTTCTTAATTAGTTTCCTATAATTCAACAAAATCATTAGGTGGAGATCTCAATAGATCTCAAACCTAGAGAGACTCTTGAAAGAAATTATCATTAGACGATTCCATGTATTGAACTAAAGTATTTAAAGTATCATTTATAATATATCTTTAAAAAATGGTTCACTTGCCCGTGTTTATCCCTCAGGTATCCCTAGTACACTTTTTATTGAAAAATTACTGATAAATTCAGTTATGTATCGATCATTTGGAACTCACAAAGATCTCCATAAAGAATGAGAATCCTCTTCCAATGATTTATGACTAGTTTGATCAACTACGAGGATAAAATTACTTATCAAAGGTTGATATTAATTATGGATATCATCAACCAAAGGTGAAGATGTAAGATATCCAAAATACTTCTTTTCAAACAATGTATAGACACTACCAGTTTCTAGTGATTCCCTTTAGGAACAATAATTATCCAATAATCTACATGTATTTTTTTAATACAGTCTTTAGACACACCCATTGTAACTTTTTGGTAGTTTTCAACAATGAAATTAAAATATACTGTACAAAAATGGAGTAACATGATGAACATATAATTATTATGGTGGGGAAAATAATTTAGGAGAAATTTTACACCATGTTCAACAAGTGTGCCCTTTTAATACATCATGACACATTTTTGGGATACGTGATCAAAAGTGAGTGAATTAATGTGGACCATTCAGAATCAAATGAGAAAGAGGAATAGATCCGTCCAACTAGTGTCATTGAAATATATTGTGATCATTTAGAAAAAATCTAGTAGGATGAAGAAGAAGATTAATGAGTACATGTCAAGGTGTTTTGAATGTGGAAAAGGTAATTAAATATGACTTGAGTCAAATATATGATTCACCCATTGCCTATACAATTGTAGAAATAGAAGAATGTCACTATGGACATCATCACTAGTATCCCAATGAAATCCAATGAAAATAATGTGATATGGGATATGGAATAACAACTCACCGAAACTACACACATTACCACTATTTCGGAAGATCTCTCACTTGAAAAACGTGCTAAGATATATGTGAAGGAAGTGGTGAGGCTACATGGGAAACCACTTATGATCATCTGAAATCATGATCAATGGTTGAACTCTAAATTCCTGGGAAGTATTCAACTAGATTTGAGTACTGAAGTAAATTTCACCATTCCCTATCCATACAAAATGGATAGCCAATCTTAAAGGGATATTGAAACTCTAAAAGAAATGATAAGACCCAAATCAATGGAATTGAAATGTGTATGGGATCAACATCTCCCATTGGATGAGTTTTTATATAATAATAGCTTCCGCTCGAGTATTCATATGGATCTATATAAAGACATGCATGGAAATCAATATAGAACTCAAACCTATTGGGATGAAGTGGGAGAATGAATGCTACATTAACCTAATCATGTATATGATATGAAGGAGTAGGTTCATGTTATCCAGCAACAATCAATGTAGCTTAGATTAAACACAAGAGATATGATGATAGCCAAAAAAGATATTTTAATATCAACTTTGGATAAAAATACATCGTTTGAGTATCGCCATGGAAAAGAGTCATGTGGTTTTGAATAAAAGGGAAATAGAGCCCAAGGTACATTGGCTCCTATTATATAATTTATTTAATTAGAGTAGTGGCTTATCAGCATGAACATCCACAAATTATGGCTCAAGCTCATGATGTGTTCCATGCATCTCTCTTGGGAAAGTACATAGCTGGACTATCACACGTACTAAATTCAATGGTGGTACATCATGAGAATGACCTATCATATAATGGTCAGCTGGTAAATATCCTAGATCAAATAGACAAATCCATGAACAACAAGGAAAATAAATTTATAAAATATTTATGGCAGAACCACAAATATGAGGATGAATATTGGGAACCAGAGGACGTAATGATTGAGAAATATACCCAATGGTTTGTTTATAAAAAAATTTCATGGTTGAAATTTGAAAATGGGTGAATAATGTACTGACGAAAACTTTTATCAATGGGAATTTTTTTATTATAATAATTTCATAAAATCACATCCATAATAGAATAAAATATTTATTAATGAATAATTAAATAAATGAAATGTATTATGTAACATGACACTTGGAATAGTACATGATAATTAAGAATAGAAATCCAGAAAATAGAATAGTACCTCACATAATCAAGTATAAATAATATTTAATAAACTTTTAAATAAAAAATGAAAAATTTATATCATTGTATAAGTCAAAAAATGATCTAAAATTGAGAAATTAAGGGTTCATATTTTCGTACAACATAATTTTATATGTATTATTTTATTATTAATATAATTAATTAAATGAAATTTTATTTTTGTAAAATAAATTAATAATTTTTTATTTTTTGTTCTTATGATTTTTTAATAATCTCATGAGTTCTCAATTAATTTGTAAAAGATTCATAAAGTAGATTATAAAATTAAAATCATTATTTATTTTATAAATTCTCATTTTAATTAAAAATTAAATCTAAAATATTATGAAATTTAATTTAAAAACATGGATCCCATTTTCGATATCCACACATCAATATTTTCAATGTGTGATTTTCTCGTAGTATTCTAAAATACATATATTTTACAATGAATATTAAAAATACATATTTTAATGTAACCGGTGTAACCTGAATTACATAATTCAAAATGTATTACTGATATAATGATTTATGAGACTTTATTTTCATCCATTATATATTGAATTTTATAAATTATTCATCAAAACCCAATAAACTCAATTTTGAAACATAATATGTATTTTTGAAAACCTAAAGTCAAATGTGATCCCTTAAAATAATTATTTTTCAACTTTTCCACCTTTCTTTTTAATATAATATAGAATTATAATTATAATTTTATTTCAAATACTTAAACCAATTATATTATATTATTATTTTATTTATATTTTCAATAGGTCTTTATTAGAGGTCTCACTTTTGATAAAATAGTTTCTTTAATATTTTATTATACAATGACGTCTCCCCTCCAATATGTATAACCTCTCTCCCTACCCTTGGAATCCCAATATTACCACGTTTTAAAAAAGATAAAAATACAATAATATACTCCCACTTATGAATCATAGAAAATATAGGGTCATTATGGATTCATCGATCTCTAATTAATATGGTAGTTTATGTGTTTTTCATGAGAATCCATATCGATGAAAGAGTATGTCTCCATTAGATATTCCATCATTTATTCTTCTCCTTCAATTCCAAGTTAGTTTTATAACCATGTACTCTAAAATTAATTATTCTTAATGTTAACATTATATCAATGTTATCATACTTAATTTATCATATATATGATATATATAAATTTTGAAATCCATTTTCATGATCATTCGACAATGTTATGTAATAGGTAAATTATAAAAACACAAATGCATTCCCAAGAAAATTAGTATTAACAACTTTGTGGATAGAAACTATGAGTTATATATAACATATAGATATTTAATAACATTTATTATATGATTCTAAAATTAATTTTTCTATTTTATAATTTGAATACGCAAAAATAGAAAAATCGAGGCGAAACGTGAGATTTTTAAGAAAAAAATGATCTCAAAACCCCTAAATATTATCAACAAAATATTATAAATATAGTAAAATAAAAAAATTGATAAATATTGTTATAAATGACTATAATTAACTTTTGAATTATTGTATTAATAAATATTTTTTTTTTATACATGAGATATAAAAGCGATGAAATTATGAAGGAATTAATGTAAGGGGATTCATGAACCGAACTCATATTCCGTAGGGTTTAACAATTTCACAAAAATTCCTCTATGGATATTCATTTATTATTCATTTAATGTAATTTAATTATTCATAAAATATCATTTTTTGGGTATATATGTTTTTATTAAACGAGTTAAGGACAGACAAAATTATTTTACAAAAGCAATATTTTTCTTAAACCATATCATTTACATCACTTGATATTGCTTATTATCCACTCAATATTGATGATTCATATACCACATATGTTATTCCCTTTATATTAGAACACCATTTTCTTTTCTTGGATGTATTTATGGTGAAATTAAAATGAAATCCATTTCATTTCCATTGGTTATTTTGTGACGTAGATTGTTATATGTTCAATGTGGCATACCTGAGTATGTAAATTTTATGAAGATAATAGTGCACCCATAATTTAATATCACTCCAATGCATTGGGTAATGTGATTTCCCTTATGTGATTTTGTGAAATATTAATGATCATGTTTATAGATCATTACATTATTATGATGTCATGATCATGCACTTCTATTTTTCATGAACATGATACTAACTTTGTTCATAACTGTGTGTGGTACTTGACCACTAAAGAATGGGGTTTCATTTTATACATTTAGAAATTAAATTTAATTATATTATGGTTAATTTCTTGATTATTGTGATGATTATTATTATATTGTCATGATGATAATGAGTATGGTCACTCATGTTATAGTGATCAATTTCCAATTCTATACTCTTACTGGGATAAAATATCAGCCCATTAAATGATATATAACCATAGGTGAATAATTTTACTAAATCGGATATGAGGTCCACTATGAATATAGATATGAAATAATTAAATAATTTTAACATTTACTAATGTAAATCTGATGTATATTCCTAATTTTCCATAGACACTAACCATTGGGCTTGGGTTTTTTTACAATATTAGGTTGTCTATCATTAAAATAATGTAATAGTCATGTAAAAGATGCAGAGTCCTTGTAATATTGGTAATTATTTGGTAGGATTTCACCAGATAATTATATAGAATTACTCCTAACATCAATCTGTAAAAAGCATCTATAATGTTTTCCTTGTTGTCGTATATATGTACGGCTTATCATATCAAAGTAATAGCAATATTTTTTTTAATAGAAATATTACATGGATCTTTATAAAGGTAGAAATAATTAATATTATTTATATTAATGAAATAATTATACTTTTGAAATTATAGTATCACGTATACATTTTTTCATCATTATCAATTGGAAAATTATAAAGTTGCTCATGCATAAAAGTTGGTTACTGCCTATATAAAGAGATGTGATTACCTATTATTTCCTCATTACAATGAAGTAAAAAAAGATAGATTTAATATATATATATATATATATATCATTTAATAATTATTTTAGATTGGTGATATCAAATTTACCCACCTTTTCTACATTTGTTGAGATGTCAAAACAACATTTCAGTATACGTATTACCTACCACATCCAATAAAAATGTAATTCATATTTCAATATCTACAAAAAATAGATAAATCTAATAAAAGTAATTATTGAATATATATGATATTATTATATCAATAAAATCTTATAGATGATAGAAACTTGATCAATGTACACATATCATAACAACTTGAGTAATGTTATGTGAAAGAGTTAACACTTTGAAATGGTGATTCTATTAAAAAATTATTTATTAATATGAATTAAATTATTATAAAATGATCATATGTTAGATTATATGTATGTATATGGTTTTATAATATAATTATAATAAATATAAATTTGTTATAAATAATACTAAAAGAACATACGAGGAATGTCAAATCTGATGAAAGATTTTTGTTTTATTGTCTCATTTTATTTTATGAAATTTTATGATTGAATTTTAATAGAATAATGTTATATGACCCTAATCTCATAAAATAATTTTATTTCCTTCTTATCTATTTATCACAAAAAATAAATATTTTACATACATTCTCCTCAATATATATACTATAGAGACCCAGAAATTTAAGGTGAAACCAAGAATGTTTTTTGTTCAGTTGGGAATATTTTTATTCCATATCAATATTTTCATCAAAATGTGTAAAATAATTTCATTATTATTCTAGAAAAAAATTAATATTATTTTTATCCTTATTTGTAAATTTATAAAAAAATTATTTTTGTTCATATTATCATTTTACGAATGAGGTACTTTGGATGAAAATTTTCATTGAAATAATTATTTGATGTGAAACATCTTATTGGATTTTCTAAAAATATTAATTATAGTTATCTTTAATAATCATCTACTAGATTCAATTTTTATTTTTAAAGAGAGGTTTTTTAATATAATTTGAAAAAATCTCAATTATAAACAAGTATTTTAAAAATTAATATTGTATTTTCATCAAAAATTTTATTAATGATCATTTATCGGTATTTCAATAATTTATAACTCAAATTTATATTTTCAGGTATATGATATAGTGATAAAATGTTTATTCCTTCTATAGATGGTTTATCATGAAGAAATATCTATGATATTTATCATTGAATCAAAAATGAATAACTATTGACTTATAATTTTTTTAGAATTATTTGTTTTGATCGTAATAAATTTTATTATCTCATTAGATATTCAGTGACTGGTGGGGTTTAGTTATATATATAAAGTTAATGAATCAATAGGACTTATGAGAATAGTGTGGATTCCATGACGTCTAAATAATTGATATAATATCTTTTCCAAATAGATGGGTATTTTTTATATACCATACCATGTGTTATAATTGTTTGGTTGAGAGTCCAAGAAGGGAAGGTAATATCTTGGTTGAGATTACCATGCCATTGGATTATTGATTTTCAAATTGGGATGCCATGAAAATTATATTCTAGATTTATATAATGGAATTATTATGAATTTAGTCTTCTATACCATATTTTTAATGCTGATAATACCCATGGATTCTCATTGAACATTATTTTTTTATTTAATGTCATTTTTTATTATCCAAATTTATTTGTTGATTATACCATATTTGTTAATTAAATATTCCTCCCTTCGAAGCCCTTACTAGGAATCTAAGATCCCCCTTTTTCATTCAAATGATTATAAGGTTACAAATATTTAATGACATCAAGGAGTAATGATGGTTTACTGTGATTTGATGTTATATTTCCAATGTAATATTTGAATCAAGTATGTTTTTAGTCTACCAAGACTACTAAACCATTTAGTAATTTCAGATATGATATCATGTATATACTAATAATGTAATTAAGATAATCTTAACTCTCAGCTATTAAGATTAGGGTATTTAAAGGCAATAAAATTAAGTTTTTTATAAAATTTCATAATTCAATTACGTAATTTTTTACTATCCAATTAAATAGTAATATTTTATCAAATTAATTTCTTTATTTTTTATATATTTCATGTTTTGAATGTAGTCTAAAACAATAGGACTCAAATGGAAATGTAATTTATAATCCTACAATCTTACTTTCTTCTTGACCAAATAATTATATTTTTTCCCAGCTATTTTTAATCATAAATTTATAATAAAATATCTAGGGGTATTCATATTATACATTATAAAAGATAATTGAAATTTTAATGGCCAAATTTTTTTATTATAATTTTTAATCTATATTTATTTAAATATATCCATTATATGTATGATATGACATATGGGTCTCTATGGAAATAACATTCACTGATTATTTCTCATGATCTTTATTACCACAGTACACTAAAAAAAATTAATGACAATATCACATTAAATAAAAATAATTATCACATGAATATTTAAAATCAATCATATTATGTCTTCACATATGAAAAATTGATTAAAACCTATTAAACATCTAGTTTAATTGTGATATAATTTGATCAACATTTCACATGTTTGGTTTAAATTAGGTTTTCTATGAGATTTTTTTTAATAGGTTATCTTTTATATAATTATATTATGACTCATTATAATGTTTTATAACTAATATATGTATTTTCTAACTCATATCAACTTGGAGTTATCTTCAGTGTGTAAATTTTATGGTCCTCTCATCATGTATCGAGCGATGATGGAATGATGTTAAACCATCTATTTTTAGGGTGTTTTCCCCTTGATACATTTACAACATAGCCACATATTCTCTCTATAATACAATTAGGTATGTAAATGGTAGGAAAACCATGTACATAATACATCCCCAATATTGAAATGGTTTGTCGGACACATATAATTATACATAAGGTTTTAAATAATGAGTTCATATATTTTTCTTCAATTAACATAATATAATAAATATTAATGAATAAAACCAAAAGGATTATATATACCATTGATATCATCATTAATCATAACATATCAACCATTAATTAAATTTATAAATCATAAATAAAATCCATACACTATTATCTTGATATCTAATGTTTTATAAAACCAACTCAGATTCTAACTATGATTTCTTATATATAATGATCCCATAATTAAAGGATATAAGAATATTACCTTTCATATATTCTTGAAACCTTTTACGATTAGATATTTTGGGAATATTGGAAAAATGTCTAAAAAATCACATGAATTCCTCAATTGATGGAAACCATTCAACTTATATTATAAAATATATTTTCTATAATATTTATTAAACACCTCTCATATTTTCTCCATACTTTCTATTCTTTTATAAATTACTTATGTAATAAAATAATTCATTACTAAGGGAAATTAATATCTACTAAGGATGAGCTCAAATGATTATTAATGGATTACATATAATATAATATATCATAGAATATAAATTTCATAAATAACATGATATTGAAAAAATGTTAATCAAATAATAAAACATAACTAATCATACAAGGGTGAAAACAATTCAATTGTTAACAATGAAAATAATCATGTGAAAATTTATAACTATTTTTTTGTTATGGAATGAATAATGACTTCATAATAATTGAATTTTTCTGAGAAATTACATATAATTTCTGGCTTGTGGAAATAATTATTATTTATGGTGTAATTACTTTCATAAAATCAATATAAATTGTATTTAGTACACCAAATACTGAGACTAGTTTTTCTTATGAGACTTATTGATCAATTTATGGAGTAATTGAAGGCCCCCGCCATCTGGAATTATTTATAATACATTAATCATTTGATTTAATCAATATAATACAAAATAAAAAACCATCATTCCTTAGTAATCAATATTTTATTATGTAAATCACATATGTAGGATTTTCAAAATTTTCCTATCAATAAATGTGGTATATTTCTATATTATCATAACTACAAAAAATATTGTATCATGTTTTTTTATGGTTAAGATAACATTTCCCCCATTTAAATCAAAATATATAGATCAAGTTAAATTCTATTAATTAAAATAATATGAAATAAACATATTCATATATGAACAAAATTTATAAAAAAATTCATAAAATTTTAGGGATGTTTTTTTCTATAATTTTTCATTTTTATAAAGAAATAAATTAATAAAAATAAAATAGTTGTTATTAATATACTTCAAAATGAATTTCATGATGATTAAATTTAAATACATATATAATTTAGTAGATGTAAATTATAATTGAATTATATTTTGAATGTTAGCCAATTTTTAAGAATAAGTTTCAAAAAGGATGATCAAAAATAATAGACCAAAATTTATTTATAAAAAAATATTGATTTAAAAATAACATGACAAAAAGGGGAAAAATTTTGTATTCATTAACCGGATTTCAAATCCTAGTAATGGTCTTTGTCCTCATGGTTTGTTAATTTATGGGTTTTGTGGATAAAGTTTTTTAAAGGAGGCTTAGAGAGGGTTTATAATATTTTGACTAGTAATGGTTAGAGGTAGAGGGATTAAACTTCGTGTAATGGGGTTTCAAGTCATCTAATCATGTTTCATGACTTTTTTTATGAGTTTTATGATATATAATTTATTCATTTTCAAAAAAATAAAATAATTTGATAGGTGATAGTTTTCTTTGAATATGTGGACGTTGAGGGGTTTCACATCTTGAATGGGTATTATATGTTTTGTAATAACCAGAACCATTATTATATTTAATGTTTTTATTTGGCCAATACTTATTTAATTTTATCATACTCATTTTTTCCTCTCATTCCCGACAAGACCTTGGTTCCCCATAGAGACTATCAGAGACCCATTTCTGACTCTAGGTTCAATCGAATCTAGTGGTTCTTTATAGGTGATCTATTATCTAATCATGTTATTCATTCCCCTTTTTTTCATCGATTTTCTACCCCCCCCCCCTCCCCGAGAATTAACTGCTAGAGTTTTGGTTGGATTGGGATGAATGTTAGGATATTGTTTTGATGGTACTTTTTCATATAATAGGTTAATCCATGTTTTGGGAATTGTGGTCATTGTTTTTGGGATTTCCTCTTCACCTAGTGGTGCTTAGACGAATTGAAAAGCTTCTTCGAGGTAGGTTTTCTCCTTCATTTATATTTTTTATGTATCTAGTGGGAGGTATTTAATTTTGATGCATATAGATCATATTTTATCCACCCTAATCAATGATAATGAAATAGATAATAAATTTGAAAAGTGATGTGGGGTATGTTCGGATGCTTTACCGCCTTGATCTTGTTTGTAATGTGTTTTATATATGGGATAAGAGCCCCACCGAAAATCATGTCTCTTGATGGTCCATTCTTTCACGTCTGAAAATTTTTATGTATTTTAGTTCTTGTGAAACACTAGAGAATGGTAATTGGTTAATTACGTACACTTGGATAAAGAAATTATTCCCTATGATCACGTGGTTTTTGTGGTAATACCATAAAATTAGAAGTGGAATTAATTATGGAATAATATTTTAAACTAAAATTGTTTTATTATTTGGAATGTTGGGTGAGGTGTTTTTTGTGACAACTATGGTAGTGTGTGCGAAATAGATGGGTTATGAATCTGTTGCATTGGGGAATGTGGGTTCACTACGGTTAATGATGTGGTATGTTTGTGGAGCCCGGGTCTGTGTTGTGGGTTGGCTCGGGAGATGGAATGGATTAACATGTAGTTGATGCATCAATATAACCATCCGGTGGAATACCAGGATGAGAGATTTATTTTGGAATTTATTAACTAGTGTGGTTCCGTGAGGCTTCAACACCATTTTGTGGTGATGTGAGGTCGGATGGGTTTCTGTGTTGGGGATTGGATTGGTTGGAACATGACTTGAATAGGTATCGAACATTGAATAATGTAAATATACTTTAGTTTATTGGATTTTCACTGTCTTAGATGAAATTGGTTGTGTTTCATGTTATGTATTGTGTTTAGTAGTAGTTGTGTAGTGATTGATTTGATAAATGAACTACTTAATAATTAACAAAAATGGTTAAATGGTAATTGGATGTAAAACATGAAATGGGATTGAGGTTTGTTATGTGGTGTGAGAAATTTTTAGATGTGATAGAAATATGAGTAAGTCCTGGTTTGTTAGTTATTGTGGGGATACCCATAGGTTGGGATGAGTGATTGGTACTATATATATATATATATACAAACTTTTATTTCCTTGTGATTTCAATACGCAGCCCACCGTAGTTGGACATGATGTGTTGAATGCTGACATTATCACGATGGAGGGATTATTTCCCCAACATCTCAATGGGAGGATGGATGGATGGTTACTTTCTCTTCCATAATCCTTCATCTAGGAATTCATAGCACAAGACTCCTCGTGCAGATTGAGTTTTTGTGAGGCCCAGTTGTGTGAAGTAGAGTTGTGTTTTCTAAGTGTCTTAGGGATGAGGATGAGGTCAATGAGGCCCATATGGGTGTGGGTGGGAAATGGTGAGCATCGTTTTCCATGGTCGAGAGAATATATCTGAGGCTCAGATGTGTGTGGGTGGGATGTGATATGATTTGTTTTCCAATGTTGTGGAAATAGTTTAAGTCTGATGTGTGTACATTTGGGTTATATTGTGAGTCTAATGGATGAGTGTGGAAGTGTTAGGACGTTTTCCATTAGGGTAGTATAATTCAACAAGTGGAAGATGGTATAGGGTACAAAAACATCGATGTACTTACAATATTACATTACATTACTTTTGTTACATGATGATCATTCATTGGTGGGGTTGGTATGGCTAGTATGCCATGTTATCTATGGTTTGGTTCTTTTGTTTTCTCATGCGTGCATTAGTATGCTTCTCTCACTTATACATGAGAGACTCTGGTCTTCCTAATTAGTATAATTTTATGCTCAACCTATGTATATAAAACTTCTTTTAGGTTCCAATGTGGATTATGTGTACTGGGTTGGGAATTACTATCTCGGACATTGGGATATTTTTCCTGTTGCTGGAAATCATTACCTTGGTTACATTAAAGTTTTTATGCATTTTAGAAGTCTTATTTTAAAAATTTGTGTGGTAATGTTTTTTTATTTATTTTATAATTATATATATATATATGTATTGGAGTTATTTTGGGATGGGTCATCTTATCTACCAATTTTGTTTTCAAAATAAAATGGGAGTAGCCTCCCATTGTGTGATAATATTTATACCCATAGTGATGGTCTCCACCTCAAGGCCTATTGGAGGTGGGAATCAGTAGTTCATTATATCCATTTCATCATTTCAATCCCAATAGGGGCATCTTTGGAGGGAGAGGGATATGATAGAATGATATCATATGTGATGGTTAGTGGTTGGATAGAGTTTGGGGTTAGACGCGGTGAGGCTTGCATGGGTTGCTATGGAAATAGTGTTAGGTGATTTTTTGTGGATGAAATAGGCCATGGTAGAGTGACTAGGGCACAAGATTTTATGTCCATCCATTATTTGATGGAAAAAAACTTGTGCCTACCAATCTACCAAGTGTGACTCAATGTTTCTATGTTATAGACCATCTGGAAGATACATGCATCAAAATTACATTCATTCAGGATTGATTTGGGTTGTATATGGAATATTAAATGTGTTAAAACAATTTAAAGTGAATATTAAATAAAATTTTAAACTACTATGTCTTAGGAACTCATTGTTTTCCATTTCAGATATGGCTTTTAGACAATGCCTTCATGTGGCTCAGGTAATAGATGTTTAGTTGGCTCATCCAAAAGGTCACCTTAGGGTTGATCTATCTTAGAAGGGTGACCATTACCAGAAAAAAAATTTGTGCTTTATAGTGTTAGTCTCTGAGAAATTTTGAGGGATGTGTTTTAGGTGCAGAGACAGAGAGCTGGCTTGAATATTTTCTGATCACTTTAAGCTTGAAGCAGTCTCCGACGGAGTATTAGGTTCACTTGGCAGTGAGTTAGATGCGAGGACATGTGCGTCAACGGTAGACCCTCTACCTGGGATAGAGAAAGGGGGATGACATTATATTAGTGAATTTTGAGAAGTATTTATGAGAATAATTCATTTCATAGACCATGAAAGATGAGAAGATTCATTTTTTACCCTCCTCCCAACAAGGGTGTATGCCAATAAGAGAGATGTAGATCAAGTTCAATGATCTCATTATTTATTCACTAGATATATTTCTAGGTAAAGTCTAATGCATGATGGTTAAATGATAAACTATTTCCTTCTATCCAGTACACAGTTACTCCATTTACCATAATGGAATATATGGAGTTTCTGTAGAAGGTAGAGGTAGTTGAGAGGTTGAAATCCCAAGGAGTTTTATCGCGAGTGCAGAGTCAACAAATTTCTTCTAGGGGAATTGTTCCAAGAAGTAGACCTTAGGTACCTGGAACATTGAGGTTTAGGCTGGTGGGGGTTCGACCATTATACATTCGGTTCCAAACCTTGTTCCTTTACTATGAATTGGGACAGAGGTGTTTTTCAAGAGAACGTCATGGTAACCATCTGATTCAGTGTATAGCAGCCATTTGAGATCAGTATGGTGGATATGGGAAGGCTTATCACATGCTCCCACCAATGTCATTTTATTAGTATGGAAAATAATATCCTACCCAGCTATGGGGAGATGGGGAAGGAGGAGCCTGACCGAAGGGTGTTCCATAGGGACATTGGCCCAGACATGGTTGGGGAGGTTATCATCAGTACATGGTCTATGTAGTTGTGTGTGGTTGGTTGTATGTTGTATAGGCAATAGTTCTATCGGGGCCATAGATCATTCAAGGTAAAACCATTTGGATTAGTAATCTTGATTAATTCATGTTTGATTAAGGATCTTGACACTATTTTATTACACTCGATATAGCCCATGCTATGGGAATAGAGGGTAGAGAGGCTCTCATCCCCCAGTGAGAAGTATTACAATCGGAGTTCAGAACACCTTGTTGGATGTGTACTAGGGTGTAAAATATTGAAGGGACTGTATCAGTCCTGTGGGGATATCTAAAATCTATAGAAGCAGCCATACATGGTCATCCGAGGATTCAATTGGTTTTATTTTATGCAGTCCTTTTTCGACTTCTTCCATTGGATAGTCATGATCTTTTACATGAATGGCCATCGTGTGGATTTGTATGATGAGTAGAGATATCGGGTGGGCATTCAGTGTCTAGATCCTCTTTTTTCTTTGTTGGCTGAGATGTTAAGGGTATTTTTGGATGATGAGATGGTGGATGTTCCCAGGGTTGTTAGTGTGTTTTTGGATGTGTTCCCTAAGGAGGTTGTGAATATACCCCCATCGACATGATTTTGAGTTTTAGATAGACATACATCACAGTTCATGTCCGATTTCGAAGGATCATTATCATATACCGCCATTTGAGTGGTGGGAGATGGGAATTTAGATAAAAAATTTGATGAAACAGTATTTATATCTAACCCATCTCTTCACTAAAGCGTTCTCTAGTGTTTTTCTCGAATAAGGTGGATAGTCGTCTAAGTCTATTCATAGACTATAGAATGACGAATTAGGTGACAGTTAATAATTTTTAACCTCTCTTTAGGATAGACGATATTTTTTACCACTTGAGAGGGGAGATTTGGTTTTCAAATATCTACCTTTGATCTCGATATCACCAATTGAGGGTAATGTATGGAAATATCCCAGAGGCTAATTTTCGATGCAGGTAAAGGATCATCATGTTTTCAGTCAATCCATTTCATTTTATGAAAATACCAGACGTGTTCATGGGGATTATGAACACCATTTTCCATGAGTTCCTGGTCCATTGCATCGTCCAATTCATTTATGACATTCAGATCTGCTGGATGTCATATGAAGAGCATAACAAACATCTCAGAATCATCGTGTATGTTCTTCGCTACCACCAGCTCATAGAAATTTGTCCAAGTTCATGTTATGGACATGAGAGGTACATTTCATGGGATATGTGGTGTCTATGAAGGGTGTAGTTTTTGAACCATGGAAGGTTGATGCTATAGTTCTTGGGAGGTACCTAAGAATGTTTTAGAGGTTCAACGTTTTATTGATTTTGAAATCTATTACATGAGGTTCGTACATGACTTATATCATGTTTCATCACCATTAGAAGCCTTTTCTAGGAATGACTAGGACATTTTTGGAGTAATAAATGTTAAGAATCCTTCGGTTATTATAAAGGGATGTTTGTTATTGATTTAGTTTCTAGAGGAAGGGGTGGTGATCGAGGTTTATTGTCATTCATCCCTTCTAGGACTAGGATATGTGTTGATACAGTAGTGGGGAGTTATATTTTATAGGTCTATGAAATTATACCCCCAAAAACATAACAATTCGAACCATGATCTAGATCTAGAGGTGTTCTTGTTTGTGCTAATGTTTTGGAGACATTACTTATTTGGGGAGAACATTGTGGTCTTCACAGAACACTTGAGTTTGAGTTATATATTTTCCATAATAGATCTAAACATGTGATAGTGGAGGTGCATAGAGTTTATACATGATTGTGATTTCGAGATCTATTACACATCAGAAATGGGGAATGTCATTCCTGATACCTTGAGCAGTAAGTCACAATATGAGTTTTTTTTCTAGGAATCGACAGATTATTGGAAGGTGATGGAGGATTTGGACACCTTGAACAAAGATGCATGAATTGATGGCAGCAGAGATTGTTTTTTCATATAACAGTGCAATTTTCATTGATGCAGCAGGTGGAGGAGTATCAGTGGGGAGACACTAAGGAATAGGTGATATGCGAATGCGTTAGGAATGGTGATGCATTGGAGATATGGTTAAGGTACGGTTAGATTTAGAAGTTTTTTCATGGGAGTCTCTTTGTTCCAATGACGTCGTGATAGGGAGTCATTTATGTGTTTCACAACTCACCTATAATGTTACACCTAGGAGTTTTTGGGATGTACCGTTTCTTGAGGATGCAGTTTTTATGGCCTAGAATTAAATAAAAAGTAGTGGAGCTTGTGCATAAGTTCTTAGTATGTCATCATATAAAGGATTAGAACAGTTTTCCTGATGATTTTTTATATCCCTTAGAGGTCCCCGAGTGAAAGTGGGATGAAATATAGACGAATTTCACCAACATATTACCCAAGGATCATGGATGCTATGATGAAATCTAGGTATTAGTGGATCAGCTGACAAAATTGGATCACTTCACAGAGATTATGGATTCAGTCACAGTGGATACCTGGGAACATATATATGTGGATGAGGTGGTGCAACTGTATGGAGTTTCAAGATCTATTTTGTTAGATCTGGATACACATTTTAACTCAAGAGCTTGGAGGGGATTGCGGACCAATCTTGGAACCCTGTTACACCTAAATACTCACATCCACCCTCTGACAGATGTGCAGATAGAACAGAAAATCCATACATTGGAGGACATGTTGCGGGTGTGCGTCATGGCCTTTGATGGATATTGGGTATGACACATGTCGTTGGTAGAGTTTTCATACAATATTATCTATCATAATTCAATTAGCATGGTCCTTAGAGGTGTTGTAAGGGAGATGGTGTCGTTTATCATTATGTTGGATGGAGGTTGGGGAGAAAGTTGGTCTTTTTACCGAGGTAATTCAGAGGACAATAAAGATGTTTTGGCTTGTTTGTGAAAGGATGAAGGCAATAAATAACTGATAAAAGTCTTATTTTGATTGTTTGAGTTAGGGGTCATGGACTACATGTTCATTAAGCATTTCCCTTGATGTGGGTAGTTGAGGTTTGGAAGAGGGGGTAAGCATTCTCCCATGTGCATCAGACCCATTGAGGTATATGGGCGAGTTAATGAGGAGGCATACTAGTTGTTGTGGAATCTTAAATTGGAATATATCCATGATATCATCCATCACTATCAACTTAAACATAATTTCATGATGAGTCTCATGTAATTTAATGGGGAGAGTTGGCAATCGAGGATAACGTGGCATACATGGAGCAGCCATTAGTGGTCTTAGATCATTGAGAAAATGTTCTTTATTAGAAGACAATTTCCTTGGTTCACATGTTATGGAGTCATGGTGGACTAGTGGAGAATACATCGGAATGAGAAGCACAAATTCATTCTCAGTACCCATATATGTTTTGTGTTTTCCCATTCATTTTTTGACATGTGATGCAATGTATAAGACATTGTTATTGTATGAAATGAGATGTTTTGTTTCCACATTATTTGGGATGTGTGTGATATTGTGTGTGATGATCTCCCAAGATATGAAAAGTGTAGTACCTATTTACTAATCAAGATGCATTTATTTGGATGTGATTAAACCCATACAAGTTATTTAGTGCTTCCCGGAGCTGATAATATCTTGACATTTGGGATGATATTCCCTGATTTGAGTGTAATAGACAGTCTGGTTGTTGTGACTGTGTGGTTTTTTTTGGTCATTTGGTTTATCATATTTTAGAGTAAGTGTTATAAAATGTGGGGGATTCCACTCCATATTTCAAACAAAAAAAAGGAGGGGTTCTTGTTACGTAGTGATCTATTTGGATAGTGATAGTGTTTCAAGTGTAGAGAGATCCTTAAGAGGTTTCTCGCAATGTGTTTATTCAAACAAGTCATACTTATAATGTTGTATTTGGATTCTAGATGGTGAGAATTATTTGAGAGATACTTAATGTTATAGTATGTGTCCTCCCAGTTTGTTACATTGTAGGTTTGGGGGATTGAGATGTTTGATGGAGGCTTGGAGAGAGTTTTTAGTAGTTCAACTAGTAAAGTATTAAGGTATAGGGATTAAACATCATGTCTTGGGGTTTCACATTATGAAATTATATTTCACAAATATTTATTAGGAGGTTCATGACATGTAAAATTTTCATGGGGTGAAAAATAAAATCATTCAACGGGAAATGGGTTTTTAGGCGGAAGTATACCTTGGGGGGTTTCACGTTAATAATGGGTATTAAATGTCATGTAATACCCCAACACAATTTTAAATTAACATTTTTCATTTTTACGAACCTTATTTAATTCATCCATTATCTCTTGTCCTATCATACTAGATGATCCCTAGGTGCCCCAAGGAGACCATTGAAGCTGTAGTCCTCCCACCTTGGTAAATTGAATTTTATGGTTGTTCATTGGTGATCTATTATAAACATGTGGTATGATTTCCCCTATTTTTTATCTATTTTCTACCCCCTGGAATTTTCTGTTGTAGTTGTGGTTTTCATTGTATGATCTTTTAGACATTGTTTTGATGATAATTTGTCTTGTAATTGGTCGATCCATGTTTGTAGTAGAGCAGGTATCCCCTGCAGGGTTTCTTTTAGGCACTATGGAGCTCTGAGAAATTGTTATGTATCTCCGAGATAAGGTTTCTCCTTCGTTGCACTTTATTTGTGCATCAAGTTGGAGGAATTTAATTTTTTCCTATGGATCATAGTATTTCCACCCTAATTAAAGATATAGAATTGTATAATCGAATTGAAAAGGGGATTGGTTTGTGTTCTAAATCTTTTACATCCTTGATATTGTTTGCAATGTTGTATATATATAAGATAACACCTCATTAAAAATAGTTTCCATTGGTCATCCTTGATTCCACAATAAAAAATTTTCATTTCGGTTAGTTCTTGTGAAACAATTTAAAATAGAAATTAGTTAATTATATACACTTGGATAAAAAAACAGATGCCCCCAGAATAATGGGTATTTATGATATTCCATTGAATTAATATGTGGAATTAATTATGGAAAAATTTGTTTAGACTAGAATTGTTTTATTATCTGGTATATGGGGTGAGGTGTTGTTTGGGATATTTTTGGGGTTGTTCATGATATATATGGGTTATATATAAGTAGTGTTGTGGGTTGTGGTTTTTCATTGTGTTATGCGGTGGTGTGCTTGCCAATCATGGGTGTGTGTTGTGGGTTGGTCTGGGTAGTGTAATGGATTATCACGTAGATGATTCACCAACCATACCATGAATTGGAATCTAATGTTGAGATATTGAATGTATAATGGATGAATTTGTGTGTAAGAGTTAGGCTATAAGACTAATGTGTGGTGATGTGTGGCTGGATGGGTTTGTGTATTGGGGTTTGGTTTGGTTGGAATGTGACCTGAATATGTACCAAACATAGATAAATCTGATCCTACATTAGATTATTGGGTTTTATCACTCTGAATAATTTTGTTTTGATTTTTTTTGATTGTGTCTATTAACTACATAGTTTTTATGGATTTGATAAATTATTTCGTTAATAATGAATGAAAAATGTTAAATGGAAATTAGCTGGAAAACATGAAATGGTCTTGTGGTTTGTTATGTGGTGTGTTTAATTTATAGATGTGGAAGTAACATGGGGATTTCATGGGTTGGATAGTGTTATTTGTGAGTACCATAGGTTGGGATGAGTGATTGGTACTATATATATACAATTTTATTTCCATGTGGTTTCTATACGGACCCCACTGTAGTGGAGAATTATGCTATGAATATCCCCATTATCACAGGGTAGGGTGTCTTTTTCAATAATCCATGTGGGGTGATGGCTGGATGGTTAATTTCTCTTCCATTTTCCCACTTCTATTCATTGGTATCCTAATATTCTTCAGGGATATTGAGGTTTTTGAGGCCCAGGTGTGTGAAAACGTTTTTTATTTTCCCAGGTCTCATCGGGTTGAGGTTGAGGTTAGTGATGCCCATGTGTGTGCTCGAAGGTTATGGTGAGCTTCGTTTGGCCAGGTTGTGGGACTAGATTTGATGCATAGGTGTGTACGGGTAGGATGTGATGCACTTTGTACTCCCAGGATGTGGGACTAGTATGAAGCCCATGTGTGTGCGAGAGACATTTGATGTGAGGATTGTGAAAGAGAGTGAAAGTGTCATTACATTTTCTATTAGGGTCTAAGTAGTTAAGAAGTGGTAAGTGGTGTGGGGTACCCAAACATCGATATGATAAATATATAAATTTACCTAACATGCGTTACATGTTCAGAATGCATTGGTGAGGTTGGGATGGCTAGTATTCTATATTAGCTGTTGTTTGGTTCTTCTAATATATGACATGAGCATTAGAATGCCTCACTCACATGTGCATTAGAGACTTTTCTTTTTGAAATAATTATACATGTATGTTCACCATACGTATATAAAACTATATTCCAGTTTTCAAAAGGATTATGTGGACCATGATTGAAATTACTAGGTTGAACATTGGGATAGTTTTTGTGTCATTGCATTGATTTATATTGGGTACTTACTTTGGTGTTTTATTAAATTGTAGAAGGATTTTTTAAAAGTGGATGTGCGATGGTTTATGGATTTCATTTATAATTATATATATATATATATCATGGATTTGTTTTGGGGACGGGACATCTTATATCTGGATATTTGTTTTCAAAATAAAAAGGTAAATTCCTCCTATTTATGTCAAAATATCTATACTCTTGTTGATGGTATCCAACCCAGGGCCTACTATAGGCATGACTCGGGGGTCATTATATCCCATTCTTCATTGCCATCCCAGGAGTGGCATAATTAGTGGGAGGGGGTCATGATAATTATAATGAATAAATTTCATTAATATACATGTAATCTAATGGAAATTTAATTCCAATATATGAAATTGTGATTGTTCATATGAATAGTCAAGTGTTGGGGAATGGTAATTGAGATAATGAACCATTATAAATATCACCGTTGTTGATGTAAAATCCCAATATAAATTATTGAATTAGAATGAAATAGAAATTCATATAAATGAATGTGTAAATATAATTTCATACAATCAATGTATTAAATAAAACTATCATAGAATAATGGGGCTCATGGATAATAATTATGATCTGAAGAAATGAAATCTACTTATAAAAAACCTTTTGTATTAGGTAATATTTCAATAAAAACAACTAAAAAGAGAGAACAAGATATTAAAAACAATTATAATGACTATAAGGTAATAAATAAAATTAAATATCATATAATAGTTTTACACACATTTAAAATTAAATTATTCATATAAGACAAAACATATCTCAATGAAAATTATATGAGATGAAAACCACATACCTATTTTCCAACTTAGGTGAACGTGGCCTAACAATATGTATAACTAAAAAATATTAATAACCTACTTAATAACTATATTCGTACTTTTAACTTTTTATAAAATTATTTTTTATTATAAGAATATAAGTTGGATTTACTTTATTTTCATCATCAGATGATATTTTTATTAATGCAATTTTAGTAATTATTCTATAATGGCATCATATACTCTAGTTTATAGATTTAAAGGACACCATTAATGTAAATTTTTTGTACTATAATGGAACCATTATATTTATATTAGATATTATAAAATCATTTTGAAGTTATTTTAGTTATGATTTATGATTACGATGATGTTTATGGTCTTGTTTTATAAATTTTAATGAATTATTGGTGGTTTCTTAATAATAGGTAATATGACACCACTACAATTATATATATGAAAATTTAGTATTTATTTATTCATAATTATTATTATGAATAATTATGTTTCCACAGGATTTCATGACAGAAATTTATTTCATTACTCATATGGATGTCTAAACTAACCTAAAAACAAGTAATAATATTACAGTCAATATACTTAAGAATATAGTATTTTTTCTCAATATTAATAATAAATATGAATAAAGACACTATTTGTTTTTTATTAATATAGGTAATCATATTATTGTTTATTTAGAAAAATAGTAAAATTCTAGTAGTAAATTTGAAACATGACAGAATCAGGGATACAATAATCTGCACGTACAAACATTAAACACCTTCATTTCTCATTGATCATGATGAATATAAGAGGGAATGGGTCCTTTTATGCTATCCATAATATTGAGGTGGGTCAAAATAATGTAGGAGTGAAAATTACATAGTTTTTATAATCATTAATAGAAAACATTCTATTTCATTAAATTTTGAAATGTTATTTTATATCATCGACATTTAGTATAACAATTCAAAAAAACACAATACTTGATGGTTGAGTTATTGGTGAAAAAAATGGTGAAGTTATTGCATCGTAAGAATATAAATATTCCAAATTCTATATTTTAATATTTAATCTACAATAGATCATTTACATTCCCCCCTTTAGATGACTTTTATTCTATAGCAGGCATGGATTGGTTTTCTATATATGGAGATACCATAAATTTTCATGATAAGAAAATCACTTCACATGTCACTAATCATCTTCAAAATCAATAAAATTATAATAATAATGTTTAAACTCCTATTTATAATCCATATAATGAATGGAAAATAATATATTATGGTCAACAACATCTCATTTAAATGATATATACAATTGAGAGGATCACTTTTTTACACATTACCATTACAAGGGAGTATACATATCTATTCACCAAAGAGTCTTATAGCCTTCCACTTATATGTGTTGTTGAGTTATTTATATAATACATATGTATATCTCTACCAATATCAAGGAATCCATAAATATTTTCCACCATTGAGCTAAATTAACTATAGAAGAAGCTAGAAAATAATTTTGGAAAGGGAATCATTTTTATGAGTAGTTATCTATGGTGTCTTACATTTTTTATTTTCAAGAAGATATATGGTTAGAAGAGTCTCTACATTGAATATAATTAACTCAAAAAAATTTAGATAATATAGAGGTATCATGTTCTAATAATTGATTACTTTTGTCATTTAGATACATCGATCCTGGTACATATCTAATGTTGGACATCATTCTAGGTATCATAAAAAATGTGTCTATGGTAGGTATGAGTAATATTTAATTTTACAAATGGTATAGCCATTATTATTTCCTAGTTAAACATTTATGTATCACTAATCCATTAATGGACATAAATATATTTCTTTATAAATTACGGTGATTTTTTGGTAATCATTACAAATTATTTTTTCATATACACAAAAACAATAGATGTATATAAGGATAATTCAAAAACAACACTCTAATCATTGGTAATGGATAAATTTTATTAAAATTTCATAATGTGAAAATTTTAACGTCGTATGATATACATATTAGGTCATGTTATGGTGTATATATTGATCCATAAAAAATAAAGGTCATTATTGAATGAACAGTGTAATAGAGATCCAAATAATCCAGGGATTAACTGGGTACTATCATAATATTTATAAAAAACTCATCAATTTTTTTATTCATCGTAAATAATATAATTTAGAAGTGTGTAATGTTTTATAAGACTTAATAATGTGAATAGAGATTATAAGAGTTGAATAAGAGGATGATATCATCACATATAATCACAATATCGACCTATGAGGAAGGATTTATGTTATAATGTGATACTTCAATTATGATATTATATTAATTCTATGTAACAAATTATAATGTGATAGAACATTATTCATGGTAGCATATGTAGAATAAAGTGAATTATACATCACATGAAATTGACATTGTAGATGTAACATTATCATTAATGTTGGGCTAAATGATCATTGTGGTGAGATGGGTGACATATATTTGGATCATATTAGCCTCATGGAAATATTCAGACACAATGGGACCAAAGTAAACCAATGATGATGGTTAGAGGTGAATAATTATTATGATTTTTAAATCAAATAAATTCTTCTAAGATATAAAAAACATAGATTATGCATCAATTTTTAAATGATCTTGAAACCATACCCATTATACGAATATTGAAGGACCCAATTTTCATAGAATTACTATTGCTATAAATTTTTTTTACAATGGATAGAAAACCATCCAACAATCCTCAAATTATTTCTCATGTATGCATTCTATATAATATTAATGAAGGTCAACAGAATGATGTGGGGATAATAAAAGAATGTTGATAATATAACGTATGATAGAGATTTAATGTTATATAGTGATCACAAAAGAGTTATGAAATTTTGGGCATTACTATGTGTACGTTCTAATCTTTACATAAACAATGATCAACCAGTTGATACTCATAGTTAAACATTCCCTACCCACCTATGGGGAAAAGAGATATATATTCATCTCTCATAGATGTTTTTATGATAAGGATTAATGATTAATATTTTGTCATTTTCACCAATGTTCTCACTATGGAAAAACCTGAATGCAGAATGGAAAATTACCAAACGGATCATGAAACAATTTCTCATACCGTTATACAAATGGAATAAAAACATTTTTTTTTCACATGTGTATTTTGAATATATATAATGTGAATAATTCCCTATAGTTTTTTCTAGATTATATAATAATGACTTCTCATTTCAATTGCCTTCTTTATTACAATTATCTTAATCAACATGAATGGATATAAACTATATATGTAGTGTGGGTTTATCGAATAATATTGTCAATTGAATCTTATCAAAATCTATTATTTACCTCAATGTACTAGAAAACTATGAAACATGATATTTATATAAATTTGAATTCAATATGGCGTATATCCCTCAAAAAATTTTCAAATATAGTTGTATAATTGAAGACCCCAAGGATAGGTGTGTTTTATCAATTTCAATAAACGATGAAATGAATAATAAATTCATATATTCTAGTTCTTATAAAATTTTAGCTTTCACTTGATATTTTAGTTGGATCATTATGAACACTTCTATGGATGGAAATGAATAACTAAAAAATTATTTAAATTATAGAAAATGAATTGCATTGTGACCTGAACTGTTAAACGAAATAACTAATGAAGATTAGGGAATTCAAAAACACAACATAGAAGAATAATTTTATCAAATAGAAGTGTTGATAACGGTTGATGGGGCATTGTGTTTCTACCTGACTATAAATTTTTCCATTATAAGTCTACCTAGATGATATTCCCTACTGTGAAGGTGAATGGAAAGTTATTACCAAGGAATATTGGTCACATTGACATTTTATATCACATCAGATCTATGTCATATCGATTATCATTCCCAAAAAATATTTGTATAATGGAATGTTCAATTTATCCCTATATAGGATGTTTATTCAAGACCCCTTACATGGATTTTATCTAGAGGTTTTAGAGTTGTATGTTGATCTTTATTAAGAGGAGGAGAAATCCATGATTTTTTATCATAGATATATAGATCTATGAAACAAAAAAAAAACACCATGATAATTTACTTTTTTATATAAAAATACAATGAGGAACCTTTGGAATTCATAGAAGCATTCTAGAAGAATTACAATAAATTTGTATCACTATAGTCTTTGAAATGAAATTATGAGGGAAAAAATTTATATGGGGGATGAATATAATGACCCAAAATTTACGTTTGAATTTTGAATAATTAAACTAATTTTTACAATGTATAAAAATAAAGTATATAATAAAAACATTCAATAGATAATCTGTTTGTGTATGAAATTTCATTCTAATTTAAAAAACTCAGGATTATAAATTATCGTTTTATTATGATTTTCAATTGATGAACATATAAGGAAAATTATATTTTTTCAAGAAATTATACAACTTGAATGAAATTTTTTTATAACATTAAATTTAATATTGGGACATAAACTCAAATGAATAAATGACATACTCAAAAATAATTAATACGTATAGAGTTACTCATGAAGATCACTCCTTCAATAGAACTATATATTATATTATTGTGAATTTGGAATGTGGTTTACATTATCATGGTAATTTTAGATCCATCATAAGAGAATAATTGAATTATAATGCATGATAAGGGTGGAATATATATATGTTTTAAATTGAAATGTGGCCATAAGTGTTTGATCTATATCATTTCATTGTATGGTTACTATTATAAAATCATTATAATCATAGTAATACAAAAAAGTATAGAAAACATCCATCATTATCGTAAATTGAAAAATATTACATTAAATCACTATATTATAATTATGTTATTTATTAATACATATGTATGCTATTATATACTATATAATATCTTTTTCTGAATAAATAATATGTTCCTCATTAATAATGTATTATTATGATGATATTGAATATGAATTTATAAAAAATATTCATCAATATTATGATTTTATATTTTATAAATTAAAAACTAAATTTGACATCATCATGTTAAAAATAGGTCATGAAAAAAATTACATCATTCTAGAATACATATTCATTAATTTAATAGTAAAACAATTTCATTTCATTGTTTTATATATTGTTTAAAACATTATAAATATAAAAAAATGATTCTACAGTTAAAATCAGTGAATCTATGACCCAAAATAACTTATTTGTTTGATATAATATATTTTCATAAATGAAATTTATTTTCCAAAACAATTAAATAACAATCCTCTATATGGAATTTAAATAAGGTATTGAAACAAAACATTTCTTTTAAAACATTATATTCACATTAAAATTGTTTTATCAATAATTATATAATGATACTATCATTATTAATATCCAATATATATATATCAAGTATGAAAAACAATAAACTACAGCCATGGGTAATCTAGTGACTTTCCATTTTCCACATCCAATATTTCTATGGAATATGAATAGAAATTAACTAACAATTCAGCTCATGTATCAATAAATACCCACGTCACCACTCCATATAATCTACTCTAATGAAAATTAGAACATACAACTCTATTTTAATCTATAATTATGTCCTTCAATGAATCCTTGTTCTCTCAAAGACTCACCTTTGTAATCATGGGAAGTGATATATAAGGAAATTGATCATCTTCCTGTTCCATTTCATTCATATACTTCCTTTATGTTAAGGATTATAATTTTCAAGTATATATATTTTGAAATGAAAAAAATAATTTCATTAATATCTAAATTATAGTCTATGGATGATTAAATTCAAAATTTTTTCATTAAATCTACAAAAAATATATAAATTTTATATACCATGAATGATGTTGAATTCATTATTTGATTTACCATGCATATTTTTTATTATAAATATCTAGAAAAATTTTCATTCATTTGAATTCTTATAAATATAATATCACTTCATTAAAAAATTATTCACATATATGCAACAATTATTCCTATTTCATGGGATAGAATTATGTCAACAATCATGCCTTTGTGATACTATGAACATAGATATTATAATATAACCCCCATTTACATTATACAAGGCTCATTGATGAAATGATTTCATAAGATATATAATTTTTGGGGAATATATAATATTCCATATATAATTTTTGTTCAATAACATAACTCTAGGGAAAGTGTAATGTTTTCAACAAATGAGATACAATGTAATGTCCATGAGTAATTTATCTAGAACACTCTATTATGATGTCATATAAGTGATCCACACATTATGATTAGGTTGTTCTTTTTTATGATGGTTCTATATTCCTTTTATGCAATTATTTTATTATATAATATTTTAGATTATATGATTCAAGGTTTTTGTTATATTTTATGTCATCTTTATTTTCCTTTTCTCTAATTTGTATCATGATTACATTTATTTTTTCATTTTTGGTATTTAATTTTCACCATATTCCTCTATGAATTCTATAGGAAATGCTATAATTTATTAAAATATCAATGAAAAATATGATAATGTGATTGCTTTTAAATAAATAATTTATATTATTTTAATGGATATGTATTGAATAAATTTTTTATCAAAAGAAACTGTATCCCTTGGAAATTGGTTCATGTTTCTAGAAAATTTGGTTAAATTTACCATGTAATGAGGTATGAGATATTATAAGT
Organism: Viscum album; assembly: GCA_963277665.1. NCBI lineage: Eukaryota > Viridiplantae > Streptophyta > Magnoliopsida > Santalales > Viscaceae > Viscum > Viscum album. Next base: position 922,135,699 of record OY728132.1, read on the forward strand.
ATTGGGAACATTATATGTCATACTGTATAATGTACATTATTTCATTTACCACATATTACTCAATAGTTTTGTTTTTGGTAACCAAAATGTGTCTTAAAATGTAAGAAGCATTTGGGTAGGCTACTATGTAAAAAATGAGAATATCGTATAAAATTTGTATGCAAAATCATAAATTTTTGTAGTGTTTATTTTGTAAATATTAAATAATTTCATTTACAAAAATTGGTATGGTTTTTCATGAATGGATAACTATATGATAAGTAGAAGGGATCCCTTTTCTCTCCTTTATTTGTTCTTTTCCCTTGGTTATCTATGTTGTTGCATAATGATTTGTTGAAAATGAATTGTTGAGCATCCACCTATTTCCTATAACATAGAAATTTTATTTCATTCTATAGATTATCTTTTTTCATAATTTGATATTTGATCCATGTTTACATTTGATAATTGTGGAATAAATTTTAACTGTTGGGGTTTTAGTGTGAAGATTAAATTTGAGGTTGGGTGAAGATGAATGTTCATTATATCTCCCAAATTTACCAAATGATTATCATTTAGGGGATTAAGTTTTATATTTTATGAATTTTTTTTAAATTTGCTTATTGAATTTTATGTTTAATTTTTAGCATTTTCTTATCATGGACATTGTTTCAAAGAGAGACTTTTATATTTTATACTATAAAAAAAATTTATATACATAACTTGGTGTTATTTCCCCCTGTTCTAAATAAATTTTAATAAATTTTGAATTATAATTTTATGTTATATATAATTATTATTATTTCCATAGTCATTATTTTAAAATAAATAAATCTTGACAGGACAATATATTTGATTGTTCTATGTAGAAAAGAGTGGTTGGGAATTATAAATGTCTCTTAAACAAGAATAAACACTATTTTTATATTAGTCGTACTAATTTTGATTATTTTTAAATTTTATTGTTTACGTAATATCATATTATAGTGGTTATAATTGGGTGAATATAATATTTAAAAACTAATAGGGATTAGCTTAGTATGTTTGTTTATGAAAAAACTAATAAGATCATGGAGTGTGTCTCCAAAACATTCCCCCCAAAAAATCTATTATTATTTACCCTCGTTGGGTAAAAAGATATGGTTTATTAGTTAATAACTATTATGGGTGTCTAATAATGGGATATGGGTATGGTTACCAAGTGAATATTAATTACATGTGTGTGTTTCATTATCAATGGTATTTATCAATAGATAGGTTATGTTATGGGTTTTCTAGTGTTTTATTGTACGAAATGGTATTACTAAAATTTGTTGGAACGAAAGGAATTAGAACCATCATGAGAGTTCTAAAAACCACCAATGGAATTTTACATGAAATTATACTAAGGGTAGAGTTTATAATTGACACCATAATAGTGGTTCAATATTTGGTTGTTGTTGTGAGTAAGGGAAAAAAACATTATAGGACAATTGATCAACTTTGTGTTAACATATAAGGTAATCATGGATTGATGATTTTATAACATGGTGAGGTCAACTGTGGGTGATAAATAACCTAGTATGGGTGTGGTATCATATTTAATAGTATAAAATAGATCTATATCAATACATGAATCTTTAAAATAATGGGGGAAATATCTAGTGATTCATTACTAGAGATTACAATTATAAGATAAATTGGCATAACAAGGTATGTTAAAGGATTTTTATTTTTAATAGACTGTAATCAACCACTATATGGTATTGAATCAGTGTTTGGTGAAAATAATTCTCAACAAATGATTTCATACCACTAGTTATTTCATGTGGATATTGATACTGAAAATTTGATGAATATTTTTTGTGTAAAAAAGAAGATATTTGAAAATTATATCTTATTATTGAGTGAATAATCCCTAGTGAACATTTGTTGTTATCTCTTCAAAGACATAAATATATATCATTACTAACGGTACTCCAAACTACTATGTAAAAGACCTAATGGGGGTTCATAATGATGATGTTTGAGGTATTTTTCCATAGATAATTCTCATAATGCCCATATGATGGGATCTAATACTGATGTAAGTTGTGGGTATATTATCATGTAACCCATTACAAAAGAGTATATTGCACACAGTATTCCCATAATTCTATATACGTAATAGAAAAACATCATCGTAAAGTATTCTATTTAACAATATATTATTATAACGGATGGCCCAATGAGTGCAGATGTTAATGACCAAAGAGTTTTACAATATTTTACAGTTTCTTCACAAAAAATAAAATTCAACATTATAATGTCTACAAAACATGTGTTTGGTAAACATGTATTGAACATAAAATATATGTGAGTTATATTTTCATAAAAATTAATTCAATACAGACTCCTTAAAAACCCAAATGTCGTAGATTACACCTCCTCTATTCAATGTATCTTCTTGCAATGACCCATAAATATTGACCATGAGTCATGAAATAGGTGGACACCACCACACCAATTATCCTTATTGATTCTCTTCTCTTCCAATCATTCCCCCTGATTCACAAAAGAGAATATTACTTTTAGAAACTAAATTTTACTTTGGTTTGATCAAACTGAAGTTGTTTATAATGGTGTAAAATAGTAATTTTTTATTTTTGGAATAAGATATGTTAAACAAGGTATCGATCCACATTTCAAATCTTCAGAATGATATCCAATCCAATTTGAAACAACATGTTATGAGCATGATTTTATTTATAATAATGACCATTATTATGAATCATTTCATATGAAAATATGTTTGGGACCACATGTTGAGTCAATATTCCCACATAAACCCAAATAAATTCCAAAATAAATAATGTATACTCCCCATCAGAAAACAGGTACACTACTAATCTCTGATTATATCTAACTTTGATAAAAAATTAGGTGTGATTTTTTCCTTCAGGTTTCACTTTATCATCAATTAAGATAGAATAATTATGAATCCTACAAAATAATAAATTTTATGTTATTTGTATTTTTCTTTTCCATATCATTTCCCCACACAAATACATAACTTTTGAAATATGAGTGAACTTTTGGAACAATGAAATATATAATAATATCACTCCCACAGAAATAAACTTAGAGTTCTCTATATCCACCACATATTTTACGCATGAAAATTAATCATTGTAATTCATATTGTGTAAAATATTTATAAACCATAAATGATTTATGGAAAAAATGATATATTTTTATTAATATTAGGAATTTATACTTTGAAACTAAATATTTTGACCATTTATTAAAAGAAATAAAAATTCAACAAGGAGTGCAGATGGTTCATTCAAAAATTTCCCACAACCAACATAACAAAATATTAATTATCTTGGAAGATTAATAGTAACCCATTTATTATACACTAGATATGAGATGTTGGGTTATATCAATGGGCATCGTATAGTAAAAATTTCAATATTAATCATTGATGTAACACTCATAAAGAAATTTATTAGTATCTTCTTCCAATGAAATCATTACTTGGATTAAATTCATAGACTCATGGAAACATAATTAGTTGATTCCTACCTCTTCAAGGGATTTAGAAAAATGAGAACATATGGACCAGTGGCACGTGCCATCATGTTCTGATTCCTATATAATTTTATTTTTCATGTTTTCGTAAATTTGAAAAAACAATTAGATCCCTATGTAAAAAACATTTTTTCCAAGCAGTAATGTTTTGATTGTATCTATTGACAAAATATCAATATAACGATTATATAGATAATATAATTTATATTGAGATGGATATGTAAGTTATATTTGACTAACGTTTAATAGTTTAAACAAATAAATAATGGTGATCATTGGATCTAGGAGGTTTAGGTTCATATAATCAGACCCAGTAGTTTTAGTATAAAAAAACAGATCCAGAAAAATCAGATTATGAATCATAAGAATCAAAACTTTTCATCATCAAGTATCAATGGGATACAATAATATTAATCATAATTTTTGGAAAACAATATGATCTAGACACAATCATGAGTCAACAAATCTAGGTAATTAAAATGAGACTTTGATGAAAATTTATAAGCTTATAAAAATCATATTATTTCTTGAATAAAAATGTTGATCGTAATGAGGAATCTTTTCATAGTCAAAATGGATCCAATGAAATTTTATGATTTATTTATATATTTTATTTCACAAAAATAAAAAGTAATATGTAAAACTTGTGATTCATGGTTGATGAAGGATTGGAGGAGAAAAAGTGTAGATAATCATATTTATCATTGATTTAGAAGAGAAAATTTGCTGACAGTCGTATATTGAAAAATTGTATTTTGGCTGAGTATGAAATAATGATCTTGTGAAAAAATTTAAGTGATAATTTTTTTTAAAATTGGTTAATGAGAAAAATAAAAAAATTACTGACTATAATTGAAGAAGAGACCAATCCATTTTAATGAATTCGAAATCAAATAAATTCATTAGACAAGGGGTAATTAGTCTATGGAAATATAGAAATGTATAAATACACTAAATATGTTTTAGTGTATGTTTTCTTGGTCTTAAATTTCAGATTGGTATGGAGTATATAAGAAATGATGAATCATAATTAAGAATCTTGAATGATAATTTTTGTATTTCAAATAGCTTGGAGAAACCTAATGACGTATCTATTGCTTCAGAATTGACACCATCATAATGAGGGAGATCATATATGGAATCAGACTGGATTTTTTTAAAGTTTGGAATCTTTCTTGAAAAACATTTGGGGAAGAAACAAAATGTATTGACAAGTGGTTCAATGAATATGTCTTCTCTCTATTATCATCATTTAGTTTGGTGAGTTGTAATTAGAAGACATAAGTTTTATATTTTCACAATTGAAATAATGAAATTTAATGAACAATATTTTGTCTTTATAAAATTTGAAAATTGATAATAGAGAAATTAGAATGAAGAAGTAAAAAATGGATAATCAGAGAAAATAAATTTGAATTGAGATTCTGATTAAGAGAAATCGAAATGGAGAAATCATAATGGGAAAATTAGAATGACAAATTAGATTCATATTTCAGAATTTTATAGAAAAAACAAAGGAAGATTAATTCAAAAGAAGATCCATAATTCAAGGAAGGATGATAATTTCAATGAATGATATGAAATTCAAGGGAACATTAATGAGTTAATGATTAATATGAGAGTTATGGAGAATTGATGATTTCTGAAATTTGGTCGAGTAGTTAGGATTTTCAAAGCCATGCCTAAACCACTTTTTTGTTCCTATTAACGGATATATGAGCTTATTTTCAAATGTGACATTGATTTTTTTCATGTGCTCAAGATATATAATTTTTGGAACATGTATTGATTACCCAAAAAACAATGTGTTTCATGTTGAAGCTGAGAACGATCATCATATTGTTGTCAAAGACAATCATCTAAGCATGATCTATCAGATGAAGTTCCATCGGATTAAATCGATAAGAGTGATCCCATTAGAACAACATCCATCCAACTGAGTTAATCAGACCATGGTTCATTAGCCTGAAGGAAGTGAGAATTCAATTGAGTTTATAATCAATTTATGAAAGAAGTGTTGAAGAATAAAAAGAAATGGTTGACCATCATACTAAGGATTAGAATTTGAGTGATCAGACTTACCATTATTGAGTAAGATATATGGATTGAGGTTCTAGAATAAACGGAAGAGAAGAAGAATAAATTTTCCAAACTAATCATCATACTGAGGATCCAGACATAAAAATTAGATTAACTATGTAGAGGATGTTTTGTAGATAGAGTATTTGGAGAATGTTTCAAGACAAAAACAATACATAGATATTTTTGGATGTTCATGAAGGTTGTATAGAGGTAATTTTTTTTACTTTACATTTGGATAAAGTCAAGAAATTATGAAGTGGGTCATAAAAAAATAAGAATGTGATTCTTGTGACAGTGGATACTCTCTAGTTTCCGAAAAGGCTTGTTTTGGTATTTGGATAGTATAAAGGATAGTTTTGGGGTATAACCAACTATATAAGGCACAATTTTACAAGGATAGTATAATTTTTCTACTGTTGTGCATTTTTACTCTGGAATGAAGATAGTGAAGGAATTCATGTTTGCAATACATTCTAACATGGAATGGACTATATCACTATTACGAAACATGTCAATATAATGTTTTTCCTTTTCGTTATATTTCTTGGATATGGAGGGTGAGGTTGTGGGATATATATTTGAGTGGATCGTATCTCTAACATGACTCAGTGGATAAGAATGTTTTTGAAACATGGATAAGAAAAATTCTTATAAAAGAAAAAGGAACCACTAATTAACCCTCACACTGACTCTCAGTGGTCTTGATCCTATTAGGGAACAATGATTGGAATCAAAGCCCAGGATTCCTCTGAATGTTTCTTCTCAATAAAGTAGATTTTCATTTTAGTGAACTATAAGGGGATTTCAATTTATAATAAAATGAACAATGTTATATAGAATGATATAATGATTTTATATCTTATGTTCCTTAGGTGTGATATTTTTTATATTACTATAGAATAATTTCCTCCTCATATTGAGAATTCTTCTCCTACTACTAATAAAAATCTAAATCTTGGAAATGATGGATAGAATAAAAATGACTTACTCTAATCAGTAAATGATGTTTAATTTCTTAGATTAATGTGAGATGGAACCACCAATGTAATCTGGTATAACATAAAAAAAATTTATGAAGGCAATACAAGGTGAAAAATGAAATGATACAAATCCAGAGGTTGAAGAATTAAAATCTAAAAATAGTTATGAAAGAATTTTTTGGTGCCTTCATTACAAGGGTAAATGATAATATTTTAAACAGAAGTTTTCTTTCTGAGAAATTGGAAGACTTGACTATAGTTGATAAGAATTTATGATTCTTCTTGATATGTTGTGTACCAATGATTCAAATTTAGATGATAGAGATCCAGAAAATCTATATTTGGATGATCTACACATTATTCTTATTACATATGAAATTAGTAGATAGAATGTTGTGAAAGATATTGAAAATATTGATCTTGAAATAGCCTTTGAATCATTGTTAAAAGGTAAAAAATGATGAATAAATAATCTAATAATAACATGATTTCAAAGAGGAGGATGTTGTTGAATAATTCAAAACAATTCCTTTCCTTCATTCAAAGAAATACAATAAGCTAAAATTAAAACATAAAACTCTTAAATGTAAGAATTATGATGAAAAAGTATATTTTCTACAAAAATATATTATGAATAATGTTGTAGAATATGAGTTTGAAGATGATGACGAGAATCCTAAGAAACAATATTGGATGAAACACAAGAAAATATTTCATTATGAAAAAAAGATAAAATGTTATTTGAGTATAAGAAAGAAGAAGGATTACTCATCTAATGATGAATTCCATTATCATGTGAACTTTATTTCTCACGTTTTAAATGGATTTGAATCTTCAGGTAGTGATGAAAATATAATTGAAATTGAATTTATTCATAAACGAAAATTCAATAATTCACTTGAACAGAATACTAAAATCAAGAAATAAAAAAGGAATATAAATAAAGATGTTGAATTCATTACTCTTATGAATAATGATATTGAAATAAAACTGAATGGTTATAATGAAAAGTTAGGAAACAATGAGAATATCACCAAGAATAAATCTACCCTCATTAATGTAATTAAAAAAACAAGTCGAAGAAAAATAAATCTAAACAAATAATAGATATTCTGAAAATATAGACTGTTTTGAATAAGAATTTGTTTTTAGAAACTCATTAAATGTCACGACACATCCCACAGGTCCCGGATGTGACTACCCCAAGCCTGCCATCCATAGGACAGGGGTTGGAGACTTGCACTGGAAGGCTTTTCCCGAACAGGGAAGGCATTACCTGAGAGATCTATACACACTGAAAAAGGGAATCTAAATTAAACATCCAAAATACGTAAGGTATAACCATGAGAGTAAATTACAACGACAAGAACAACTATAAGTAAAAAAAAGTAGGCCGGAATACAATCCCTACAAACTGAAAACAATGTAAATAGTTGCAGCATCTTCCCTAGAGCTTTACCTAGAGGGTAGTAGATGTATGTATGAAGTCGAAGAAGAGGATCTCGAATTCTCTCGTCACACAAAGCTCCAAAAAGTCCCAAACCTCCATTTTTTTCCTTGGAGCATCATTAGTCTACACTAGAAACATATGTGCAGGCGGAACCCATGCAGGGGTGATTATAACAACTCGGTAGGGGACCACAAGAACCCTGAAGGTCCCTCAGTAATCCACAAAAGAGAATAGTACAAGAAATACCACAAATCTAATATCACAAGAATGATCTTATTCACGAAGCACAATGGAAATGATCACAGGATCCTCATACCGGTTGGTGAACACTCTCTAGGTGCATCCATGAGACACGAGATCAAATCCGGTTGGAGGCTTATTTCTAGGTAATGTAGAAGTACTGTAGCTTTACTGTAGAAATCATTGTAGCATTACTATAGCAAGCACTATTTGGTACTGTAGCAGCTAGTTCTATTCATCCATCTGGGCCTTTAGGCAACCAGTTTGGTCCTTCGGTCCTGTAAGGCTTTTGGGCCACCCAGGGCCTTCAGGACAGTTGATTCTAAAGGCTTTCGGGCCACGTTAAGGCCTTAAGGCCACCCCATGGCCTTCGGGCCACATGAATGCAGGCCCCAGACGCACTACAAAAAAGGAGAAGCCCCAAAAAAGGATTCAGAGCATGTGCACTCACCAGAGCTGAGCCAAATGGATTTTCAGAATGATAGGGTATGAATATGCCATCGGTACCAGCCAGTTCTCTCATGGGAAGCCTATCCAGATGGTCATGCAATGGTGGAGATATACTAACATGATGCAGATGCTGGGAAGGGGCAACTCCTTGTAGATAGTATGGTTGAATTTCCTTAGACTTTCGGGACATGTAATCTCTTAAGCCTGCGGGCCTTGTAATCTCTGTGCCTACTAGCCTTATATGGGTTCCCCCTCATCCCTTGAAAGGGGGTCATCAAAAATAATTAAAAATGAAGGCCTTAAGGAAATTCAGGGAGGCAAAGAAAATGAATTAACTCACTCTAATTCTATAACTTCATGTATACTGGGATTGGGAATACTAGTCAAAAATCAAGATAATCATATCCATAGTAACTCTACAGCTGACCCGTATAGTCCACTGTATGATGACCCGTGTTGGTCAGTAGATACTGACTTGTATAGGTCACTATATACTGACCCGTAATGGTCACAAGATGTTGACCCGTATTGGTCACTAGTTTTGACCCGTATTTTTCACTGGTGGAGACCCGTATTGGTTGTTGGTACAAAGGTAGGGATGATTAGTCTTATAGCTAGATCATCCCACTCTGGAGTTTCTAATGCTGACCCATATTGGCCGCTCTTCTACTTCAAGTCACATCTAGCCATTAGATTCATTCAAAAAGCACACCTGACCTATGGAATATTCTTCCACTCAAGCCATCGTTCATATTTCAACTTTTACGAATTTGTGAAAAAATAATACCCAACGGACCGCCCCGTCAAGGGGGTTCCCAATGTGACATATGGTGCCTCGATCGGACGCCCTGTCTGTGAGACATGGGATTTTTTTATAAAAAGGCCCAGTTGGATTCAAGTCTGATCCAACCCTGGTAAAACGTCATACTCTCTAAAAACTCACTTAGAGTATCTCCCAATGACCTCCTTGTCACATGGGTCCTTATGCCACAAATGGTTCATCTATCGGGTGCTCGCTCTGTTAGTTACACACCTTTTCCTGAAATGGGGATGATCTCACCTTGGTCTGTCCAGGCTCGGTCGAGCCCCCAGAATATTCCAAAGGGACCACTTCCCATAAGGGGTCCCAATGCCACTAACGACGTGTCAAACGGACATCTGGTTGGTCAGCTACGTGGGTTTCTTTATTCAGGGGCCAGTTGGGTCTAAGCCCGGTCCGACTTGGTCAGGCTGGCCCGACACAATGGGTCCTGGGGTCTACCTGACCATGCTGGGTCAAGCCCATTTAGGATCGGCCCTATCAATTAGATCTGGCCCATTGGGGTCGGCCCAGCTGGTTCACGGGCCCAGGCAGTGGTTGGCCCATCCCGCAGGGTGGGGCTCGGCCCACCTGCACTAGCCCGTGCCTGGCCTAGCTCGCCTGAAGGCAGACCATTTATCTAGTTGGCCCTGTGAACATGGGGCTATTTCATGTGGTCGGTGGGGCACTTCCCCACAACATGCAATAGTCATCCGGGTGGCCGACCGTTCTACAGCCGACGCCGCGCAGCGTTGGGCTTCGCCACCCCACTTTTCATGGCTCGACGGCCACAGTTGTTTCCGCCTGCGGGCGCTGCCCCTCTCTCGTGTGGATAGATCTAGCCACCGTGGCGCGCGACGACATGCTACCATCCCACCACCGGTGGCCAGTTATTGCAGGTCTCATTCTGCCACCGTCTTTCACCGCCGGTATGGAGCCCCTGTTGTTCTTTTCGCTGGCCACCTTACATGCTCCGGTGGTCCGTTCATGGTGTCATTTGATGTACAAGAATTTAGATTAACATCCGCCACTTCGTGACCCCTATATTTTCCTTTTCATCACATTAGCTAGCTGAACATGGGAAACACAAGATCAAAAATATCGAAAGAGGGTTTGGGCATGTTCGGATTGGCCCAAACCCTCTACATTAGCGTTTTATCAAGAGTTGTTAGCAACAATCAGAGAATTTAGAAATAACTCCCAACATGTAACCATGCATCAACCACCCATTTTTAATGAATGATCCACATATAAACCTTTTTGGTCAATTGATACACATTCTTTGTTTAAATCAATAACAGGGAAACATGAATATTAAAAGATCAAAAATAAAAACCCATACCTAGATGAGATGTCCACTGAAGATGATCAACGGAACCTCTTTCGTCGTTTTCGTCAGTTCATGATTTGGTGGCTCTCATCCCCGATCATTGAATCTTGTATCGTTCTCTAGGTGGTTCTTCATCAGCATCTTTCATCCTTCGTTGAAGAATACATCCATCATCGTTTTGTTGGAGGTTCTCCCGAGTTTATTCCATTAATTCTCCAATGAATGGTAATAAATAATGACAACCCTCCCACTGTTGCATTCATTAATGTGGCACATTAATGAATCACAATTAAATGGGTTCCATAACAGCCTGGGTAGTACAGTTACACAGTCAAATGGTGATTGGTCATTTATTAACCTGTAACCATTCTATCGATGGACTTCCGTTATGCAGCATTTCCACTCAGCGGTTATAGAAAAAAATAAGGTTATTTTATTTTCTATAAAAGAACTTCTGCTAAATATTCTTCTTAGTCAACCTTCCACGACCGAAGTTAGGTCCCCCTCATGATAAACACAATATTATGAATTCAATTGTTCCCTCAAATTTTAGATCTAGGCACCGATTCCAATGTTATGAAAACCTACTCGCACGTCCACTGAACGTACTTACATAATACTCATAAAAGTATTCTAGGTTCCTCAGGCCTTGGAATCATGTTCCGTCTTAGAGAATTGTCTCACATTCGCTTCAACAAACCACCAAAAAAATTTAAAATTACGAGTTATTACATTCTCCCCACCTTCTAAATTTACATCCTTGAAATCCACACAAGGATACACTTAAAAATAGGGATATTGGGCATGCATATGAGCCTCAAGCTCCCATGTGATCTCCTGGAGATTCACGTGCTACCACAGAATGCACACTAGAGGTATCGACTGCCCATGAAGGATCCACTTCTGCCCCTCCTCTATCTCCACTGGGTACTCCTCAAATGTCTCCCTGTCGTCAATATCCATCTCACCATGGTTGATGACATGAGATGGTCATTCACATATCTCCTCGTCTGGGATACATGGAAGACGTCGTTCACCCTATCCAACTATGGTGGAAGTACCAATTGGTATACCACATTTCCAATCCTTAAAGTATCAGGAATGCTTCGATAATCCTTAGTGAGTGTTTGTCGCCTTGGCCAAAACTCTACATTCCCCGTCTAGGGGAGACTCACAAGAATACGTGGTCCACTCCTAGAACTCCAGTGGTCTCCATCGCCTATCATCATAGGACTTCTGTCAGCTTTGTGCAATATTTGTCTGCTCTGAGATGAACATCATTTTCTAAGTGGTATCATGTACATTCTCTGGGCCCAAAAGTGCTATCTCTCTTGTATCCGTCCATCCTAAGGGTGATCTGCACGGTCATTCATACAACCACTCAAAAGGGTCCATACCAATGGTGGAGTGATATTTGTTGTTGTACGCAAACTCCACCAAGGGTAGGTAGTCCACCCAACTATGACAAAAATCATGGACACGTGAACGAAGCATGCCCTCTATGGTATGGATGGTTCACTCAGTCTGACCATCTATCTGCAGTTGAGATGTTGTACTCAAGTGAAGTTGAGTCCTGAAAGCCTTCTGCAATCCATTCCACAACTAGGATGTGCCGCGGGCGTCACGGTCTGAGAATATGTCGAAGAAACCCTGTGAAGTCACACAATCTCTTGAACATAAAGACTTCCCATGCTTTTTACCAAACCCTTCTGTAAAATAGAAAGGAAGTGGGCCGACATGGTGAGTCAGTAAATGATCACCCAGAAGGTATTCTTCTCTCTATATATACGTGGTAACCTCATCATGAAGTCCATAAATATCACTTCACACTTCCACTTAGGTATTTCGAGGGGTTGGGTCATGTCTGTTGGTACCTGGTGCTCGACCTTCACTTGATGAAACGTGAAGAATCTACAAACAAACTTTTCCATTGCTTTCTTCGTCGTTGGCCACAAGTACTAACGTCGGAGGTCCTGATACATCTTCATCACTCCTTGATGTACTTCCAGGGGGATATATGGAACTGCCTCAGCACATCCTCTCGTAGTGTCACTGGTATAATTTTACATCTTCTCAAAAGGATAGCATGATCAACACCTTTGGAATATCTGTTAGGTGCATAGTGTGAGGATATCTGAGCACGTGTAGTCTCACAGATGCTATCTCTGAGTTGCACCCCACTAACTCACTAAAGGAGTAGATGGGAAACAACATTGACTTGAGGTAGACTATTTCATCTCTATCCACATAGGATATTTTAACCAAGGCTAACATCTCTGAAGCCTTATTTAGTAACTGCAAACTCGGTCTTTGGATAAGTGAATCATCTAATATGTTTACCTTCCAAGGAGTGTAGACTCTCTCAAAGTCACAGTCCTAGCGGAACTATAGCAAACATCACTGTATTATATTCATATCTTTTCTATGGGAAGATATATCTGAGACTCTTGTGGTCTGAATAAATAATGAACTGCTCGCCCATCATGTAGTGTCGCCACATCTTTAGTGTGAATACAACGGCAGAAAATCCAAGCCATGAGTCTCATAATTCTAATAATGGGGCCTCATATATCATGCGACATAAGAAATCATTGCGTCACCCTGCATCAGGGTGAAACCGGGTCCGATACTTGATGCATCACAGTAAACCACGTAGTCATTTCCCTCCTTTGGAAACCTCATGATGGGAGTGTTGGTCAAGCTCTACCTCAACAATTGAAAGCTCTTCTGTCACGTCTCTAACCACGGGAAGGTTTTCACCTTCTTTTTTTAGTTTGTCATAGGTTATGCTACTCAAGAGAAATCGAGTACGAACCTCCGATAGAATCCTACTAGACCTGGGAAGCTCTGCAACTCAGAAAAAATCTTGGGTGTCTCCCACGAAATTAATACCTCGATCTTCATTGAATCTACTACAACTCCATCCTCTATGATGATGTGTCCCTTGAAGTGGACCTTCCTTATACAGAACTCAAACTTCGAGAGCATTCCATATTACTGGTCCTCCTGGAGTGCATCCAGAACTATCCTCAAGTGTACAACATGATATTCCTTAGACACTCAGAACACTATGATGTCGCTGATCAAGACCACTACAATCCAGTCTGGTATATCCTATTCATGAGACCCATGAACACTATAGGGTAGTTCTTCACACCAAACGACATCACCAGGTATTCGTAATGTCATTACCATCATCTGAAGGCCATCATTGGGATGTCCTAATCCCACACACGAAGCTGGTGATAGCATGGTATGAGGCCTATATTCAAGAACCACTTTGCTCATTTCAACTGATCGAACAGATCATCCATCCTTAGCAGATGATACTTGGTCTTCACAGTCATCTGGTTTATGCGCCAGATGTCGACACATAAGCTCAATATTATGTCTCCCTTCTTGGAAAACAACACTGGGGATGGCCATGGAGAAACACTCGGCCTTATTAATCCCTTCCTCTTTAAGTCCTCCATGTGTACCCACAGCTCCCGAAGCACCATAGAAGCCATCTGATATGCTGCTGTAGATATCAGCTTGGTTCTTGGGTACAAGTCAATGCAGAATTATACCTCTATACAATGAGGTAGTCCTGGGGAATCTTATTGAATGATGTCCTGATACTCGTCCACCACCACTGGGAAATATGGACTCACCTCATCCTCTATGTCGAAGGTCATGCAAGCCTGCTGATATGTAATCGGCTACACCCTCCAAAGCACAAGTCCATCTTATGTTGGTCTGTTTTCCTTCTCACCAACAATGTAAAACTGGCATCCATCTCTGTGCGTACATTTCATAGTATGTCACAAGTAGTAAATCCTTGTGTGAACTTCTCATATCTAGTCTATTCCTTGAATGACATCATCGGGATTCAACTACGTAACTAAAATCCGAGACTAAGATCACACTATTGGTACCAGTGTGTGGCTGATAAATCTCCTCCCATAAGAGTATCTAAATGAAAAGGTTGATCTGAAAGCATAATCAGAATCTCATAGTCCTAAAATAAGTCAATGGTAAGGAATGAATAGTGATAAACTTTGTTGATAATCACTACAACTAAAGTAGAGAAGATACATATTGTACAACATATCATCTCAGAGACGTCAAGATCGTGAGCCTCTATTACCTATAGTTGGGCATGTCCCCATCCACCTTCTCCCTATGCTCGTGGTGGACCATCCGGGGGTGGTGGTGGAAGTGAATATGCCCTCGATTAGCTCCTGATGCACGTCCTTCTCCCCTGCCTCTTCTGCCGCCTGGCTCACACTCATTCTCCTACCGTTGTCGCAGGCTCGATGGTCCCTCCACCAACTGCAGATCATCTGGGTGGGGAGTCAAATAGACACGATCTCTATGACCCAGTCTTCCATAGGAAGAAAAGATCAAGCCTCGATGGTGGCTCCCTCGACCTCTCGAGCCTTTCACTTCTAACCCTACGTCCCAGGGTCACCCATGGATGGTCTAGTCCACATGGTCTTCTACATCATCTATCTACTTCCAGATGTAGATGAATCTACTACCTGTCATCTGGTAGGTGCTCACACTATCGTTGCCTTCTCGTTAAGGAATATCTCCATCATTAAGGCTCTCTCTAGAACCCCATCTTATGTCGGGATTCTTATAGAAACTATCGAAGATATAATATTTCATTGGATCCACTGATCAATGGTCTAGGCCATGAAGTATGTGTCTTGTGCCATGTTAGTGGATTATCAGGAGAGGTCAGTAAATCTTGATGAGGAATGAGCCACAGTCTTGCTGCTCTTCTGCAGATGTAAAAACTCCTAAATATGAAAATAATGTAGTGTACCTATCACTAACTCCACCCTAAAAGGCTATAAAAGTCCAGACATGTGAGTGCCATCTCCTCATTCACCTAGTGCATCGAGCTCCACCATCATCGTGCAGAGCCCTAAAGAATTCTAGCAGCCAAGATCAAAATCTTCTCAGAAGGGGTCTCTTCTGAGTGGAAGACCTGTGAAACCGCCACAAGCCAGTCCCATTATACTTGGGGATCCAGCTCACATCGAAACATTGGAGGCCTCGGCCTCTGGAACTCATGAAATGAGATCATCTAGTGTGCATGATCCACTGGTAGCATATTCTACTGAACGAGTGGTGGTGATGATAGAACACCCCCCAAAGGCACCATCACTATGTGTGGTCACAGTATCAACCCCTCGTCGCATGGTGGGACACTATCATGGTCACAAATCAGAATACTGGATGGTTGTCTTCATGGAGGAATCCTGTATGAAATAGATGCACCACAGTCAATAAGTTATACCTGGTGAGCTTACTGATGAAACATCAAGGAATCTTTTCAAAACACTTGAAACTAGTGTTTTCATATACAAAGTCGAAAAATAGAATTCAGGGTCCTAGTGTTTTGATACGTCATCCCCCAAACCAACACCATACTCCTTGTATGAAAATCCAAACTCAATACACTTTACACCGTTACCTTATTAAAAGTATAATCTTAGTTCTATTAGTAGAACTGGCGACCCTTTGATGCCACTTTGTCACGACCCATCCCATGGGTCCCTAAAATGACTACCCCAAGAAAGCCTTCCATAGGTTAGGGGTTTTTGACTAGCAGATGAAGGATTTTCACAAACATGGAAGGTAATGCCTTAGAGATCTGTACAAAAAAAAGAGAAATTTAAGTAAACAATCATCAAAACTATGGTATAACCATGAGAGTAAAGTACAACCAGAATTTCAACAGTAAACTAAAAATAGTGGCATGGAATACATGCCTTAGAAACTAAAAGGAATTAAAATAGCTATCTCGTCTTCCCTGGATCTCTACCAAGAGATTTGTTGTTGTATTTCTAAAGTCGAAGAAGGGGATATCAACTACTTTCGTCACACCATGCTCCACCAAGTCTTGAACCTCCAATGTCAACCTTGGAGCATCTGTAGTCTGCACCAGACACACATGTGTAGGATGATCCCACATAGGGGTGTGAATAAAAACTTAGTAGGGGACCCCAAGACCCCAGATAGTGTCTCAGTAATCCACAATGGAAAGCATCACATGAAATACCAAAAAGGTAATATCTCAAGCATGATCTGAATCATGAAGCACACAAAAAATGAGACAGCTCACTCTAACTGTATAACTTAACGGTTATTGGGATAGGGATGACTAGTTGTAATGATATAAAATCCTATCTATAGTAACTCTACTTTTGACCCATATAGGTCACCGTATGTTGACCCATATTGGTCACTAGATGCAGACCTGTATAGGTCATTGTATGATGTCCCATATTGGTTGCTAGATGCTGACCCGTATTGGTCACTGGTTTTGACCCGTATTGGTCATCGGTATTGACCTATATTGGACGCTGGTATAGAGGTATTGATGATTTTTCATATATCTAGATCATCCCACTCTGATGTTTCTGATGCTGACCTGTATTGGTCACTCTTCTTCTTTATCTCACAGATAGCCACTGGATTCCCGCACGAAGAACACCTGATCTTTGGAAAACTATACACCCCAATCCATAGGTCATATTTCAACAGGTACAATGTCCCGCAAAAGGCATACCCTGGGGACCTACCTGTCATCGGGGTCCCAACGTGACAGACGACGCGTCGATCAGATTCCCGGTCTCTGAGATATGGGCACTTTTTTAAAAAAGGCCAGGTCCAATTCAATTTTGATCCAACCCAGGTAACACGTCTTACTCCATAAAAACACCATAGAGTATCTCCAAGGACCTCCTTGTAACAAGGGTTCTTATTCCATAGATGACGCATCAATCAAATTACCATTCTATTAGTTACACCCCTTTTTCTGAAATGGGGGTGATTGCATCTAAATCTGGCCTGACTCCGTCAAGCCATCCAGAATATTCCAAAAGGGACGCTTCCCAAAATGGGTCCCAACTCCACTGACGATGTGTCAAAAAGACACTCGATTCATCAGTTACAGATGTTACTTTATTCGGGGGGCCGATTCGGTCTAGGCCCGGTCTGACTCGGTTAGGCCAGCTCGACGCAACGGGCCCCAGGGTCTACCTGAACTCTCTCAGGTCCAGCCTGTTTAGGGTTGGCCTGATTCACTAGGTCCAGACCATCAGGGTCGGCCCAGATGATTCGCAGGCCCGGGCCATGGTTGCCCAAGCCTTCCAGGTGTGGCTCGACCCACCCGCACTAGCCCGCTTTCCCACAGGTCCGCGGAGACCCACGTTCGGCCCGGTCTTCCTGAAGGCAGACCGTGTCATCAGATTGCCCAGTGGACATGGGATAATTTCATCTGGCCAGTGTGCCACTGACCCACTATGTACAATAGTCAGCTGGGTGGTCGACCAGTCTGCAGCCAACAGGGCGTGGTGTGGGGCTGTGTTGTGCCCTCATACAGTGGCCAGATGGTCGTGGCTTCTGCCAACAGCGACGCCTATGGGAACCTCACTTCTCTCACATAGTAAGCTCGGGAAGACTACTTCTGGACACCACGACGCGCGACGGCGCACCGCCTTTCCACTGCACATTGCTAGTTGCTGCGAGTTTCCATTGTCTACCATCGGTCGGTTTCCGCGGGTCTCCTCCAATAATCGTCGACTGCTTCCAGCATGTCATTCCAGCATTTTTTTTCCACGGGCCACTAGACGTGCATCGGTGGTCTGTTCTTGGTGTCGTATGTGACTACGAGCCTCTCGGGACACCACTTCCACAGTGTGACCCATATCTCAGACTTTCCATAACATTTCCTGGCCATGCATGGGAAACACAATAACAACAACATCAGCGGGGTGTCTAGGCCTTGTTTGGGTTGGCTCGCGCCCTCTGCGTTAGCATTTTAACAAGTTGTGTAAGAAATAATCATAGAATTTCGAAATAACTCCCAACATGTAACCCCGCATTAACTTCACTTATTTAAATAAAGATCGGCGGATCAACCAATTGGTTGGTTGATCTATATTCTTCATATAAATAAAGAACGGGGAAGGAGGAATATTACAATATCAAAAACAAAAACCATTACCTGGATGAGACATCCGCTGATAATTATCGACAGATCCTTTTTTGTCATTGTTCTCGGTTCGTGATTCAGTGGTAGTCGTCACCACTCACTGAATCCAGTCTCATCATCTAGGTGGTTCTTCACAGGTGTCTGTTGTTATTAGTTGTGGAAGAAATCCATCTGCATTTCTTCATAGGACCTCCCATTATTATTACATTCATTGACTAATGAATGGTTATAATTAAAGAGAACCCTACCAGTGTTGTGTTCATTAATGCGGCATATTAATGAACCGAAATTAATAGGGTTACATAACCAAATGAGTGGTGGAGTTACGCAGTCAAGGGGTAAAGGGTCATTTATGGACACGTTACTGTTCCATCACTGGACTTCCGTTAAGCAGCGTTTCTGCTCAGCAGTTATAGAAAATAAAATATGTTTATTTTATTTTTTATAAAAATGGTCTGAAAATTATTCAACTCGGTTGACCTTTGCTGACCGAAGTTTGGTTCCCCCCTTAGGCGAATCCCAATAATCTGGATTCAATGGTGCCCTCAAATTTTCAATCTGGGCACCAGTTCAAAATTAAAGAAAACCTGCTCGCGTGTCCACTGAACATACATAAATAAAGTTATGAATAGTATTTCAGGTGGCCTAGGCCTGGGAATCATGTGTCTTCTTAGAGCATAGTCTCACATTCACTTCAACAAACTGTCAAAAAAATTTATTAAAAATTACAGGTTATTACATTAATTGCTTTTTTCACCACAAAGTGACATTGGAATTATGGAAACCCTGCTTTTTTATTACACAATTAAACGTCATTTAGTACAAAAAATTCACTTGATACAATATAGAAGATCGAGAGGTCTTGTGTCTTTGGGGCTTAAGATCATCACATAACAACTTAAAACATGAAATACAATATATTTTTTGAAATCTTACTTTCCATGACCACTACATTCCCTCGTACATAGCATTGCATGGGATAACCTGAGAACATTCATAAGAAAAGGGTGAGCTATAATGCACAGTAAGATAATTAACATGGAACAACATGAGGTATACAATACATGTTAGAAAATGGACATATCAATAGATCACAAGACAAGATTAAACATAAAGGCATGATAAAACTTGATAATCATTACATGGAAATGTGGCAACAACTCTTAACATGGAATTAGCATGAGCCAAGGCTCATTACACATAGAGCATGAGTAAACCCTCATTGAACATGAATAATGAGTAAACCATCGTTTCACATGTATTATAATGAGTAAACACCCATTGCACATAACATATCATCATACTATACTTTACCCAATACATTGGATTGCTGTCAGGGTGCACCCTTCATAAACATTTCATTTCATGCATAAGTGTGCCATAGGGATCATAAAACATTGAATCATTCAACATAATAATTTATTACATGATAATGAAATGTGGAATAAATACATGAAACTACATAAAGAATATGTAAATTTTCATAATGTTGAATACCCTTGATAGAGAAATGGGAATGGTATTCACTACACAATGACTTTGGCTTGGAAAATCGCGGTGCAATTTTGGTAGCATAACGGCGTGACATAAGAACTCATAAAAGTGGTTGATAATAGAGAAAGGAGTGTCTCATCATATTTACATGACATGGAAAGTAAGGGGGTAATATAGATACATGTCCCAACAAATATAATGGAATTTATATTCATGATTCAAACGAATTGCGTGAATGTAAATAAAGAGAGAGAAATTCCTTTCCGAATTTCGGCATAGTAACGGGTGTACATGGGTGGAATTTAATGAGAGATAATGGGGTCTCCCATCATTAAAACATAAAGAGGGAACTATTTGGGAGGTGAAAAATCATACCCCAACATTTATAATTGAAATTAAAAGGTCACAAAAACATAAAAATATTGGACAAAAATGAAAAAGGAAGAAAATCCCTTACATGGAAGTGTGCTTCCAAAGGCTTGATAGAGACTTGAGAGAGGCTTATTTGGACATTCGGGAACTTTGGTAGGATTCTAGCGAGAATATGGTAGAGGCCAGACAAACTCTAATGGCTTTTAGTGGGGAGGAAGTGGGAGCATGGGTGCATTTATATAAGAAAGGTGAGGGAATTATTTATTATTTAGGTTTGGGACACCTCACATTAAACTAATCCAAACCACAAACCAACACATTGTTTTTGGAAAAGAGAAGTGGAAAACTGAATTTTATTAGCCCCAAGTCTGATCTTCTTAAATAAATGTGGTTGCTTATGTGGAGGTGATTCACACTCTCAAGGAAAGCAATTTTAAAAGACAAGATGTCTAATAAGTTTTGATGGGTCCATTAATGCTCTGTAATATAAGTAAAACAAACCCAAAATCACACTATTTTAATGGTAAAAAATATATTGGCCGAACATAATGCTTATAGTGTTTTATTAGATCACTATTGGGTCATTATGATGTCATAAAACACATTATATATTTAAACGGTATTTAATTTTTACCCAAAAATTTGATAGTCTCAGAAAATTATGAAAAATTCACCGTTGGATAATTCTGATATCCTAATTTCAGAAATAATATTTTTATTAGGTAAATAATTTTCTAAATATGTTAATTTTCACTTTTTAAATAAAAACCGACATTTACTGAAAATTCATGGGTTTTGACAAAAATTACTTTCAAACCTTAATAAAAAATACAATTGTATTTATAAAATTATATGATTACTTATATTTAATAAAAAAATAATTTAATAATAATAATAATATTTTACTAAAAAAATATTTAATTCAAAAATTCATTAATTTATCAAAATAGATTTCTTAATTGAATATTAAATAAAAATATGATTTGTTCTTTTAAAAACTATTTTCAAAGTAAAAATAATAAAATTACAGTATATTCATTATTATATAGAAAATAATATACATTACAATAGTACTAGGGCCTTGTTAAATAACCCCTTAAAACACCTGCATAAGACCAAAGGGTGAGGTGTGCAATGGTGACACACTCTTGGGGTCTCTCGGATAACATTGCTCTGCTGGTAATCTCTATCAACTTCCACTTCTCACGTTGGCAGTTCTGATCATTCTTAACGAGCTCAAGCTCGGCATGAGCTTGGTCAGGAGAGAATCCCAAAGATGCCAACTCCATTTTGAGCTCCGAATGGCTTCATACGGGGAAATTCTACTTGATGAGGTCATCGCTTCCATTGTCTGAGTACATTGGATTTATTAAATCCCATATTTATACTAATCATGTGATCACTGTTCAACAACTATATTAGTGATGATCACAATTCATAATTGTATTTTAAAATCCAAAAACATAAAAAAAAATAAGTCAATATGTTGTATAACCATTTTACATATTATTTCATTCAATTAGATCAAGATGGATTTTGATTAACCAATGATTGTGTAGTTACAATATTCCCCCTTTAAGAAATTTCTCCCTCGAAATTTCATTTTAGATTCTAGCCCAAAAATAGATGCGGGTATTATTCCTTCATTGCTTCCTCGAGTTTCCTATGTTTCCTCTTCATAATTATGGTTTTTCCATAGTAAATTGACCAAATGAGTAGTCTTGTTGCGTAGAACATTGTCTCTACGAATCACGATCATCACTGGATGCTCCACATAAGAAAGATAATCCTCCAACTGTACCACCTCGAAAGAGAGTACATGTGAAGGGCCTGGTATGTACTTCGTTAAGAGGGATACATAAAATACATCATGTACTTTTGACATGGTAGGTGGAAAGGAAATTCTATAGGCCACAAATCCGACTCGATCAAAGATCTAGAAGGGGCCGATGTACCTAGGACATAACTTCCCTTTCATTACAATCTTCATGGCCTTCTTACACGGATATAAGCATAGAAATACCATGTCTCCAACTTTAATCTGAAGGTATCATTGACAGTTATCTACGTAACCCTTATATCGAATCACGGCTGACTTGATATGCTACTGAATGGTTTTCACCTTCTCCACCATTTCATCGACCATTTCTTGTCCTACCACCTTACACTCACCGACTTCATCCCAACATGTCGGTGTTCTTCACCTCTTCCCATACAGGGCTTCATAAGGTGCTAGTTGGATGCTCAAGTGAAAACTGTTGTTGTAGGATAATTTAACCAGTGGAAGATGTTGATACCATACTCTTATGAATTCCATTGAGCATGATCTCAACATGTCCTCTAGTGTTTGGATAGTCTACTTAGATTGGACATCAGTTTGAGGATGATAAGCCTTACTAAATTTATACTCTGTATCTAGATCATGTTGAAGAATCTTCCAAAACATAGAGTTGAATCTAGGATCATAGTCGGATACAATATATAGTAGTACTCCAGGTAGCCTTACAAATTATTTAATGTAAATTCACACATGTTGATCCAATTTGAAGTCCACTCGAACCGTGATAAGGTGAGATATCATTGTAAGATGATCCACAATGACCCATATAGCATGTTTTCCTTTAGATTTCCCAGGAAATCCAGTGTCAAAGTCCATGGTAATTTTCTCCCACTTCCATGCTGCTATGGTTAGTGGTTGCATGATCCCCTTTGAATTTTGTATCTCATCCTTTACTTGCTGACATACCAGGCAGTTTGATGTATTTTCAGCAATATCCCTTTTCATATTGTCCTGCCAAAATTTTTCTTGGAGATCTCGATACATCTTTGTGCTCTCGGGGTGGATTGAGAAGGTTGAGCTATGTGCATCATTAAATAACACCTTCATTATCTCTGGATGAGATAATGCACATAATCTCATCCCAAATCTTACAACTCCTTCCTCATCAACTTTGAAATCAGAGAATTTCCCATTTCTAACAGCTTCCTCCCTTTTCTGAATTTCAACATCTTTTCTTTGAGTATACTTTGTTCTCTCTAAGAGGGATTGTTGACCAATCATTTGATAAAGTATTGATGATGTTCCTCCCTTAATTATTTCCAAGTCCATCCTTTTCAAATCTATGATGATCAGATCCTTTTCAATTCTCATCATTGATAATGATGTATGATCCTTTCTACTAAGTGTATCTGCCACTTTTTTGGCCTTAACAAGATGGTAGTGGATCAAGATGTTAGGATCCTTAATGATATCTATCCACCTATAATGGTGCATATTAAGCTCCTTATGTGTGAATTTATATTTTAGACTCTTGTGGTCAGTATATATCTCACATTTCTGTTCATAGATACAATTTTGCCAGATTTTCATGGCAATGATCATAGACCCAAAGTCCAGATAATGCGTTGGATAGTTTTTCTCGATGATTTTCAACTGTCTTGAGGCACAGGCTATCACATAATCATTTTTCATCAACACACAGCCTAAGCCCTTCCTATAAGCATCACTATACACCACAAAGAGTTATCTACTTGTAGGGAGTGTTAGTACTGGCACAGTGATAAGACTCTACTTCAACTTCTTGAAACAATATTGACATTCCTGTGTTCAGAAAAATATTACTCCCTTTCATGCCATCATGTTCAGTGGGTTTGACAATTGGGAAACGTTCTTCAAAAATCGTCGATAATACCTAGCTAGGCCCAAAAAGCTATGGATCTCTATTATAGAAGTTGTTCTGGGAAACTATTTAATTTCCTTCGTCTTTGTAGTGTCCACAGATATCCCTTTGTTGGTGATAACACACCCCAAGAATGATAATTTCTCCATCCATAACTCACATTTATTATACATTTCATAAAACTTCCCCCTTCACAATGTCTTTAACATAGTTTTCAAATGCTCCTCAGTTCATCCTTTCTCTTGGAGTATATCAAAATATCATCAATAAAGACTACCTAAAATTTTTCGTGCTGATCTCTAGAGACCCTATTCGTTAAATCCATGAAAATTGATGGATCATTAGTGAGTCCTAAGGGAATCACTATGAACTCATAGTGTCCATACCACATTCGAAAAGTTGCCTTGGGTATATCTTTCTTCCTCACAATTAATTGGTGATATCCCGACCGAAGGTCTACCTTAGAGAAATAACTGGCCTCATAAATCTGATTGAACAAGTCATCTATCTGTGGTAGGGGATACTTAACCCATATCATGATTTTATTAAGATCACGATAATCAATGAAGAGGGGCATTGATACATCCTTCTTCTTGATGAAGAGGTCCGCGCACCCCACGGTGAAGCACTCGGGTGTATAAAACCCTTCTCTATATTCTCTTGTAACTGCTTCTTCAACTCTTCCAGCTCTACGGTGGCCATTATGTAAGGTGTCTTTGATATTGGTAGAGATCCAAGGATATTATCAATTGAGAACTCAACCTATAGGTCTGGAGTAATACCAAGAAACTCTTCGGGGAATACATCTGTGTAATCCCTCACGATGGTCATGTCTTCAAGCAACATTCTCTCCTTTGTGTCAATCATTTGAGCTAGATTTTCTTTCTCATAAGGTAGAAATATCCATACATGAGACAATGATTTGAATAGAGATTCATCTTCTTCCTTTTATTTCTAACGAATTGGTGGATGCTTCGGGATGTGAAGAGTGATATCTCTTTTCCAGCAGCTGATAGTGGCCTTGTATCAAGATAGACAATCCATTCCCAAGATAGTGTCAAACTCCACTAAAGGAAGTAAGACAAGATTTTATGGGTGGTTCAGTCCACAAATGTTAAACGGGGAGGAATTATAAACCATGGACGCAATGATTTCCCCATTTTCTATTCTCATAGATAACATTTCCTCCAAATTTTGAGGTGGTGTTTGAATTGTTCTACTAATCTTGCAAGAAATGAAATAATGCATAGAACCAGAATCAAATAGTACGTTTACTCTTACTGAATGAATAACTAGCATACCTATCACCACATCATTATCCGGCTCCACCTCAGTGGTAGTGATAGCATATTCCCTTCCTTGTTGCCTCAGAGATTATTGTTGATTTCCTCCAGCAACCCTCAGCATGGGGAATTTGTTGGCATAATGCCCAAGCTCCATGCAGTTGTAACATTGCACTGCCGGCTGAGTGTTGATCTGAACCTTCATTTCTTCTTCAAAATTAGCAGGATTTCTCATGTCCCGTCGGCATTTCTTGGCCAGATGACCAAACATTCTTCTTTTCAAGCAATTCATGTTTCCTTGGAGATAGTTACCAGGAAGTATCTTCACACAATATTTGTATGTGGATAAGTTAGGCTTCTTTCTATCATGGGATTTGTTTGATGGATCACTCATGTTGTTCTCCATTTTACACTTCTTATCACTAGGCCCACAAGACCACTGAGAGTCACCAATCTCCATTTCAACCTTGAGGGCACAGTAGAAAATATCCTCATAACTGTCGATGTCTCGAATCTCCAACGCTTTTCGTAGATTCGGAATTACTCCACTAAAGAAGTGATCCGCCTTGCATTTGGTGTTTAATTAAAATCCAGAGGCATACCTTGAAATCCTTGTAAAGATTGCTTCATACACCCCGAAACACTCATATTACATCTACTTGAGTCTGAGAAAATCTCTTTCCATCTTGAGATGGAGGGTTCGGGAAAATTTTTTGTTGAAAACATCCTCTTTAATTCATCCAAATTCATGGAATCAAATTTTTCTTGGGAAATTGTATTCTTGATCTATGTCTACCACTGATCTGCTTCCCCATCATAATGATATACCGCCAGTACAACATTTCCCTCTTCGGAGCACATGAGGACGTATAATATATTTTCAATGGAATTAATCCATTATTCCATGAGGAGGGGATCAAGTGATCCACTGAACTTGGGATCCCTTTGTTTCATGAAGTATTCTATGAAAGATTGCTCTTTCCATGGAGGAGGAAAGCGTTCTACCCGATTGAAGTTATTATTCATAACTCGAGCCAGCTGAGAAAGTAATGTCATGACGTTTTGTGAACCCGCTCCCATCATATCAGGCATATCATTAGGGAAAACATCCCATTGACTATCACATTTGTGGTTGGAACATGTTCTTCTATTTCCCTCCAGTGGCTAAGAAAAAGGACGTACAATTAGAGGTCTTGAATACTTATACATTTAGCATAAAAATGAATATTTGAACATAAAATAATAAACTTATAATGATGAAGTATATCCTATCTTATTATTTCTTTGGGTTAAATCTTGGTTATCCTCAATATATTCCTTAACGTATATTCTTATGGGCCTTTTTTGTCCCTTAATAAAACTTTGAACAAAGCTCATAAATCTACCAAAGCATATCCCCTAGGAGTGTCGAAACCAATAGTGCACCAAGGCCTATTTCCATGCACATGTTCCTTTTCGAGTCTATCTCAAAGCGGTAGTTTCAGGTTTTACCCCTAGGATACATCTGTGCAAGAGCTGCCTCTACCTACTCATATCCAGACATGAATGTATTTTCATGATAAAACACATACTCAATACTCACCAAAACATAGGGATGTTTTTATTATAAATAGTCTTATCTTTTTGGCTTCACTAGGTTTTTCTAATCCTAATCCCAAAAATAACTAAACCTATCCTCCGATACCAACTATGGAAACCCTTCTTTTTATCAGACAATTAAACATGAATTATTACAAAAAATTCACTTGATAAAACATAAAATATTGAGAGGTATAGTGTCTTTGGGGCTTAGGATCATCACATAACAACTTAAAACATGAAATATAACATATTTATTGAAAAAATTCTATTCATGACCACTACATTCCCTCGTACTTAGCATTGAATGGGATAACCTGAGGACTTGCATATGAAAAGGGTGAGTTATAAAGCCCAGTAAGGGAATAAACATGGAATAACATGAGGGATAAAATAAATGTTAGAGAATAGACATATCAATTGAGAAGAATAGAATCATAAACATAATGTCATGATAAATCATGATAATCATTACAAGAAAATGTGGTAACAACTCTTAACATGGAATTAGCAAGAGCCTAGGCTCATTGCACATAGAGCTTGTGTAAACCCAAATTGAACATGAAGCATGATTAAAACCTTTTTAAACTTGTATTAGCATGGGTAAACACCATTTTCACATAATGTATCAGGATACTATACTTTACCCAAAGCATTCGAGCACTGTCAGGGTGCACCCTTCTTAGAAATTTCATTTCATACATAAGTGTGCCACATGGATCATAAAATATTGAATCATTAAAAATAATCATTTATTCCACCATAAAGAAATAAGGAATAAATACATGCAAATATTTAAAAAATATATAAATTTTAATAAAGATGAATACACTTTATAGATAAATGGTCATGATATTCACTACACAATGACTTTGGCTTGGAAAATCACAGTGCAATTTCGGTAGCATAACAGAGTGACATAAGAACTCATAAAAATAGTTGATGGGAGAGAAAGGGGTGTATCATCATAGTTAAATGAAATTTAAAGTAAGGGGGTCATATAGATACATGTACCAACAAATGTAATGTAATTTAGATTCATGATACAAAAGAATTGCGTGAATGTAAATGAGGAGAGAGAAATTTCGTTCGGAATTTCGGCATAATAACGAGTGTACATGGGAAGAATTTAATGAGAAAAAAGGGGTCTATCATCATTCAAACCATAATAAGGAATTATGGGGGAGGTGAGAAACCATACACCAACTTTTATAATTGAAATAAAAAGGTCACAACAACATAAAGAATATTGTACAAAAATGAGAAAGGAATAAAATCCCTTACATGGAAGTGTTCTTCCAATGGCTTGAGAGAGGCATTTGAAAGAATTTTTGGAGCTTGGGGAACCTTGGGAGGATCATAGAAAGATTAGTTCAGAGTTTGGAAGAAATAAAAAGGCTTTGAGTGGGGAGTAAGTGGGATCTTGGGTAGGATTATACAAGAAAGGTGAGGAAATTCTTTATTATTTAGATTTGGGTCACCTCACATTAAACTAATCCAAACCAAAAACTAGCCAATGGTTTTTTCCCATGCTTATTGGAAAAGGGAAGTGAAAAATAAATTATAAGGCTAATGTCTGACCTTCTTAAAATAATGTGGTTTTTTTTGGAGGTTACTCACACTCCCAAGGAAATAAATTTAAAAAGAAAAGATGTTTAATAAGTCTTCAAGGGTCCATTAATGCTTTCTAAAATAAATCAAACAAACCCAAAATTACACTATTTTAATGGTAAAACATATATTGGACGAACATGATTCTTATAGTATTTTATTACATCACTATAGAGTCATTATGAAGTCAAAAAACACAATTTATATTTAAATGGTATTTTATTTTTACATAAAAATTTTACTATCTCAGAAAATTATGAGAAATTCACCGTGGGATAATATCGACACCCTGATTCCAAAATTAATAATCATTTTAGCGAAATATGTTACTAAAAATATTAATTTTCACTTTTAAAATAAAAACCGCCATTTATTGAAAATTCATGGGTTTTGACAAAAATGGCTTTCAAACCTTTAAACAAATTACAATTGGATTTATAAAATTATAAGATCATTTATATTTAATAAAAACTTAATTTAATAACAATAATGATAATATATTATTAAAATATTATTTATTTCAAAAATCAATTAATTTATCAAAATATATTACTTAACTGAATATTAAACAACAATACTATTGTGCATTAAAAATCATTTACAAAGTAACAATAATAAAATTAAAGTATATTCATTATTATGTGAAAAATGATGTACATAACCATTATACTAGGGTCTTGTAACATATATACTTAAAACACTCGCAAAAGTCCGAAGGGTGAGGTGTGCGATGGTGACAGACTCTTGGGGTGGTTCAGATAACATCACTCGGGTGGTAATCTCTATTAACTTCCACTTATTCTGTAGGAGGTGACGCTCAAGCTTAACATGCTCATGCTCACCTTAAGATTGGTCAAGATCAAATCCCATAGATTCCACCTCCATTCTGAGATCCGTAAAATTGGCTTCATATGGGGCATGTCTACTGTATGAGGCCATCTCTTCCTTTGTCTGAGTACATTTGTTTTGTTAAAGCCCATTTTTATACTAATCTTATGATCAATGTTCAACGGATATATTATAAACAGTAAAAATTATTAACGGTATTTTAAAATACAAAAACATAAAACAAAATAATTGAATATGTTGTATAACCATTTCACATATTAAGGCATTTAATTAGATCAAGAGGGATTTCATTAACCAATGTTTGGGTCTTTATTAGAATTATGCAAGGAAAAATCACCGTTGAAATAAATATTAAGTGATAAACTTCAAATCAAGGTGAAAGGAAATTATTACATAATCAGGTAAGTGTAAAAATATCCCTCATCAAGAACGAGAAGAATTTTTTAGGATTTCATCCTCTAGAAATAGGCGGTCCATGATTTGTGAAGAAACAACAACAGTAATGTTCTAATTTGATTTACCCTCAATAAAAAAATCATGATTCATATGTCATTGTTGGTTTTAGGTTATCTTCAGACACATAGATAATTCATGTTGTTGTAATATGCCTCTACGGGGAATTAGGTATGAATCAATGTGGACCCTTGATGAGTAATGGAAATCAAGATTTTACCAAAAAAGTAGGAATTGAGAAAGGAAATATGAAATATGAATAATATTGATTATGATATGAATGTTTGAGTATATAAAAAATTCATACCATGTTACTAGAATTGAGAAAAGCTAACATACTGAGTTAAAAAGAAAGTATTCTTTGTTACTTGGTTAGAACAAGATGACATGTCTAGGAAGCAATAAGAAGTACCAAAAGAAGATATAGAAAAGGGAAAGAAATTTTTCTCTAAATATGAGCCTAATTTTCATAAAATGATATCAACATAGCATTGATTGGAAATTTTGAATAGATGTAAGAGATGTGAGCAAGAAGGGTATGATAAAAAATTTCACTATCCTAGATGAATAAAAGGAATTCATGTAAATTGTTTTTCAAAAAACATTATAAATTTTTTTTATTAATTAATAAAATATGTTCATGTCTTTATTAGAATAATATATAGATGAAAAATTTGTTACAAAATCTGAGATGGATGAACAAAAAAGAGAAAACATTTCCAATTGAAAATCCAATAAATATAAGAAAAATGAAATTCTAACAGAGGACTCCCAGTATGAAAGATTATTTTGAGAACTATGAGGTTCTTCTTTATACCCAAAATATTTTCATTTATTCAAACATGTAGGTAATTGAAACAGTGGTGGCTGGGAAGATGATGTGAATGAGTCCCTTACTATTCTTGAAAAATATTTGAATGAAGTTTGAAAAGATTATTTTGAATGTTGTGTTTAGGAACATGAACATTCTTATATGTCTTTTGACAAAGGTGAAAGTTAATTATATATTAAAAAAATTATATTCATTATTTCACTAGAAATGATATAGTTGAAGGATGCATAGAAAGGTATTACATGAATGTTGTGTAATTAAAAACATTGATAACCATGAGTAGACACTCTTTTTCTACATTGGCTGCAACCACATAGGTTTTATGTTTATTAGCTAAATGATATATATTATGAAACTCGTGGGATACTTATTTTCACCTAAAAATAGTTTCATGTTTTTTGAGATGGAATGCACCAACCTTTCGAATTGGGACATTTTATCAATATGGAAAGAATCTTTTCCTGATGAACATTTTTAATTAGATTTTTAAGAAGGGAGGATATAATATTAAGGGGGATATATAAGGAATAGGGGGTGAAGGAAAAAATGATAGGAAGAAATTTTTTTGGTAAAATAAAATAATACCAATTATTGTTTTTAAGTGGTTAAATGTTGGTATTAAAGTTGGTATTGACAAAAAACACAAAGGGGAAGATATTTTGAAAATAGTTATTTTTTAGTTATAATTATTGTCAATATATAAATATACAAATTATATTGATGAATGAATATATATAATGAGAATTAAATGCAAATAGTATTTCTATAAAGTTGTCAATTAGATCCAAAACCATATCGATGATCATTAGATATAAGAGGATTAGATTTATATAATTATATCAAGGAGGATTGGATACCAATAATTGGATCCACAATAATAATATATGAAATCATTTAAATCAGATCTAGACATTGGCATGAGTGAATTGATCCAGCTAATTGTAATGATAAGTTGATGAAAAGATTCGAAAGTTGACATCGACCAGAGTCAAATGATCTAGGTAACCATAATGAAACATTGATGGAATGTTAGAAGTTTAACGAAATCATATTGAATCTAAAATAAAATTGGTGATCCTAATGAAGTATCCCTTATAGAGTTTGATTGGATCCAATTAAATCTGATGGTGCTTTGTTTTTTTTTCCGGAAATCATAAGTAATGTTGTAAAACATGTGATGTTATCTTTATGATGGATTGGAAGAGGAATGGTGCTAACAATAATATTCATGAAAATTTTATTCAGGATGAGTATGAAAGAATGTTCTTACTAGAGAAAAGAATGCATATATTTTTAAACTACTATTGGGTCAAGAGGAATAGAATAAAATAATTGACTATCTCTAAATAAGAGACAGATCCATCTAAATGAATTCTAACACTGGTGAATTCACTAGACTCGAGATCATCGGTATAAGGAATTGAAGATAGAGAAAAATACAATTAATATGTTTCAATAATGGTTTTCAATGTCGTACATTTTACAGATAGAATAGAGTATCTAAATAATGAATAATCATAGTGATTAAATTGAAATGAGAAGATTTTTTTTCAATTATTGAAGAAAAACGTAAGGAATAAAATATTGGTTTCAAATAGTATTCATTGTAAGGAGTTAGACCATAGTATTAATTATATTAGTGTTTATTTGGTTTGGATCCCATATTTAAAAACTATATATGAAAGAAAAAATAAATAAATATTGATCGATGAATATTTTTTATTTCGTTTTACATTAATTTATAAAGATCATTGTAATTGAAACAATGAAATTCTATATAGATTCTAATATCTTTCTCAAAAAGTAGTTATCAAAATGGAGAAATCATAATTATGAAATTGGAATTTAGAATCAAACTGAATAAATTGGAATGAAGAATCAGACTGAATGAAACAATAATGGGGAAATCATAATGGGAATATCGAAATGATAAATTTGAATCAGAGTAATGATTTTTCAGAAAAAATAATGGAATATTATTTATATAGAAGATCTAAAATAAGAGGAGGGATAATGATGTCAAAGAAATATCCAAATTTTAGGGGAAACTGATTGAGTCTATGATCGATCAGATATTTATGGAGAATTTATGATTTGGGAAATTTTCATAATAAGAAATGGTTTTTAGAGCCATGCCTAACCATATTTTTAGGTTCCTATAAGAAGATATATGAGTTCATTCTTAAACGTGACTCAGAAATGTTTAAGCGCTCAAGCTACATAGCTTGTTAATGTAGAATTGATACCCAACCAAACATTGTGTTTCAATTTAAATCTAAGGAAGATCATAAAATTGGCATTCAATTAAATCATATATGGAAAATACTTCTAGTGTTGTCCCATCAGAACATGTCCATGTGAGTGACCCCATCAGAATGGCATCAATTGAAATGATTTCATTGAATGAGTTTCATCGGGGTAATGGAAGTGAGAAGGTAATTTTGATTCTACCCAATTGAAGAAATAAGACATGAAGGAGATTTGGACCAGACTGACCATAGAACATAACATACAGTCTAGGAATATCAGAATGACCTTTTGTTGAGGATGATTTTTGGATTTAGGTTCTACTAGAAGAGTAAGAGAAGAAGAATAATTTGGTCGAACTAACCATTAGACTGAGCATCCAGATTGGGAATATTCGACTGACTCTACCAAGTATATTTTCCATAATTTCCATCCAGAGAATGTTTCAAGACCAACTAATTCCATGGAGAATTGTTTTTGTTCATGAAGATGGTAAATAGGAAAATTATGTTTCAGCAAACATGGGGAGAAAGTGAAGACATTTTGAATTGGATTATAATAGAAGACAAAAGTGAATCTTATGACTATGGATACATACTATTTTATGATACGTATTATTTTGGAATGTGGATACTAGAAACAATATTTGGAATGTGTATCCAATTATAGGACATTTGTTTTCATAGTGATTGTTGAATTTTCCGATTCTTGTGCTTTTTTATTCAAGAATGAATATTGTGAAAGAATCCACGTTGGAGGGACTATCCAAGATTGTATGGATTTGGTATATGTATAAATATTTTTCAATATTATGTTCTTCAATGTCTTTATTTTTTTTCATTTGAAGCGTGGGGTAGTGAGATTAATATTTTAGTGGATCATAACTATAAAAAGTGTCAGAGGTTAATATTGTTTTTAGAAAAGTGTTGAGAAATATGTTTATAAAAGAAAAAGGAACCACTGATTCACCCTACCTTACTAAGTGGTCGTGATCCTATTTTGGAACAAAAATAGTACTTACATAGTATTGAATGAAGAAATATTATTAAATAGGGTGATCCTTCAATAGAGATATATTAACCTTGTATTTTAATTGGTAACACATGATTCATATTTTTTAATAATCTTAATAAAATGATTAATGTATATCTTTACCATGTAAATTGGTTCGGTTATATATTATATAGTGAATTATGTTTTGGTTATACACTAAAAAACCTCAATCAACTTCAAAAACCCCACTATAAACCTATTAGTTATTTATATACTACACTTATTCGTATTAAAAAAATTTACGACACCATGAGTTATAATAATCATGATTGATATTGGAATCATTAATGGGGATTGATTATCTATTTAGAAAAAAAATATCATCCATGATGAATAGGTAATGTAAACATGTAAAACTAGATCCACTCCAAAATGTATAGGACACCTCATTTGAAATTCTATTTTAAATATTTTTTCTAAGTGATTATTTTTTGAATCCACTACATGTATTATTTTACAATCAATATGAACAAAGAAGATAATATGTGAGATATCCTTCAACTCCAGATAAAATATATAGGAATATGAAATAATTATTCCATAACTTCATGTTCCTGTAAAAATTAGATCATATTTTATCCTTATTCTTCATCACAATCAGAGAACAAAACATATGATTGTGTCAACTTAATTATCCTACACATTCCAAAAAAACATTTCTCCAAACACCACACACTAGGTCAAGAGAACCCCCCACTATTTATATAATCCAGAAATTTATTGTGAGTTATTATGGATTGTTGTGTGATCTAAAAACATGAAAAATATGAAATGTATAACCCAAATAAATCAAATGTCCATATGTACACAATTCAGATGTGGTGAGTAATATTTTAGATCCAATAGTATATTAATACACCTAATTAATATTCCCATGAGTCTACAACATGAAAAATTTCTTTTAACATAGAATCAATCATTGATACAAAATTTTATTTAGCTCTGAAACTAGTTAAAATCAATGTTTTCTTGGGTATTATTCCTAATCCATTTGTATCCCCCAAATCTATATAGTTTATTATTCATGTTGAATGTTCATATATTATAGAATAACCCAATTTTGCACCAAAAATAACAACTCAACAATTCCTCATGAATATCAAATTATTCAATAATTGATTCCCCTAAATTTCCTCATGTACATCATTATCTTACAATGTTAACCTCATATAGAAGATTAAAACACCTATAAATTGTGACTCCACAATGAAGAAACTAGTGATATTGTAATATGAAACTTCAATATAAGAATATTTTCTTCTCCATTTCCAATCCCTTCATGGAACGACCATGCTCTTAATTTTATTGAGTAATGTTACTCATATAAACATCATTCCATTTCATTACTAATCAACTCCAAAGAGACAATAACTCATCTGTGGTCATGATTTCAAAAAATAAGATAATATCTGAATTCCAAAAATACAAAATTAATTACATCCAGAAACTATTAATTAAATAACTATAATGTGATGTTACTCTGAACAATGAAAAATAATAAATAATGGTTTTTGTGAGAGTAATCAATGTCTTGTAGTATGAAAAATGATATATTGAACATTTTACATTTTAGATAAACTCGCAACACTGAATTTTTTATTCAATTAACGAGGGGTTATTAAAAACTCACTAACTAGACTAATCTTCAAGGTATCCTTAATATCCAACAAAACTCTAAATGATGACCAATCTATCCCATTATATTCATTGTAATCATTTAAAGAAAATGATATATCCCCTAAAGATTATAATAACTCATAGTCTCTCCCCTCACCCAAAATATCTAAAAATAAACAATATTATAAACCTTTTCTAAGAAGATAACCTTTAATATAAAACCCATTTTCAATAAAATTTAATTATTTAAACATGGAAAATAAATAAGAAAAATAATAGTTTTTTTTGTGATATCTAAATCTCCATAACGATATAATGTGTTGCAATACATCATCTATTATGGGATTTATAATGATACCCATAACATCAACTTTTGATAAAACTATCTCTAATGAAATCCCATAATACATCTCTATCCCCTTGATGGACTGGAACATGATTTCAGAATTATTTGACCTCGATTATTATATAGTATTCTGTTACATGTTTATTTAAATTATCTTATAATGCCTAACAATCCATGTGTATGAGACATTCACCATTATATCATTGATTTATTACATCATCCATATGATTTTTTTTCATGTCTTTAGGAGACGTAACATATTCAACTATTGATTTTTTCAATGTGATATAAATTTCTTTATTGATATTACAAGAAAAGATCCATCCTATATATATGTATTAACCTCAAATAGAATTTTTTTGATCCCTAACATATTCTGCCTATTTATTATCTTAATAAATATAATACTAATAAAATGTGTTTTTATAATAAAGAATAACTTATTATATTTGATATTCTGACTACTACATGTCCACGAGGAAATATAATGATTCTTAAGATTAATTTTAAATCATATAAAATATAAATAAATATGATATCTGATATAAACAGTATGAAATAAATTATGCTACAAATAATATGGTCAAAATTTATATTATAAACACTCCTTCCATTATCAACAATAGAAAACATGGTCCGAATTGATATTTGAGTATGGAATTATCTTGATTCTTATCAATCAAACACCCTTAAAATATCTTGAGGATAAATCTATTATTAGTTAAATATAGACCTAATAAATTTGAGGCATACAAACCAATGAAGAATATCATATCATATATCATTGAAATCATAATTTTGTATTTGATTTAGTTAACAGAATCCTCAAAATATTATTCTTTGTTTTCAGAGAAAAATTACACCATTGATGAACATAGTTCCAAAAGATAATTTTTCTCATCCCTCTTGACATGGATATTAAAATTCACATTTAATTTCATGAATTATATAGTTATTAAGATATATTCAATATTTATATACAATATTAAAGGTGTTTTATGAAAATATAATGTTTTATTCATATTGAAAATTGGAGTACAATTTCTGTTGATGATAGACCATTCTGATCATTTAATGTATACATCATCCAAATGTTTAAAATTTAAAAATATAGTCTTAAAAGCTATTTCTAAAAATTATAATTCCTTTGATAAAAAATCATAAGAATGATTACATTTATTTTATACCTTTTTTATGGATAAAACAACAAACCAAAATCAATAACCTAAATTTTAATTGTTTTCTTATTAAACATTATGATAAATATTTTGTGTCATCTCTCCATTCTCATTTATTTTATTATAAAAAACAATAACATAAAAATGAAATTAATTTCAGTCATTAATGAATGAAATACCCAAGTGTCATTCATAGAAAATTTATTTTCACTACATTGATCAATATTATCTCATATTTGTGAAGTATTTCGTTTTCATCTCTTTTTTGGTTAACTTGTAAATTTAATAATATATAGTTTTATTTAATTTTACATATGTAGGTTTGAATACACACATTCCTATATCCAATTACTTTTTCTAGATTCATTGATTTTATATGGCTTTTAAACTTATCTCTTTTGTTCCCAAAGGGGTTCCACATTTTTGATATTTCAATAACTGTCCAATTTATATACATTAGAGTTAAAATAAAACATCATTCTAAAAATAGGGTTTCACTTGTACATTAACACAATTCATTTTGAAGAAATTTTTTCTATGGAATGGTTGGATATGCTTAGATCCAACATTTGTTGTCTAATATATTGCATCAAGAATCTATTATAGATTATAAAAAGAATCCATGAATCAATCTTGATAATTGTATCACTATTGGATTCCTTCATGAAAGATATTAATTGAAACAATGAAATGATGTGAGATTTTTTATGTATTATAGGATCTCAAATATTTATTTTACATGGTGGTTATATTTTTCCAAAAGGTCATAAAAATGGGTAACATTAAATTTATCATAGATTAAAAAGGTGGTAAAAGATATGTAGTTCTGATCTAGATAACGAATGCTGATTCTTATGTATCAATATGATGAAAATAAAAACATCTATAATTCGATATCAATTAATATGACCTATCAAAACATTTATATTTATGTGATAAAGACCAATGTGGTTACCTTTATTGTTTCTTAATCATA
This sequence comes from Viscum album, assembly GCA_963277665.1. NCBI lineage: Eukaryota > Viridiplantae > Streptophyta > Magnoliopsida > Santalales > Viscaceae > Viscum > Viscum album. The sequence continues at coordinate 922,174,123 of OY728132.1, forward strand.
ACTTACTGAGGCTCCATTTAAGGTTGTGTATCATATACCAGTTTAGTTTTAGTATTTGACCATAGTGATACATTCAATATATCCTTCATAACTTGAATAAGAGTCTACATATTCAATGATTTATAGTTTATGGTCATTTGAGATGACTATTCAATGATATTTAATGGTGTGTGATAAGGTCATTAAAAAAATGTAATTTAACGTACATGAAACTAGGATTACATGGTACAAACATATCCATAAATGGTTTTTATTGTGATTAAAATTGTGTAGAAATTTATACCTGTTCATGTGTGTTGGTAACTATATTTTGTAATGTATGGTTGGTCTACGATGGACTCAAGAATAATAAATAAGGTGGATCATCATGAATATGGACTGATGATTTATGTAGACTCAAAAGTAATTTGTATTCCCTTGTAAGAAACTATAGAAGAATAAATTTCATGGACTAAGGAGTAATCATAGATAATATGACCTTTAGAGAAACAAAATCTTGTAGAGAATATGACGAAATGAGGAAATGTAGCGAATTAAAACTATAATTTGTGGAATATATTTCTAGGATGTAGTATGCATTGTTTAAGAGCCTATTAAATTTCTACCCAGTGGTACTTGACCTTGTGGAATAATATAGTGAAGGATGTTTTGTGGATTACAACTAGTAGGAGGCCCATGGAATATCCTCAGCTAAAATAGTTGTTCAAAGAGGTCCACTGAGTTCATAGGCTAATAAGATATTAGATTCGGGTCGGTGATTATGATTAGTGTGAGAAAGGTAAGGCTTCACTGGTTTAATCATAACAATGTTCCTCAATATCAATTTACAAATTCTCGTATTCTACTGTAATTTCAATTTTGGTATTAGAGGAAAACATGGGAGATTACTTTTATAACGAGAATAAATTATCTATGTGGTGCACATTTTTGAGGAATTTTTGGTCATATATATCTGGATTCTATAGAAGAGAACATTATCGGGATATTACCATGTAGGGGACCTGAGTGACTATAGAATCTTTTTAGGAGACATGGATAATGATTTAATAAACCATTATGATATGGAAATAACTATCCATCAAGTTATAGAAGGGGTGATTTAGCTCCTTTATTATGGTTTGGTCAAAAGATATCCCTCATATGGTGTAGGATGAATTATCACATGAATGTGTGGGGGAGATATTGGTCTCCCTAGGATATGGTTTAGAAACATTCCACACAAATGTAGCAGTAGATAAAGGTTCTCCATGATAAAAGAGTTGGGAGAATTTTGAACGTAGTAAGGATATATCAGGGTTACATGGGGACATGACCCCATACTATCATACATTAGAGGTTATATTGATATGTGGGTGTGCATTGTAGTTCTTCTGAGAAATATCCCATCACCCAATTCCTTTAGGTTCACAATACATGTTTTATTTCAGGAATATTTATCTTTTAAGGTGTTTAAATTGTGAAATTACCAATAAATTTCATTAATTCTATTATTTTTTATATAAGGATTCAACTGAATGTACGAATGAAAATAATGGGCATGTGGTGATCGGATATTTCACCCTCTTCAAAAAAATCTACTAGATTTATGTCATCATAGTATTTTTATAGTCTGATAATGATTATTTTATCATGAAGGGTTACTAAAGTCCTTCACTCCAAATATTGAAAGATTTATTATCTGTTTATAATAACCTAGACGCACAATCCAGGCATGCATGTGTTTTTTGTGAAGGGGGATTTCAAGTGCAGTTTGTGTATGGATCTACTTTTTGTAAAAGGGGATTCATGTGTAAACATGGTGTAATATTGATGACTATATAATTAGGATACTAGTTCATTATCTCATAGTATATATCAAAGTTGTCTAGGATAACTTAAAGGAACTAGATCCATGAAATCTTTTTTTTCTAAGAATCTTTTCCAACCAATCAATGTCTCTACCATTTCAAATTACTGTTCCAAATCCCCACTCATTAACAAATAAAATCATACTGGCTTGAATATGATAAAATAATGATGTATGTGTGAATTTTATGTGAATGTTTCATCAACGTAGGGATCACACACTCCATATTTGGTGTTATACCATAATGTCCACTAGTACATTATCACGATATTAATGAGTAATGTTGGCTAAGGAGTTCAACTCTTCAAGAAGTAGTGGGAAAACACAACAATTTTGTACATCATTTTTTTCTTACTTAAATATGAATATATGTGATATACTCTCATTCAATTCATTTAATATATACTAGGTGAGTTCTCCAATATCCTCAAATTCACATAGAAATTATAATTTCATCTTAGGTACGTTGATAACAATGTGAAACCTCTATTCATCTAAAAGTATCAATTGTAAAGGTTTCGAAACCAATATATCTTTGTACGGTGGGATAAACACATATTAGTGAATACATATGAGAGAATATAGATGAGAAAACTAAGCTAATACTATATATTTTGGCAAATAATCCTTAACTAGTTTATTTGGGTGATGAAAAATTGGTGAAAATTTAATATTTGATGAATTCTCACTCTGTGTTGTTTATTACGATATCAAATTATTCTAATAGTGATTAATTGGTGGTGGTGAAGGGGTGTATGAGAATACATATCTTATGAGTGTATGACTGAAATTATTCTAATTCATTAGTGAAAAATAAATGAATCTAAAGAGGATAAAATTTTACTGATGTTATCATGATTAATGAAATCAAAAAAATATTTAAATCCTGAATTAGGAGAATAAATTTGAGGTTTCTATACATAATGCATTTGATGGGGAAGGATAACCCATTAACACATGGAATATAAAAATTTAGATTTTTTAGAATGAAAATTATTTGGATAACTCAAATATCACATGAATAAAATAAATATTTTACTTTTTCTAGATTTATTTTAATATTAAATAAGATGAAGGTAAAATATGATGTATTTTTTGAACAAAAATAATATTTGAGAATGTACATATAATGTCTTTGGAATGTAAAAAGAAGAATAATACATGACGTAAATGATTTTAAGAGTATTAATGTTAGAGAGCAATGATGAACGATATTCCTGAAATATAATGAAAATATATATTCTGAGAAGGGGAATGAAAAATGTATGAAAATATAGACTAGGTGTGTGTGTGTACTATAAATATTATAAATTTATAAACATAGAATATTTGTTTGAAACATTAAAAATTCATGTGGTAGATTATTTTTATTTAAGTTAAAATAAATTACTAGGTTATTAATATCCGTTGATGATGAAGAATAAAACAATGTTTGAGTTCTGTTATTGTACTTTATATCGTATTCGGGCTGACAAGTTAGTGATTCAACATACTACATCCTTATATTTTAGATGTATAGAGAATTGATGGCATTCCACTTGCCTAAATTATGTGTGTAATTATATCAAACTAAACATTATTGGAGGTAATTTAGCTAATATATGGTTTTTTAATTCAAGGAAGCACAAGAAAATTATTTTATATTAAGGGATAGAAAGTGGTTCAATTGTGTTTACATGATCGGTTCTAGGGTAATGAGTTCAATGTGATAGCCTTTTTATTACTTTACTTTAAAATATGAATGATGTTTTTATTGGATTCTAGTCACAACTAACTAGATACATTGTCAACCCTAGGGATCCAAACCACTTCAACAATCATTGAAGTATATATTGTGCTCCATTTTTTATTACATATTTATTCACACCCACTATTGAGGCTATAAATGCAAAAACTAGGAGGGGATCCTTCAACTAAGTATGTGAAATTTAAATGGAGATTGATGTAAATTTGGAACAGAATTGTACCAATTCAAACTCATCCCACCTTAGTTATTTATTCATAAATTGATCCTTATAATCTGTATCAAAACGTCATAGATACCAGTTTTTTTAAACTCTTTTGTATGAATGATTGAATTTTTCTTCATCCAATTTTATTTGTAATTCAATACTTTGAGAAGGAATTACAACTATTGAAAAAAATATTACATCATATATGACACTAATTCATTTACGAAAAGGAATGTTTAAAATTTTGAGGAATGCTTCCTTATTATATATAATGTAACAATAAAGATTTTTGCACTGAACTAATCCTAATAAAGATAAAAAAAATCATGGAATAAAGATATCTTTTTGAATAATAATCCCCTATTAAATGGAAAATTTCTTCTTCTCATGTAGTTCCTAAAATCTACATGAAAATGATAAAAAACATTTATTCTCATGGTTTCCATTTTTATGATCCAAGAAAAAGTGGGGACGATAACATTCCAAAAAATTACAAGATTATTTGTAGAATAAAATCACCCAAAATATAGAAAATGGATTTGAAATAAGATGGGCAACTAGAACAATGATAACTATATGTGTAGATTTCACCAAATAGTATAAAATAAAAATGAATTAATTTTCTTTCATAAATAAATATTCTATCATGTAGTAAAATGATATTCTTGAAGTAATCCCTATAAAATATGAATCAATTAATATTCATAATGAAAAGATACATGCACATGAGAATGAGTCAAATAAAATAATTGGATGTTTGAAATATGAATTGGAAGCCAGATTGAAGAAGACCAATGAACCAAATAATATTCTATAGGAAAATAAAAAAATCCATTAAATAGTATTACCATGATCCAAAATGGTTGATATAAAAAAATAAAAATAATAGTGACATAGAAATACATTCTTGATGTTAGATTATGGAATATTTAATTTAAATTGTTGAATACTAAAGCAAATCATGCCATATCATCAAAAAAAGTTTTAATGTGTGAATATACCACACAAACCACTATAGAGGTTTATTATTCTAGAAGAACTATTTCATGGGTAATGGATATATTAATATCATTTAATGTTCAATATTTTACATTTCCAAGTAATCGTTACCATAAAAACCTTACTATTATGTATTTATTAATATTCGGATGTACACTACTTATTATAACAAAATAGTTATTTAAATGTGGATGAATCAAATATGAATGAGAACCAACCACTACATCAATGGTGAAAGACAAAAAAATATATGAATCATTTCCCCAATTAAATACAAAATAATTAACAAAACATCTCAAATGATTCTAGAACAATATACAGGCTAGAATAAAGATGAAAATGAAATCAACAAGTTTTTTGGATATCATTACATCAATAATATATTTTTGAACATGGAATATGAATAAAAGATTAATATTTAAACCACTAAATTTCATAGAAATATTATTTTAGCCTAATAAATAACAAATCAAATGGTGTTTAATAGAGAAGACCACAAGTAATATGTTATAGTAACGTAAAAAGAAGTGAAATCAATCCATTAAAAAGAATAATAACAAATTATATAAATATGATACTGCAAATAAGTTTGTAAAATATTCATATATGATATAGATAGGAATTTAGAAAAAACAATTGTGGGCATAACTCAGAAACCAAAATAATGTTTCCACCCCAAAGCATCAATCTTTTTAATATTTGGTAGAAGAGCCCACCCCATGGATTATTATGAAAAAGATGTGGAAATTAAAACCTCTAGATAAATAATAATTAATTAAGTTTTAATAATATTCAAAGAAAATAATAAATGGTTTGAAGTGGTGAGAATCACTCATGAGATGGAACTTGGAACAACCAAATATTTGGCACACATTCTTAAAGTATGTTTTTTTATTTAGTCAGCTAACATAGAATATTCTAGAAATATTGATGAAAAGGAAAACAATGAAAGATACAAAGGCAATAAAACTATTCTTTGTGACGAAGTAAAAAAAATTCAACAGTTTATTTAGAAAAATTACAAAAAAATTAGAATTTATGAGTTATGGTGAATGGAAGATGAGCATATCTATATTTATTTATTATGTATTCTTCCATCCTAAGATCAAATTCGTGATGAAAATGATTTTTATAATGATATATTCATGTGTCTTGTTGCTTCATGAGAAATATAAAATCTATAAAATTAGAAATATTATTAATCTAGTATTTCTACATAAAAACTAGATATGAAAAATTATTATAAAAGCATGAAGATACCTTCTTATCATAGAGATAAATAATATTGGGAAAACTGGTTGACAAGGAATTAATATCATTGCCACTCAGATTAATTATAATGGTGGTCAATAATTATTAACACATTATTTTTTTAATGATTTTTCAAAAAACCATATTTGGTACTGATGTTGATTTTTTTTCTCAAAGGTAGAACTAGTGATGTGCAGTATGACGAAATAACAAATCAAGATCTGGAAAATTCTCTATCTATGAATGATTTTTTATCATTATTCCAAATATTATATAATTATATTATCCAATATTATAAATTACATATATAGATCATCCCTTGAGTGGGATTTTGTATTTAGAATCTATCGAATTTACTCATTCCACAGAAATATAAATTTAGAAAAAGGTCCATGAAAAGGTAATTGAAAAGGTAAATATGAAAATTCTCTCATACATGGTTTAAAAATAATAAATTATGATGCTATATAGGTAGAATTTATTTAATTAAAAATATTTTTTTTTGCAATTTTAGGATATATCATGGCTGTTTGAAATCAAAATCATTTTGTTTAACTGGATTATTTTTAATCTGAGTTATGAGTGAAATAAACAAATTTAGAATGAAAATATTTAACAATATTTTGAGAATATTGTATGAGATATGTAGTATTATCCTTGAAAATTTAAAATATCCCTTCATGAATGTAATTGAATTTAGTAACAGTGAGTGTTGTTTTTTATAAGTAGATACATTTATTTTTTTCATCAAATCCTCATTAATTCTACACCATGTTTGACTCATATTGACAATGAGTGGGATTGGTTTCACATATCATAAGGATGAAGTGATAACATATTTTCTATTTAAAATCTTATATTTGAAATAAAATTATGAAACAGAATAAAATAATGAATATAATGTGAATGGTGGAGCATAGAGAAAATAATGAGGGTAGTTACAGAATAACATATTGGCATAATATTTTATAACTGGTACTGAAAAAATAAAAAATTGTTTATTTTGAGGTAGAAAATTGATTGTATTATATATATTTTAAATTATTCAATGATTAGAATTTTAATGATACCAATATGTATTGAAGGAAAAGAATTATAAACATGAAGTTGTTCCCAATCATGTTGAGAACATAGTTTGACTTCTGAATAAATGTACCATATTGTTTAATGAATTGTGTTTATTACATTATGTATAATGACTTAACATTAGAAAATAAATAATTTCTAGATGATGAATTTATCATCAATGAAATGTATAATGTGAAAGATACCCATGTATCGTGGGTAAATATTATGAGATGTTAACATCTTGAATGATAATTAGAGGTTCCAAATCTTCTAGGAGATTATATTAAATATTTTAAATGATAAATTTATTAAATAATAATTTTGAGGAAAATATTTCAATACACGGAGTGAGGTGAATAGAAAAATATATATACACATCATATTTTCAGAATTAACTAAAAATATATTAACCAACTCTACAATCCTCATGTTTAGTTGAATAGGTTTTGATTTGATTTGAAGAATTAATATAGAATTCTGAGATGAAATTATCCCATAAATAACGTTAAATATTGGTTTATATATGCAATGTATTTCTTGAAAAAAGATTCATTATTCTAAAATTTACTTTATAGAAACTATGTAATGGTAAAAATTAAATTATGCTATGTTTGTTAATTATGTACAGAGCTGTGTAATGGTGAAATTCTAGAATATGCACATGCATAAAGGCAATTAAATAACACTATAAAGGTTACTCTATGTTTTTTTCCATTCATTAATGAATACTCAAATTTAATTGATCTATGTAAAGGTAAACTGGTAAAAAAACAATGGTTACTCTAAAAAATAATGATGTGTGAACGAATTCAAATTGTTTTATTACCTTTTATAGGTAATACACTATCACCTATGGATAAACAATGGACAATGAGATGATAGTTTCATAATATGTAATGTTTTTTGGGTTTCTATAAGATATCAAAAACTAAAAAGAGATATAAGAAACATAATAATTTGAAATATTTAATTTCAATGAAATTTTTTCAAGGTTATTTATATCGTTTGAAATTATATTGTGTTCGAAATATAGAAAAGCCACAATTATAGGATATAAAGTCATACAATATGGATTTTTTATTACATCACCTATATTTCCATATGGATTCATGATATTTAAATTGAATTAATAATTTTTAAATGACATTAACTATTTTATATTAATTTAACACTTACAATATTATGATTAGACTCCTTGGTGAAAATTATAATTTTTTAAATATTATCTTTTCTAAAGGAAAAAAATGATTTATTAAGATTATTAAATGTTAAACTATCAAGAAGAATACATCATAATATTTTTTCAATTAGTCTTGATTTATGAACCGATATATAGTATGGGAGAATTAAAATGAAAGATATATTATTCATATATGGTATAGTTTCAAAAAGAGTTATTATATTTAAAGAGAGGAGACCAGTATGTAATGAAAATAAATGTCACTAGAAAATGGATCTCCTGCTATCATGAAATCATTGATCTAGGTATGATGGGATAAATTTTTAATATTTATTTCTGCACGAAACTGAATATCCACTGTTTGCATGGTAGGAAATTGTATTCATGCTTCATTAATGAGTGTTTTACTACAAAGAAGAATATATTCTTTTTATTATTGTATGTACTAAAATAGAATCACAATTATTGGAATATCATAGAACATATAAAGTTATAAAAACAGATAATCATGAAGAAGTGTAATATATTGGATGTTTTAAAAGTATGTTATGAGGTAGAATATCCCATGCACACATGAAATGAGTATATACAGATTTTGTGGGTAGATGAAGAACATTATAATTAAAATATTTAAAAAAATTCTGTTCATGGTTGAAGAAAAATTAAAATAAAATATTTAATAATATAGTGTCCATTTATAACGAATTTTTTAATGTATGAAAATATGGGAGTTTTAGAGTTTCAAATATTCATTAAGACAGTAGAAGAATACTTAATGACTAAGATATATTATCATTTAATATGTGATCATTTCATGTAAACAAGTTTTTGAAATATTGTAAATATATATTCATAGAAAAATAAATACTATCGGATGAGAATGTAAAATGTTTTTGTGAAGTGTAAATTTTTTAAATTTCTTAATTTAAATAATAATTGAGAGACCTGATAAAAAATTATGTGAACGATAATGTGTATCAAACAATAGAAAAGGTATAAAGGTTATCCATATTCACATTAAAAAAAATTAAAATACTATTTTTTGTGATTTTATAGATTATGTTCATTCCATTATATGTGATATTTAGACTACTTCATTTGAATACTATAAATGTATATAAATGTTTTACCATCCCAATAAAAGGTTTCAATTGGGTAATAATATCAATTTACATTCTGTTAGAGATACTCGATATAATATAGGTGTGCATTCCTCATGGATGTGAAAACCCATTTACATGAACAAATAGAAAACAAGTTGGAGATTGAGTTGAACCAATTCCATGGCATGGAAATTTGTTAAATACCATAACATTGATAATGTATTCTTTTATAATAATAATAATATTGTATTATATATCAAATAATAACGAAAACATCCAGATAAATATTTATCTCTATAGAGGTAAACCAAATCAATAATAATTGGTGTTGTTGTTATAGTTTTTTAAGTATACATATGATTTCTGACTTACTAATGTACAGATAGAGAGTGATGTATAAAATTTGGTAGGTAGAGATATTTTTCAACATTATAAGTGAATAAGTGAAAGGGGGTTAAACTAAAAATGGAAAAATGTATTAGAAGTCTACTTTAAACTCCCATGGGTTGGATAATACAAATGTGTTAATAAAAACAATAAATGTAGATAGGAAATTTAGTCCAAGAAATACATGTAAAATCTAGCATAAGTAATGCAGAAGAATCACTGATAATATCTAGAATCAAATTTCAATTCCCTATTTGTTTTTTCCTTATAATTGATGGGAATATACTTCGATCAGTTGATAACTAGATCATTTTATTTTTTATACGATACAAAAACCTACGGTGTGACAACTTGCTATCGAAGGGGGGTATATCTATTATTGTGAAGCCACCCACATATATATATAATTCCACTCAATGTATAATCTATATAATATGGAATATATATTACAGCCCCAGATGCACTATTACAATTCAATCATCGCATAATAGTATATAGTCCAATATAGAGGCCGGGTAGTGGATTGGGACTAACATGATATATGTGGTGCTAAAGAAGAGAATATATTGGCATAATATATTCTCTAGAAACCATTGGATTTAAATTATTAGTTAATGGAACCCAAAATCGCAGAATCAATTGGGTATTTATTGTTTTTTATTTACAGGAATGAAGAACTCCATAAGATATTTCTCAGTTACTAGATCCCATAAATTAAGACACTCAACCAAGTACATAGAGTGTAAGGGAACATTATAGGGATCATATACAAGGATAATGTAGTATTATCCATTTAATTCCATATATGATAAATTATTCCCCAAAACAATTATTGGGGATAACACTAATAAACACTTTAATGGGTTTAATAACTATATAAATATGTCTTTATCTCTAAGGGGAGTGGACCCTTCCAGAACACAAACATTACCATTATGTATTGGATAAATATCTATCCGATTTCATGCATAGAGTTTCCAAATAGAAAATTCCTAGTATGATACCATTTATAGAAGAAACAAAATTTATTGGAATGTATAGGATGGAGATAAAATGATGTAATTATGGGGAGTGGGTTTATGACATAATCCAAGAGACCCACACTTAGACGTGTCTGGTTATGATCCTCCCCATGTGGGTAAAAAGATACCCAAAAATTGTTTCTGACTCATAAAACATACTATATTTATATAATCCTATGGTAGCAACTTAGGTGATAGATGGTGGTATTTTACGTTTATTTGTAATAGTAATATAAAACAAATACAAAATATGTATGAAACATGTTCAAACATATAGTTTTATTTCACATCTTAGGTTTGTTCTAGGTTTTGTGGACCATAATAGTTATAAACATTAACATTCATGAGAATATCATCTAAGGTTTCTGTTGAGTTTTAAATCCTGTAAATTAATAAGAATTCTATACATAATTATGTGATTGAAAAATATGGGAGATAACACATTGAATCCCATGAGTATACAATCAGAGTTCAATTATCCTGACTATAAAAATACTCAAACTTATACCTTTAGAAGTGATATAATCTAGGTATATAAATCACATCCATTAAAACAAATATTTTATTTAATGGTGGATTGTACTGACTGTGATATTGTTTTGGAGTCTTATACATTATATTGATGTATATTTCTATTTATTTTCATCAATAATCTAGTAGTATTCCATGTCCCTCAAGGGAAAATATTTAATTTAGTCATGATACAAATCCTAATATATAATTATAGGGTATTAAAGACCTCAAATATATAATTATTTGTATCTTCTAAATTCTATAATTATAAACCATACATTTCAGCTACTATGTACCCCATTCATACTACCCCCTCCATTAAATATTTTTCTATGAAGCTAAATTTTTGACACACCCTTTAGGATAATTAGAAATAAGTAATATTTGGGTATTCTAAAAATGAAATTTTTTTGTGGTACTCATTAATTCATACAATGAACATTATTCAATAAATGTAAAACAATAGGAAGATTCTATTTACTAATCCTATTTTTATAATAAATTTGATTTTAAGTAATGAGATGTTATTTTAAAAGTCCATTGTTCTTTTAACCAGTGATCATTTTCTATGTTTATTTGATGATACTCAAACAAAATTTTCCTAAAATAATATATAAAGTTTTGATTCATGGACATAATGATAGATATGAGGGAATTAAGAGAATTTAATTCATTAAATATCCTTCTTGACCTAGGATTCAAAGTGGATCAGCAAAAGTAGTGTAATATCATGAGGGATAGTTACATTATATGGTGCCACCATGTTGGATATGTATAAACCATGAATATAATATCTATATTATTCAATACATTAGTGATAAATATTTCCCTATAATTATCAAATAAATCACCTAATATGTGCATGGTATAAGGTGTATTTGGAGAAACCAAATTGTTTTTTGTTAAAATGATTCTCAATATGAATATTCCATAAGGATCATGAACAAAACCATTGAACAAAGTGTTCATGGAAAACACTATGATGTAATAAAATTAGAACTAATGTGGATGAGAGGGTATATTAGTTATTGTGTATAAAATGAGTGGAAACAAGAAATAATGTGTCATTGACATGAATAATGATCTCATCTGTCATGATAATAGACATTAGAATTATTGTCACAATGGAATTTATATCATTTCCATGGAAAATTGAAGGGATTTTATGGATACCAAAATTATGTAAGAAATTATTTCAATGGATATTTAAAATAATAAATGGCTCAAAGTGGTAGATCATTAAATGTGTTGTTTTTATGATTTTTTTAAATAACATTAATTAACTGAAATCATAAAATTCAAGATAGAGTATGTATTCTTTTCATCTTATCTCAATGTTATAGGTGATAAAAGTGTGTAAATAATCTATAAAATCCTCATAAATATCATAAAATAACCATGATAGTTCCACAATGAAATATATATTTCAAGGATCCATTTTTATATACTCATAGAATGTTATCAAAAATCATCACCATATTTCCCTCTAATAACATTTTAATTATGGTATTATTCCAATATACATGTGTGTATTGAACATTATCATTAATTAGTTATTTCAAAACCCATGATCCTTTATCCATTATACACCCATTATCTTCTCAATATTTTCGTATGAGTTTTTGTTAAGATCATTAATGATATTACAACTCATATCCTTCTCTGGTTGGTGCTGGATGACAAACATGGCTTTATCCCCGGAAGGATTATCTGTAGAGTTAATTCCTATTACCATATATATTATTTAGAATATAAATGAGAATTTTTTTGGGTTTTAACATCACAATGATTATTTATTTTTTTATGTCCTGTGATGGGATGTATTTGGGATTTATTAGTAAATATTTTGGTCACTAGGGTTAATCAAAATAGTTATAAGACATATAATTTTAATGCTTCTCCTCTTTTTGTTTATTATCTCATTGATGAGAAATAACTATATAATTTTCAATTACTACATAATTATTTCCAAATAATACCCAATTTCTCCAACTCTTTTTGTGCTATATCAATATATGATTTGTAAGAAGATTCACTGAGATGTATGTAATGTCCTTATTTATCATTTTCTTTGAAAACAATGAGATCGGGGTATATATCTTCTCTTCTCAACTAATTACATGATTTTTTCATGAATAGATCACTAAATTTTTGTATTGGGATAAAAAATTCATATTATAACTTTCTATAAATATAGTATTAAATATAAGATTTTAAATAAGATTAGTGTTTATATCTCAATAACTAACTATTTGGATTGGATGGATCTGTGGATTCTAAAGGTTCATGGTTTATATAGAATAAAATTTATTATGAAATATCCATGTCCCCCTTTACACACTGGGATATATAGGATCACCAACTACAAATAAATGTGTAATAAGATTTCGGAGGAAATAACAAACTGGAAATGTAAGAATATCTATTCTAATTTTTTTAATTTATCATATCAATAATATATAATGTCAAATTCGTTGGATTTGTTTTCTAGTCAACAATGTCCTTAATGTTTTCCTTATTAACATTTTTTCCACATTCTACATTTTATTTTAGAAAAATAATGATGATGTAAAAATGAAACTATGATAGCTATAAGTTTATGTCTCAACATACTGATGATGGAGAGATAGAATTACCCAAAATTCATGCAACTATACTGGTCAATCATTTGTGATTTCCATCATTCTTAATATTAAGTGAATCAAAACTTGAATATTTCCCTTTCCACAAATATAGAACTTCTATTCATGGTTCTAATAATATTCCTTCTTCATCCAATCCCTAATGGAAAATCCATCAAAAACCAATATTATACCCTCATGAGTAATTTACATGTATTATATAGATGAAAAATGTGTTTTTTGATTGATAGTTGCTTTTAAAAGATACCCCTTCTCCTTACAGATCATACTCTATGAATAATATTTCGGAATGTCACATATCATCCTACCTTCATATTTGATATTATCAATAATGACTAGAAAAATATCTTCTACATTACCCCCTTAGGAAAATAAATCTGATATGTTCTTCTTTGTTGATAACAACTTGGTTATATTCACCCCAAATGTTACTACAATTCCCAATATACATATCCTGGATTAAATAAATGGCGTATATATGTTGTGGATCACATAATCTCCTCCAAATACATATTTATTGTTTATAATTGTTTTAATAAAAATATCTATATTGATGATTTCATCTAGTAGAACAAAATTTCTATAATTTCTGTTTGTTCAAGTAGGTCACTTCCTTAGAGAGACTCTATGGAGAATTTTTTTTATTTGATGGAGATTGGGAGGTATTTTTGTAGAAAATATTAGTAAACTTAATTGGAAGAATCATAAATTTTAGATCATTTTTATTTCTATTGATCACATGGTTCAACAGTATTGAGACTTCATTAAATAGAGGCAATATTTGGGAATCATTGATCATCAATGGGGGTTTGAGGATTTGGAATCATCTTAATTGTTGTTGGAATAATAATACATGGAACTAAAATCAAATTATATTCATAAAATATTTTCATATATGTTGTTGAAATGAACATAATATTTACATGTAAAAATTACTTACTAACCACAAAATCACATAAGAGAATGGTCGGTGTAAAACCCATATCAACTTTTGTCCATGGCTTTATGCCCCACTACCTAGACTGATGCATCATGATTTGACCCGGCCATCTGCGTGTATAGTTTTTTCATATAATCATGGATGAAATAATTCCTCTCTAAAAAAATTCATGTTGTCTAAATAGGTCACAAATACCCCATTATAGAAAACTTATACAAATGTTTCACCAATAACCACAAGAATATTTATCTTTATATCCATTAAATGTGGCGTTGAATACTATTAACATATTATCATCCATAATATTATAGAACTATAATGGTATCCATAAATCTTACGATAACAACTAATGAAAACATCCTAATATAAAATGTTTTCTAAAAATCTCATTGATACAAAAATCAATATTTCAAGTCCTTCACTACAAAATTTTGTATTGAAATTATGAAATTTACATTTCCATATATAATTTAGCTAATTTTGACCCTTGTTTTTATGTCGAAAAATTACAACATGAAATGGAAAACATGGAGAAAATATATGACATATATGGTCTCTATTTCATGTATTTATTTAAAAAAATACAAAATTTCCCCTTGGTTTATAGCCTTCATATTGGAGGGGAATAGTTATTTTGTGATGGACAAGGAATAATGCATGGTTTTCACATAGTTAGTGGTAACTATGGATAATCGTTAGAAACAGTGTGGTAAGAGACCGATCCCACCACACAACTTCTGTACGGCCATGTGTGAGAGCCCAGGAGCCATACAGGTTTGTCTGTTTGGACAGAACAGTCCACATGATTATCACATTGTCTCCCAAACTGTGATGTCTAACCATGAATACCTTCCATCACAATAAACATCCTTTATTTTTCTCTTCAAACCATTTTCTATGTCCTCTTTCTCATACTAATCTACCTATAATCAAGTTTTTTCTTATTTATTTTGTGTATTTAATCATCCCCAAAACTAGGGTTTGGCTTTTAGGGTTCTTTCTTAATGTTTGTGGACAGATCTCTTGTTTGGAAGTTCTATCTTATTTATTCATTGTGCGGTTGAGGTGGAGTGGCAGTATAACACCAAATTTTGGGGTTTCTCCACAATATTTAGGTGGTCCCATTCTTAAACGATCCTTGTAAAATTTAGTTTTCTTTCCTTATATTCTTGGTAGATTCTTTAAACTATGTTTGTTGAAAGAATGTGGATTGTAAAAAGTTAGATTGTGTAATTGAATTTCAAATTGGGTTATTATTTTAAAATGATTGTTCTGTGAAGTGTGGATTTGTGAGGTGTTTTGAAAGGCTTTATTAATTGGGTAAACATTTTATTAAATCTCATATAAGGTGTGAGCCATCTTTTTAAAAGTTTTGGGTGTATGTTTTTTTAACAGGGGTACTTGGTATGAAAATGTTGGTTTTAGGTTTGTTGGATCATTTCTAATTGTGGAATACAATGGTTTCATTCTGTGTGTCATATGGAAACATTAATGAGTGGCCAATGGGGAACTTTAGTTACTAGGAGGGAGTACTAGGATTAGTGGGATAGTGATTCGGTAGTGGCTATGGCTCACCTTCACTTAGAGGTATTGACGATGAAAACTGTAAAAAACATGTTGGGCAATGTAGACCACATGACAATTGGATGATTCTCCTCTATATTGGACCGTGCACAAGAATGTTAATGATTATGGTTCATATAACATCTTACAACATGGAGAGAGGTCTAGGGTCCCTATTGCTAGCTAACACCTGCAGGTCCTCTCCCATGTTGATGCTCTTTGACCATGTTGTGCTCACCATATGCATATGGTGAAAAGATTAATTTCTACAAAGGTGAATTTTTTATTAATATTACATTCTATTAAATTTTCCTTTTTCTATTTTGTTTCTTTAATTTTTTTGCCAAATTATTTCTGTTTATTAAATCTTGCGAATGTGATTTGTAATTGTAACATTTATAGCATGGAATAATTTTTAGTTTTCATACTATTAGGAAATATATCACACCCTACTTCCACCTTCAAGTGTAATCAGACGTGGTTATGCATGATACAGGTAAGTGTAATGTCATTGGGGATGGTGGAAGGGGAAGCTAGCAGGATTGATTCAAGGGTTATGTAGACGACTTCATGGAGACATATCCTTTCCTGTGGTGGTTTTTGGATCCTAGGTTTTGGTTCTCTTTTTGTATCCTTTTTTTGATTTTTTAAACATGTGAATTAGCTAGAAACCACATAAGGGATTTCTTGGTTGTTTTTCCTAGTTTTTTATTCATATTGTTGTTTATATTGTGTTTGTTCCTTGGGTTAAATCTATAAGGCCCCAGCCTTAAACCTTACTTAATCTTGAGTTATTACAAGATTACACATTGAGGATCTTTTCGGATTTAGAGTTTTAGAGAAATAGATCATAAAACTTGCATTACATTCCACATATAAACAAAGTGGTTACATAAAGATAGTATTCTTCTTTCCCAAAAATGGAAACTTATTTAAAATAAAACATGGATTCTTTCTTGACACTTCCTTAACACTATCATCATATCATATACCTTTCCCTTGACCTGTGAAAAACATTTCAAAAAAACATGGGACGAGCTTAAAAAGCTCAGTAAGGGATATAAAAATATGGAAAAGAAACATGGGTACATATATACATAAGAATGAAATCATAATTTACCCATAAAACACAAGAACTTTAACATACCTCATCAAATCATGAATAAATCAAAGAAATCATAAGACATAATGGTAACTTGAGGCATTCATAACATTCTTACGTAGGGAGTAACCCTCTTGGTTACATTTGGAATACCCATCATAGTATATTCACTACATATGTTTGGAGAAACCTTAACGTTTCACTCATATGCGTTACCCAATGCGTTGGAGAGCTATATCGGGCTCACCCTCCCTTAGTTTATCACGGAACCACCCATCTTCATAATAATGCCCAAGAACATCAACATAATCGTATCACATAAAACATGCATAAAGGAAACATAACATTTCCACCTTTCAATCACAAGATATCAATACAACACATTGATATAAAAACATTATGAAAACCATTTTAAATACCAAAATAAAATAAAAGTAAGACATGGTATTTATTTTTCTTTTAAAAAAAGTATGACTTGTAGAGGAAGCTAAAACTCAATTAATGGACATGGCGGCGGAGAAGTTGTTGTCGCCGCATACGTACGACAAAAACATTCCCTTTTTTCATTTAGTAAACTCTTCTTATAAAAAAGATTCCTTTTGAATAAACGTAAAAGTCAAAGGGGTTTATACACCGTATAAAAGAAGGTTGTGTATAAAACAAAATATGCCTCAATGAAAGGAGATTGAGATGAAGTCCCATACCTCGGGTCCGAATTGACTCGGTCGTTCTTTAATCTCTTGAATAATAAACTTGAGTTAATTTCTACTTGTTTAAGAACCTTTTTCAAGTTCATTATTCCTTTTATATCACTTATTGCAATGTCATGAACACTATGTAATTATTTAAGTTAATAACGGTCGTTTTAACGATCATTGGTACTTGAGTCAAAAATAAACCATTTGTAATTACATGTTGTTTATGTATCCATTGTATCCAGAATTATAATCATTATGTATGTATCATATATATCCAGTATATACATGCATTTATAATATTACATAATCATTTAGAGGTAAGAAATGAAATGCACCGTTCATGGAGACGGTAAGCCATACGTTCGCATGAACGCTACATTCATTTCTATTTCGTATTTTATAGAATGGAATCATAATTATATAAAGGTATATTATAATTCCAGTATAATATGATATATAATATCATAGTTCCATCCTTTATACGTCCCACATATGGTATTTAACGAATCAAATCACATTGAGGGGGCGGTAGTCCGCACTTCCTTAAATGAAGATATCGCGTTTACCCATAATGGAAACCATAAAGGTAGGCCCAAAATGAAAAATACAGAATCTTAAGGAAAACATAAACATATTATATACCATATATAAATATAGAGACATCCTAATGGATACCTTTTGAAGGTGTTAAAAGAATGTTGAACAATCATCGTTTCTGGAGGCATAAATTCACCATCCACGGAAACAGTATGTCCATTAACCATTAGATGTAGTTGTGAGTAATTGTAGCTCTAATACTTGTTATAACAACATCCTATTATATTGAGGATACTGGATTTGTTACAAAAGAAAAGAATAAAAAGAGTTTTTGGGGTTGGAGAAGCAAAATCAAACAAAAGGACGCAAAAGAAGACATTGCCTTAAAATTGGGTAACTCTTTTAGATTTGAGCTCAAAGGCTTCCCTGGGAAGACTTATGCCCAAATTGAGGGTTCAAGGAGTAATATAGGGATTTGGAGATCCAAAATGGGCCGGGGTTGGCCGAGCCAATGGCTTTGGGAGTGTGGGTAGGGAGGTAGAGGTGGGGGCCTTTTATAAGAGGAGAGGAGGGGCACTCTTGGAAGGTAAAGAAAAGTCACTTTATTTTAAAATGGTATTCGGATTTAAGAGGTCCCACATTGATCTGTTTCTAGTATAAGGTGATAAGGGTTCTAAATTTTCCAATACAATAGGTTTTGGCCATGTGTAGGTCTTATATTTTACATTATCATTCCATTTTATTTAAATCATGAAATAATGATGTCATCACTGTATCATCATGATGTCATAAATAATTTAATTTATTTAAAGTATAAAAATTATAAAAAACTACAATGATGTAGGAAATCTTTTTATCTTTCCAATGACTATTTATAATCAAAAATCCGAATTGTATAACCCCATGTAAAAATTGTTTTAGTAAGATAACTTCTGTTTGTGTCATTTTTACTTTTACATTAAATAAAAAGTTATTTATGTCATTTCCCAACCAAAGTGGCTCCATGGGTTCCCCAAGTTGACCCATGGATTTTCATGGTCGTCCTTGACACATCCAATGAGGGTAGGACATGTTTCAAGCTCATCTCATTTTATTAAAGCATTATTTTTACCTTAAACTACACTAATTACCTCTAATCGCGATTAAGAACTTAAGAGTTACTGTTCACCAAAAAATTATTTTAATCTCATTGAACCACATTTTACATATTAATGACAACCATTTATGTTGGATTTTTTAAATTCAAAACACAGAAGTGGTAAAATTTCATTTAAACAAAAAATCAGTTTTTATAAGTACCACTTAGTGGTTTCACTATTCATCAAAAATTGATGTTTTTCAGAAAAATACCAAAAATTCACCCTAACCTATATTTGATATTCCGAATTCAAAAATGAAGTCTATTTTACAAAATTCAAAACATATAAGTCACATTAATCAATTTAATAATTAATTCCTGCTGTCATGACAAATAGCGTGTTTTTATGAAACAATAAGTATCAAAAGATTGACACTAGTTTAAGTCCGATTTCAAAGTGAAATTGATTCCAATGACCACCATTGGGTTAAATGGTAAAAATATATTCTAATTTCACTTAAAAAACAATTCAAAAGATAATCTAATCATATAAATAAATTAGATTAAAAAGCATTTTTGATGTAAAATGCAGTATTTTTCACTATTCATTAAAAATGAACATTGTCTGAAAAATACGAAAAATTCACACAAAGTAAATTTTGATGTCCCAATCATAAAGAATAAGTTTATTTTGACAAACATAGCTTATAAAATTGTCAAAACATAGATTTAAAAATGGTTTTCTATTAAAAGGTAGTAAAATAATCTTTTAGAAATATTAGTGTATTCCATGCTTAAGATTGGATTTATTTTCATTTTAAGCCTCTAAAAAACAATATAATTCATTAATAGACATAGATAAAAATATCTATTACTCATTAATTACTTGGGATGTTACATCCTTCCCCCCTTTTGAATATTTCTTCCCCGCAATTTATTTACTTATCGAATAAATGGGGGTACTTATCCCTCATTGCATTTTCAGATTCCCATGTTGCCTCTTCCATTATGTGGTTTTTCCACAAAACCTTTACCTGATTAATCACCTTATTCCGTAACACTTGCTCCCTGTGGTCAAGAATCTGGACTGGTTGTTCCTCATAAGATAGGTTCTCTTCCAGCTTCACTACCTCTGGACTCAAAACATGAGATGGATCTGGCATATACTTTCTCAACATTGAAACGTGAAAAACATTGTGTACCTGAGATAAACTCGGAGGTAAAGCCACCAGATATGAAAATGATCCAACTCTCTCCCGAATTTCATATGGTCCAATGAACATTGGACTCAGCTTTCCTTTCTTACCAAATCTCATCACACTTTTCCAAGGAGAAACCTTGAGAAAAACATGTTCACCTACCTCGAAAGATAGATCCTTCCTCCGGTTATCCGCATAACTCTTCTGCCTGCTCTGAGCTGTTCTCATGTGCTTCTGAATCAGCTGAACTTTTTCTACCATCTCTTCTACCAATTCTGGTCCCATCAACTTCTTTTCACCCACTTCATCCTAGAAAGATGGAGTTCGACACCGCTTCCCATATAATGCCTGAAATGGTGCAATATGTATACTGGAATGAAAACTGTTATTATATGAAAATTCAACCAAAGAAATATGTTGGTCCCAACTTCCCTAATAATCCATTGAACATGTTCGTAGCATATCCTCCAAGGTCTGAATTGTTCGTTCTGACTGCCATCTGATTGAGGATGAAAAGCTGTACTAAAATTTAATTCAGTATCCAACGACTTCTGAAGGCCTTTCCAAAAGTTAGAAGTGAACCTGGGATCACAATCAGATATAATGGAGAGAGGAACTCCACGTATCCTGACTATCTCTTTAAGATAAAAACGGGAAAGTTGATCTAGGGAAAAATTATCTCGTATAGCATGGAAATGAGCATATTTTGTCAAGCGATCAACAATAAGCCAGATTTCATTATTACCTCGAGATGTCTTCGGTAATCCCACAACAAAATCCATTGATATATTCTCCCATTTCCACTCTGGCACTGGTAAAGGCTGAATCATCCCTTTCGGTAACTGCCGCTCTACATTAACCTGTTGACATGTCAAACACTTCGCAGTAAAATTAGCAATATCTCTTTTCATTCCATCCCACCAGTAATACTCCCACAGATCTCTGTACATCATAGTACTGTCAGGATGAACTGAAAATGGAGAACTATGAGCTTCACATAACAAATCTCTCTTCAACTGTAAATCACAAGGCTCACACAATCTCTCCCCAAATCTCAAAACGCAATCATTATCAATGTTGAATTTAGGCAACTTACCTTTCTGAACCAGCTCTACCTTTTTCTGCAACTCACTGTCTTGCTTCTGTGCTTGCTTGATTCTATCAGACATAGAAGATCTCACTGATACCTGAAATAAAACAGAAGAACATCCTGCACCAACAACTTCTATGCCGGAGTTCATCAAATCCTTAACCAAAGGATCACGTTCCAAACGCAACATTGTTAATGAAGCATTACTTTTTCGACTCAAAGAATGACCCACTTTATTTGCTTTTCCCGGATGGTAATGAATTGTACAATCATAATCCTTGATTAATTCCATCCATCTCCTCTGTCTCATGTTTAACTCTTTCTGAGTGAATATATACTTTAAACTTTTGTGATCATTATATATTTCACACTTTACTCCATACAAATGATGCCTGCAAATTTTTAAATCGAAAACAATAGCAGATAATTCCAAATCATGTGTAGGGTAATTTCCTCATGAGTTGTCAACTTTCGTGAAGCATAAGCAATTACCTGATCATTCTGCATTAGGATGCAACCAAGTCCTTTCAATGAAGCATCACTGTATATAACAAACTCACCATTCCTGGATGGTAGTGCCAAAACTGGAGCATTTACCAATCTTCTTTTCAATTAATGAAAACAATCATCACATTCTTTTGTCAAGATAAACTTAACACCCTTCCGAGTTAGCTTAGTCATTGGACTAGATAACCGTGAAAAATTTCTAACAAACCTTCGGTAATAGCCTGCCAAACCAAGGAAGCGACGAATCTCAGTTACATTGGTGGGTCTTGGACATTCTTCAAAAACCTTTGTTTTTGCAGGATCAATAGTTATGCCATCTTTAGAAACAATATGACCATGGAAAGAAATTTGTTGCAAACAAAACTCACACTTGCTGAATTTTCCATACAGTTTATTTTCTTTTAAGGTTTGCAAGATAACCCTTAAATGTCTTTCATGCTCCTCTTTACTTTTAGAAAACACCAAAATATCATCAATGAAAACCACCACAAACTTATCCAAGAACTCATGGAAAATTCTATTCATTAAGTCCATGAATACAGCAGGTGCATTGGTTATCCCAAAAGGCATTACTACAAATTCATAATGGCCATATCTTGTACGGAACGTGGTCTTCAGAACATCTGCTTCCTTTACCTTCAGCTGATGGTACCCCGATCTCTAGTCAATCTTTGAAAAATACTGAGCTCCCTGGAGCTGATCAAACAAATCATCGATATGAGGCAAAGGATATTTGTTCTTAACAGTAATGTTATTCAAGGCTCTATAATCAAAGCAAAGTATCATTGAACCATCTTTTTTTTAACAAATAAAACAGGATCACCCCATGGTGATGTTCTAGGTCGAATGAAACCTTTCTCTAATAAATCTTTCAATTGCTCCTTCAACTCTAAAAGTTCAATTTGAGCCATTCGATAAGGGGGTTTTGTAATTGGATTAGCATCAAGAACTAAGTCAATAGTAAACTCAACTTCTCGATCTGGTATTCTTCCAGGCAACTCATCAAGAAAAACATCAGGATACTCATTTACCACTGGCATATCATTAATCTGAACAGTTCCTTTATTTTCAACGATGTGTGCAAGGTAACATTCATTTCCATCTTTTACAATTTTTTTGGCCTCTTGATAAGTTATCAACAGTAAGGGTTCATTCTTGTACACAAACTGAAAGTCTTTTTGAAAAGAAACTTCTTTAGCTCTACAGTCAATCTTAGCATGGTAAATAGAGATCCAATCTATACCCAGGGTAACAACAAACTCTACTAGAGGTAGAACAATAAGGTTTTCAAGTAGGTTCTTTCCACAGATAAGGATAGAAAGATTCTTATAAATTCTTTTTGCCTCAAAATTTCCCCCAGGTGTTTTTACCACAAGTTCAGGAGTTATTTCTTGAGATGGTATTCCCAAATTTACTAGAAAAGGTTTCAGAGATGAAAGAATGTGTAGACCCCGAATCAAAAAACACACTAGCCTAATCTGAAAAAACAAACAAAGTACCTAATACAACTTCATTTGATGGCCCAACATCTGATGAAGTAGTTGCAAAGGATTTCACCACCCCTTTCTGCGTGTTTCCAAACTGCTTCCCATCACCCAAGCTCTTTGTCGGACACTCGTTTTCATAGTGACCCATCTCATTGCACTTATAACATTTCACTAACTGTAAATCAAATTTGGTCTTACCATCACCCTGATCTTTTCCAGTGCAATCACGGGCCTTATGTACCATATTACCACATCGATAGAACTTTCCAGAATTCAGAAGTCATTCCCCAACATGCCTTTTTCCACATTTATCACAAACTGGAAACTTAGTTTTCTTACCGTCAGACTTTTTTGAAGAATTCTTACGTTTCTCCTGCCACCTCGATCTCTTCTTCTGTTGGTTGTTATAGAACACTTGATCATCGGCAAACTCCATTTCCACCTTCTCAGCACATCGAACAAGATTTTCATAACTTTTAAACTAATGAGAAGCTAATTCCATTAGATATTTTTTCTTTAATCCAAAGTAAAAATGATTGATTTTACTATCAAGGTCTCGGATAAAATTTGGAGCATACCTTGCTAATCGAGTGAACCTTTCTTCATAGGTAGCCACTGAGTCTTCCTCTTGCCTCAATTCCAAGAATTGGTTTTCATCCTAAGTAGAACATCCATAGGAAAATACTTTTCAAGAAACATACCTTGGATTCATCCCTGTCGAGAGCATCAATCTCATCAGTGTCCCTGATATTTGTAACCATCGACCACCACTGATCTGCTTCACCCTCCAATCGATGAATAGCAAGACTAACCTTTTGATTGTCTGAACACCCCATGACATCAAAAATATTCTCCAGGGATTTAATCCACCCTTCAGCTAGCACAGGGTCCAATGCTCCTATGAATGATGGGGGATGTTGCCTCATGAAATTTTCCACCATTGACATGTTCCTCTGCGGTTGGTCTGGCTGATCTTGTGTATGGATACCACCGCCATTTATCACTTGAGTCAACTGTGCCATTACTGCAACAAACTATTCAGTTCCAATTCCGACCATCTCAGGATGCTGATTCAGAAGGTTATTTCCTTATGCATTCCTTCCTAGCACTGCTTCCCTGTTTCCTCTGCGGAAAACCATTCTAAACAAACATGTCTTAGATGAAGCAACATGGTAATCTTGAAATGCTATATCATTTCAATTTTACCATAAAAAAAATATTTTTGGATAATCATTTAATATAATTCTAACTCCTAAAGATATCTAAACCGACCTCTGATAACAACTATAAGGCCCCACCCTTAAACCTTACTTAATCTTGAGTTATTATAAGATTACACATTGAGGAACTTTTCTGGTTTAGAGTTTTAGAGAATTAGATCATAAAACATGCATTACATTCCACATATAAACAAAGTGGTTACATAAAGATAGTATTCTTCTTTCCCATCAATGGAAACTTATTTAAAATAAAACATGGATTCTTTATTGACACTTCCTTAACACTATCATCATATCATGTACCTTTCCCCTGACCTGTGAAAAACATTTCAAAAAAAACATGGGATGAGCATAAAAAGCTCAGTAAGGGATATAAAAATATGGAAAGGAAACATGGGTACATATATACATAAGAATGAAATCATACTTTAGCCATAAAACATAAGCACTTTAACATACCTCATCAAATCATGAATAAATCATAGAAATCATAAGACATTAAGGTAACTTGAGGCATTCATAACATTCTTACGTAGGGAGTAACCCTCTTGGTTACGTTTGGAATACGCATCACTGTATATTCCCTAAATCTCTTCAGAGAAACCTTAACGTTTCACTCCTTCGCGTTACCCAATGCATCAGAGAGCTATATCGGGCTCACTCTCCCTTAGTTTATCATGGAACCACCCATCTTCATAATAATTCCGAAGAACCTCAACATAATCGTATCACATAAAACATGCATAAAGGAAACATTACATTTCCACCTTTAATTCACAAGATATCAATACAACACATTGATATAAAAACATTATGAAAACCATTTTCAATACCAAAATAAAAGAAAAGTAAAACATGGTATTTATTTTTATTTTTTAAAAAAGTATGGCATGTAGAGGAAGCAGAAACCCAAATAATGGTCACGGCGGCGGAGAAGTCATTGTCGCCGCATACGTACGACAAAAACATTCCCTTTTGTCGTTTAGTAAATGCTTCGTATAAAAAATATTCCTTTTGAATAAACATAAAAGTAAAAGGGGTTTATACACCGTATAAAAAAGGTTGTGTATAAAATAAAATATGCCTCAATGAAAGGAGATTGAGACGAAGTCCCATACCTCGGGTCCGACTTGACTCGGTCGTTCTTTAATCTCCTGAATAATAAACATTAGTTAATTTATACTTGTTTAAGAACCTTTTTCAAGTTCATTATTCCTTTTATATCACTTATTTCTATGTCATGAACACTATGTAATTATTTATGTTAATAATGGTCGTTTTAACGATCATTGATACTTGAGTCAAATATAAACCCTTTATAATTACATGTTGTTCATGTATCCATTATATCCATAATTATAATCATTATGTATATATCATATATATCGAGTATATACATGAATTTATAATATTACATAATCATTTATAGGAAAGAAATGAAATACACCGTTCATGGAGACGGTAAGCCATACGTTCGCATGAACGCTACTTTCATTTCTATTTCGTATTTTAAAGAATGGAATCATAATGATATAAAGGTATATTATAATTCCAGTATAATATCATATATAATATCATAGTTCCATCCTTTATACGTCCCACATATGGTATTTAACAAATCAAATCACTTTGAGGGGGCGGTAGTCCGCACTTCCTTAAATGAAGATATCGCGTTTCCCCATAATGGAAACCATAATGGTATGCCCAAAATGGAAAATACAGAAGAATAAGGAAACCATAAACATATTATATATCATATATAAATATAGTGACATCCTAATGTCCACCTTTTGAAGGTGTTAAAATAATGTTGAACAATCACCGTTTTGGGAGGCATAAATTCACCATCCACAGAAACAGTATGTCCTTTAACCATTAGATGTAGGTGCGTGTAAATGTAGCTTGAATACATCTTACAAAAACATCCTAGTATATTGAGGATACTGGATTTGTTACAAAAGAAATTAATAAAAAGAGTTTAGGGGGTTGGAGAAGCAAAATCAAACAAAAGGACTCAAAAGAAGACATTACCTTAAAATCGGGTAACTCTCTTAGATTTGAGCTCAAAGGCTTCCTTGGGAAGACTTCTGCCCAAAGTGAGGCTTCAAGGAGTAAGAGAGGGATGTGGAGAGCCTAAATGGGTAGGGTTTCGTAAAATGTGGAGAGCGAAAGGCTTTGGGAGTGTGGGTAAGGAGGTAGGGGTGGGGCCTTTTATAAGAGGAGAGGAGGGGCACTATTGGAAGGTAAAGAAAAGTCACTTTATTTTAAAATGGTATTCGAATTTAAGAGGTCCCACGTTGATGTATTTCGAGGATAAGGTGAAATGGGTTCGAAATCCACCCATCCAAAAGGTTTTGTCCATGCATAGGTCTAAGATTATACATTATCATTCCATTTTATTTAAATCGTTAAATAATGAGGTCGTCGCTGCATCATCATGATGTCATAAATAATTTAATTTATTTAATGTATAAAAATTATAAAAAAATACTATGATGTAGGAAATCTTTTTATATTTCCAATGAATATTTATAATCAAAAATATTAATTGTATAACCCCATATAAAAATTGTTTTAGTAATATAACTTTTGTTTGTGTCATTTTTACTTTTACATTAAATAAAAAGTAATTTATGTCATTTCCCAACCAAAGTGGCTCCATGGGGTCCCCAAGCTGACCCATTGTTTTTATTGGTTGGCAATGACACATCCAATGAGGGTAGTACATGTGTCAAGCTCATCTCATTTTATTAAAGCATTATTTTTACCTTAAACTACACTAATTACCTCTAATCGCGATTAAGAACTTAAGAGTCTCTATTCACCAAAAAAATTATTTTAATCTCATTGAACCACATTTTACTTCTTAATGACAACCATGTATGTCGGTTTTTTGAAATTCAAAACACAAAAGTGGTAAAATTTCATTTAAACGAAAAATCAGTTTTTATAAGTACCACTTAGTGGTCTCACTATTCATCAAAAATTGATGTTTTCAGAAAAATAAAAAAAATTCACCCTAAGATATATTTGATATTCCGAATTCAAAAAATGAAGTCTATTTTACAAAATTCAAAACATATAAGTCACATTAATTAATTTAATAATTAATTCCCGTTGTCATGACAAATAGCGTGTTTTTATGAAACAATAACTATCAAAAGATTGACACTTGTTTAAGTCCGATTTCAAAGTGAAATTGATTCCAATGACCACCATTGGATTAAATGGTAAAAATATATTATAATTTCACTTCAAAACCAATTCAAAATATAATCTAATCATATAAATAAATTAGATTAAAAAGCAGTTTTGATGTAAAATGCAGTATTTTTCACTATTCATTAAAAAATGAACATTGTCTGAAAAATACCAAAAATTCACACAAAGTAAATTTTGATGTCCCAATCATAAAGAATAAGTTTATTTTGAAAAACATAGCTTAAAAAATTGTCAAAAGATAGATTTAAAAATGGTTTTCTATCAAATGGAAGTAAAACAATCTTTTAAAAATATTACTGTATTCCATGCTTAAGATTTGATTTATTTTCATTTTAAGCCTCTAAAACACTGTCTAATTCATTAATAGACATAGATAAAAATATCTATTACTCATTACTTACTTGGGATGTTACAAAATCAATCTCATATTCTTGTATGGATACCAAGACACTTGTTCCACCCATGGGGATCGGGAAAGCCCTTCGGGCCATTCCACGGACCAGGTTGGGCGCCAGTTTTGGATGGAAAACTGGATTGGTTCATGAAAAAATGGTATCAGAGGTGGTTCATTTTATATGTTTGGGTCATTTTATTTGGGGTGAGTCTGGATAAACAGGATCTAGGATTATTAGGGCTTAGAGTCCTGGTCGCGAGAAGGGTGCCTAGCCGGAACACCTCGTGAGTGATTCTGAATCTCTATGGGATATTGGGATGATTGTTTAACTTCTCCTCTAGGAGGGGAATATAGGTTGCAGAATATATGAGGAGACACGGTGGGGGTGAAGAGTCTTCATCCTTCTATTACCTTGGCATGTTTGGTTTTTTTGTTCAATGATGTTATTTGATTTTCTCACTCTTTATATATTTATTATTTTCTGATGTGACCATTTATTCATGTAGAGAAATGCTTCCTTGGAATGTTCCCCCACAACCGTGGGAAGGAGTTGGAGAGATTTCTACCCCACCTTTTATTCAGAGTCCAGTAGAAGCTATCATTCGAGTTATTCAGGCATTGGGGCAAGGAGAGGGTCTTTCATATATTCCAGTCTGAGAAATTGAACATGACTCTTAGAAGGAAAAAATCACAAGAATCCTCAAAAAACAATCCTCCTTCATCTTGAGGTAGCTCGAAGCCTCAAGAGGCGGAGGAGTGGATTTAAAAAATAGATAGGATGTTAATGTTCCTTGAAAAGCATGAGGAGGTCATGGTGAATTGTCATTGCTTTCTACTAGAGGGCCTTAGATGGAGGTGGTGGGACTCTGTGATTCAGATTGAGAGGCATGAGAAAATGAATGGGATGGATTTTAAATTGGGTTTTAATGATCGTTACATAAATGAGGTTTTGGAATATGCATGATCCCATGATATCATGGACCATTTCCATGGGGATCTTTAGATAATGGAGTATGCCAACCTTTTTGTTTTACTGGTGTGGTATGATCCTGAGATTGTTTCCAATGAGAAGATTAAGGTGCAATGGTTTGAAAAGGGTTTGCGGCCAGAGATTTACTCCAAGTTATTCTTGTTTAATTTGGAAAATTATGATAACGTTTTTTACTCGGCATGTATGGTTGAAATCGACCGGAAGAGTAGGACATGCGCCTTTGGGACTATATTGGCCTCGGGATGTGGAAACTCTGCAAAAAAGAAGAGGAAGCGTGAGTAGAAATGGAAGAGGTAAGGTGGAAGATTAAGAAAACCTTCCAGATATCCTCCATCGATTGCATCTGATACGGGGATAGTAATTTTCCACCAGTGTGGGATGGAAGGGAACACACATCTAGATTTTTTGGTACATCCAATGACCAATCACCATTGTGGAGTGTTAGAGAACCTACAACATGTCTATAGGTCATCACGTGTTTATCGAGTTTCTGTTTGGTCTGTAGATTCTAGGGGTATGATAGCTCAATCAGAACTGCCTGGGATAGTGGGGTCTCGGTGTGGTGGATGTGGTTAATGGACTGTATCCTCTATTTTCTAGAGAAATATCAATGCAGATCCATAGACAGGTGGTCATTGGCAGACCCAGTAAGGCACCAGGCACTTTCATGTTGTACAACAGACACCAGTGGGATATTATTCAAGGCCTTCGAATATTGTAGGATTTATTTTGATTGAATACTCTATAGATTTATTTCTTTTTTATAATGATGTTTATTTTCCTTTTATATCTTCTCACTTCATGAATCTGTTGAATCTTTCAACTATTTTTTTATCTTTTGTGATGGAGTTGGTGACGATTTTGGGATAGAGTAAATAGAAATTCTTAAAGAGTTTATTGTGTGCGATTACCATGTTTAGGGTGAAAAGGGAATCGAATTTCATGGTCCTAGATATGGACCGGTAATATTTGATCATTGGCATGGAATATATTGTTCATTTCTAGAAACACATTGACTATTATCAACAGAAAGTTCACTTTATGAAACCTTAGGGAAGGGATCGGATTTTCCACGATGATTGGGAACCTCGGTCAGGTTGAGTGGGACCATAACTCTCAGGTTTGGGTAACCTTTCTATTCCTTTACCGTTGCTCATGCTCTGGACGATGTCGTTGAACAGAATAATAGGTTTCCTCGTGTGGTGGTTGAGTTTTTGGAGGTATTGTCATATGAAATTTCATGTTTACCCTTACAGTACGATGTGTAATTCACGATCAATTTGGCCCCGAAAACATAGTCCATATCTTTTCCCTTATATCTCATGGACCCCACCGAATTTAGAGAGTTAAATATTTATCTAGACAACTTTTAATCCAAAGGATTAATTCTCTCGAGCATCTTACATTGGAGGAATCCAGTTCGATTTTCATAGAAGGCTGATGGATCTCTCCCACTATACATTTACTACCAGAGGATTAATAGAGTAACCATTATGAAAAAGTACCCATTTCCCTAGATTGATGATTTGTTTGATCAGTTTTAGGGGGGGGGGGCAATTGTTTTTCAAAATTTACTTGAGTTTTGGTTACCACCATTTCATGGTGAAGAGAGTTGATATCCTAAATATAACCTTCCAAAGAAGGTATTCCCACATTCAGTATTTTTTCATGCTCTTCAGATTGACAACTGCACCAGTAGTTTTCATGGCACTCATGAACATGGTGTTCTAACAGTTTCTCAACTCCATCATTTGTGGTATTTGTTGAAAAAATCCTTTTCTACTCTAGGTCATAGGTGTAGAATGATCTTGACCAGTAGATTGTGCAGGGAACCATGCAGAATCACCATATTTATGCAAAGATCTCATATATCACTTTCTGGATCAAGGAAGGGAAATTTCTAGGCCATTTCATTTCAGATAAAGGAGTTTCAGTATATCTAGAGAAGATTTGTGCAATTATTTTGTGGGAACAACAAAAGAACGTGTTTGAGATATATAGTTTTCTCGTCCTATGGTGGGTATTACATGCGATTTGTTCATAATTTCTCACATCTAGATTCTCCCAAGACTGCACTCACCAGGAAAGGGGGTGAATTTTGTTTGGATCCCAGAGTGTTAGGAATATTTTGAGGATCTGATGTAGGGGTTGAGTACTACCCCTGAGCTAATCATTCTAGCATCAGGAAAGGGATATGTGGTTTAATAAGATGGTTCAGGTTTGGGTATTGGGTGAGTGGTGATGTAGGATAACGTTGTGGAAGCATATGGATCACGCCATCATCGGCCACTAGAAATGAATGACCTGAGTCATGATTTAAAGGTAGCTACACTAATGCATTCCTTCAATATAAGGTATCACTATCACATTGGGTAGGTATGTTTGGAATAATATGATCCTCAGATCATGGAAAATATCTTCTCAAAAAAGGATATCAATGTGAGGCAAATTCACTGGATCAAGTATCTGCAAGGGTTTGATTTTGATATTGTCTATACCCCGATCATGGGCATCGTGGTGGATAATTTTTTGAGAAGGAAATTTCCCATCTAGGAATTGAGGAATTCATGTGATGAGTGGACTCTTATGGGACTTTTTTCTCATACTCATGTAGATACTACGCATCATGGTGGAGGTACATATCTCAAATGAGTGTAGTTCTATCTACCTCTTCTAGAGTTGGTGCAGTGGAATCAGCGTGGTGATGATCTATTCCAGGGGTTCTTGTGGCTTCTTCATGGTGTGGAGGCAACCTCATATTTTTTACTATCCTCCAAGGTAGTTTTATAATTCAATGGCCGATATGTGTTGACATTGTCTCCAAGGAACGTTGTAATGCAAGATAGCCACCGGTCATAGTGGGTTGTTCATCATTGTATCACCAAGATGATTCATGATATTCATTTGCAATTCTGGTGGCCAGGTATGGGATGATGCATAGATGAATTTCTATCAATATTTTATACCTACAAATAGTTGAAAGTTGAGCATCAAAAGCATTCTGTCTTGCTCTAACTGCTACACTTTCCTACCTGGAAGTGGGATGAGGTCACCCTAGATTTCATTATTGGATTTCCTTGTACATAGAAAAGGAAGAATGCTATTTTGGTGGGATTGACTATATAACCATGTTATCCCACTTCATAATGATTAGAGATAAAATGAAGGAGGATGGACTTGGTCGTTTATATATCCATGAGGTAGCCAGGATCCACAGTGTTCCATTGGAAATTATTTCTGATTGAGACCCATGTTTTACCTCTTAGTTCTAGGAGGGTCTCCAATGGACCATGAGGATACAAATTAAAATAATCTTGTCATATCATCCTCAAATAGATGGCCAAACAAAGCAGGCGAACCAAATCATGGAGGACATGTGATGTGATTGTGTTTTGTGCTTTGGTGGTTAATGGGATTATTATTTGGTATTGGTTGAGTTTTTTTATAATAACAACTACCAGTACTCAAATCAAATGGAATCCTTTGAAGAACTATATGGTGGGCCATTCTTATAACTATTTTTCTGGGATGAGGTATGTGAGACCACACTTATGGGATCGAGTATTATGCTAGAAACATATAATAAGGCCACGATAATCCGGCAGTGCTTGCCGATATCTCACAGTCACAACAAGTCATATTCCAATCACAGGCTTCGAGACACGGTGTTTACTGTGAGAGACATGGTATTCTTGAAGGTAGCACAATGTTTGGGTCACCATCACCTAGGGAAGAAGTGAAATTTGATGTTGAGGTATGTCAAGCCTTTCCAAAATAGTAGACTAAATTGGCAGGGTGGAATACAGGTTAGTGTCGGCTTCTCATGTGAAATCTATACACAACATGTTTCATGCTTCTCAACTGATGAAATATATCCCATAACTGTCTCTTGAGATTTATTGGGATGAAATGGAGTGGGAGCATGACTTGTCAATGTTGGAATGGCTAGTGTGGATAATAAACCCCCAATAGAAGGTTCTTTATGGGAAATCTATCCCATTGGTTAGTGTCCTTTGGCCACAAGTCAATTATATTCATGATTCATGGGCATGTAAACCTTGGATCGAGAAGGAGTACCCATTTCGGTTTTGGATCAAGTTACCAAATAACATTACGGGGGAGGAATGTTTTCATGGTGTGTAGAATGGTAAAATATGTGGTCTCTTTTTCTGGTATTTCAGGTATTTTATTTTTTTCTAACATGTCCCATTGAGAGACCCCCTAGGTTTTTGAAGCTAGTTGAGGTTTTGGTAAGGATAGGGAACTATGCGTGATTATTGGTAACTAGGTGAAACCCCTGAAAAATGCTTGGTAGGAGGTAGTACCTACAAAACAGCTTTTTTACCCCCGTTCGTGAGATCCCAAGAAGCCATTATGGTTTTTCTATGTGGATTGAAAAGTCCATACAGTTACCACACAATTTTAGAAACTCTACGGAATAACCATGAGGACCATCCAACACATTAAAAATCTATTCTTTTTCTCTCTATTCAATGGATTAAACCCTCTTACCCTATTCTACCCCTCATTCGGAATCCCTCACCCTAGTCATGTTGCACCCTCCTTCCACCTCCCTTGGGATTCAATTTTCTTCCGTATTTGGTGTGTTTTCACTTAAAACCTTCATGTAATTATACTATATCCTCTTAATCTCCCTATATTGAAGGGTTTTCTCATTTATTTTGGGTCTTTCTTCTTCCCCAATCCTATAGGTCCAATTTTAGTGATCTTTTTTAATATTTTTGGATCTTTATGTTTTTTAATGGTTGATTCTTCTTTCTTCATGGTGAGATTGAGGTTTGGTGGGTGTATTGCATCAGATTTTGGTGTTTCACCAAAACTGGTAAGTGGTTCTGTTCTTAAATGTTTCTTGGAAATTATATTTGGCATTCTTGAGTTATGTTTCCCATTATATAAATTTTTTGTGAATATGGTTTGTGGATAGTCTAAATTTTTAATTGAATTTCAAATGGACTTTTTACGCTAAAAAATGGTACAATGTAGTGTGACTTTTTTGGGTGATTTGAAAGGGAATTAATAATTTGGTAATTGTTGTAATAAATTAGCCATGAGGTGTGAGCCATTATATTGAAAGTAAGGGATGTGTGTTTGTTTTTTATAGGGGTTTTGAGTATGAAAATGGTGGTTTGAGGTGTGATGATTAATGTTCAGTTGTGTAATATTAATGTTTTATTAGTTTGTTGTATAAAAACATGAATTGGAACTAAACAGGGATCCTGGGTAGAAAGGAGGGTAGGCTAGGACAATAAAGATAGTTATTTGATAGTGGCTACAACCCATCATTACATAGAATGATTGATGTTAAAAACTCTAACAAAACATGTTAGTTAATGAAGACCACTATTACATTAGAAGGTTCTCCTCTCTAGTGTTTCATGCTCGATAAATTGAATGATTATGGTTCATATACCTTCCTACACCAAGGCACCTGGTTCTATGCTCCTATAGCTAGGTAACACCCACATGGCCTCTCCCATGTTGATGCTCTTTGACCATGTTGTGCTCACAGTCGACATTCAATGGAACATTTGGGTTACCATAGAGGTGATGTGTTTGTTTAAAATTTAATTCCTTTAAACGTTCCTTTTACAAATACCGTTTCTTCAAAAATGTTTTGGAAGTTTCATTCCTTTTATTAAATATTGCTAATGTGATTTTTCATTCTAACATTTATATAATGGAATCATTTTTGGGTGGCATCCTACGGGGAAATAACTGACACCCTTCTCACACCATCGGGTGTAAGAAGGATTGGTCCATCGTGATACAAGTATGGGTAATTTCCTTAACGAAGATGGAATGAGATGCTAGAATGCTTCATGGTGGTGGTTTGGAGATTACTTAAGGAAGAAACATCCCTTGTTGGGGTGGTTATTGCCTTCTAGTTTTTTGTTATTTTTTTGTTTCCCTATTTATTAGTTTTTTACAAAACATGTGAATTAATTGGAAACCATGTAAGGGATTTCATGGTTGTGTTTCCAAGTTTTTATTCATACTATTAATAATATTGAGGTTTTTATATGGCTGAAATAATTCCGAAAGGATTTTATGGATACCCATGCACTTTTATTATCCCGTGGGGAACAGGAATGCCCTTCAGGCCTTGCCGCAGACCGGGATGGACGTTTTTTTTAAGGAAACTGTTATTGGTTCATGAAAAAATATATTCCTGGGGAGCTTTTAGGTATATTTTTTTAGTTAATTATGTTGATTCATATATAAATAATTCTTAATTCATCAAAAGAACAATTCCTCCATTTAAAACATATTTTCATATTTCACATGAATTCATCAGCATCGTCTATATTAAATAACATCTTGATATAATTCATTCAATATCCTTATATAATACATAGGATAAAAAACAAAGGAGGTGCGAGCTAAAAAAATAGTTTGGTTAAACATATGCATTATTAATTGAAGGTCATCAATGATTTTATAATGTGATTATGGGAATGAAGACATAACTACAGTTTATGAGAGAGTAATAAAATAACTCACACTCATTAATACCTAGGTCAAAAATATGAAAACATGGAAAAAGGAAAGAGTCGCCATAATCTAAAAATATAGGCCATCTGATATCAGAATTGATCATAAAAAGCATTAAAAACACATAAAATAATTAAAACCATTTATAGTAATGTGTAGCATCATATTCAAAAAACACCATTCAAAACACTTTTAATGGGAATAACCATACATTCATCATCCAAGTGCAATAATTAAATAATTAACTAGAGAATTAATGGGATTATCCATTATATAATTTATAATGGGTTAACCGGGAAATATATTATCCACCGTATATTAAATATATAAAGTACTTATTATTGCAATATGGCCACCCCATGATGTTATTTTATAGTACATTTTGATGCCATCAAGGTCATCAATTTTTAATCTATAACAAGAATACAATTCACTCTCTAGAACACCCTATGTTAATGTTGCAATCTCCATGAGACAAAACATGAATGTAATTTATAGATCTATCCATAGAAGACTCATAGAAAAAATAATTATTATTTTATAACATTATTAATCAATGGAATAGAAATGGACACCATGTCAATCTTTTTAGAACATGAATTTACAATATAAATGAAATAAGATTCATAAGAATCTCTTTGAAAGATGATAAAACCATGTAAATGAAACATTTATTGTAATAATCTCTATGATAAGTGGGTAAAATATAAATAATGGGTTTCATATAAATCACATTGAAACATGGGTAACCCATGGAAGAGTAACCTGTTACAAAACATTCCCTTTGAAACATGATTAACCCTTGGAAATGAAATGGGTTAACTAAAATCAGATTAGAAACAATATTATTCAATAAAGAGAAATAATGTGGATGGTATTAATTCCAATTATACATAGTGGATGAAAAGTTGAAATAATTCTCTTTTATCTTGATGAATGAAATTTACAATATAATATCATTACAAAAAATTTGAGTGAAACACAATTTTCATTTATAAAATAACTTTTTAAATCATACATCATTTTGAAAACACTTTTTTTGAATATAACATTGAAAAAATATAATGGAACAATATATAATTTGATTATATTTTTAAATCATCTAAAATATATACTTCAATGAGATATTTAAGTGGGAACCCCCCCCCCCCCCCGATTTGAGTTATGCAATGATGGTATCCTCCCACCATGGAATCTATATAAACGATTTTTCACATTAGGAGTCACCCTACATTGTTTTGTTTTACCTGGTCATTCCACACAAATTGAAAGGCATAATGTTGGATAATATGACACTTTTTTTAGTAATTGTTTTTTTTATTCGGGTCTTCTCTTTTTTCCTTAGTATTCCTGGTTTTTTTTGAGAAAAATGGATTTTTCAAACTCAACAACATGTAAAGATCTAATTTCCATGGTTATTAAAAACTGTGCAACATATTATGAGAAACTATGTGACAATGATACTGGGACTATCCATTCCACATGGAAAACCTCCCAAAATTATATACCATAGTTTTCCAAGATTAGTGGTTCTTTCTTGGTTGCACAGTTGACCCCATGGGTGTGTGACCTTCCATGTCGAACCATGTGGCCTCATTATACAATGGATAAAGAAGGATATACCTTTTTTCATGGTTTAGAAATAATTTCATCCAAAAAATGTGTCATGTCTTTGTCATTAAAAATGGTGAAATTGCAATTCTACCCTCACAATGTTTGAACAAAACCGACCTACTAACATCTCGTCTTGGGATTTTAATCTGTAGTCCCCTCCTCACCTCCCCCTTAGATCCATTTGACATCAATATTTTGGTGTATTTCACCATGGATTATCAAATATTCATCATGCATATTTCTTATCCTCTCACTTATCCCTTCTTCTGTATTCTTCCTTTTTTCTTCTTTGGGTTCTTTATTCCCTAGTGAATGGGTTTACTTAATAAGGATTAAATATTGAGTTGTTGGGTTAAATATTGATTTATGAGGTTTTATATTACATTTATTTTGTTTCCTTGTGATGTATTTGTCGTTTTACACTAAATTCTTAAATATATTAAGGTTGAAGTAGGTTATTACACGATTTAGAATTATTATAATGATTTTTTTCTACTTTCTATTCTTCTTAAATGAGTTTTTTGGATTATGTCTGTATTGTGAACTATTTTTTCAAAGAAAGCTACTGTTTTTATGGGTTAAATTAAACAATTAAATTTAAATTTTTTATTTCCATGAATGTTTAAAAAAATATCACATGTTTGTTTCAATGGTTTTCTTGTTAATGGTTTCCCAATTGAAAATGGATATTTGTCTTCGGTGTTTTCAATGATGGGTGTTTTTTATAAAATATGTATCGTTTGTGTGTGTTCTCAATAATGGATTGTGTGAGTGTGTTTTTTTATGTGACATTAAAAATATAAATTGATCAACATAGGTATCCAAATTAACTATATGGGTATATTAGGATTAGTATGATAGTCACGTCAGTAAGACCAAGAACCTATTATTTCCAGCAAGATTGATGCTACAAAACTAACTAATTATATGATGGACAGAGACCACTATACCTTATGATGTGTTCCCCTATAGTGGATTGTAAATGAGGATGTTTTGAGATAAGATTTATGTACCACGATTCAGCGAGGTACAAGGATCCTAGGATCCAATTAACACTATCTCATAGGGATTACCTGTGGCCCTATTGTAATAATATGCCTACAGATAGTCTCTTGGATATATGTGCTATTATTTAAGGATAACTAAGGATGTTTCTATATAAATATTTTTATTTATTTCATTAATACTAGTATGGTGACTTTTCTTATAATGTTTTTGAATGGAATGCTTCTCCTTGGTGTTATCCTTCTGGCAATCAGTTCACAATCTGTGTACACCCTATGGTGTATGTAGACCATGTTATGTTTGAACCATGTAATGGTGATATGTTCTATAGTGGTGATGGTGTATCTGAATTCCAATTCATCCTTTTACTGTAGGTGTTGGAAGAGGAGAATGAATGGTGATGGACCACTTGTTGAATGGAAGTTTAGTTGTGTTGTTTGTTCCCCTAACATTTTTTTATTTTGGTTTTCTATTTAATGTTGTGGAACGTTTACCACGTAATAGTAGAACCTATTTTAGATATGGTTATTGTTTGTGATGATGTTTTATTATTTTTCATTGTTCATTGTTAATTATATTGTCGAAATCACTCCTTATGTGAGTTATTTGATTCCTAGACACAAGTTTCCAGATCATGTGGATTAAGAACATCCTTAGGGCTATACCATGGTCATGGTCAGTTTTCAAGTTGGAATTAATCCCATGAAGTTTTAGGAGAAAATGGTATTAGAGTTGGTGTTTCCCTTTCTATGGGATATTATATTTCTGAAGAGTCTCGATATACAGGATCTTAGATTGTCATTGCTTTAGGTTCAAGTTCTGATTGGGGTTCATTGTCAACACACCTCATGATAGCCCCTTAGAAATAATGGGATTTTGTTAATGATGTTTTATTCTCATCGATGTGATATTTTTATGATTCCTAAAATGAATGTTCCCTAATTGTGAATTTTCTTAATATGTTTTTGTTCATGATTTATAGATATCTTATCAAATATATTATTGCTGAAACATTTTAGATATTGTTTTGATGGGGTATTTGGTTTGTCAAATTGTGTCACATTATTCTTCCTAGAAGACTTCGTGTACAACTTTGGGTATAGTATGGATAATTTTCTCCCATTCCATTTGATTAGAGGCTAGTAGAAGTGGTTGTTTTCATAGTTCATGCTTAGGTTCGGCACATAGGCCCTTTTCCCAACTATGGATAGGGATGTCGAACCATTTCTATTAAAGAAAATAGAATAACAGTACCTCATGAACAATCCTCCTTCCATCTAGGATATCATGGATCCCTCTGAAGTTGAGAAATAGTTTTAGAATATCGAGAGGTTTTTTGTGATACATGGAAAACCTTGGGAAAACAATGTAATGTGTACTTCATTCCTATTGGAATAACCTGATCAAAGGTGGTGGCACTCATAGTTTTAGTCTCAAAATAATGATTAGATGTGATGGAATGAATTCATGATTGTGTTCAATTAAAAGTATTTCCCTTTGAACATATCATTCTTCATGAACCAGGATTTTCTACATAACCACTAGGGTGATCAAAACGTTATGGAGCAT
Source organism: Viscum album (assembly GCA_963277665.1). Taxonomy (NCBI): domain Eukaryota; kingdom Viridiplantae; phylum Streptophyta; class Magnoliopsida; order Santalales; family Viscaceae; genus Viscum; species Viscum album. The sequence goes on from OY728132.1 coordinate 922,214,815, forward strand.
TCCAACCTATTTAAAAAAATTTGTTTACTCAGAACCAGAGGATGTTTCCAATGATGATATGACGTCTTAATGGATTGAAATGGGATTGTGATAAGATATATGATCCCCAAGTTATCATTATCATGTTGAAAATGTATTCTAAGGCGGTACATCATGCATTAATTATGTGAATTGACTACTATGGAATGTCTCGTTCCATTGGACCAGTTTGAGTTGGGTGTTAGGGCAATGGGTGTTCACCTGTGAAGAAGAGGATACATGAAGAGTAAGGAAAAATAAGAGGTGGTTTCTCTGACCAACGTTCTCAGACCTTTTCATATGCATCATTATTTGTTGGTTCAATAATGTTCCATAAAGTTGGGGAGGAGGAGGACATGTGGTCAATGTGTTTAGCTCGACCGTGAAAATATAATCAGGGTTGAACTATGGGAAACATTTAGTGGTTTTTATAAACTAGAATTCCAATATCAATGATGTGTTGGCTCTATAGTCTCAGGTAGAAAGTCAGCACAATTAAACCCATTCAGGACAGTGGGTTCATGGTTTGGTGGTCATTACATCTAGGCCGATACTTATTTAAGGAAGAGTGAGATTACAGAAGAATTTTAGGTTATTGGTTGTTCTCAGGATTAGGATGATATGAGGAAACATCATGTTATAGACCAAGCACCAAAAAAATAGTATATATCACCTCAATGGTTTGAGGTACGATTCATATTACGTCATCCTTATCTATTGTTCTATTTATAATGGAACCACATTTTCTTTTATTTATGACCATTTTTGGATCTTTAGAATTCTGCAAATGAGGTCATATTTTATGCAATGTAGTTGGTAATTCCACATAGAATGAAGGGGAAATGTTTCAGGCACCTATATTGATCAGTCACCCTGTTAGGGGTCGATATGGAATTGAATTTCTACATTTTACAAATGTACAACATATAAGTGATCCATGGTATATATTGGATTGTGAGTTTCCTACTGTACATCAATTTTTATCCTCAAAAGTGTGTTTTTCATCACATGATGTATGGGCTATAGTTTCTTAGGGTGAATGGGATCTTCAGTAAGGATGTTCTAGACCACCAATTTCTGAGTTAGGTAGTCTCATATTTCATATGTTGTTTCTCATCCTTGTGGAAGATAATAGAGCCTTTGATGGTGGATTATATCCTATAATGGATGAGTTTCAGGAAGTTTTATGTTCTGTTTATTAAGGTTTTTTCTAATGCGGTATGAGGAGTTCTCAATTGATTTTCCACATGATACATAACCAATATCTCTTTACACATACCATATCCTCCCAATTGAGGTAAATAATGATATAGATATACATTCTTGAATCCCAATGATTCATTTTATTGTGATTATCACCTTGGACTTACTCAAATTTTTTACAAAGAAGGTCGATAGATCTATCTAGTTACATATTGATTATTATAATATAAATATGGTTATTATAAAAAACACACCTTATTCTATATTGATGACTTTTATAAAAATCGGGTTGGGGAAGTTGCTTCTCTAGGATCAATTTTCATTCTGTGTATCACCAGGTTAGTGTTATAGAGTTTGATGTTCCTAAATTAGGTTTATGATTTATGTATGTCCACTTTGAGAAATTGTTCATGGATTTTGGATTAATGAATGTTCCAATGGTCTTCACAGTGCTTATTAAAAGGGTTTTCCATCAATTCCTCAACACCTTTTTTGTTGTTTATATGGATGACATCCTGGCCTATTATTGGACCAAGGAGGAGCAAAAATAACATTTGAGGATCTTGTAGGAAACATTTTATTGTCATCAACTCAATGTAATGATTTCTATGTGATCCTTCCAGGTAAGGATGGTAAATTTTCTGGGCCATTTTATCTCCAAATTCGTTATTTTAGTAGAACCTAATAAGATCAGTGTGTGTATTTCATGGTAGAAACTATGGAATGTAATTGAAATCAAGAGCTTATTGGGTCTAGTAAAGTACTATGGGTATGTTTTATGGGTTTTTTGTAATATTTATTCATCTATGAACGTTATTACCCAAAAAAGTGAATTTGAATAGATTTTAGATTGTTTGGTCTATTTTCAGGAGATTAGGTAGCGGTTTAACACAACCCTTTATTGTTCCTTTTGGAATTTAGAAATTGATATGTTCTCTTATATAAATATTTAGGTATGTTCCTTGGAACTGTTATAATATAGAATGAGCACAAGGATGTGTATTGTTCTTTCCATATCCAACCAAACAAAAATTATTACCCATCCCACATCTAGTATTTATCCAGTGATGAATTCCTTGAAGACATGAGATTATTATCTCATTAGGTAGATGTTTATTGTATATTCATATCATAATAATTTCTCAAACATTTTCTCCAAGAATAAATTTTTTTTGAGATACTATTATTTGGTTGTTTTCCTTTAGTGGTTTATTCAGATTTACACATAACCTATGAAAAAGTCAATGTAGTAGAAGATTCTATTAGAAGGAGTGTGAAAACGAAATCTTTGAAAGAGTCTAGTGATGAATAGAAATTGATGGATCTTTTACCCAATTTCATATAGAGTCATGGGAACATGGTCGAGGTGGATTTTTCTTAGTGTTAACTTAATACCCTCCCTTCTATAGATGATAAGAAAACATTTTCAAGATGAAGAGTATTTATATATTTTTATGCAGTTCATAAGTTGTGGGGTGGTTCCCAATGAATAGTCATTAGCATCATACTATGTTTTTTCCATTAAAAGTTGTGTAGTGGTTTCATTGTCACTGTGAAAATTAGTGATTCTAAATAGACACTAGTTTTAGTGAGTCATTCATCATGGTACCACCAATACATTTTATGATATGATTCATTATTTTTGTCGGTTTCTGTGATACAACATGTATTTTACTTTTTATCTCATTGTTATACATGTCAGTATGATAAATTAGAGTACAAGAGACCTTTTAGTTTAATTTAGACCCTACGCATTCCTACCTAGATGTTGTATGAATTCTCTATAGATTTAGTTATTGTCCTTCCACACACACACCCAGAGACAAATACCATATGGGTAGTGATTGAACAAATGACCAAATTATCCCATTTCATATTGTTAATAGATTCATCCAAGGTGTATGAATTGGGAAAATTTTATATTTTGGAGATATTGAGGCCTTATGGTCTATCATAGGATGTTGTTTCAGTAATAGACCCATGTTTTACCTCCTGGTTTTAGGAATGAATTTAGAAGGAAATGGGGTTGAAATTATTTATGAGGAAGACCTTCTATCTTCAAACAGATGCTAAGATGGAGAATATGAATCAAATCATGGATTACATAATTTGATTATGTGTGTTGGATATTAGAGTCTTAGGGGATATTAATTTAGAGTTGTAGGGATATAAGAATGACAACGATTACTGATTCGCAATTTCTATGGATCTTTTTAAGGTTATCTTTGTTTATCCTTGTCAGTCCCCATTCTGTTAGGAATCGTTGGGTGAGACCTCATTGATGTGAAATATTCTCATATATGAGAATTATAATAAATACTTATTAATTTGGTAGTGTTTTTTGATAACACTAAACAATCAAAATTCATATTATGATCAGTGGGATTAAGCCTTATGATTCTTATTTGGTAACCTTGTGTTTCAAAAATTGGCACCTATTTTGGGTCATAGTATATATGGTTAGTAAAGTATACCAATGTAGAGTTATGTCAGTCCATTTTAGGTTACTAAGATAGTTGGTAATGTGGAATACTGGTTAGAGTCTCTATCCCAATTGACATCAATTTAGGAAATTTCAAATGTACCACAGCTAAATATGTATAACCCAAAGTTTTGTCATGTTCTATTTAGGGAAGAGTTGGAGGATGGATCTTATTTTTCTTTGTTCAAACCACCTATAATAAATTTTGATTCCCAAGGTATATTTCTTCTTAGGATTTCCATAATATTGGTATGAGTTATTTGGAATCATTTTAATGATTAACATGATACATGGGAGAATAAATCATCTTTTAAAGTGTAGTATCTATTTTTTCTCCAATAAGACTTAGGGATGACTTTATGATGGAATAGCATTTTTAGGGTGTGCTGAATTGTCACATACATGATTTTATATTATTAAATTTAAATTTTTTTTCGTATCATGGATCATTATCGTTCACAAGTGTTTTGGAGATAATGTATTTTGGGAACGCGAATGTAGGTGTCTCACAGTTAGCGTATGGTTAGTAGAAATCATTATCAATCACCTGATTGATTGTGTTCCTTGACCAGTGGTTTTGTTTGGTGTTTTCTATTGACCACATGGGCATGAAACCTTCCACCATGAATCTTGTGGCCTTTTACTAATTGAATATAGAGGGAGACAATGTTTCCCCAATGTTGGGAATATGATACTTCCAAACAATGAAACCATCCCATGTCATTAAAAATGATGACATTACCTTTATTCCCTCCCTAAATATCATCATAAATCCACGCTTTTCTTCGCCACTTAGAATTTCCTGCCCTATTCTCCACCTCACATTCATTAGGGCTCCCAAGGACATGATTATTTTGGCTGATTTGGCATTGAATATTTAAATAGTTTTCTAGTAAGTCTCTTCTCCTTTCACTTATTCCATTCTCATAGTTATTCCTTCCTTCCTTTAGGGGTTCATTTATATCCAATGGATGGGTTAGTCTAATAAGTGTTGAAGAATTAGGTTTTTGGATAAATATTGATGTTTTTTTGGTATGATCCATAATTTCTAAAAAATATTTATTGTGGGTATTGGGGTTTCCCCCAAACTCTAGAAGTATCCATGATTGAGGATGGGGATTCCCCGATTTTATGTTATTAGATTAATTTGGTGTTCTTTATTTTCTTCTTAAATCCTTAATATGGATTATGTGTGTTTTGAGAACTATGTTTTCAAAGAAAATTAGTGTGTGTATGGGTTGAAAGGATCAATTCATAATTGAAATAGTATAATTCCCTAGATATTTCACATAGGAACATTTGTATTTGTGAATAGGGTTTGAAGATTATTTTCTAATTAAATTGGATTTTGTGTGTGGTGAGATCTATGTTTTAAAATAATTTTTCTGTGTGTATGGGTTAAAAGGTGACATCATAAATAGAAATTTTTGATTTCCTTGGATTTTTCAATAAAGTAACATGTGTATTTGTGAACGGGGTTATGAAAATGCTTTTATAACTAAAAATTTATGTTTTTATTAGTTTCTTTCATTATTCTAAATATGTTAATAAAAGTGGTGGATTTTTTGGTTTCCTCTATTATTCATTCGTTGAATATGTAGGTGGTGGTTTATGTGACATTAAAATTTTACATTAATCATAAATGAAATATTTGGTGACATGATGGGAGGAATAGGACTTGCACACCAGTGGGATTGGTTGGGATGGGGCTTGGATTATATTAGAATGATTGATACTACAAAATAAATAAACATATAACAATTGGAGACAACGATACCATGGGATGGATCCCCCTCTAGTGGAATGTGAATGGGAGAATTAGGTTTTATGGTTTCTAAACCATGTTTCACCAAGTTATAAGGTTCCTTGGGTACCACTGACACATGTTCTTAGGGATTACCCATGGTTCTCATGTGATTATATGCCTATAGAAAGGATATTGGCTCTATGTGTTTTTTCTTATGGTTTATAATCAATTTATATTTAAAAAATGATTTATTATTAAAAGTATATTGGAGATTTATTTTATAATGTTTTGGTATGGAATCCTTCTCTTAGGTGGTATCCTATTGGGAATTAGTGGACACCATGTATACTCTTTCTGGTGTATTTAGTTCTTCTCATGTTTTTCTAATGTAAGTGAAATATGTTCTATGGTTGTGATGGTCGATCTTTATACTAGTGTTTCAAATTCTTGTAGTTGATGGTAGAGGTGCCATAAGGGTGATGTCCCTATTGTAGCATGGATATTTGTTTGTGTGGTTGGTTCCCTCCAATTTTTTTTTTATTTTTAGGTTTCTATTAATGTATCAAAATTTTTACCATGTTATTGTGGTAACTCTCTTGGTTATGGTTATTTTTTTTGATGATGTTTTATTGTTTTTAATTATTTATGGTTTCTAAACCATGTTTCACTTTTATCGTCTAGGAATTAATATATTATTTCTTTCAATTTAATTAATTATTTAATTCATTATAATTACATCTTCTGACTGAAAGGGTGTTCACATAGACACCCATTCATTTAGTTGATTTGGTAAATTATTTACATGATCATATAATTTTTATGATATATAGTTTAAGTACCTCGTACATCAACATATTGATTTAGGATCATTTTATAGGTCTCTAATATATATACCCAACCCTTTTATATATAGCATTACATGATTTCATGAATAATTATACATTAGAGTACAAGACAAGGATCGTTATGTTTAGGGTCTTGGAAGACTAGGTATATGAAATATAAAACATAGGGCTAAAAAACATCTTTATTTAATCTCCATAAAGAGATCCTAACTTCCTTTATGCCCTTACATCTTCATAGGGTACCCTAGTGAATAGATGAACAAATGGATGATCTAAAAAGCCTACTAATGGAATAAACATAAAGATACATCTTAATAACATGAGTTAGGCGGCATGACATAATGATATCCAAAGCATAGAACATATGAAATCATATATTATAAGAATGTGATCATATAAACATCGAATCAATTAAATGCGGCAGAATCAGTAAACATTTCTTTAGTATGGTTCAAGGCTAACCACCAATCCCTTTTCCCATTTTATTACGGGTAAAGGCTAAACGCCAATCCCGTTTCACATCACATCTATTGATACATAACATTACACAATGTATTGGAGCACTATATGGGATCACCCATCTCAATATATTCATGAATATTATTTCCACATAAATAAACTTTTCACATAAATAATCATTCCACAAAAATAATCATACACAATCAACCATACATAAATATAAGGGTACCCGTGGACCGAATTAGGTACAACAACCATGATAGAAATCATAACCAATGGGCATATCATGAACATGTCCATGAAATAAATGGATTAGAACATACATGAAAATTCATATGGTATAATTGGAATATAACATGGTATTTTGTGTCAAAAAATGTGACAACATATAATAAATGTATTCTAGTAACATTATCATTAAAACATTTTTGTCCGGTTTTAAGGAAAAATCTATAGAGCTTTTAAAATAAAAAAGATGAAAATATTTTATATAAAACCAGAATTGATCCAATAAGATTTTCATGATGAAAGTGATGATTTTATAAATACAATTATGTCTTAAAATAAGGGATATAGTTCACATTAAATTGGGTAAATGTTTTTTAAGTTTCCTTAAAAAATTTATGCTTGTCGGAAAGTTCAAAGGAGGGAATCTTTTAAATACATGTATATCCCAAAAGAGACTAATGAAAGGGTATTCTTAAATGAATTTTTTAAAAATAAACATTATTTTTAATATGTTCATAAATAGATAAAATAAATCCATTTTGATATAAATAATTATAAGGCAACCTGAAAGAACAAAGAAGGTTCTCATAGAATTCATTACAGTTTATCGGCATGCTACCGGGTGTAACTTAGAGAGATTTGTGAGAGGGAAAATGGGTTTTTCATCACTTATACATCATCAGGGAAGTATGGGGGAGGTGAAAAAACATACCCCATAATTTGGGATTTGACATAAGAGTCATAACATTGAGGAAAATCTTGATTAAGAGAGAAATGAAGAGGATCCCTTACCTTAAATCTTTTGGTGTTATCCACATGTTATTAGAGTCCTTAATAAACAAATTAGGGATATTAATTAATAATTAAAAAACCTATTATATATTAAATAGGTTTTTTATAATCATTTTATGTTCCTTTATAACTGTTTTTATTTGTTGTGAGGTTCAATTTCATTGTTCGAGGTCGTTAGATTAATTAGTTTTAATGAGTTTATATTCATGTTTGGGAAAACATGTATGATGAAAGTGGTTGTCAATAATTGAATTTATATGATATTGTTGAACATACCCGAGATTACATGGTTTTAAATTTAATTTGGTTACTTAGAGTGATGTCAAATTATTATATAAAACCAAATTTAAAACTGTTTTTGTTAATTGGTGGGTTTGATTACAAAGAACTTGTTTTTCTTTATAACGTAATAACATTTGTAAAAAAGGATAACAGAAAAAAAAAATATATATTAAATAGATAATAATCTGCTTCAACTATAACACAGATGGTTTCATGACTAGAATTAAATATTATAATAGAGATTGATAAAGTGTTGTCCTTGAATGTGCTAAATTTGTACATCTCAAACGGTGCTTTAATTTCATTCATATAAAAGGTGAGGAAAGGAGAGAAGATATTAAAATATAACATTATCATAAAAATATTCCATTACATTTATGTTACAATATTTATCATACTATTTGGGTGAAGATAGGTGAGGAACGAAACGAAAAGAAAAAACATAAAAGAAATGAAGGAATTAGAATGAGGAATTTACCTATTGAGACTTCATCCTTTGAGAACCTTTTAAGGGGAGAGGTTTTGGTATTTTAAAGTAGCTAGGGGATTTTGGACATGGGGGAGGATCTTGGAGAAATATATGGGATGTATATTGGTAGGGAACATGGCATGATAAGAGTAAAGTGAAGAGGGTGATGGAGGGTTTTATAGTGGATGAGAGGCGGGTTTTCATAATTTTTTAATCATTAGTTTATTATTTCGTCGCAAGAAATGTAATAGTAAGGATTACATAAAAAAATAATAGTAATAAATTAGTGTGAGTTCGAACCAAATTCCATTTACAGCATCCATTACTCAATCATGAGGAATAAATTAAGGTTTGTGAATTTATTGGGAAATATAGAATTATATTGTTCATAAAAAATTCAAGTATTTTAGTAAAATCTCAAAAATTCACCCTAACCATTTTTCTATGTGTAGAATAATAAAATGAAGTCCATTTTTCAAAAATAATTTTCTAAATATGATTAATTAAGTATTTAATGAAAATCATTATATATTATTAAAAACATAGTTTTAAAACATTCATTTACTTATTCAAAAAATATAGGTACTTCATAATTTAATTTGAATATTATTTTTATAATATCATAGGTAAGGTTACAACTTATTTGGGTATATAACTATTCATAAGGGTATGCTATTATTCATAAGGGTAGGTTACTATTCACCAAAAAATAATTTTTTCTTATCGGACTCCAAATAACTTACTGAATGCAACCTTGTATGTCAGATTTTTAAAATTCCATACACAAAAGTGAAAAACATAAGTTTAAAGGTCACATAGAACATAGTATTTCATTATGTTTTGTTTTTATGTGATTTTATGAAATATTTTTAAGAAATGAATTTCTATTTATTAAACATTGGGTTGTTATATTCTTCCCCATTATAAAATTTATCCCTTGAAATTTAATTTTTAAATTCTACAGAAAAAAAGGTTGGGGTACATTTTCTCCATTGCTTCCTCCAGTTCCCATGTTTCCACTTGGTACTTATTATTTCACCATATTACCTTAAGCAGATGAGTAGTCTTGTTGTGTAGAACATTGTCTCTACAATCAGAGATCTTCACTGGATGCTCCTCATAGGGAAGATCATCCTCCAACTGTACCACCTCTGAAGAGAGTACATGTGAAGGGTCTGGTATGCACTTCCTTAATAGGATACATGAAATACATCATGTACTTTTGGCATGGTACATGGAAGTTCTAGTCGATAGGCCATAGCTCTGACTCAATCAAGGATCCTGAAGGGGCCGATGTACCTAGGACATAACTTCCATTTCGTTCCAAACCTCATTCCCATATTCCCTAGAGATATTCAAAGAAATACCATGTATCCATCTTTGAAATCAAGGTCTCATCGAAAGTTTTCTGCATTACTCTTCTGTCGACTTTGGGATGCCTTTATATGATGTTGAGTGGTTTTCACCTTCCCCACCATTTCTTCGACCATTTCAGGTCATATAAGATTATGCTCAATGAATTCATCCCAAAACTCCTATTTTTTCACCTTTTCCCATAAAGAGATTCATATGGGGCCGTTGGGATGCTCTAGTAAATATTGTTATTGTAGGAGAATTCAACTAGTGGAAGATGTTGGTCCCATCCTCCTTTGAATTCCATAGAACCCACTCTCAATATATCTTCCTGTGTCTGAATAGTTCGCTCTGATTGGCCCTCAGTTTGAGGTTGATAGGTGGCACTGATGTTCAGTTTAGTGCCTAGATCATGTTGGATACTTTTCCAGAACTTCGGGGTGAATCTCATATCTCGATCGGATACAATATATAGTGGTACTCCATGCATCCTTACAACTGTATTAATGTAAATATGTGCATGTTGATCTAATGAGAAGCCCTCTCGAAACACGATAACGTGATATGTCTTTATTAGATGATCTAGAACCTCCCATATAGAATTATTTTCTCTATATGTTCTTTGAAGTCCAATAAAAAAGTCCATGGTAATGATCTCCCACGTTCATAATAGTATGGGTAGTGGTTGCATCATCCCCTTATACTTTTTACTATAAGCCTACACTTGTTTACAAACTAGGCACATTGATATATATTTAGAAATCACCCTTTTCATATTGTCCCACCAGAAGTTTTCTCGGAGATCTTAATACAGCTTTGTGCTACCTGGGTGGATAGAGAAGGTCAAGCTATGTGCATCATTCAATAGCTCCTAATTTATATCTGGATCGAATGGTACACATAATGTTATCCCAAGTCTTACAACTCCTTCCTCATCCATTTCAATATCGGAGGATATCCCATTTTGGATAGATTCTATGATTTTCTAAAATTCCACATCTTTTATTTGAGCATCTGTTATTTTCTTCAAGAGGGATGGTTAGACATTCATTTGAGAAAGTATTTATGGTGTTCCTCCCTTAATTATTCCTATTTCAATACTTTGAAAATATAATAATATCAGATCCTTCTTAATTCTCATCATTGATAATGATGCATGATCCTTTCCACATAGAGCATCTACCACCTTGTTTTCCTTACCGGGATGGTAGTGGATTGAGATGTCATAATCATTGATTATCTCGACACATATTCACTGGCGCATATTAAGAACTTTATCTATGAATATATGTTTGAGACTCTTATGTTTAGTAAATATCTCAAACTTATCCCTATAAAGATAATGCCTCCAGATTTTCAATTCAAAGATCATCTCTGCAAACTCCAGATCATGTGTAGGATGGTTTTGCTGATGGATTTTCAGCTTCCTTGAGGTATTGGATATCACATTATCAGTTTGCATCATCACACAACCTAATCCCTTATTTGATAAATAATTGTACACCTCAATGAGTTATCCACTTGTTGGGAGTTTGAGTACTTCTGCAGTGATAACCATCTTTTTTAACTCCATGAAATAGTCATCACATTCATGAGTCCCGAAAAACATTACCCCCTTCCTTGTCAGCTTTTTCATTGGGTTTTAAAATCGTGAAAAGTTAATCACGAATTATCTATAATACCCAGATAGACAAAAACAGCTATGAATATTCATTATTGAAGCTAGCCTAGGATACTCTTCAAATATCTTCGTCTTGGAAGGGTCCAAAGTTATCCCATTTTTGGTGATAACATGCCCCAAAAATATTACTTCCTCCATTTAGAACTCACATTTTATGAACATTACATACAACTGCTTACTACGTAATGTCTTTAACATAGAATTCAATTTCTTGTCATGTTCCTCCTATCTCGTGGTGTATATCAAGAATATCATCAATATAGACTACCACAAATTTGTCAAAGTAATATCTAAAGATGTTATTCATTATATCCATGAAAATTTATTGAGTATTAGAGAGTCTGAAGGGAATCACTCTGAGCTCATAGTGTCCATAACTCGTTCGAAAGTCATTCTTGGTAATATCTTCCTTCCTCACCTTTAATTGGTGATATTCCGACTGAAGTTCCACCAAATAAAAATACATGGCCTCGAGAAGTTGATCGAACAAGTCATCTATCTGTGGTAGTGGATACTTGTTCTTTATTTTGATTTTATTGATCTCACGACAATCAATGCAGAGGTGCATTGATCCATCCTTCTTCTTGAAAAACAGAACTATAGCACCCCATAGTGAAGCACTCGGCCATATAAAACTCTTCTCTATATTCTCATGTAACTACTTCTTCAGCTCTTCCAGCTCTACAATGTCCATTATATAAGGTTCCTTTGAGATAGGAAGAGATGCAGAGTTAAGATCAATTGAGAACTCAACCTCTCTGTTAGGAAAAATACCAAGAAACTCTTCAGGGAATACATCAATGTAATCCCTCTTGATAAAAATTTTGAGGAATGATTCTATTTTTTTTCTTAATCATTTGAGTAAGATATTCATTCTCATAAGGCAATAATATCCACACATGAGATAAAGATTCTAATGGAGACTCATTTTCTTCCTTACACTTTCAATGAATCGAAGGAAGATTCAAGATGTAAAAAGTGATCTTTATTTCATGACAGTGGATGTTGGATTTGTTTAAAGATATCCATTACAAGCCCATGATAGCGTCAAACTCCACTAAATGAAGTTTGAAGAGATTTTATGGGAGTTTTAGTCCACAAATGTTAAATAGGGAGGTGTTATAAACCATTGATGCAATGATTTCCCCATTCTCTGTTCTCACAAATAGATTTTCCTCCAAATTTTGAAGTGGTTTTTGAATATTTATACTAAACAATAAATGAATGAATGAACGCATAGAACCAGAATCAAATAGTACCTTTGGTATACTTGAATGAATAACTAGTGTATCAACCACCACATCTTTTTCTGTCACATCCTCAGTAGTAGTGATAGCATAATCCCTTCCTTATTTCCTTTGAGGTTGTTGTTGATTGCCTCTGACAACCCTCAGCTTAGGGAATTTTTTTGCATAATGCCCATGCTCCTTGTAGTTGTAACACAAAAATGAAGAATGAGGGTCGATATGAACCTACCTTTATTATTAAACATTAGTGGGATTTTTCATATCCATTTGGTAGTTCTTTGCTAGATTACCAAACATTCCACATTTTATGCAATTCATGGTTCCCTTCAAATAGTTAACAGGATGATTCTTACAACAATTTTTGCAAGGGGAAAAGTCAGGCTTCTTTCTATTATGGAATTATTTGGATGAACCACTCATGGTTTTCTCCATTTTCCACTTCTTGTCAGTAGGACCATGACACCACTTAGAGTCTCCAATAACTATTTTATCATTGAGCACACAACAGAAAATATCCTCATAATAGTCAAAGTCTCTAATCGCCAATGATTTTTGTCAACTCAGGTTTAGTACACTAAAGAAGCAATACACCATGAATTAAGTGTTCTTGTCAAATCTAGAGGCTTATGTTTAAATCCTTGTAATTTTTTCTTCATACACCCTGATGGACTCATCATCCTTCTGCTTGAATCCATGGAAGTTTCATTCCATTTTGATATGGAGGGATCGAGGAAAATATTTATTGAAAAACATCCTTTTGAATTCCTCCCAATCCATGGAATCAATTTCCTCTTGGGTTGTATTCTTGATCAGTGTCCTCCATTGATCAGCTTCCCCATCAAATCAGTTGACTTTCCGTACTACCTTCTCTTCATCTGAGCACTGGAGGTTAGAGAATAGTTTTTCAATGGAGTATATATATTGTTCTGTGAGGAGGGGATCAGAAGAACCGCTTAACATGGGAGGCCTTTTCTGCATGAAGGATTCAATGACAACATGTTATTTCCTAGGAGGAGGAGTGTGTTCTTCTCGATTCAAGTTATTATTCATAACTTGATCCAAATAAGCAAGTATTGTCATGATTTTTTGAGCACCCACTCCCGTCATAATAGGCATATCATTAGAGTAATATTCACATTTCCTATCGCATTGGTTGTTGGAATGTGTTCTTCTATTTCAAAAAATTAACTAAGAAAAAGAACGTATTATTTGCAGTCTTGAATACCTATCTATTTAGCATAAGAAGGAAACTTTGAACATAAAATGATAAACTTATAAAGAATTAGTACATCCTAACTTGTAATTACATATGTTTAAATTGAGGTTATCCTCTATCTATTTGTTAACTTATATTCTTATGGGATTTTTTCCCTTAAAATGGTTTGTACTATGCTCATGAATCTACCAAAGAATTTACCCTGAGAGTGTCGTAAACAAGAGTTTAGAAAGGCTCGTTTTCTTGCACCAATTCCCCTTTGAGTTTGGATCAAAGCGGTGTTTTGGGTTTTAACCCAAGATAAATTTGTGCCCGAGCCACCACTACCTGATCATATCCAGATAGAGATGTATATTCTTGATAAACCACTTACTCAATACACACCAAAATTTAGGAATATATTCTTATACTGAGTCTCATCCATAATGTTCTCACTAAGGTGCTCCATTTCTAATATCTAAAAAAACTAGATCATCCTTTGATACCAACTATATTGACCCAAGCCTTTTATATATAACATTACATGATTTTTAGCATAATTATACATCATAGTACAAGACAAGTATCGTTAAGTCTAGTGTCTTGAAAGACTAGGTACATAAAACATAAATCATGGGGCTAAAAAACACTTCTTTATTTACTCTCCATAATGAGCTCCTAACATCCGATGAGCCCATACATCTACATAGTGTACCCTAGGGAACACTTGAACAAAGGGATGATCGAAAAATACCAGTAAGATAATGAACATAAGGAGACATCTTAAGCACACTACTTAGGAGGAATGAAATACTGATATCCAAAGCATTGAACATATGAAATCACATCATATAAGCATGGGAACATATAATCATGGAATCATGTAAATATCACGGAATCATAAATCATTTCTTTAGTACGATTCATGGATAACCACCAATCATGTTTCCCATTTTAGAACGAGTATAGGCTAACCGCCAATCCCATTTCACATCGCATCTCATGGGACATATCTTTACACAATGCATTGGAGTGCTATCTGGGTGCACCCATATCAACATTTTCATGATAATTATTTCCACATAAATAATATTTCAACATAAATAATCATACATAATCAACCATACATAAATATAAGGGTACCCATGGAATGAATTATGTACCACAACCATGACATAAATAATAACCAATGGGCGTATCTTGAAAGTGTCCATGAAAAAAATGGATTAGAACATACATGGATGTTCATAAGGTAAAATATAAATATAACTATAAGGCCCCAGCCTTATACCTTACTTAATATTGAATTAAATGAATAATTCACATTGAAGATCTTTTCTGGTTTATAGTTTTAGATTATTTGGACATAACTGTTACATCTCAAAAGATTACAAAGTAGACACTTCTACTAAGTATCCATAAAATAAAAACACTTAAAAATAAACATGTCTAGTTCCATGTTTTAGATAACATGACTTTCCCATTGATCACATCCTTGACCCTATTCCACATTATGTCCTGTGAAAAAAATTTCAAAAAACTTGGGGTGATCATAAAAAGCTCAGTAAGGGATACACAAAGAATGAAAACTGTTAGTTTTTCAAACATCAAGTAAACCATGTATACTTTATCAAAGTAATAACTTCACCTTCATGAAGTAGTAAAAACTCTTCACTGAATAAAATATCCTTTCTTACCCTTATGTAACCAATGTATTACCATAAAACCCATATAAATAACACATAACATATAAAGGTAACTTGGGACATAAACATACGTAAATGGAATAACCATACGGTCGACTTCCACACATATCACTTAATGGAATAGACATACGGCCGACTTCCAGACCCAATGCACTGGAGGTTATAACATAACCACCCGTCCTGGTATTCACAGCACCACCTGTCATATGGTTTATCACATAACCACCCGTCAAATGTCCAAGTACCATTATAAAATAATAAGACACAAAACAAATATAAAGGAATGAAAACATTTCCACACTTTGATCACAATATATCACATAAATATATTGACATAACCAATCCATTATAAAAACAATTTTCAATTCCAAAATACATAAAATATTATATGGTATTTATTTCATTTTAAAAACAATATGGCTTGTTGGGGAAGCAAAAGACCAAATAATACTCGTGGCGGAGGAAAACGACGTTGTCACCGCGTACGATAAGAGAAACATTACTTTTTGTCGTTTAGTAAAATGCTTCGTTTAAAAATATTCCTTTTGAATAAAATTAAAATTAAAAGGGGTTTATACACCGTATAAAAGAAAATTGTGTATAAAACAAAATATGCCTCAATGAATGGAGATTAAGATGAAGTCCCTTACCTCGGGTCTGACATGACTCGATCATTCTTTAACATCCTGAATAATAAACATGAGTTAATTTCCACTTGCGTAAGAACCTTTTTCAAGTTCATTATTCCTTTTATATCACTTATTGACATGTTATAAACATTATGTAATCATTTAAGTTAATAATGTTTGTTTTGTCGATATTTGATTCTTAAGTCGAAAGTGGACTTCTTAGAATTACATGTTGTTCATGTGGTCAAAGGTTCTTATTACCCCGAATGACATTCTTGATTTGGATATCATATATATCATATATATCTATCATATACATGTATTTATAATATCACATAATCATTTAGAGTTGAGAAATGAAATGCACCGTTCATGGAGACGGTAAGTTGTACGTACACATGAACGCTACTTTCATTTCTATGTAATATTAATGGAATTAAAACTAAATGAGAGGTATGTATATTTTAATTCCAGAATTATATTCATCATTTAGATGTAACATACATCATATATATCCATTATATATATGTACTTATAATAGTACATTACACTTGGGGATAAGAAATGATATGCACCGTTCATGGAGACGGTAAGCCGTACGTACACATGAACGCTACATTCATTTCTATCTCATACCTTAATGGAGTGAAATCATAATGATAAAAAGTTATATTATAATTACAGTATAATATCATATATAATATTATTATATTCATCCTTTATACATCCCACGTATGGCATTAACGAATCAAATCACTTTGAGGGAGCGGTAGTCTGCACTTCCTAAAATGAAGATATCGCGTATACCCATAATGGAATCCACAAAGGTATGACATAAATGAAAAATACAGAATCTTAAGGAAAACATAAACATATTATATATCATATATAAATATAGTGACATCTTAATGTCCACCTTTGAAGGTGTTAGATGAATATTGAACAATCATCGTTTCGTGAGGCAGAAATTCGCCATCCACCGAAACAGTATGTTCTTTAACCATTAGATGTAGGTGTGTGTAAGTGTAGCTCAAAATATTCTTATAAAAACATCCTAGTATATTTAAGATACTGGAGTTGTTACAAAATAAATGAATAAAAATAGTTTATGGGGTTGGATAAGCAAAATAAAACAAAAGAACAAAAGTGAAGAAATTACCTTAAAATCGGGTAACTCTCTTATATTTGAGCTCAAAGGCATCCTTGGGAAAACTTCAGCCCAAAGTAAGGATTCTAGGAGTAAGATAGGGACGTGTAGAGACAAAACATACAGAGCTTGGCCGAACCAAAGGCTTGAGAGGTGTAGGTAAGGTGGTAGTGGTGGGGTCCTTTTATAAGAGGATAGGAGGGGCACTCTCGGAAAGTAAAGAAATGTTACTTTATTATAGAATGAGTTTCGGATTTTAATGTTCCCACATTGATGTGTTTCGAGGATAAGGTGATAAGGGTTTGAAATCCACCCATCCAATAGGTCTTGTACATGTGTAGGTATTAGATCTTTCATTATCTTTCCATTTTATTTAAATCGTTAAATAATGAGGTAATCACTGCATCATCATGGTGTCATAACTAATTTTATTTAGTTAATGCCTAAAAATTATTAAAAACTACTATGATGTAGAAAATAGTTTTATATTTCCAATGACTTTTTATAGTCAAAAATCCAACTTGTATAACCCCATTTAAAAATTGTTTTAGTAAAAAAACTCTTATTTGTGTCATTTTAATTTTAACATTAAATAAAAAGATATTAATGTCATTTTCCATCCAAAGTATCTCCATGGGATCCCCAAGTTGACCCATGGATTGTCTTGGGCATACATGACACATCCAATAATGGTAGGACATGTTTCAAGTTCATTTCATATTATTAAAACATTATTTTTACCTTAAACTTCACTAATTACCTCTAATCGCGAATAATAAACATAAAAGTTACTATTCACGAAAAATTATTTTAATCCCATTGAACCACATTTTATCTCCTAATGACAACCATGTATGATGGATTTTTTAAATTCAAAACACAAATGTGGTAAAATTTCAATTAAATGAAAAATCAGTTTTTTAAGTACCACTTAGTGGTTTCACTATTCATCAAAAACTGAAGTTTTTCAGAAAAGTACCAAAAATTCAACCTAATCTATATTTGATATTCCGAATTCAAAAATGATGTATATTTTAAAAAATTCAAAACATATAAGTTTCATTAATTAACTTAATAATTAATTTCCGCTGTCAGAGCAAATAGCGTGTTTTTATGAAACAATAAGTATCAAAATATTGACACTTGCTTATGTCCAATTTCAAAGTGAAATTAATTCCAACGACCACAGTTGGATTAAATGGTAAAAATATATTCTAATTTCACTTTAAAACAAATTCAACTGATAATCTAATCATATAAATAAATTAGATTAAAAAGAGGTTTTGAATTAAAAAACAACATTTTCACTATTCATTAAAAATGAACTTTATCGGAAAAATACCAAAAAATTCCCCAAATTAAATTTTGATGTCCTAATTCTAAAAAAGAGTTTTATTTGGTCCAATATAATTTATAAGAGTGACCAAAACAATATTTAATGATGGTTCCCCATCAAAAGGCGATAAGTGAACCTTTAGTGAAAATTAGGGTATAAATGCCTAAAATTGAATTCTTTTCATATTTTAAGCCTATATATTTTATTAGATAAATGTAAAAACATTTAAAATCATAAATAATCATATTTTAGTTATTTATATCCATTCCCGCCAATACAATGGCTTTGTGTTAACTACCATTTAAAATAATATTATTTTATTACTAGTGTGCAATGTAAGATTTCAATGAAACTCTTTGTTGCGTATTGCGTACGCTATCGAACATAGAAACCCATTTAAAGTAAAATTAATATTTAATTCGGAAATATTAATAAATATGAAAATGATTTATTCTTTTTTTACCTAGGATGTTACATTCTTCCCGCCTTTTGGAAATTGCGTCCTCACAATTTTAATCACTTATCAAAATAAGTGGGGGTATTTATCTCTCATAGAATTTTCAGATTCCCACATTGCCTCTTCAACCATATGGTTTTTCCACAAAACCATTACCTGGTGGATTACCTTATTTCACAACACTTTCCCTCTTCGGTCAAGAATCTGGACTAATTTTTCTTCATAAGAGAGATTCTCTTCCAACTGAACTACATCTGGGCTCAAAACATGAGATGAATCTGGCATATACTTTCTCATCATTGAAACATGAAAAACATTGTGTACATGAGATAAACTCAGAGGTAAAGCCACTTGGTAAGCAACCGATCCAACTTTTTCCAGAATTTCATATGGTCCAAGGAACCTTGGACTCAGCTTTCCTTTATTACCAAACCGTATCACACTTTTCCATGGAGAAACCTTGAGAAAAACATGATCACCTACCTCAAAAGATAGATCCTTTATCCAGTTATACGCATTACTTTTCTGTCTACTCTGAGCTGTTCTCATGTGTTTCTGAACCAACTCAACATTTTCTTCCATCTCTTCTACCAATTCTGGTCCCATCAGCTTCCTTTCACCCACTTCATCCCAAAAAGCTGGAGTTCGACACCGCTTCCCATAAAATGCCTCAAATTGTGCCATGTGTGTACTAGAATGAAAATTGATATTATAAGAAAACTCAATAAAAGAATGATGTTGGTCCCAACTTCCCTGATAATCCATAGAACAAGATCGTAGCATATCCTCCAAGGTCTGAATTGTTCGTTCTGACTTCCCATCTGATTGCGGATGAAAAGTTGTACTAAAATATAATTCAGCACCCAAAGACTTCTGAAGGCCTTTCCGAAAGTTAGATGTAAACTTGGGATCACGATCGGACACAATGGAGAGAGGAAATCCATGTAAACAGACTATCTCTTTAAGATACAAATAGGAAAGTTGATCTGGGGAAAAAATATCTCGTATAGCAAGGAAATGAGCAGATTTAGTCAAGCAATCAAAAATAACCCAGATTGCATTATTACCTCGTGATGTCCTCGGTAATTCCACAACAAAGTCCATGGATATGATTTCCCATTTCCACTATGGCACTGGTAAAGGATGCAACATCCCTTTCGGTAACAGCCGCTCTGCTTTAACCTTCTGACAAGTCAAACACTTCATAGTAAAATCAGAAATATCTCTTTTCATTACATCCCACCAGTAATACTCTCACAGATCTCTGTACATCTTAGTAATTCCAGGATGAACTGAAAATGGAGAACTATGAGCTTCACATAAAAACTCTCTCTTCAATTATGAATCACAAGGAACACACAATATCTTCCCAAATCTCAAAACACAATCATTATCATTGTTGAATTCAAGAAACTTACCCTTCTGAACCAGCTCTACCTTTTTCTGCAACTCACTGTCTTGCTTCTGTGCTTTCTTAATTTTTTCTGATAAAGAATATTTCAGTAATACCTGAAACAAAACAAAAGGCCATCCTGCACCAACAACTTCTATGCCAAAGTTCATCAAATCAAAAACCAAAGGATCTCGTTCCAAACGTAGCACTGTTAATGAATCATTACTTTTTCTACTCAAAGCATTAGCCACATTATTTTCTTTTCCTAGATGGTAATTAATTGTACAGTCATAATCCTTGATTAATTCTAGCCATCTCCTCTGTCTCATGTTCAATTCATTCTGAGATAATATTTATTTTAAAATTTTGTGATAAGTATATATTTCACACTTTACTCCATAAAAATGATGCCTCCAAATTTTTAAAGCAAAAACAACAGCAACTAATTCAAATAATGTGTAGGGTAATTTACCTCATGAGTTTTCAATTGTCGTGAAGCATAAGCAATTACCTAATCATTCTGCATTAGGACGCAACCAATTCTTTTCATTGAAGCATCACTGTAGATAACAAACTCACCATTCCTGGAAGGAAGTGCCAAAACTGGAGCATTCACCAATATTCTTTTCAACTCCTAAAAACAATCATCACATTCTTTTGTCCAGATAAACTTAACACCCTTTTGAGGTAACTTAGTCATTGGACTAGATAATCGTGAACAATTTTAAAAAAAACCTTCAGTAGTAACCTGCCAAACCAAGGAAACTACGGATCTCGGTTACATTTGTGGGTCTTGGTCATTTTTCAACAACTTTTGTTTCAGCATGATCAACAGTTATGCCATCTTTTGAAACAATGTGACCCAGGAAAGAAATTTGTTGTAACCAAAACTCACACTTACTAAATTTTCCATACATTTTCTTTTCTTTTAATTTTTTCAAGATAACCCTTGAATGACCTTCATGCTCCTCTTTACTTTTAGAAAACACCAAAATATCATCAATAAAAACAACCAACATTTTTCACTTGATTCAACTGAGCCATCACTGTAACCAACTATTTAGTTCTGATTCTGACCATCTCAGGATAGTAATTTGAAAGGTTATTTCCCACTGTATTCCTTCCCAAAAAAGTTGTTCTGTTTCCTCTATGAAAAACCATTCTTAACACAGAATTATCTTTGGCGAAGCAACACGGTAATCTTTAAATGCAATATCATTTCAATCCTTCCATAAATTAACTTATAATTTAACACTTTTCTAACTCCTAAAGTTGTCTAAACCAACCTATGATTCCAACTATAAGGCCCCAGCCTTATACCTTACTTAATATTGAATTAAATTAATAATTTACATTGAGGATATTTTCAGGTTTAGATTTTTAGAGAATTAGGACATAACAGTTAAATCTGAAAAGATTAAAAAGTATACACTTCTACTATGTTTCAATAAAATAAAAACTCTTATAAAGAAACATGTCTATTTTCATGTTTTAGATAGCATGACATTCCCTTTTTCACATCCTTGAGCCTATTACACATTATGTCTTGTGAAAAAAATTTCAAAAAACATGGGGTGAGCATAAATATCTCAGTAAGGGATTTACAACGAATGAAAACAGTTAGTTTTTCAAACATCAAGTAAACCATGTATACTTTATCAAAGTAATAACTTCACCTTAATGAAGTAGTAAAAACTCTTCACTGAATAAAATATCATTACTTACACTTTTGTAACCAAATAAATTCCATAAAACCCATATAAATAATACATAACATATAAAGGTAACATGGGACCTAAACATACTAAAATGGAATAAACATACGGTCAACTTCCACACATATCACTTAATGGAATAGCCATACGGCCGACTTCCATACCCAATGCATTGGAGGTTATAACATAACCATCAGTCCTGGTATTCACGGCACCACCCGTCATATGGTTTATAACGTAACCACCCGTCAAATTTCCAAGTACCATTATAAAATCATAAGACATAAAACAAATATAATGGAAAGAAAACATTTCCACATTTTGATCACAATTTATCACATAAATATATTGATATAACAAATTCATTATAAAAACCATTTTCAATAAAAAAATACATAACAGAGTATATGGTATGTATTTCAATTTAAAAACCTTACGGCTTGTTGAGGAAGCCAAAGACCAAATAATACTCACAGCGGCAGAAAATGTCGTTGTCACCGCGTACGATAAATGAAACATTACTTTTTGTCATTTAGTAAAACGCTTTAAATAAAATGATTCCTTTTGAATAAAATTAAAATTCAAAGGGTTTTATACACCGTATAAAATAAAGTTGTGTATAAAACAAAATATGCCTCAATGAAAAGAAATTGAGATGAAGTCCCTTACCTCGGGTCCGACTTGACTCGATCGTTCTTTAACGTCCTGAATAATAAACTTGAGTTAATTTCTACTTGCTTAAGAACCTTTTTCAAGTTCATTATTCCTTTTATATCACTTATTGACTTTTTATAAACATTATTTAATCATTTATGTTAATAATGTTTGTTTTCTCGATTTTGGTTCTTAAGTCGAATGTGGATTTCCTAGAATTACATGTTGTTCGTGTGGTCAAAGGTTCTTTATTTCCCGAATGACATTACTGATTTGGATGTCATATATATAATATATATCTACCATATACATGTATTTATAATATCACATAATAATTTAGAGGTAATAAATGAAATGCACCGTTCATGGAGATGGTAAGCTGTACGTACGCATGAACGCTACTTTCATTTCTATGTCATAAAAATGGAATTCAAACAAAATTAGAGGTATGTATATTTTAATTCTAGAATTATATTCATCATTTAGATGTAACATAAATCATATATATCCATTATATATATGTACTTATAATAGTACATTACATTTGGGGATAAGAAATGAAATGCACCGTTCATGGAGACGGTAAGTCGTACGTACGAATGAACGCTACTTTCATTTCTCTCTCATACTTTAATTGAGTGAAATCATAATGATAAAAAGTAATATTATAATTCCAGTATAATATAATATATAATATTATTAAATCCATCCTTTATACGTCCCACGTATGGCATTAACGAATCAAATCACAATGAGGGGGTGGTAGTCCGCACTTCCTAAAATGAACATATCGTGTATACCCATAATGGAATCCAAAAAGGTGTGACATAAATGAAAAATGCAGAAGCATAAGGAAAACATAAAAATATTACATATCATATATAAATATAGTGACATATTAATGGCCACCTTTGAAGTTGTTAGTAGAATATTTAACAATCATCATTTCGTGAGGTAGAAATTCACCATCCACAGAAATAGTATGTTCTTTAACCATTAGATGTAGGTGTGTGTAAGTGTAGCTAGAAATCATCTTATAACAAAATACTATTATATTGAAGATACTGGAGTTGTTACAAAATAAATGACTAAAAAGAGATTATGGAGTTGGAGAAGCAAAATAAAACAAATGAACACAAGTGAAGACATTAACTTAAAATCGGGTAACTCTCTTATATTTGAGCTCAAAGGCTTCCTTGGGAAGACTTCTGCCCAAAGTGAGGCTTCTAGGAGTAAGAGAGGGATTTGGAGAGTCAACAAGTGTAGAGCTTGTCTGAACCAAAGGCTTGAGAGGTGTGGGTAAGGTGGTAGAGGTGGGGGCCTTTTCTAAGAGGAGAGGATGGGCACTCTTGGAAAGTAAGGAAATGTTACTTTATTATAGAATGAGTTTCAGATTTTAATGGTCCCACATTGATTTTTTTCGAGGATAAGGTGATAAGGGTTCAAAATATACCAATCCAATAGGTTTTGGACATGTTTAGGTCTTAGATTTTACATTATCTTTCTATTTTATTTAAATCGTTAAATAATGAGGTAATCACTGCATCATCATGGTGTCATAACTAATTTAATTCAGTTAATGTCTAAAATTATGAAAAAATACTATGATGTAGGAAATCTTTTTATCTTCTAAATTACTATTTATAGTCAAAAATATTACTTGTATAACCCCATTTAAAAATTGTTTTAGTAAAACAACTCATGTTTGTGTCATTTTAATTTTAACATTAAATAAAAAGATATTAATGCCATTTTCCAACCAAAGTTGCTCCATGGGGTCTCCAAGTTGACCCATGGATTTTCTCGATCGGCAATGACATGAAAAATAGGGGTAGGACATGTGTCAAGATTATTTCATATTATTAAAACTTTATTTTTACCTTAAACTACACTAATTACTTCCAATCGCGATTAATAAACATAAAAGTTACTATTCACCAAAAATTATTTTAATCCCATCGAACCATATATTACTTCCTAATGAAAACAATGTATGTTTTATTTTTTAAATTCAAAACACAAAGGTGGTAAAATTTCATTTAAATGAAAAATCTGTTTTTTAAGTACCCCTTAGTGGTTTCACTATTCATCAAAAACTGAAGTTTTTCGGAAAAGTACCAAAAATTCACCGTGAGCTATATTTGATACTCCGAATTCAAATATGAATTCTATTTTACAAAATTCAAAACATATATGTTTCATTAATTAATTTAATAATTAATTCCCGCTGTCAGAGCAAATAGTGTGTTTTTATGAAACAATAAGTATCAAAAGATTGACAATAGTTAAAGTCCGATTTCAAAGTGAAATTAATTCCAACGACCACTATTGGATTAAATGGTAAAAATATATTCTAATTTCACTTTAAAACCAATTAAAAATATAATCTAATCATATAAATAAAATATATTAAAAAGAGGTTTTGAATTAAAAAACAACAGTTTTCACTATTCATTAAAAAATGAACTTTATCGGAAAAATATCAAAAAGTTACAGAAAGTAAATTTTGATGTCCCAATTCTAAAAAAGAGTTTTATTTGGTCCAATATAATATATAAGAGTGACCAAAACGATATTTCATGACGGTTCGCCATCAAAAGGCGATAAGTGAACCTTTAGTAAAAATTACAGCATAAACGCCTAAAATTGAATTCTTTTCCTATTTTAAGCCTTTATCTTTTATTGGATAAATGAAAAAACATTTAAAAACATATATAATCATATTTTAGTTATTTCTATCCATTCCTGCCAATACAATGTCTATGTCTTAACTACCATTTAAAATAATATTATTTTATTACTAGTGTGCAACGTAAGATTTCAATGAAACTCTTTGTTGCATAACGCGTACGC
Organism: Viscum album; assembly: GCA_963277665.1. Lineage (NCBI taxonomy): Eukaryota > Viridiplantae > Streptophyta > Magnoliopsida > Santalales > Viscaceae > Viscum > Viscum album. Next base: position 922,240,706 of record OY728132.1, read on the forward strand.
TATCGAACATAGAAACCCATTTAAAGTAAAATTAATATTTAATTCATAAATATTTTAAATATGAAAATTATTTATTCTTTATTTACTTGGGATGTTACAATAACATGGTATTTTGTGTCATACAGATGTGACATCATATAAAAATGTATTTGAGTAACATTAGCATTAAAACATTTTTGTGTGGTTTTAAGGAAAATGCTATAGAGCTTTTAAAATAGAAAAGGGGAAAATACTTTATATAAAAAAATAATTGAACCAATATTTTTTCATGATGAAAAATAATGATATTATAAAGAATATTTTTTCATAATATAGGGGATATAGTGCACTTGAAATTCGGTAAAAATTTGGGATGTTCCCTTAAAACGGATTTTCGTATTGGAAAGTTCAAACGAGGGAATATTTTAAAAACATGTATACCCAAAAAGATTGTGATGAGAGGGTCTTCATAAATGAATTTTTTAAAACTAAAAATCATTTAGAATATGTATATATGTAGAGAAAATAACTCTATTTTGATATAATGAAAGATAAGGCAACCCGAAAGAACAAAGCAGGTTCAGGTAGAATTCGTTATGGTTTATCGACATTGTATTAGGTGTACCTAAGAGGGATTGGTGAGAGAGAAAAGGTGTTTATCATCACTTATAAATCATGAGGAAAGTATGTGGCAGTTGATAAAACATACCCCATCATTTTGGATTACACATACAAGGCATTGTTCAGAGGAAACTCTTGATTAAATGAGAAATGTAGAGGATCAATTACCTTAATCCTGTTGGTGTTCCCCACTAGTTATTAAATACCTTATTAAAAATATTAGGTTTATTAATTAACAATTCCATAAAATCTTCTATAATTAATTTTTTTTATTATAATAATTTTAAGTTCATTTATAACATTTGTGATTTGATATGAGGTTCAATTTCATTGTTTGGGGTCATTTGTTTACTTGGATTGAATGACTAGTTTGCATATATTCATGTTTGGATAAACATGTAAGACTATAGTGGTTTTACAGAATTGAATTTATATTCTATTAGTTAACATCCCAGAGATTACATGGTTTTAATATTAATTTGGTTACATAGAGTGAAGAAAAATTATTATATAAAACCAAAGTGACAACCGTTTTTGTTAATTAGTGGGTTTGATTACAATGAACATGTTTTACTTTATAACATAATACCATTTGTATAAAAAGATTACAGAATAAATAATATGATATATTACATGTATAATAATTTGTTTCAACCATAACACAATTGTTTTGATTAACAAAATTTAAATATGATAATAGAAATTTATAAACTATTGTCCTTGATGTGCTAAATTAGCACATCTCAAATAGTTCTTTCATTTCTATAAAATAAAAGGTGGGGAAAGGAGATAATATAATGAAATATACCATTAGCAGAAAAACATTCATGTAAATGTATGTTACTCAAGTTATTATACTATTTGGGTGATGGGATGTGATTAAGGAAACAAATGGAAAATCTCATAAAAGAAATGAAGGAATTAGAAATACGAATTTACCTCTTGAGATTTCCTCCTTTTAGAACCTTTTAAAGGGAGAGGTTTTGGTTTTCTTAAGAGGCTAGGGGATTTTGGAAGTGTGGGGGGGTCTGGAGGAGAGATATGGGAAGGATATTAGCAAGGCATAAGTCTTGAGAAGAGTGAAGAGAAGGGAGAGTGGGGGGGGGGGTTATAGTATAGGAGTTGAGGGTTTGAATAATTTTTAATAATTATTTTTTTTCTTCACAAGACAAGGAATAGTAAGTATTCTATGTAACGCCCCGACCCCAGCTACCTAGAGTCGGTGCATTAATTACATAACATTGGCATGATCACAAGAAATATCAAATCTCGAAAGACCGATTGGTTTAGTAGCCTTGGAAACACTAGATATATTCATAAGTTTTACATTACATCATAAAATGAAAAACTAATACAACAACATAATGTTTCCACAATCCACACTATTAACCCCTCATAAAATCCCTGCAGGTCATTCATAACTTACTTCTTCACATCCTGGGAAAAATAAAACATAAAAAAAAGGGGTGAGCTCAAATGCCCAGTAAGGATAACAATAAAGTGGAAACTATCATAAATAAGAATAAACATTTAAGGCAATGTATAACTAAAACAAAAGCCTTTTAAATACGAACTTTCAACATGGTATGGCATAAATAAAATGAAATAATGCCATTTACTTATTCACATGGATATTCTACTAATCGAATAATCACATGAAATATCAATAACCACTTTCATAATTATGGAATGCATAATGCCAGACTATCATAACCACATAGCCAAGGCCTCGTGCCAAGACTACAAATAAGATTTTGTCAAGGCCTTGTGCCAAGACACTAGTTTGCCTCATGAGACCTACCGATGCATCGAGGAGCTATAACGGGCTCCACCCGTCACTTATTAAGTCCAATGCATTCCCATATGAAAAGGTTTAAACATAACATAAACTTTCGTATTAAAACTAGCATACGAAATTTCAATAATTTCACCATAAACTATGAATGGTATAAAAATAGCACATCCACAGTCAAACATATCACAAAACCTTCAATACAATATAGAAGTTTTGTATCATAATAAATCAACTTCAAATAATCTTAAAATCCATCAAAGGATGTTGACATAGATGAAATCAAAATTCTTTTTAAAGAAGTATCTCCTTTTATTTTGAAATCATTTAAGATCCATATAAAATAAAACATTTTCTTTGAAAATATTCTTATAAGCTTGTATGGAAAGCTTTGAAGATTTTATAACGGCGTAAAATAACCGCACCCGCCGTATAAGTTAAAAAAAACATTCTTACCTCAATTCTGTCGAAAAGGTTAAAAAGGACCTTGTTTTGAAAACGACGGAAAGATTCCTTTATAAACCTCTTATAAAAAGTCAGACAAGGGTATAAATGACTTTAACCCATATTCTTGTAAATAGTAAAAATGTTTTGAAATACATTTCGAAAAAACATGGATGTGGATGATAAAGAGATCCCAGTAGATTATTACGTATAATACAACTTCGGATAATGAAGAGATTGTGAAATAACCCTTACCATGTACTTTTCCTTGGTTGGGGTAGGTTAACCTCCTGTATAATGGTGAAATAATTGTTATTAAATTATACAAGAATCATATATATTAATATGATATCATATATGATCTTTTAACATTGATTTATTAATAATATCTTATTATTATCATCGTTTCGGGTGTTAACTTACTCATTTTCTTTTATATGTTTTGTTACATAAGCCATGTTTGTTGTATCTTATTCATATCCAGAATGACATCAAGTCCTTAAACATCATTTTTAAATCATAAAATGATAATTATACTTGAATGGATACGATGGAGAATGAATCTCATCACGTTCGTGGAGACGGTAGTCCGTACGTACGCACGAGCGACAATATCATTCTTTTGATATTAAAATAATATATAAATGAATGGTATATCATATATACAGAATCATTAACATGTTATATTTATTATTTACATGAGTTACACATCATTATTATACCCATCCAAATAATATTATATTGAATAACAATTACACCACGACGTGGAGACGGTAAGCCGTACGTACGCACGTATGGTGACATGTTATTCAAAGGGTGGATAGAATACTGAATATGGTTGTACCATACTTATAATAACATCACAGTATATGTGAGATACTGGAGTTATTATTTTAGAATGGTAAGAACAAAGGAAGAAGAAGTGGAAGAAGAAATGAACTTAGAAAAGGGTGGTGAAATCATTACCTCTTCTTCGGGTTCTTCCTTTTGATTTGATCAAAAGGGCTCCTTAGGTTGGCTTTCTGATCAAACTAAGGCCTCTAGGTTGTAGTGAGGGATGTTGGGAGAGTATTTGGGCAGAGTTTGGCCGAACCAAAAGGCTTTGAAGGTGTGAAGAAATGAGAAGGAGGAGTGCCCTTTTTATAAGAGGGGTGAGGGGCACCTTTGGAAAAGCTAGAAATATTAATTTATAATAAATTCATATTCGGTTTCTAATGGCTCCAAATCTTATTATTCAAAGGTTAAGGTGGGGATAGGTCGAAAACCACTCAACCAATAGAGTTTAGACAGGTTTGGGTACTTATATTAACCTTATCTTTAAGTATTAACTCTAAGTTAATTAGTTTCACTTTTACAATGTCTCTTTGTATTTTTATATAATATGGTTAATAAACTTACTATATACATCCAAGCGACCCCCAAGTGGTCCATTAATGATTAACCTATCATAATATAAGTCTCTTGGCCGAATCTTAGATTTTTAGGAATTTAATATCAATTAATAATATAATATTTGTTTTAAGAACTCTTTTATGTCAATTTTGACACTATTCAATAGTTGATTTTTTTGAAACTCATAACAGATTGATTACTTCGAACAAAGTCCATTAAATCAATCCTAATATATATTATTAGCCTATAAAATTAGTTTAATTTATTAAAAGTTTCATATTATATTTATTTGGGTATTTATAATATCAATTATTTTAATTTTTCACTATTATAGTAATTACTGCATCATCATTGTGTCATAAATAAAATAAATTATTTGATGTATAAAAATTTAAAATAAAATAGAATTATGTAGGAAATCTTTTTAGCTTTCTAATGAATATTTATAATCTAAAATCCAACATATATAACCCTATGTAAAAATTGTTGTTCTAAAAGATATATGCTTGTGTCATTTTTGTATTCATTTTAACTAAATTAAAATAAAGTGTCATTATCACTTACAAGTGGATCCATGGGGTCCCACAATTGACACAAAGATGCCCATGGTCGACCATATATCAACCAATAGGGTTAAGACACGTTTTTAGGGTAATTTAGTATTATTATAATATTATTTTTTTAACCCTTATTTACCGGATTTACCCTTAACCATGGTAAATAAAATATTTACCGCAGTAATTATTCAAAATGTCTAAAAATAAAAGTTACCTATTTACACAATTTGAACATCCTGATTCCAAATATGGAATCCATTTTCCTAAATTCAAAACACAGAAGTGGCAGAAATTAATTTAAAATTAATTTCGGCTGTCAAAACAAAAAGCGTGTTTTTAAGAGATAATAACTATCAAAAGATTGACACTTGTTTATGTTCGGTTTAATTGTAAAATTATGTCCAATGACCAACATTATATTAAATGGTAAAAATATATTCTAAATATACTTTAAAACTACTAAAATTCATAATTTATCACTATTAATTATTTTGATTAAAAAAGTTGTTTTTAATTAAAATTTAGTAATTTTCACTATTCATCAAAATATGAAAGTTATCCGAAAAGTACCAAAATTTCACCTTAGGCTATATTCGATATTCCGAGTCCAAAAATGAAGTCCATTTTCAAATATAAAATATATATAATTTCAAAAATTAGGTATTACTATTCACAACGGCTAGTTTAATTAGTTGTGGTGTGTGTTAGAACTTGAGGTTGCGTACAACACACGCTATCGCATTATTCAAAGGGAAACGTACCGTAGAAGCTTGGGGTGTTACATTCTCCCCTCCTTAAAATAATTGCGTCCTCGCAATTTCTAGGGTATTACTGCATAAAAAGACTCGGGTGGTTCTTCATCATAAGTTCCTCGGGTTCCCACGTTGCCTCTTCCATCTTATGATTCCTCCACAAAACTTTTACCAGACGCGTCGTCCGGTTTCTCAGCACTTGTTCTCTCGTATCAAGAATCTTGATGGGCTCTTCGCAATAAGACAGATCGGGTTCCAGTTCTAAATCTTCATAGGTGAGTACATGCATTGGGTCAGGCATGTATTTCCTCAACAGAGATACGTGGAACACATCGTGAACTTTGGAGAGACTTGGCGGCATTGCCAATCTATAAGCTACAGCCCCAATTCGTTCTAGAATTTCAAAGGTCCGATGTACCTGGGACTCAATTTACCTTTCTTACCAAAACGTATGACTCCCTTCCATGGAGATACCTTCAGGAAAACATGATCACCGACTTGAAATTCCAAATCCTTCCTTCGATTATCGGCATAGCTCTTCTGCCTACTTTGAGCTGCTTTAATGTGATTTTGGATTACCTTCACCTTTTCCACCGTTTCCTCCACCAGTTCTGGGCCTACAAGTTTTCTTTCACCAACGTCATCCCAACAGGTTGGTGTACGACATCTCTTTCCGTATAATGCTTCATATGGTGCCATCTGAATACTCGAATGGAAGCTATTGTTATAGGAAAATTCTACTAGTGGTAAATATTGATCCCACATACCCTGAAAATCAAGTGAGCAAGATCTCAACATGTCTTCTAAGGTCTGAATAGTCCGTTCTGATTGTACGTCTGTCTGAGGGTGGTAAGAAGTGCTCAAATGAAGTTCAGTATCCTGGGATTTCTGAAGACTTTCCAAAATCTTGAAGTAAAATGGGGATCACGATCAGAAACAATCGATAGGGGTACTCCATGAAGTCTCACAACTTCATTAATGTATAGTCTTGCTAGACGTTCCAGGGGTAGATCTTCTCTTATAGCAAGAAAATGTGCTGACTTGGTAAGACGATCAACAATAACCCATATTGCATCGTTCCTTCTAGGAGTCTTTGGTAGCCCCATGACAAAGTCCATTGTAATATTGTCCCATTTCCACTCTGGTATGGGAAGAGGTTGCATGACTCCTCCATGCTGTTGCCTTCCAGCTTTCACTTGTTGACAAACCATACATCTTGACACAAAATCAGCAATCTCTCTCTTCATGTTGTCCCACCAAAAATGTTCCTTCAAATCTCTATACATTTTGGTCCTCCCATGGTGTATAGAGAAATTGGAACTATGAGCATCATCCAGCAATTCCCTTTTTAGATCAGGTATATTGGGAACACAAAGTCTCTTCCCGAATTTCAAAATTCCACCTTCGTACGCAAAGTCTCTCAATCTCCCATCATTCACAGCTTTAATCTTCTTTTGGAATTCTTCATCATCAGTTTGAGAACTCTTAATCCTTTCTAGTAAAGATGGTTTGGCAACCATTTGAAAAAGCATTGATGTTTCACCTTCCCTGGTTATTCCCATGTCCATCTTCACTAGCTCCATGAAAATTGGATCCCTTTCAATTCTCATATTGTTCAAAACTCCAAGGTCTTTTCTACTCAAAGCATCTGCCACCTTGTTTGCCTTCCCTGGGTGGTAGTGTATCGTACAATCATAATCCTTGAGTAATTCAAGCCATCTCCTTTGCCTCATGTTGAGTTCTTTTTGTGAGAAAATATACTTCAAACTCTTGTGATCAGTATAAATCTCACATTTTTCACCATAGAGGTAGTGCCTCCATATTTTCAAAGCAAAGATCACTGCTGCTAACTCGAGATCATGAGTAGGATAGTTTTGTTCATGAATTTTCAACTTTCGTGATGCATAGGCAATAACTCTCTCATTCTCATAAGGACACAGCCAAGTCCTTTCTTTGATGCATCACTATAAATAACGAACCCATCATTCCCCGATGGTAGAGTCAATATAGGAGCATTGACTAATCTTCTGTTCAGTTCTACGAAACATTCTTCACACTCTTTTGTCCAAACAAATTTAACCCCTTTACGTGTGAGCTTCGTTAATGGGTTAGCCAATCGGGCAAAATTCTGGACGAAACGTCGATAATAACCTGCCAAACCAATAAAACTACGTACCTCAGTTATACTCGTAGATGCTGGCCATTCATGGATTGCCTTGGTCTTAGAAGGATCAACAGAGATTCCATCTTTAGAGACAATATGGCCAAGAAAAGAAATATCCTGAAGCCAGAATTCACACTTGCTAAACTTTCCATATAATTCATGCCTCCTCAGAGTCTTCAAGATAATGCGCAAGTGATTTTCATGATCTTTGTAGGTTTTGGAGTATACCAAGATATCATCAATAAATACCACCACAAATTCATCGAGATACTCCTTGAAAACTCTATTCATCAGATCCATGAATACAGAGGGTGCATTAGTCAATCCAAACGGCATTACAGTAAACTCGCAATGCCCGTACCTGGTTCGAAATGCTGTTTTCGGAATGTCTTCCTTCTTTACACACAACTGATGGTATCCAGATCGAAGGTCAATCTTTGAAAAGTATTGAGCTCCATGTAGTTGGTCAAATAAATCATCAATACGAGGTAGGGGATACTTGTTCTTTATCGTTATAGCATTGATCTCCCTGTAATCGATACATAACCTCATAGATCCATCTTTCTTTTTAACAAAAAGAACAGGGGCTCCCCATGGAGAAACACTAGGGTGAATAAATCCCTTATTACTCAATTCCTCTAGTTGTTTCTTTAGTTCGACTAGCTCTACAGTGGCCATTCTATAAGGGGTCTTCGATATAGGCCTTGATCCAGGAATCAAATCAATAGAAAACTCAACTTCTCGTTCTGGAGGATGTCCAGGTAAATCTTCCGGAAATACATCTACAAATTCTTTCACAATAGGTACATCCTCTATTTGAACATTCCTTTCCTCACCGACAGTTATTTCATTCTCTTCCTCCCCGATAATTGAATTAAGTTGAGCTACAGGGGGTGGATCTAAATAAGAATTAGGTGGTGACGATTCTTCTCTAAAAATAAGGTGCTCCTTATCATTATCATCAAGAATCGTAACCTCTTTCTTCTTACAATAAATCTTCGCATCATAGTCTGAAAGCCAGTCCATACCGAGGATTATATCAAACTCAATCATAGGTATGACGATGAAATCAGCAGATAAAGAAAATTTATGTGCTCTAATGGGGACTGATTCACAAAACTTTGTTGCAACGATACTTCCCTTAGGAGTTTTAACTGACAACTCCCTTATTAAATCAAATTGGAAATATCTAATTTTCTTAGCAAACTGGGAAGATATGAAACAATGCGATGATCCAGAATCAAATAATGCATTTGCTAAACTTGAGGAAACCATTAAATTACCTGCCACCACGTCTTTCGGAGCTTCTACCTCAGCAGTAGTGATAGCATAAGCCTGGCCTTGATCCCTTGGCCTTTTCTGAGGTAAGTTCTCCTGACGCTTAGGACATGCATTTTCATAATGCCCCATCTCCCTGCAATTGTAGCACTGAACGTTGGTAGCTTCCTTCTTCCCCTTGCAATCATGAGCTTGGTGGCCTTTTTCACCACACTTGTAACAGACTCCCATTCCCTTCAGGCAAGCACCGGGGTGTTTCTTCCCGCACTTACCACAAGATGGATATTCAACCTTTCCCTTCTTCCCCTTATTTCCATTCCCAGATTGATCAGCAGGTCTCTTCTTCTCTTGCTTTGCTTTAAAGTCATAAGACTTAGAGAATTCCTTTTCGGTCTTGATAGCACATGAGACAATGTCTTCGTACGATGAAAAGGATTGTGAGACTAATGCTCGACGGAGAAATGGTTTTAACCCATCAAAGAAACGATCAATCGTACTTCTTGGTTTGCGAATATAATCACCAGCGTACCTCGCTAACCTTGTAAAGTTAGCCTCATACTTTGTGACATTCTCATCCTCCTTTTGTCTCAGACTCAGAAATTGTCTTTCCATATCTGCTCGATGGTCGCGAGGAAAGTATTTTTCTAAAAACAGATCTTTGAACTCCCTCCATTCCATGTTTGATACTTCATCATCTTCCTTCATGTTTTGAATCAATGACCACCATTGATCAGCATCTCCAGTGAGGCGGTAAACTGCCATGGTAACTTTTTCCCTTTCACTACTCCCCAAAGCCTGAAATATTTTCTCTAGGGAAAATATCCATTGCTCAGCTACTAAGGGATTTTTACTCCCATTGAACGTTGGTGGTTGTTGTCTCATGAATCGATCTAACATTGATCCTCCACGCTGCGGATCAGGGTGCTCCATACGGGTAAGGTTATTATTCATATCCTGAGTAAGTTGTCCCAGTACGGTGATTAGCTGATCAGCACCAGTTGCATCACCAGCCCCACTATAATTATCTTGAGCAGGAGGGCAATCCCTACATGGAGTGCGTGCATTGATACGGTTTCCATTTCTTCCACTAGGCGCCATTTCTAAACAATGGCATAAACTAGATCAGTTTATGAATCAAAATACATAATCCCATACTTATAAAACACTAAACATAAATTGAACTATCTATGGATATAATCCATATTCATAAATATGTTTTCTTTGAGGAAGTATATACTCATAAACCCTTCATAATGATTTGTAATGAAAGTGAGAGTTATCCTAAGCATATCCCCCGGGAGTGTCGTAACCAAGAGTGTAGCAAGGCCCGTTGTCGTGCAGCAGTTCCCGTTCGAGTCTAGCTCAAAGCGGTGTTTTCGGGTTTTACCCCTAGGTACATCTGTGCCAGAGCCGCCTCTACCTGCTCATATCCAGACAGGGATGTATTGCTCGGAAAACTCACAAAGTCTCTACAATACCAAAATTCTAGGAAGTTCTTCTATACTAATCCTCAAAGTTCATCTTAGGTCTATGTGCTCTAATCAGAGTTTATCTAAATCTAGCATCCAAGGTTTGTACTAAACTTCCTCTGATACCAACTGTAACGCCCCGACCCCAGCTACCCAGAGTCGGTGCATTAATTACATAACATTGGCATGATCACAAGAAATATCAAATCTTGAAAGACCGATTGGTTTAGTAGCCTTGGAAACACTAGATATATTCATAAGTTTTACATTACATCATAAAATGAAAAACTAATACAACAACATAATGTTTCCACAATCCACACTATTAACCCCTTATAAAATCCCTGCAGGTCATTCATAACTTACTTCTTCACATCCTGGGAAAAATAAAACATAAAAAAAAGGGGTGAGCTCAAATGCCCAGTAAGGATAACAATAAAGTGGAAACTTTCATAAATAAGAATAAAATTTTTAAGGCAATGTATAACTAAAACAAAAGCCTTTTAAATACGAACTTTCAACATGGTATGGCATAAATAAAATGAAATAATGCCATTTACTTATTCACATGGATATTCTACTAATCGAATAATCACATGCAATATCAATAACCACTTTCATAATTATGGAATGCATAATGCCAGACTATCATAACCACATAGCCAAGGCCTCGTGCCAAGACTACAAATAATATTTTGTTAAGGCCTTGTGCCAAGACACTAGTTTGCCTCATGAGACCTACCGATGCATCGAGGAGCTATAGCGGGCTCCACTCGTCACTTATTAAGTCCAATGCATTCCCATATGAAAAGGTTTAAACATAACATAAACATTCGTATTAAAACTAGCATACGAAATTTCAATAATTTCACCATAAACTATGAATGGTATAAAAAAACCACATCCACAGTCAAACATATCACAAAACCTTCAATACAATATAGAAGTTTTGTATCATAATAAATCAACTTCAAATAATCTTAAAATCCATCAAAGGATGTTGACATAGATGAAATCAAAATTCTTTTTAAAGAAGTATCTCCTTTTATTTTGAAATCATTTAAGATCCATATAAAATAAAACATTTTCTTTGAAAATATTCTTATAAGCTTGTATGGAAAGCTTTGAAGATTTTATAACGGCGTAAAATAACCGCACCCGCCGTATAAGTTAAAAAAAACATTCTTACCTCAATTCTGTCGAAAAGGTTAAAAAGGACCTTGTTTTGAAAACGACGGAAAGATTCCTTTATAAACCTCTTATAAAAAGTCAAACAAGGGTATAAATGACTTTAACCCATATTCTTGTAAATAGTAAAATGTTTTGAAATACATTTCGAAGAAACATGGATGTGGATGATAAAGAGATCCCAGTAGATTATTACGTATAATACAACCTCGGATAATGAAGAGATTGTGAAATAACCCTTACCTTGTACTTTTCCTTGGTTGGGGTAGGTTAACCTCCTATATAATGGTGAAATAATTGTTATTAAATTATACAAGAATCATATATATTAATATGATATCATATATGATCTTTTAACATTGATTTATTAATAATATCTTAGAATTATCATCGTTTCGGGTGTTAACTTACTCATTTTCTTTTATATGTTTTGTTACATAAGCCATGTTTGTTGTATCTTATTCATATCCAGAATGATATCAAGTCCTTAAACATCATTTTTAAATCATAAAATGATAATTATACTTGAATGGATACGATGGAGAATGAATCTCATCACGTTCGTGGAGACGGTAGTCCGTACGTACGCACGAGCGACAATATCATTCTTTTGATATTAAAATAATATATAAATCAATGGTATATCATATATACAGAATCATTAACATGTGATATTTATTATTTACATGAGTTACACATCATTATTATACCCATCCAAATAATATTATATTGAATAACAATTACACCACGACGTGGAGACGGTAAGCCGTACGTACGCACGTATGGTGACATGTTATTCAAAGGGTGGATAGAATACTGAATATGGTTGTACCATACTTATAATAACATCATAGTATATGTGAGATACTGGAGTTATTATTTTAGAATGGTAAGAACAAAGGAAGAAGAAGTGGAAGAAGAAATGAACTTAGAAAAGGGTGGTGAAATCATTACCTCTTCTTCGGGTTCTTCCTTTTGATTTGATCAAAAGGGCTCCTTAGGTTGGCTTTCTGATCAAAATAAGGCCTCTAGGTTGTAGTGAGGGATGTTGGGAGAGTATTTGGGCAGAGTTTGGCCGAACCAAAAGGCTTTGAAGGTGTGAAGAAATGAGAAGGAGGAGTGCCCTTTTTATAAGAGGGGTGAGGGGCACCTTTGGAAAAGCTAGATATATTAATTTATAATAAATTCATATTCGGTTTCTAATGGATCCAAAGCTTATTATTCAAAAGTTAAGGTGGGGATAGGTCGAAAACCACTCAACCAATAGAGTTTAGACAGGTTTGGGTACTTATATTAACCTTATCTTTAAGTATTAACTCTAAGTTAATTAGTTTCACTTTTACAATGTCTCTTTGTATTTTTATATAATATGGTTAATAAACTTACTATATACATCCAAGCGACCCCCAAGTGGTCCATTAATGATTAACCTATCATAATATAAGTCTCTTGGCCGAACCTTAGATTTTTAGGAATTTAATATCAATTAATAATATAATATTTGTTTTAAGAACTCTTTTATGTCAATTTTGACACTATTCAATAGTTGATTTTTGTGAAACTCATAACAGATTGATTACTTCGAAAAAAGTCCATTATATCAATCCTAATATATCATATTAGCCTATAAAATTAGTTTAATTCATTAAAAGTTTCATATTATATTTATTTGGGTATTTATAATATCAATTATTTTAATTTTTCACTATTATAGTAATTACTGCATCATCATTGTGTCATAAATAAAATAAATTATTTAATGTCTAAAAATTATAAATAAAATATCATTATGTAGGAAATCTTTTTAGCTTTCTAATGTATATTTATAATCTAAAATAAAACATATATAACCCTATGTAAAAATTGTTGTTCTAAAAGATATATTCTTGTGTCATTTTTGTATTCATTTTAACTAAATTAAAATAAAGTGTCATTATCACTTACAAGTGGATCCATGGGGTCCCAAAATTGACACAAAGATGCCCATGGTCGACCATCTATCAACCAATAGGGTTAAGACACGTTTTTAGGGTAATTTAGTATTATTATAATATTATTTTTTTAACCCTTATTTACCGGATTTACCCTTAACCATGGTAAATAAAATATTTACCGCAATAATTATTCAAAATGTCTAAAAATAAAAGTTACCTATTTACACAATTTGAACATCCTGATTCCAAATATGGAATCCATTTTCCTAAATTCAAAACACAGAAGTGGCAGAAATTAATTTAAAATTAATTCCCGCTGTCAAAACAAAAAAAGTGTTTTTAAGAGATAATAACTATCAAAAGATTGACACTTGTTTATGTTCGGTTTAATTGTAAAATTATGTCCAATGACCAACATTATATTAAATGGTAAAAATATATTCTAAATATACTTTAAAACTACTAAAATTCATAATTTATCACTATTAATTATTTTGATTAAAAAAGTTGTTTTTAATTAAAATTTAGTAATTTTCACTATTCATCAAAATATGAAAGTTATCCGAAAAGTACCAAAATTTCACCTTAGGATAAATTTGATATTCCGAGTCCAAAAATGAAGTCCATTTTCAAATATAAAATATATATAATTTCAAAAATTAGGTATTACTATTCACAACGGCTAGTTTAATTAGTTGTGGTGTGTGTTAGAACTCGAGGTTGCGTACAACACACGCTATTGCATTATTCAAAGGGAAACGTACCATAGAAGCTTGGGGTGTTACATTCTATGACCAGTAATAGTAATAAATGCATGTGAGTTTGAACCAAAGGCCATTTACATCATCCATGACTCAAAAATGATGTAGAAATTAATGTTTTTGAATTTATTGTGAATTATCGGATTTTACTATTCAAAAATATTCAAGTATTTTTGAAAAATCACAAAAAAATAACCCTAACCATTTTTCGACGTTTATAATCCAAAAATGATGTCCATTTTTCAAAAATAATTTTCCAAAAATGAATAATTTAATATTTCATTAAAATAATAATTTATTATTAAAACCCCAATTTTAAAACATTCGTTTACTTATTCTAAAAATATAGGTACATCATAATTTTATATGAATATTATTTTTATACTATCATAGGTATGGTTACTATTCATTTGGGTATATCTCAATTCATAAAGGTATGATAATATTCATAACAGTAGGTAACTATTCACCAAAAATTATGTTTTTCTTATCAGACTCCATATAACTTACTAACTGCAACCATGTATGTCATATATTTGAAATTCCCAACACAGATGTGAAAAACATATGTTTAAAGGTCACATAGCCCTTAGTAGTTCATTATATTGTGTTTTCATGTAATTTTATGACATATTTATAAGAATGTAATTTCCATTTATAAAACATTAGGTAGTTACATCAATTTTATATCTTGGATTCCTATCTTATTTCAAAAGTTAATAAAGATATGATTTTGAAAAAAAATGTAGTTGATTTTATATTCACATGGCACACATTTATGTTGATGTGTCATTATTGAAATTCTTTTCGTATGTTTTCATATAAAAAATTGTATTTTTGGTCAACATATCATATTGTAAATGGTTTTGTAATACTAATTAGGATGAGTTACTAAACATTTTATCAAATTTAATCTTATTATTCACTTTGTGAGGTTCAATAAGTTTTTTTGAACATGTTAGGTAAATTTAACTAATTTCAACAATGATATGCCTATCAAAGAGTTCCTCACATCATGACGAAACTTATGATCTATGTTGAGTTTTTACACATTTTTATAGGGAGATGGGATTAATATAATCACACAAAATGGAACATAGATGAATGCCTCATATAGATATTTGTATGAAGTTAATGTATATGATACAAAGATGTTTTCACACAATGTAACATGATAGAAAATTCAAAATATCATTGGAAAAAAATATACAATATAACTAGATGGGTTGGGCCCACTATTACTAGATGGAGGACAACAAAAATTATGAGGCACTATGTTTGTATGCTTTTGGACAAAGTGAATGAATTTTAATTTTTGAGTTTTTTGAGGCTATAAAGAGAATCATTTGTGTTAGTACAACATTAATGTTGAATGCTTTGATGTACATATTCAATGAAGCACAATGTTCAGTGAAGGGTAGTTATCCTTGATGACTCCATTAATAGTTTTCGATGATTTGATGATATGTAAAAGGTCCATCAGATGTATGAAAATCAAATAAAAAATCTTAATGTCATAGGTTTCATTATTTTAATATATATTTACTAGATTTATTTCATCAATAAAAAATATATATGATGTTTATGTTGATGCTGGATAGACCAGATAGGTTCTTGTTAACTCATTAAACAAAACATATTAGACTAATATTTTGTAAATCCATCTATTAGAGGAATAATTTTATGAACAATATTCAGATATAATGTGAGTTCATAGCATAGAGTCAATTGGTATATGATAATAGTAGATATGTGGATAACTATAAAAAATTAGTGGATATTCTATAATGTTTTTAGAAAAACATTTGATTTGGAATGTTTTGTGAAGCATTACAAAAACATGGAAAAATTCCTCATAATGATGATGATGTATGTTATGGTAAAAAGATTCCAAAATTTCCGTTGATACAAAATTTGAAAGATATTTGTTCACAATAAGATTAAGAGAGTTCATATATGGTTGTGAATGAAATAAATTTCATGAAGAATAATAAAAATTCTTAAATATTTTATAAGTATCCAGAGTAAGTTATTTGAGTATGAGGACTGAAATATTATTTATCATCAAGCAGATAAAATTAATTTTACTTCCCACCTTTTCTCTTGTAAGTTCACCTATAAAAATTGGTTTATGTTCAATATGGGTGTAAAAAAAATTCATTGTTCATACATGCTTGATGAGGAAAAGTTCTGAATATTTTATTTTATAACTATGTTAAGATTTGGTTGATGAAATTTATATAGAATAGGTTCACTGAGAAGTGTTAATAGATATAGGTGGGGATCAGAGAAACCAGTCAGTGATGTAGATCAAAAATACCAAATATATACTGAACCAGATATATTTTCTAAATACATTATGATGTTAAATTTTATTGTTCATTAGATAGAAAATAGAAATAATATATAGTTTTTGAGGCACACTGGATGGATTAAAATGGATAAAGATAAATGTTTTAATAGGTAGAGATACTAAAAAAATATTTGAATGACTTTTTGTGATGATATTTTATTAAGATGATAATAATTTTTTTTTCTTTTTTCAATCTAGTATTGTATAAAAAACATTTAAACTGATGGAAGTTAATTTATTATTATTTATCATGATATAAAAGTAGGCAAACTGTAGATTTTTCATGTTTTATTCACTTCAAAGAATATGTGATTTCCATAGACCAATGTGATTCTCCATGTTAAGGATGTACATTCACACACAGAGTCTGAAACATGTAAATCTTATTTTCCTTTCATAAAATTATTATCATTTCAAACTTAACAGGTTTTTATATAAATTTTATAATGATAAAACTTATAACAATTTATGTGGTTAAATTTTTATGAAATAAAAATTAGAAAAAATTACTATTGATTCACCCCATTCTAAATGATTTTCAATATGCTATGGAAATTCATGTTGTTTCAGATCCAATTTCACTTATTTCATCATTATTATGGATAACCTCATCTTCATTAAAAGTAGAGTTATTCCATCATTCATTGGAAAAAAATATCACGGTTAGAAAAATAAAAAATATACCCAATATTCTCTCACTTGTGTTGAGGGTAATTGATATAGGCAAATATGGGTTTTCCCACATTTAGAAAGATTCTCCTTTGAGATTCCCTAAAAATTGAAATTTTTATGTAGATGATGATTCTAGAAATTCTATTCAAATGATTTCATTAAATAAATTATGAAATTCATGGGTATCAATATATCTAACTAAAATTGTTAAAAACATGAATGTATCTTCATGGGAAATATCAATGTAAATAATGAAAAAAGATACATTGAGAAGAAACATTCATGATATGAGAATCATATAAGATAAAACTACTTATGTTTACATCAGCTGATAAACTAAAGATAATATAGAAATCATTTAATTATGATATTGTTGGGTAAAATCCCTCAAGGTAAAATTGTAGCAATTTTTGGGTTGATTGTGTTTGTTAACCAAGATGGTTTCCATGGTGAACTGTCATGTTCCAATGATCTTGATGTAAACCCATGTTGAAAATGAACCTCTAAAATGGAAATAATGACATGGAGCAGCTATATAATGAACAAAAAAAGGTTGAAAATGCATAAATTTCATCAAAATATGGAAGAGGCATAAATTTCAAAATGATGAACTTCATTAAGAGGATTTAACAAAGGATTAAAGAATGCTGGTAGATATGTCTAAAATTACGAAGATCATTTTGAATGGTATGGGTAAAGTGAATTTCAAGTGGTCATCATGATGTCCAAAAGGGTTTTGTGGGAGGCATTGTCATTACAATGAGTTTCGCGAAGGAAAATTGCCGAAGAGATTTTCGAAATAGAATGATTTTTGGTGGACATTTCGGAGCATTGTGAAATCGGATAACATGGTGCTAACATTGTGTATAAATTTATCAAGTATGTGGAATCACCTATAAATTGACCTAAACCCCCTTGAAAATAGTAGAGATTTTTTATGAAAAACATATTGCTCTCTAATTCTGAAGGAGATTCACATTGAAAGTGAGCTTCTCAAAAGTAAGAAGCTTTATGATGGATAATTGACATTTCATAATGATGTTTACTTAGAGAAGGCTATGTTATGATTTGTGAAAAGGAATGATCTTCATGAATGGTTGTTTGAGATTTTCAAAATAGTGAGCTTCACGAAAATATGTGTACATCAACATGGATGGTTTAGGCTTTATTAAATTGGGAGCTTCCCA
Source organism: Viscum album (assembly GCA_963277665.1). Classification (NCBI taxonomy): domain Eukaryota; kingdom Viridiplantae; phylum Streptophyta; class Magnoliopsida; order Santalales; family Viscaceae; genus Viscum; species Viscum album. The sequence goes on from OY728132.1 coordinate 922,259,249, forward strand.
AAGGTCGGAACATTACCTAAGTAATTCCAAGTGAATCACCTAGTGTTTAATGGAAAAAGGGTTTTTCATCAGTGGATGAAAATTGAACTTCAATACAGCAACTACATACTATAAATGATGAATTCAACAGTTACAAATAAGAGACCTACAAGTATATAAACTATGGGTGAATCTTTTGAAAAAGTAGTGAGTTTAATTTAGTTTAGAGACTAGTGAGATTTCAAATTGTGATTGGTTTTATACATGGAGGGATAGTGAGTCAACTCAAAACTTGTAAAAAATAGTGCATTTATAGTTGGTTTGGTACATTGGAACATTGTTAGTGTATACTCTTTGGATGTATCCCAGTGTGGGTGAACCATGTAAAATTGTTGTGTCATGCTCATTATTTATCATTTGTTTATACTGGAAAATGGGAAGGAGAGATAAGATATTTTTTTCTAACAATGCAACAAGATCACAAGGGTATTTTTTTAATAATTCATATACAGATTCACCCCCTCTAATGGTGTCTTGACTATTGGACCTAAAAATCGTGATTAGAGGGAAAGCTTCATATTTGTGTTTATCTCTCTCAATGGACTTCACCAATCATAAATGGATTCTGATCCTTGATGGGAACAATATTAAGCTATGGAAGAATCAGATTCAACAATACATCTGATCTTTGGGAATATATGTGTTTATAGTAGTGATGCATTGTATCTTAGCCGACATCAATAGTGGTGCACTATTAGAAGCTGAAAGAAAGGAACCAGATGTAGATGATAAGGGAATTAATTCTTTTGCAGGAGCCCTATCCAACGATATCTACACAATGATGACGTTAGTAAATACATAATATTCTACCTGGGATGATCTATTAAATATATATTATGGAGATAGAAATTTCAGAGATGAAAAGATTCATATTTTTTGGAATGAGTATGTAGATCTGAGAATTAACCTGAATTATTTGGTTGATGCATTATTTAATAGGGTAAATGTTGTAGTGGAACACATGAGAGGTATTGGAGATTTCATTGATTATATAAATAACATGAAGCATATGGTGAGGAAACTTCCACCTCCAATCAATCTGAATGTTTTAGTTTTGGGTGATAATGACCTGAAAGGGATAATATTGGATAACCTGCACTACACCCTTGTAGCATATGAAATGAGAAATGATGATGACGATGCTATGGAAAAGGGGAAATCTAAAGAGGTGGGATTCATGGCCATGAAAAATTTCACAATTGAATATTTTCATGAATAAGAAAAGACAGATGAGGTAATGTCATTCATTTCCTCAAATCATCAAAGAGGCAAAGGAAAGTACAAAGGGAAACATGAAATCTCATTATTTATGTGTGTAAAGGTTGTAAGTATTTCTGAAAGGTTCCCAATAAATTCTAAGAAGTTGATACAGATGAATTCATATTTCCAAGAATAATTATTCAACCTTGTAAAACTAAATAAAATGTTCAATAGAAATTTTATTAAGAAAAATAAACATCATTCAATAGAATGTTACAGTTTAGTTGAGTATGTGGTTGAAGAGATTGAATACATAGTTAAATGGAAGGAACATGGAAAAAATTATATGGTGGTAGTGGTTGGTAGTTCTCCTAAAAATGATGATACTGATGCCAACGAATAATAAGAATAAGAAGATAAAGGAAGAGTCTATATGGAAGCTGAAATAGAAACATCTATAGAGGAGATAGAATTTTGGAGAGAAAAAACGATGAAATCCAACAAATTTGTACGTGATTCCAAACTCTTTATAAAACAATTTGAAGAAGAAAATTCTAAGATGGTAAAAGAAATTGAAGAAACATAAGCCTTCTGGGCCATTGATCTTAGAAAATGTGGATGGACATAATATAAAGGTTGAATAATAGAAGATGGAGATCGATGGATTGAATAACATAGTAAAAAATAAAATCAAGCATATCGAAGAACATGAATAAATATGTCCTCGGTCTGAAGAAAAAGGCTAACGATCATGATAAACTATTGACTCCCAGTATGACACCGACAAAGAAGATCACTCAAAAGATAGAAAAGTTGGTTGTAATGAATAGTTCTCCAGTACAAAAAAAGAATCATCCATGTTTAGATGTTGAGATTGATGTGGGGCCTAACCAAATACAAAAAAGATCTGAAAGTTGAAGTCATCCCACAAGAACCCATGGGACAACTAGCAGTGCCAAAGTGACATGTTGGAATGATCCCTATATCACATGTTATTTTTTTGGAAAGATGGTTCATTAATAGAATGTCTATTCTATAGCCAAGAGATATCGAAGGGAACATGAAAAATATCGACATCCAAACATAGCTCAATATTATAGAACATCATTTGTGTGACTATGTTTTTGGTGTGGAGGTTTTGAGGATATTTCTGGATATTGTACGTCAAGAATGCAGAAGAATGTTCCATAGAAGAACCCAAGCAGTTGCAAACAACAAATCAAAGAGTCAAAAAGTGAGCTGAAAATAACAAATCAATTTTCAGTAATGTAGGATGATGTTACACCACCACACATTGAGGAAGATTACGATTTACAATCTATTCTGAGTATAATGTCAAAAACATGGATCACATCGAAGAGAGATGAGAAAGCAGTGGTTGTAAAAATTTCATTAAAACATCAGACTGATATGCTGTATGGATCCTAGATTGTAGTTTCACATCTCAGATGGAAGGTAATAAGTATCTTCTTATAGGCATAAATTATTACAAAGAAGTTGTCATGTTTAAAAATGATGAGGGCCTAAGGATTATGGGATCAGGATCAGCGAAGATTTAGGGAAAAGAAATGAGATGTGAGGATGTCTTCATTACAGAAAGTCTCAATCACCATTTTCTTAGCATCAGTCAACAATGTGACTTATGGTACTCTATAATATTTAATTAAAATACGTGTTTCATAAAAGGATGATATGCTTCTATTTTCATAAATGGAAAAAAGAAAAATTGGAAATCTCTACCTGTTATGTGGAGAAGATGATATGTGCTTTTTTTTATAGATAATGAAAACAAGATGTGGCATAAATTATTAGGCCATCTATGAGAACAATCCATAGAATATCTGGTGAAGTGTGATGAAACTAGAGACCTCCCTACACTATCATGTGATCGTACACATATGTGTAATTCTAGAAAAAAGGGAAGATCATCAAAAATACATACAAAGTAATGGAAAAGAAGTCAACAACAGTGCCTGAGTTAGTTCATGCTGATGATTGTGGACCAATATCACAAATATCCATTGAATGGAAGAGATATGATGGTTTTTTCAGTGAGGACTACCATGGAATGTCATTGTTATTTTTCATTTACCATATGTACAATGTGTTTAGTTGCAAACAATAGTATTGTAGGGAATCTGACAGGATTCATCAGAATAAAATAATGATCTTTTGTACTAAAAATAGTATGTAATTCAGAAAATGTAAAGTGGAGAACTGTCTCAAGAAATATGGGATAAGGAATCAAGTTTGTATAGTGAGAACACCTCAATAAAATGGAGTGTTTGAAAGGAGAAACTAGATAATAAAAAACATGTACATGACAATAATTATTGAAAAATACCAACAAAAGACATTTTGGAATAGGGCATTATTGATATCGGTCTACATTTCTAACATGGATCTGTAATGTCCACTATAAAGAAAGACTCTATATGAGAAGTGGTATGAAATAAAGCCAACAGATAAATACTTTCAAATATTTAGAATTAAGTGCTTTATTGGAAACAGTGAAAAACAAAGGAAATTTGAGTTATATAGAGATGAGTGGATATTGAACGGATACTTAGGAAAAAAAGCATATAAATTATTAAATGAGAGGGTAGGAAAAGTAGTTGAGAGAAACGATATCACTATTGTAGATTGTGATGAGATCAGTCAATAACACGGTGAAAAATGTATTTATTTATGTGATGTGGAGGGAAGAATCATACATGGAGTAGATGTGGAAGATGTTGATTCATAAGAAGACACAAATAATGAGTAGGAGGAAGTAAAATATGTATCTACACAGAATCCAAATACTTGAGCTGAGATTTTCAGAAAAAATATCATTGATGATCAGAAAATTCCAGTTTAGAATTTAATAATGAATTCACTACAGCAGACATATTTATATTCTCAAATAAGGAAGCAATGCTTTGCTGATGTTGCTAATGATTAAAATAGGGTTTAGGTTATGATTGAAGGGATGGAGTTGATTGAGAAGAATCAGATGTGGGATACTGTTTCAAGGCCAACAGATATGAACTTCATTTGGACTAAATGGGTCTTTCACAAATAGATGAATTAATATGGCATAGTGATTCGAAATAAATCATGACTAGTGTGCAAAGACTACTCCCAGATATAGTGTATTAATGTTGATGAGATATTTTCACCTATTGTATGGATGGAAACAATCAGATTATTCATGAAATATGTTTGTGGAATGAATTTTAAAGGTTTTCTGGATGGATGTCAAATACCAATTTTTAAATGGAGTTCTTTAAGAAGAAGATAATATTTACAATCCAAATGGTTGTCTAATTCATGAAGTTGAGATCATAGTATTTCTGTTGATGAATTAACTCTATGGTTTAAAATAAGAACCAAGAGAATAGTACTCAAGGATTGATCCATATTTGAAAAAAATTGTCTTTCATCATAGTGGAGTTGGTTAATATATTTATTTCAAAAACAATGGTAATAAAAGAATGATGGTTCTGGTTATGTCATAGAAATAATATTTTGTGATCCAGACGAACTTTAGTGCAGACAGTTGTCCGAATTCATGAATGTGAGTTCAATATGTCAATGATTGGTGAGCTAATGTTTTCCTTGGTTTACAGGTGACACAAGGAAGGAATGAAACTTTCATTTCTAAATCCAAATATTCCAATGTGATTCTGAGATGATTTTAATGGAAAATTCCAATGGGATGATGGCACTAGTTGTTACTCAGATTAAACAATCAGATGATACTGATAGAATGCTAGTTAATATCATAGAATATAGGAAGATTATTGGAAGTTTACTATACATTATAGCATCAAGACCTCATATTGTTTCTCAACATGCTATGAAATGTTATATCAAAGCAATCCCAAGGAACCCCATATGATTATAGTGAAAATATTATTACATTATATCAATGAAACTGTGGATATTTTTTTTATGTATACTGAAAAATATCAACCACATCTATTGGGGTATACAGATATTGATTGGGATGGATCACTATATGACATAAAATTCATTAAAGGAGGTTATTTCTACCATTATGGTTTGTGAATATCATGTCTATGAAAGAATCTAGATTACATTTCATTTAGTACACCATAAGATGATTAATTAGTCTCCCCTCAAGCGCTAACACAATTATTTTGGATGAACAAGCGCTTTGATGATATGGGAGTTCAAGTTAAGTCTCTGATCAAAATTTTGTGTGATAATTCAAGTGCTATCAATATTAGAAAAAAGCTAGTCCATAAGTAATGAACAATGTACATTGATATCAAATAACATTTTAACATGGAGAAGGTGGAACAAGGGATTGGGATGTTGAATTATGTCCCTATAGAGCTACATGTTTAGGAAATTTTGACTATAACCTTACCAAATGAGGCAATTTAGATGCATTAGCTGGACCGAGGAGTCTATTAAACTCCCCGCACATGAAAATGTGGTGATTTGTGATCTCTACTCTATTACAGACTATTGAGGAGTGTCATTTGGGTGTGTTGTCAAAGGCAGAGAAATAGTGGATCCCTAAGGTGGAGAAAATGTTGCTAAAAAAGGGGGAAAATACCTTATTCAAGACTAAAGGAGAAGTTGACATGTGGATTATTGAGATTGTGGGAGGAATGTGATAGGGGGAGTTTATTAACTATAACAATGCTAGAAGTGATTGATCAAAGATGTGATATAATGACAACTGAGGTTCATGATGATAGTCGAAGAGTGGTATTGAAATGGTATCAATATTTTGTGTCAATAATTAAGTGACCCATTGATGAAAATTTCATATTACTATTGTTTCTCATGCAGATAATTTCTCTTGTGCGCTTAGATTATGTGATGAGTGAATCTTTGGTCGCTATATGAACTACAAGAGGAAAATGATGGTAGAATATGGAAGGACACTCTGTTAAGTATTAAAGTGCTGATAATCATTATTAGAACAGTTGTCAACATAACAAAAGGGGGTTATTTTTAGGAAAAATCCACCAAGGTAACAATGCAACATTTTTGTGTTGGTTGTGTTTATTGAAAAATTAGTTCTCATAGTGAACTATTTAGTTATAGAGATCATGATGAAAACACATGTTGATAAAGAGTAAGGAAAAATGAGTGGAAGATCTGGAGGTGTTAAAAAAATAAATGATACAATGTGGTGTTTTATTCTATTATTTCCCAAATTTTTTGGAGTCCAAAACATGAAGTTTGGTGAGAATAATGAAAATTTTATTTCCATTAATATCTCATCAAAATATAGAAAATGCATGACTTTCATTAATATGGGATTTATTTAGTGGAATCTACTTTAAATAGTCCTCAACCCCCTTGATAAGTGTAGATAGATTTTATGAAAAACATATAGCTCTTGATTTATGATGTAGGTTCATAGAGACAATGTGTATCAAAAATTTAAGGTTCTTTGTGGTTTATAATCAAGATTCATGATATAAGTGTACTTCCTGAAGTCTATGTTGAGATATGAGAAATAGTTATCTTCAAAAAAAGATTTGTACTTCATGAAGGCTAGGTTGAGCTATGTGAAATAGTGAGCTTCACGAAAACTGTTGTACTTATTGAAGGATTATTTAATAATCCCAACAATGGGAGATTAAAAAAGAAATGAAATTTTCATAATTATCTCCATGGGTATTTCTAGGTGTTCAGTGGAAAAAATAGTATTCATTAGTTGAAGAAAATTGGAATTCAACAGAGTATCTACATACATTGATTGATGCATTCATTGGTGATAATTAAGTGACCTATAAGTCTTTAAAATCGGTGTGGATCATCTAAAAAAAGTAGTGATATCACTTTAGTTGAAACAGAAGTGAGTATTAAAATTGGGATTGGTTGTAAACCAGGACGGAAAGTGAATCCACTCCAAACACGTAAACATATGTGCGCTTATTGTGGATATGTTACATCAGCACATCGTTAGTGTATGCTACAAGGATTTAGTCCAAGGAGGGTAAACCATGTAAAATTTATATTTATGGTTCATTCTATACATTTTTTAATAATCTACAATAGTGTGGAGAGGGAAGAGAGTTTTCTCTAACAATGAAATAAGAAAAAGGGGTATTTATTTAAATCTTTCATACCTTGATTCACTCCCCCTCTAAGGGAATCGTACCTATTGCTCCAAAAAGATATTACATTGAGTACTCTATCATTTTCATGAAGCTTCTATAAAACATTCCATAAAGTACTAATACATAAAATTATTCCTTATAGTATAAAAATTATTTATCATTTAATGACTTAAATAAACTTATTGTTTCATGTTAGATAATAAAATATCCAGCATTCAAAAAGTATATCAATGATGAAATTGATTCTCAAGCTATGAGATATATCAAAATCTAAGATACTGGTCATATGATTATTTACCTTATTAATTAAAAAAATATTAATGATTAAGATATGAATGAAAAATTATTTCTTTTATATCTAAAAATTATCATTTATATATAAAAAAATAAAGGGGAAAGGTTGCACTAAAAAATTTTTAGTGTGGAAAAACTAAGAGTTTTGTGGTGAATTGTCATAAGAAGAGTGTAAGAGAATATAAAAATAATTCTGTTGAAAATAATAGGTATTATAGGAAGATAAAAACACCCAAAGAAAATAATAAATCTTATGTGAGTAATAATAATTTCATCAGATTAAAATATAGAATTATGTTTGGTATGAATGAGGAATAAGACTCTACTTTTAATAGTTCTTCAAAATGATAAAATACAATGATGTTCATAACAAACTTATAATTTATGGTAGAAAAGAATATTCCTATAAATTTGAATAATAATAAGGTGGAGAAAAATATATAGTACATTTTCTAAGATAGGGTCTTGTGGAGTTCCTTGAGAAAAATATATAACAATAGAAAGAAATTAAAAACATGAAGAAATTAGTTGATAAATTGAATATTGGAAATAAAAATATCTGTAGAAAATAATTTGTTTACATTAAAGAGATTAGGAACCAGAAACACAATTTTATTAAACTAAAAATGTGGGGGGATGTCATATTATGAAAAGTGCATCTATTGTAGATGAATTTTTCAATACTCAGTTCATATTTCATGAGGTTGAAATTACGTTAAAATACATGAGTTAGAGTCATTACAAGGATTCTACTATAATGGATAAAACATCTCATGTTCTACATAAATCTCATTCTAGCAATAAGCTAGAATCTACACCCACTAAATAATAATGTTCATCTAATTTTACTAACTATGCATGTATTAGGAATTTTTTTTGAATATATAGATTTATAAAGGAAATGAAAATCAAATTACACCAATAAAATTAAAAAATAACCAATATATGAATGATTTAACCCAATGAATGAAATAAATATTGAAATATGTTATGAGACTCATTAATATGGGATTCATTTTGTGGAATCTACTTTAAATAGTCCTCAACCCCCTTGATAAGTGTAAGTAGATTTTATGAAAAACATATAGCTCTTGAGTTACGATGTAGGTTCATAGAGACAATGTGTTTCACAAATTTAAGGTTCATTGTGGTTGATAATTAAGCTTCGTCATATAAGTTTACTTCCTGAAGGCTATGTTGAGATATGAGAAATAGTCATCTTCAAAAAAAGATTTGTACTTTGTGAAGGCTAGGTTGAGCTATGTGAAATAGTGAGATTCACGAAAACTGGTGTACTTTGTGAAGGATTCTTTAAGATTCTCAACAATGGGAGCTTCAAAAAGCAATGAAATTTTCATAAGTATCTCCATGGGTATTTTTAAGTGTTCAGTGGAAAAAATTGTATTCATTAGTGGTCGAAAATTGGAATTCAACAGAGTATCTACATACATTGAGTGATACATTCATTAGTGATAATTAAGTGACCTACAAGTCTTTAAAATCGTTGTGGATCTTCTAAAAAAAGTAGTGATATCACATTAGTTGAAACGGAAGTGAGTATTAAAATTGGGATTGGTTGTAAACCAAGAGGTTAAGTGATTCCACTCCAAACACGTAAACATATGTGCTCTTATTGTGGATATGATACATCTACACATCGTTAGTGTATGCTACATGGATGTAGTCCAAGGAGGGTATCCCATGTAAAATTTATGTGTCTGGTTCATTCTATACATTTTTTAATAATCTACAATAGTATGGAGAGGGAAGAGAGTTTTCTCTAACAATGAAACAAGAAAAAGGGGTATTTATTTAAATCATTCATACTGTGATTCACTCCCCCTCTAGGAGAATCGTACCTATTTCTCCAAAAAGTTATTACATTGAGTACTATATCATTGTCACGAAGCTTCTATAAATAATTCCATAAAGTACTAATACAAAAAATTATTCCTTATAGTATAAAAATTATTTATCATTTAATGACTTAAATAAACGTATTGTTTCATGTTAGATAATCAAATATCCATCATTCAAAAAGCATATCAATGATGAAATTGATTCTGAAGCTATGAGATATATCAAAATCTAAGATACTGGTCATATGATTATTTACCTTATTAATTAAAAAAATGAATGATTAAGATATGAATGAAAAATTATTTCATTTATATCTAAAAATTATCATTTACATATAGGAAAATAAAGGGGAAAGGTAGCACTATATTTTTTTAGTTTGGAAAAACTAAGAGTTTTGAGGAGAATTGTCATAAGAAGAGTTTAAGATAATATAAAAAAAATTGATGAAAATAATAGTTATTATAGGAGGATAAAAACACCCAAGGAAAATAATAAATCCTCTTTGAGTAATAATAATTTCATTAGATTCAAATATAGAATTATGTTTGGTATGAATGATGAATAAGACTCTACTTTCAATAGTTCTTCAAAATTATAAAATACAATGATGTTCATAAAAACCTTATAATTTATGGTAGAAAAGAATATTCCTACAAATTTGAATATTAATAAGGTGAAGAAAAATATATAGTACATTTTCTAAGATAGGGTCTTGTGGAGTGCCTTAAGAAAAATATATAACAATAGAAAGAAATTAAAACCATGAAGAAAGTAGTTGATAAATTAAATATTGGAAATAGAAATATTTGTAGAAAATAATTTGTTTACATTAAGGAGATTAGGAACCAAAAACACAATTTTATTGAACTAAATATGTGGGGGGATGTCATATTATGAAAATTAAATCTATTGTAGATGAGTTTTGAAATACTCAGTTCATATTTCCTGAGGTTGAAAGTACTTTAAAATACATGAGTTAGAATCATTGCAAGGCTTCTACTATAATTGATAAAACATCTCATGTTCTACACAAATCTCATTCTAGGAATAATCTAGAATCTACACCCACAAAATAATAATGTTCATATAATTTTACTAACTATGCATGTAATAGGAATAATTTTTTGAATATATAGATTTATAAAGGAAATGAAAAACAAATTACACCAATAAAATTAAAAAATAACCAATATATGAACGATTTCACCCAATGAATGGAATAAATATTGAAATATGTTATGAGACTCATTACAGTTTCTATATGGAAGGACCCTACCTCTATAAAGAACCATGATTAAATGTATATTATTGGATTTCTAGTTTATAAAATCTTAGAGAATTCAATTTTTCCACCAAAAACCCCACTTTCTATAAATAGAAATAAAGTGTTTTAGAGAAATACTAGAATAAATAGATCATATTTTATATGTTGTAGGAAGAACCAAATTATGGATCCCTAGTCGATAGAAAGTCACCATAGAAAAAAATGACTTGATTTGAATTAGATATTTTATGGAATATGTGGAAATCTAGATCACTTTACTGAAGAATGTGTAATAAATCATGTTGGTAATTTTTTTTGTTATAGAAAATAAATTGAGGATACAAATAAATAAGATTAGGAAAGTATTTTTATTGGTTAGATGGTTATGAGTGATAGGAAAACGAATAGTCCTTGGATTATTTAAAGTGGTTATTCCTAAAAATTGATAGTTTTTATAATTATCCTAAATGATATTAATGAACTTGAAGGTAGGGTAGTAACATTCAAAAATTATTATTCCTTACAAATCGACAAAATAAATATTGTAGAGATTGAAGATCAAAAAATAAAAAAATATTATTTTTTATGTTGATGGGATGAATAAATACATGTTATGTTTTAAAAAAATTTGTGATAATGATAAATATGTTATATTTAGGAAATATTTTTCTCATCATAAGGATCAAAGAGGGAAAATTTGTTTCTAAGAGAGAAATAAACCTCAAGAATTGTTCCCAAATGAGATATCATTATAACTCATTGTACATAAGTGCTGAGGATGAAGATAAGTTGTGTCACAGAATACATGTACATCTTGGACCAAAATGTATGACCAAACATTATATGGAATATATTTTATGAAGCCTACAACGATTGAAGAGTAGGGTACGTGTTTGTTGTATAATAATTAGAAAAGATAATATGGTTAATAATAAACAAAAGACGGTTAAAATACAATCTTCTGGACCTCATAATATCATACATTCTAATATTTGTGGTATGCAAAGACATCAATAAACAAAAGAAAATTTTAATTTATCCCTTTAATTGATCAATTTACTCAAATGATCATCATAATGTTCATGAGACATAATTCCTTGGTTATTGATGTGTTCATTAGTTTTTGAATGGATGTTAATAATGAAATAGTATTTTTCATATTGAAGCTAAAAATAAAAAATAAATAAAGTATATATTTAATGATTATGAGTCATATTAGTGGAAGCATGGAATCAAACATCATTAATGTTCTCCGTACACTCCTAAGAAAAATGGAATGATAAAAAATAGTGTTTCTGATGAAATGGGAAGATGTATGATTTCCAAAAAAACGTTCCATATTCTTTATGAAATAATCTCTAAATAAGGGTTTTCAAGTAAAAAATAGATATTTTTTGTTATTGGAATAAAAAATCTAACCATTTGATATAAGATATAAAAATTGCACAATGGTCGAATAATTCAATGATTTTGGGAGTACCATATTGATTGGGATAAAAATGATCTTCATTGGAAGATTGATGAAAATATAGAAGAGTAATGATAATAGGATATTAATTCTATTTAATATGTTAATAAACGTCGAAATAAACAACCTTATATGTTAGTTTTTTTGTATGATCTGAAAGTTCATGACAATCCAACATTCTTAACAAAATTTATTAATGATGTTCAAAAAGACAGATCTATGACATCCTATATGGTTAATAATATAGAATATGAATGTGAGAAAAAATCATATAAATGATGATTTATATGGATCTTATTATGAAATAATTAAGAAAAAAAAGCAAAGCACATAAATTTTATTCAATGTGGAAACATGTTGAATCTAAGAAAATTATTTTAAATCAGATTGCTCTTGTTTACACCAATAATAAATTAAATTTATAGAATCAAGGATCACTTATCTCACAGGTGAAACCATAGTTCATTTCAAATAAGTCTATCATAATGAGTGATTAGATAATACATAAGCAATGTTATATCAAATTGTTAAAAATAAAAATGGGGATCTTTGTAACACCCTATGTTTTTGTGGACCATTTTTTTTAATGAAATATTTTTCATTGATTTCTTCTATTTCACTATCAATAATTCCCTTTACCTATAACCGACTTGTCATACATTACACACAACACCTATTTGGTGTACCGTACATGAAACACTGATGGATGTATGTCACACACAACACTATGTTTCTATGACACATAATTCTATTTTTATAATTATATAAATATGAAAATTAAAACCTATCTATTAAACACAGTAAAATGAATAGTAATAAATAATTTTTTAAAAAAATTCGATTTTTCTATTTTAATAAAATATATAGATAATGAAAAATATATATATATTTGATAATTTCTTTTTATGTATAAAATTAAAATTTTATCATATAAATTTCTTTCACGTCCTTCCATGAAACAAATAAAATACATTTTAGACACATAAAATATTAATTTGGTAAAATAAATATTGATTTCTAATTTAGATTTCCAAAATTTTCTTACTGTGAATTGATTGTAATTTTCCACGAAACATCATTTTTGGACGAATAGTGAAAATTAGAGAATTATAAAAGAAAACATATTTTTCATCTAATTTATTAACAGGTTTAAATTATATTTTATTTTTTTTAACAAAACTATTTATAACCTATTATTATCAATTAATTCAGTTTATTTTATTGTAACCAATTTTACATTGAAATTGGTTATAAAAACCTAGAAAACTTGTGATCTTTTTTACTTTAAAAACCCATATTGTCATCCTATCAGTATGACTAAATTTAAATTAATTTTAGGATATATTTTTATTATAATTTGGGAAAATTGATTACCTATTTGAAATAATAATATTTTATAATTTATAACAATTTCATCAATGTTTTTTTCTAAAATGAATAGCGAACAAAATTAAAATTAATTTAACAATTAAGGTAGAATTATTTTTAATAAGAGAATAAAACATAAAGATAAGGACCCAACTGACTTATCCACCTATACAACATCCATTGGATGGCCATGTGTTGATTCTATGTTACCTTTTCTCATATTTTTTCGATTAAGGGTTTACATGACATGTTAAAAACGTGGGTGTAACTCCTTTTCCAAATATTTTCAAGATTCTCACTCCTCTTCCATTATAGAAAGGCCTCCACTCCTCCGCTTCATTACATCAATAAAACATATTAGGACTGGACATTATATACCCAATCCAATTCCCAAAATCCATTTTTTCCTCCTTAATGCATCCATTTTTTTAAAAATCTACTCAAGTAATCCCTTTGGTGAAAAACAATAAAACACTACCCAAAAAAGAGGTAACAAACTCCCTCAAGCACCATTATTTTAATTCCATTATTGACCCCTATCCTTATATAATGTTTATATAAAATATTAGTATCTTAAATAAACTTAGATGATTTTATTCTAATTTCTAAACCATGAATTATATAAATCACCCTCTAATATGTAAGGAACATACTGTTTATGTGTTCGACGAAATAATATCTCAAAGAAAAATGATTGTTTTTCTTCTATTAGCACCTTTCATGGTGTGGATAGTGATGGAATCTCTATTTATATATAATATATATAAAATTTATTATGTATTTATGGTTATTTTTTTATTTTATGAAATATTTATTTATACGTTATAGAGACCCGTATCTTGACGTACATTGACATTACATTACATTTGCGGAATACTTAGTACATAACAAAAACACACACTAAAGGATCGTAATAGTTTAGTGTCTTTGGAAACTCGGAACGTAATCTTCTAATCGTGGTGAAAGTTCTTCAATATCTCCCATAAAGGTCATCCCTTTTTCTACCTAAAACCTTTCTTTATATCCTGGGGAAAAGAAAACATAAAAGGGTGAGCTCAAATGCTCAGTAAGGGTAAACAAAAGAAAAAAAAATCAATCACATCATATACATAGCTTTTGGAAATCTTAACCTGCAAAAGAGCTCATAATATCATAACATGGGATATATCATAGAAGTGAAATGTAATCCCAATAATCATAACATAAAACATGAAACTTTGTGGCATACACACATAATCATGGAAAATCATTTCTTGTTAGTCATGACTCATTGCCAAGACTATCTTAGTGGACAAAGTCCCTTTCTGAACCGAGTTCACTCCTCGTTTCAGTCCTGTATCACTGAACCGAAATAACCTTCCGTTCCAGCCCTGTCTATCTCATGAGATATAAAATCATTACCCAATGCATTGGAGGGAGATATAGGTCCCACCCATCTTATAATGAATCCTTTCTTATGTGTGCCACATAATCATAAAACATACATCATCGCATAACACATGTAACAAAAATGGGATTCTTGAAACATCATGACATCATAAATCATTTCATATAAGATAAAGGAATTCATAAACATAATTCCATCACAACATAGTCAAATCAATGTAAAAATATGGATAGAAACAGAACCCTTTATTATCTTAGATGGAAAATAATTTTGATAAAACACTTGAATTGAATTCTTGAGGAAAATATCCTTTCTTCTTCAAAATCAATTTCTTTTCACAAAACATCATGCAATTTTAAAAGAAAGAGATTTTATTGAAAATAGTCATGAAATCTTTTAGATGAAGCTTCATTAAAATAAGGCTTTATAAAACAGTAGAAATCCGTTCGTGCCGTATAAGTTAAAAAAAACATTCTTCGTACTTTTGTCGGAAACGTCAAAAAGTACCTCGTACGAAAAACGACACAAGATTCCTTTCATACGTATTACTAAAAACTCACCGAAGGGTAAAAATGGATTTAAACAATTTTAGGTGGATGGAAATAATATTACATATTGAGTAAACATGGATGTGGATGATAAAATACACCCCAGTAAATACTTACGAATAAACAATCTCGGATAAAAATGATTTACTTATTAAACTTTGATTTTAACTATTTTAACCCTTCTTTAAATAAATTAATAATAAATGTCCAAATCTAATCCAAGTGGGCCTAAATGGTCATATTTTATTCCTAAGTTTGTTTTTGGTCGAATTACACTTGTCCAATAGAATTAGGACATGTGTTAGGGTAATATTAATATCATATTTACCCTTAGTTACCCTATTTACTATTAACCGTGGTAAAAAAAAGTAAAAAGTTACTATTCACCAAAAAATTATTTTCATCTCATTGAACCACATTTTAGTCCTTGATATTAACCGTGTCTCTCGGATTTTCGAAATTCCATTCACAGAAGCGGTAAAATTAAGTTTTATGCAAAATTCAGTTTTTAACCTACCACTTAGTAGTTTCACTATTCATCAAAAATTGATGTTTTTCAGAACAATGCCAAAATTTCATCCCAAGCTATATTTCATATTCCGAATTCAAAAATGAAGTCTATTTTACCAAATTCATAACATAAAAGTTTCATTAATTAATTTTATAATTAAATCCCGCTGTTAAAACAAATAGCGTGTTTTTAAGAAACAATATCTATCAAAAGATTGACACTTGTTTATGTCTAGTTTAAATGTGAAATTACATCCAATGACCAACATTGTATTAAATTGTAAAAATATATTCTAAATATACTTTAAAACCACTTAAATTAATAATTTATCACTATTATTTATTTCGATTAAAAAAGTTGTTTTTAAATTAAAATTTAGTAATTTTCACTATTCATCATAATATGAAAGTTATCCGAAATGTACCAAAATTTCACCCCAATCTAATTTTGATATTACGAATCCAAAAATGAATTCCATTTTGAAAAATAAAATTTACAAAATTTCAAAAAGTGGTTATTACTATTCATAACGGCTAGTTTTAATAGTATCTTAATAGCATATCGTTGTTTAGCAAAACTTGGTGTTGCGTACAACACACGCTATCGTGGAAGGTCGCGATTGCGTGTAATGGAAGTAGAGTCAAGGATGCATATTGTGAAAGCTTCTTTTGTTGTAGCGTACAACACAAGACATTAATGAAATTAAAAAGAATATTTTTCATAAAATCTTGGGGCGTTACATTCTACCCCCCTTAAAATGAATTTCGCCCTCGAAATTCGTCGGGGTTATAAATGGTTTACTATTCAAAATTTTCTTTGATAGAAACCCACATCGTAAAAAGGAATACCAAAACATGGCTTTAAAAACTAAAGTATGAAATTTAACGATTACCCAAATAAACTAATCACTGGGTTTCCACATAGGTGAAAATATGGATATGGAAGAAAAATCTAACCATCATGTTCTGATGGAGAGTGGTAGAGAACATGGCTACGGAAAAGCCAGTTATCACAAATCCATAGATTTGTGATGATATAAGGTACCATCTGATTCATCAGGTATAAGATCACTAGGACAACATTTTTGGTTTTCAAGATCATTTCCCTAAAGTTGAAAATTTGCTTAGAATAAATACTTACTTTATTTTGGTACAATCTCACTGTTGTTCGTGCCTTGAACAATTTCCACTTCATCTCTTAAATAAATGAAGTTGAATTTTTTATTCGTGAAGTGTTAGCAGATCATGTGATAGAATGACAGGTCATTCCATCTGTCTCAAACAAAAGGTTAGCAAAACTTATATACATAAGTCGATCTATAGTGAGATTAATCATATATGGTTCCTAAAATGGACTTATACTTCATATATCATACTGCTTAATATAATAAAACTAGTTTCTACTAAACAGGGACTTCCTGTAGGCTAGTGGTAGGCGATAAAGGCCAGTCGCACTTCGGTTGTGGGTTCGATTCCTACAGCCTTGTCCGAAGCGATGGGCTGTCGCCCGTCCTGCAGGTTGTCCCTTTTTCTAAAACTACGTTACTATAACATCCCATCAATAATATCGAAAATCTTCTATCCTTAAACAATACTAACTTATGTCCAACATAATCCAGTCTAATCTTTAGGCTTATACATAATACTGCAGTCCACTCTCATAATATAGTGACAACGATTACCAGAGATTTAATACTGTCGTTGATCCCCACATATCATAAGATATGTCTTGTTGGTCACATTCCAAACATTCAATGTCCTTAATCGTGTATTCTCTTGAATACCTTAGTGAAAACATGAGTGCAGTTAAAAGTTACCAAAATCCTCAAAATTCTATATACTCAAACCATGATATCACTTAGTCCTTATATCAATCATGAGCTCATGAATACTATCAAACATTTAATTTTCTCCTTATCCCTTCATTATGCGCATATCATCTACATTCCAAAAATATCTGAATAACCTTTCATGGATACTGGTATCATTAATCATACACTTTCAAAACACAAGGAAAGACAACAGTGTAACAATCCATAGATGTCTCTTTATTCCAAAATTACACATGATAAACATGTAATCATTCCACTACATTCTCAAACCATTGACCGAGCTTCAAAAATTCTTTCATCTCACATATCATTTGTAGTCTCTTCATCATCATCCACATAAATACTACCCATATGACCATAATGATTCTCTTCATGAGTCATTCCCTTAGGGCATTTGTTTGCATAATGCCCATACATTCCACATTTAAAACACTTAACCATTTTTGATGTCGTAGCAATACCATTATCCTCATCCATGGTGTTAACCGACCCTTTTCCTTTGCACTTACTTGCTTTGTGTCCTTCTTTTCCACACCCAAAGCATCTTCCAGTTCCCTTGAAACATTATCCTTGATGCCTCTTCCCACATGATTTACATAGGGGAAATTGAACTTTCTTTCCTCTATGATCATCATGGAACTCCATCTTTCTCTTATTAGTCGAGTCAGGAAACTTGCCAAATTTTACTTTATTGATCATGTTGTGAGATTGCTGATTCGGCATAATAATGATGTTTGGACATCCAAATCCCATTTCATTTGGTTGCTCATGAAGAATATCATTCCATTGTCCATCATATCCTCCATTATTGTGAATCATCTTGTTTCCAGCCATTTTCTAAAACCCAAACAGAATAGTGTTAGATGCAAAAATCGTAATAAAGGGGGAGTAACTTAAATATCTATCATCTTTGGTTTAATCTAATATCGTTACCATAGTTCTATAACTATATCCTATACGTATACTTATCCTTAGGGGCATCCCTAGACATACCTTAGAAATATCTCTAGGGATCTCACTAACGTTTTCGCATCCTAGTTTCCAAAGGTTGACTAAACCTTTCCTCTGATACCAACTGTAGAGACCCGTATCTTGACGTACATTGACATTACATTACATTTGCGGAATACTTAGTACATAACAAAAACACACACTAAAGGATCGTAATAGTTTAGTGTCTTTGGAAACTCGGAACGTAATCTTCTAATCGTGGTGAAAGTTCTTCAATATCTCCCATAAAGGTCATCCCTTTTTCTACCTAAAACCTTTCTTTATATCCTGGGGAAAAGAAAACATAAAAGGGTGAGCTCAAATGCTCAGTAAGGGTAAACAAAAGAAAAAAAAATCAATCACATCATATACATAGCTTTTGGAAATCTTAACCTGCAAAAGAGCTCATAATATCATAACATGGGATATATCATAGAAGTGAAATGTAATCCCAATAATCATAACATAAAACATGAAACATTGTGGCATACACACATAATCATGGAAAATCATTTCTTATTAGTCATGACTCATTGCCAAGACTATCTTAGTGGACAAAGTCCCTTTCTGAACCGAGTTCACTCCTCGTTTCAGTCCTGTATCACTGAACCGAAATAACCTTCCGTTCCAGCCCTGTCTATCTCATGAGATATAAAATCATTACCCAATGCATTGGAGGGAGATATAGGTCCCACCCATCTTATAATGAATCCTTTCTTATGTGTGCCACATAATCATAAAATATACATCATCGCATAACACATGTAACAAAAATGGGATTCTTGAAACATCATGACATCATAAATCATTTCATATAAGATAAAGGAATTCATAAACATAATTCCATCACAACATAGTCAAATCAATGTAAAAATATGGATAGAAACAGAACCCTTTATTATCTTAGATGGAAAATAATTTTGATAAAACACTTGAATTGAATTCTTGAGGAAAATATCCTTTCTTCTTCAAAATCAATTTCTTTTCACAAAACATCATGCAATTTTAAAAGAAAGAGATTTTATTGAAAATAGTCATGAAATCTTTTAGAGGAAGCTTCATTAAAATAAGGCTTTATAAAAAAGTAGAAATCCGTTCGTGCCGTATAAGTTAAAAAAAACATTCTTCGTACTTTTGTCGGAAAAGTCAAAAAGTACCTCGTACGAAAAACGACAAAAGATTCCTTTCATACGTATTACTAAAAACTCACCGAAGGGTAAAAATGGATTTAAACAATTTTAGGTGGATGGAAATAATATTACATATTGAGTAAACATGGATGTGGATGATAAAATACACCCCAGTAAATACTTACGAATAAACAATCTCGGATAAAAATGAGATTGTGATATTTCCCTTACCTTAGGTCCGACTTGCTTGTACATGTCCGAACCTCCTGTATAATGATTTAAATCATGTTATTGACTTATTATAGAATCATATTAATTGTTATGATATCATATATGGTTCACTTATGACATTATATTACCCGTTCTTTTGTAAATTCCATGTTAAAGAAGCGTTTTGGGTAAAATCGTTTCATTTATCGTAGGTGTTTTGACTTGTTGTTCTTGACATCATTATTACTTATATCATGATTTACTCACTTCCAGAATATAAAATATGATTTATATATCATATATATTCAGTATATATATATATATAATAGGTAGATAAATAAAATGAAAAACACCGTTCATGGAGACGGTAGTCCGTACGTACGCATGAATGCTGTTTTCCTTTCCTTATTGTTTTGAAATGGAAGTAAGTAGATGACATACATATGTATATATATACATAAATCCAGTAGCTTTATAATGTCATATATTTCATTATTATTTCTTATATATAAATTATAATCATTCTTAAATGGTTAACATGGAGAATGAATCTCATCGCGTCGTGGAGACGGTAGTCCGTACGTACGCACGAGCGATGATATCATTTCTATAAATATTGAATTGAATTGGAGTGGATTATACAATATATCAGAATCAATATTATGAGGTAATAACTATGTATAGTTATTCTTTACACCATTATACCCATCCATGTAAGGTGGTGGTGGAAAATAGATTACACCACGGCGTGGAGACGGTATTCCGTACGTACGCACGCGCGGTGATTTCATTTTTACGTAGGATGGATAGAAGGTGAATTAGGGTTGTTTCATATTTATAATAACATATCAGTATGTAAGTAATACTGATGTTATTACTTTATCATGAAACAACTAAAGAATAAGAAGTTTGAAGAAGAAAGAAATTGAAAAGATCGGTAATGGATATTACCTCTTCTTTGGAACGCCTCTTTGAATCCCCCACTTAAGGAACTAAGATTGGTCTTTGGAGAAGACCAGGACCTCTAGGATTATTCTAGGGAAGTGGAGAGGAGAAAATGGCAGGGGTAGGCCGAGCTTGAGTGCTCAAATTGGTGTGAGGAGGAGGGGGAGGAGGTGTCCTTTTATAGGGGAGGAGAGGGGCACCTTAGGAATATCTCAAAATATTATTTTATATTAAAGTCAAAATCGGTTTATAATGGTTCCAAAGGGACTTATTTCGAAACTAAAGTGGGGAAGGGTCGAAATCCAATCAACCAATGGAATTTAGACAAGTTTAGGGTATTATTTTAACCTTATCAATTAGATTTAACTCTAAGTTAATTAATTTAACTTTTACCATGTCTTTTTGTTTTCTTTCACTATATGGTTAATACACTTACTATAACATGCCAAACGAACCCCAAATTGTTTATTATTAATATATATATCCTTATCTAAGTCATTTGGCCGAACCTTAGATTTTTAGGAATAAAATAACAATTAATAATATAATATTTGATTTAAAAACTATTTTGTGTCAATTTTGACACTATTTGATATATGATTTTTTTGAAAGTCATAACAGAATTATATGTTCGAACCAAGTTTATTAAATCAACACTAATATATCATAGTAACCTAGAAAATTAGTGGAATTCATCAAAAGTCTTAAATTACATTTATTTTGGTATTTATATTATCAATTATGTCAATATTTCATTAATAAGATAATTACTGCATCATCTTTGTGTCATAAATAAATTATATTATTTGATGTCTAAAAATTACAAATAAAATACCATCATGTAGGAAATCTTTTTAGCTTTCTAATGAATATTTATAGTCGAATTTATCTTATGTATAACCCCATATTAAAAATGATTTACTTATTAAACTTTGATTTTAACTATTTTAACCCTTCTTTAAATAAATTAATAATAAATGTCCAAATCTAATCCAAGTGGGCCTAAATGGTCATATTTTATTCCTAAGTTTGTTTTTTGTCGAATTACACTTGTCCAATAGAATTAGGACATGTGTTAGGGTAATATTAATATCATATTTACCCTTAGTTACCCTATTTACTATTAACCGTGGTAAAAAAAAGTAAAAAGTTACTATTCACCAAAAAATTATTTTCATCTCATTGAACCACATTTTAGTCCTTGATATTAACCGTGTCTCTCGGATTTTCGAAATTCCATTCACAGAAGCGGTAAAATTAAGTTTTATGCAAAATTCAGTTTTTAACCTACCACTTAGTAGTTTCACTATTCATCAAAAATTGATGTTTTTCAGAACAATGCCAAAATTTCATCCCAAGCTATATTTCATATTCCGAATTCAAAAATGAAGTCTATTTTACCAAATTCATAACATAAAAGTTGCATTAATTAATTTTATAATTAAATCCCGCTGTTAAAACAAATAGCGTGTTTTTAAGAAACAATATCTATCAAAAGATTGACACTTGTTTATGTCTAGTTTAAATGTGAAATTACATCCAATGACCAACATTGTATTAAATTGTAAAAATATATTCTAAATATACTTTAAAACTAGTTAAATTAATAATTTATCACTATTATTTATTTCGATTAAAAAAGTTGTTTTTAAATTAAAATTTAGTAATTTTCACTATTCATCAGAATATGAAAGTTATCCGAAATGTACCAAAATTTCACCCCAATCTAATTTTGATATTACGAATCCAAAAATGAATTCCATTTTGAAAAATAAAATTTACAAAATTTCAAAAAGTGGTTATTACTATTCATAACAGCTAGTTTTAATAGTATCTTAATAGCATATCGTTGTTTAGCGAAACTTGGTGTTGCGTACAACACACGCTATCGTGGAAGGTCGCGATTGCGTGTAATGGAAGGAGAGTCAAGGATGCATATTGTGAAAGCTTCTTTTGTTGTAGCGTACAACACAAGACATTAATGAAATTAAAAAGAATATTTTTCATAAAATCTTGGGGCGTTACATACGTTCCATCTTATTTATATATGATATCATCATTTGTGGATGTCTGGACTACATCCACATCAAACTGACGTGTTTCGTTCACAACGTACATTGAATATATTAATATGGGTTAGTCAAATTAGATTATATATATGAAATAATAATTCAATAATAATAATGATATATGTAACTATATGTACATTAATGTCATTTACATACATTTTTTCAATTCGACAACAAAACGGGAACAATGTTCATGCGTACTCACGACGTACCATCCCCATGAATAGTGTGTTATATTTAATACTTTTATATATTATATAGACTATTATAATACAGATATATTGATTATAAATGATATTTATATCTTGGTTTAAATTATATATATCATTAAATAAGTATAATGACCAATGATATAACAAATTACACACATGTGATGAAGAGAGCAGATATTGATCGAACTGAAACCATAACGTAATGTTATTAACAACCAGAAAGTAATAGAACATAATAAAAACATATATATGAATACATATAACAATATTATTTCATAAATGGTGTATAATAAAACTACATTTATTACACAAGAATATTCTATGTGTACTATTAGTGTCAAGATATGTGGTAAGTGGATTTCATCTCACTTTTTGTTTCCAAGAGATACAGGATATATTCACGACACAATAATTCTGTGTGGTGTATATAATTTCCATCAATTTTTTGAATGATAACTTTACTTGGGATTATTGGTATATATATATATCCATTATATTATCATTATTTAATTTTGATAATGTTTCAAAAGAATACAAATAGGTAAGATGGGTTTTACCAAATTTTCAATCTTTGAGACACATGTTTTATTATGCACCTACATTCTTTTTCATGGTGTATATTCATCCCTTTGACATGTTATATGATTAATATAATTATTTTCATCATTTTTTAATCTTAATTTGATTTCATTTTCATATATATAGAGTATGACCCCAAGTTACCAAGTCTTAAATGATTATTGAAACTATCTCATCATTTATCGAGATTGTTTATGACTATGATTTCATTGATTAAATTTTATGATCCATAATTCAGAGCAGTCTTGAATTTCAATTTACAATGGTTTTTAATGATATCTTCATGTCTAATTACCAGTTTTTACTAATTATTACTTAAGAAAATTAAGAATTGTTTTCATTAAATTATAAATTTATTTTTCTCTTCTGTAAAAATTTAATTTATTTTTAATAAGTAATATTAAAAAAATGATTTCAAAAATGTATTTAAAAATGATATTTTATTCTCAATTTTTAGGGAAAAGTATTTTTAAAAATTTATTTATTTTTAATGTTTCCATTATACTTTCTCAAAGATATTCTCAATGGAAATAATTTTAAAAAGTGTTTTATGTTTAAAAAAAATTCGATGCAGAATGGATATTTTCTTGCAGAAATGATTTTAAAAGATCATTAAAAATAATTTCCCATAAAAGCTGACATCCATTTCTGTTATGCATGCCTTTTATGTTATATTTTTATGAAATTAATTTCTGATTCATGGGTTACATGATTTTGAAACCTACTTATTTTCATAGGTTATGATCTGATAAAATAATTTTTAAACATGTCACTATTCTACATGTTATGATATGATTATATGTTTATAATTCCCAATTCATTTTATAGGTTATGATATGATGATCTATGATCTTGTGTCACTTTTATGTATTATCTCATAATGAGATGGGTGGAAATTATATATCCCTATAATGTATTGCATAATGATTTATATCTAATCAGATAGACTAAGAATTTTTGGTCAGTGAACCTTCACTACTATGATGACCATGGGACTGAACCATGACTACCAAAATGGTATGAGGAGTGAAATGACGCTATTATGATACCCATGGTAGTGATCCATGACAACAAATTTAGTATGGTTAGTGAACCCATTATAAAAAAATGGACTTGGAATTAATTCCATGACTACTATGGAAATCATTTTATATGCTTATTTTTTTCACAATTCCATGTTCTATTACTTTGTTATTATTTGATGAAATATGTTATTAATTTAATTATGATTTTAATATTATGAACAAATCGTTATGAGATGATTCTTGTATATGTCCTTTGATATATTGGGTATGATAATAAATTTTCCTGATAATGTTATCATACCCTTATTCCAAGGATTATACTTTCATATCACCCAAGATTACCAATATTGATCACTTGATCTCACACCTTTTTATGCATCCTTACACAGATTATAAATAAATTTTCTACATTTCATGTGTCTAAGACATTTACTAATCCTTAATAAACTATTGGGCGATGAGGTAGGTCACTTATGAACTAGTTTTTATACTTCCATATTTCAATATTCACTAGACAAGTGTGACATTTTAGAATCTGTTTGTATAATGATTTAAGTATTCCATAAAAATTAAGTAATTTTAATGTATGAGAAGTGAGGTATTAAATAGTTGGTAACAGAGAAAAACTCTATTTCTATTCAATAATATATATTTATTAGGAAAAAAACTCTTCAGATAAAATTAGGAAACCATTCGTGTACACAATCATAAAATCAATCAAAAACATAAGTAATATTCTAATCATTGAGTTTCGGATTAATAATTTTACAAACCTTGCCAATATGAAGACTCCACTATAGAGTATTATCCTTATCATCTATATTGTCATTGAGGAGGTCATTAATATTTTATTCCATATTTTCCCATGGTTGTATGAACTATTCCATTGTAATCGTCATTCTATTGAAACCATGGGCCAATATGACACATTTTTTTGGATCATGTAACTCTTCCCCGTGTAAAAGATTAAACGAGTGTTACCCCAACCATGTTATCATACTCTCCTATAATAGTATTTACCACTACTCCCTTATCTAATAATTCTTCATTACAATTAATAATGGGTTCTCAATCATTTCACACAATCATTTCCATTCCACTTGGGGGGATATCGGATTTAGAAGCAAGATATTCTACATTCAACATATCACTGAAATGTGATCCTTTACATGTAGTTATATTACCTTAGTTTTATTTTCCTCCACATGATTTTTGGTTCCTTTTTGATTTATCGTGGGGTTTTTGTATACAGTATAAGAAATCATTGTTTGGAGATTACGTTTACTTGAGGTTCTAGTATCAATAGTACTAGGTCAATTAGAATTGTATTTTTTTCTTCATAGACTCTGGTTTTTCTTAACAAATCCATCTGAATATATGATAGTGTTATTTCCATTCATTTAAGAGGATCTAAGATAGTCCTTCACAATGTCAACTTCCATGAACTCAGAAGACTGGGAGTTTTAAGTAGAATCCTTATCATATTGATATTTTTCCAGACTCATAAGGTGGTTCCCATCATGGGAACCCTCCACTTCATTTACTTCCTTGATAGAATGACACTGTTCTTCTCCAAGCATGAAAAACTAATTTTGAGAATTACTAGCAAATAATTTATCTTTATAAACAATAGAAAGAAAATCATCCTTTATAACATCTCAATAATTATCCAAAACCTCAACTCGTATAATATCCATTAGATTATCAGCATCATTTTCTTAGGAAAAATTGAGAACTAATTTCATAATATCTACAAAAGAGGATGGATCCCAAGAGAAACATTAAATCACATCTGCCTCATGACCATCCCCCTATATAGTATTCCTAATAACCAAATCAAATATTAATATATGAAAAACATCTGATACCCTATATTCTATGTTACACAAATTTATATCTTTCCAAATAGATGAATGACTGATAGCTTCTCTAGTTCCAAACTATTCAACCTTATCAGGATGAATCAGAAGCGAGGAAACTCGAGAGTGCACCGAGACACATCAACATCATCATATAGCTTAATAAACCAATTAAATGCCACTCAAGAATAACAAAAACCAAGAATAAAATAATACCCATTATTTCCACTAATTTTATGCTTAAACCTCAATAATGATAGAGTGTAATGGATCATATGACACATCCAATTCAAAACAAATCATTGGAGCTACAGTGTTGAAAACAAAATGGGTTTGGGAATCCGAAAAAGAAAATGACCAACCAAATTACCAATTAAGAGGAGAATAATTGAGTTTTGGAATGGTAATAGAATACCATGTAGATTAATCCATAAAACTATGGTCATAAAGTCTCTCTATAGATGAAGCTTGAATCTCTATCAATAAATATTAAACTGATGACCGTCCATAGAAAGCAGAGGATGAGACCAAGCATAAATCATGTCTTATTTTTTCCTAAAATAAATCTATAAGTTTCATGAGCCCAACATCCCTACAAACACATTCTCATGAAGTTTAGATGTCTAGAAAATATACCTTCTAAAGACATGATCCTAGGGAAGATTCTTCCCAAATCATGAAACCAAGGTGATATCGAAAATCCAAGAGGCTATCCAAATTTAAGAGAAGAAATCGAAACAAAAAAATCCATTCATACGTGAAGGAACATTAGGTAAGAAATCAATATTAGGAATATTGGTAATATGTATGAGTCAATGAAGGGATAAAATGAGTGGTGAAGTGGGGGAAAGTGTGAAAGGGACATCCCCCGCCCCTAGATAAGGATTGAGAGGGGAGGTGATGAAATGACCACCAGGTTTTACACCCCTGTGGGATATGATTTGGGAATTCACAAAAACTTCGTTAACTATAATGATGGATTTAAATATAAGTTGGAAATGATTTACTTAGTGTAATAATAATGTGTCATAGATTAATAAATCTTATATAAATTGGACATCCTCTATATGGGTTTTAATAATTATTTGCTTCCACATTTTCATAATTGTCTGTTACTTTATGCTTTTTGTTTTAGTAAATGGTTGGAAACTGAAGGAACCATGTCAATGCTATGTGTGATGGGAAATAAAATGATTATACTCTTGATAATCTAATGACTGTGGGATTTTGATTTCAAAACATCATTTCTATTGTCACACTCCTTCCACAAGCCATGAATAAGAGTGGACTTTCTAATCCGCAAAGGGGGGGAACAACATTCTAGTATGTGTGTCATTAGTAAAAAATTTCATTCTTTTACATGGTCTTCATATCCACTTGTTTCTAAAAAACATGATTGGTACTATTGAAAATATATTATCCATTCATTAGTTTTTAGAGCATTACATTTTCATTCTGGATATTTGTTGGTTAGAAGGAGAACTATACTTGTACGGGGCTCTAATAAAAAATTTGAGGAAAAATGATTAAAGAATCTATGGATCAAAATGAGTTTAAAAATATATTTTTTAGTAATTAAATTTCACATATTCTTAATACCATGATAGATAAAGATTTCATCTAGTTCAATCGACGACGTGATGATTCTATTGGTACCTATGAGGATAATTTCAAAATGCTTGTTTGTTATATTTTTGGGATAATTATCCAAACCAAAAGTAAATATTATTGGTTTTTTGGTTACATAAAGCTACGTCCCAAAATTTTGTTAACAATAAGTTAATTTTGTATCTACAATGAGATTATTCATTGTGAATTCAAGGAAGAAAGGGTGTTTGGAGTCACATATCAATCTCATGGTTTTAACAAGAGAAGGTATATTTAGTCTAATTAAAAGACTAACATCCATGAAGAGAAGAAGATGAGATTTTTGGTGTGATATAAGTGTGGGAAAAAACATGTAGGATATTTTCTTAAGGGTTGTAGTAAATGTTTTATTTTTGGATGGGATGGATATTGTGAACATGATTTCCAAATTGGTGAAACGAAGTTAGAAAATGGTTCGAATGGTGAAAAATATGCACATAATTCACCTCCAACACATCACTGCTACAATTGTAAGAAGAATGGTCATTATGATAACCAGTTCCCAAACCCAATGGTTGGTGATGATGATCAATGAAATAATCTTTTTAAATCAATGGATAATGGGTAATCCCATTCAATTTCTATTTCTGACGAGGGGAGTGATAATAATGTAATGAAAGGTATAATTATCATCCACCCATGAACTTCTAATGACATATTTAATTCTGGTTCTACCCTCTCTCTCATTTAAATTGAATTTTATAAGGGTAATAATATTTTACCAAAACAATTATATTTTTAATTATCATTGAAACCCCTAAATGGTACAATGATTTCATCTCCGGTCTATGATTCATCTATGGTTCATGTTTCATGGAATGTCATTGCTATAAATATTATCTTCCTTCCGCTTTTTGAATTTTATATAATCTTAGGTGTGGATTGCCTTTATCTGCATAATTACCACATCAATTTTTGGGGAAGGGATGTTGCATTATTTATATAAAAAATTGAGGGATATTTTACCTATGTGATGATAGGTTTAATCTTCTTATGGATATTACATCTAATGTAGGTTCCTTAATTCCCATTCATAAGGGATACTTATCTAAAATAGTTGGTAAGAATATCAACATCTATTATATGCATATTATTTGGGAATTTGTGGATTTCATTCCAAAAGAGATGACTAGACTTCCACAAAAACGTCAGGTTGAGTTCACAATAGAACTCACAGCTAGTTCCTCAGCAATTTCGAAAAATACCAATAGAATAGTTATAATTGAGTTGCCAAAATTCAACAAGATACTCCAATAAAACCATGATAAAGGATTCATTCATCTATGTGTGTCACCATTGGGTGCACCTATTATAATTTTTAAATGGGAATATGGATCACTGAAACTCTACATTGATTTTTGTGAGTTTAACATGATCATAACCAAGAAAAATAATCCTTTTCCCTGTATTTATGATTTTTTTAATCAACTATGCAGACCAAAATACATTCCCAAGATTGCAATTCCGTCTAGATATCATTAATTATATAGTCAAGAAAAAGGATATATGAAGATGTTTTTCAATATGCGGTATGGACACTAAGAATATATAGTGATTTGTTTTAGTCTTTTTAATTCCACTACAATTTTCATAGATTTTATGAATATTGTATTTAGATATTACCTCAATAAGTTAGTGTTAGTCTTTACAGCTGATATTATTATCCATTCGAATAGAAATGAGGTTCAATAATATTACCGTAGAATTGTACAAAAGGCCCTATAAATGGAGAGACAATATGGAATGTTTACAAATTGTGAGTCCTTGCTGCAAAATGATTCATTTTTCGGTCCCATAATCTCAATAGATGTTATAATAGTAGATCTATTAATGAAAGAGGATACCGAATACCTATTATGAAAAACCATAGTGACTAATATACATAGTTATCATCGTATAATAGGATAATATAAATGGTTTTTAGGTAATTTCACATGAATATCTAATCCTATGACCAAGATAAATGAAAATGTTTTCAAGTTCCTCTAGAAAACGGAATGTGATAATAATTTCAAGGAACTGAAGAGAAGGATAGTCAGGGAACCTATTTGTACATTACCTTGTAGTATAGAAAGGATTATAATATATAGATATTGGTCCAATAAGGGATTGGGATGTGTTATTAAGCTGAATAGCATGGTTATCACATGTGCCTTGCAATAGTTGAAGATCTATGAGAAAAATTTCCAGACTCAAGATTTGTAGATAACTGTGGTAAATTTTTCATTACAGATATCGATGAGTTATCTTTATGGTGAAATGTAAAGTGTATATACTGATCACAAAGGTGTGAAATTTATATTCACACAGACGGAGTTGAACATGCACCAAAGAATATGGTTGGAGCTGGAACAATATTATAACTGCTCAATATATTACCCCCTTGTGAAAGGGAGCATTGTGGTTATTACTTTGACTGAAATTAACAATCCTAGATTATATATAATGATGATAAAAAACTATCTAATATTTCAATTTTTATCAAATGATGGACATTGAAATCATGATGTAAGAGAAAATATTATCTTTCTCAAATAAATAATCATTAATCTATCTAATTCATGTTTAACGAGGCACAAAAAAAGATGTAGTGCTTCAAAAGAATGTTAGAATTGTTCTTGAGTATAAAATTGATTAAAACAGAATGAGAAGATTCAATAAACGTTTTTTTGTTCATTCCATACCACATTTGAAAAATGAGATGTTAGAGGAAGATCATAGATCATCATTCGCAATTCATCCTGGATTAATGAATATGTATTAGGCTTTCAATGAATAATTCTAATGGGAAGGCATGAAGAGAGATATCACAGATTTGGGGTCTCGATGATTAGTATCCATGTAATATGTTGCTAATGTGAAAAAATCTAAAGGGTTGTTTCATCCCATTCCCATACCTGAATGGAAATAGGATAGAATTATTATGGACATCATAATTGGACTATAAAGTCTTTAAAGGGTTTAATTTTATATAGGTGGTGGTTGATTTACTTACTATGTTATCACAATTCATCACTATCAAAGATTAATTATCTCTGGATAATATTTCTTGGATATTCAATAAGTAATTGGTACGGTTTGATATAGCACCACATTTTATTTCCTGATATCAGTATCCAAAGTTTACATTACATTCTATAGAAGTATTCATCATGAACATGATACAAAATTGAGTTTCAGCAGTTCTTATTATCCTTAGATATATGGTCTGTATGAAATAACATTTCAAACCCTAGATAATATGTTGTGATATTTACTTCTAGGTTTCAATGTTTTTTGGTATCATAACCTTACTCTAGTTGAGTTTTATTACAACATTAGCTCCCACTCAAGATTTCAGATGGCTCTTTATAAATCATTCTAATGAAAAAATTATGATCTCCAATGTTCTGGGATGATATTAGAGGAAAAAAATGTACTAGGACCATAGATTTCAATGAAATTATCGATAAGGTTAGAACCATGAAATAACTTATCAAGGTAACACAAAGTTAGAGGAAACATTATGCTAATAAATAACAACATGTTCTAAAATTTGATGTTGGTGAAATGATTTTTCTACGAGTCTCACCCTAAATGAATGTTTTGATATTTTGGAAGAAAGGGATAATAAACCCCAGTTATATCATTCCCTACGAAATTATTTTTCTTATCTGGAAGGTAGCATATCACTTGGAACTTCCCCCAAATATCTCGCATGTTCATGGTGTGTTCCATATATCTCTAATAAGGAAGTACATTCCCGACCTTTCACATGCACTAAACTAATAGTTCATACCACTGGATATGGATATTTATTAAGAGGAACAAAAAATTATAATTATGTATGATATAGAGTGTGTAAAAAAAACTGGACCAGTCACCTAGATAGTGCTATGTGGATAAATAATTAGTTATATGAATTAATGGGGGAACATGAGGATATGATGTAGAAAACGTATTGTGATTTTTTGCCCCAATTATGAATTCGGAAGGATAAATTCAATTTAACAGGGGTAGAATATATCACCCTGAGATTTTATGGTCCTTTTTTTGATTCATTTAATTTTCATTGATGTGTTGCAATAAAATAAGTGAAACATTCATTCACATGGAATTGAATCAGCCTAGGTTACACACAACATCGACTACACATACAATACATTCAATAATGACTTTATATGGAACATAATCTTATTTCTATAACCATATAAACGTGATTTTTATATAAAATAACTATTAGACATGTAATAAAAATTTAAATAACTATTTTTCAAATATTATTTATAATTTTTTATTATAATCCAATCATATTGATAATAAAAATAAAATTCTTTTGATATTGTATTTATATGTTTAAAATTTATATTTTCTCAAATTAAATTATTTTCATTTCATTCAATGAAAATCACTGAAAAAAATTTAGAAAATGATTAGAAATTTAATTTGAAAAAATAAAAATATATTTTAAATTTAGATTTCCAATATTATTTTATGCTTAATCATTTGGATTTTTCTAAGAAACATCATTTTTTGGAAAAATAGTGAGAAATAGTGAATTATAATTAAAATTTATTTTTCATGATATTTATTTATATTGTTATATTAATTTATATATTAGTTTAAAATTTTAATAAGAAAATATTTTTATAAATTAATTAATTCAATTAATTGGACCAAATTGTAAAATGAAATTGGAAATAAAAACTTATGAAACTTTTGATCTTTTTTACTTTAAAAACCTACATTGTCAGCCCATTAGTGAGACAAAATTTAAATTACATTATTACACTTTTGTGATTATAATTTTTTTAATTGTATTTCATATTTGTAATAAAAATAATATATAACATCTTATATGGTCATTATTGTTGAATTAAATTTAGTGAATGTTATAAAAATTAATTACAACGATTAAAGAAATGTTAAGGTGAAGAAGGGAGTAATCATTAAACATAATGACCAAAATGACCTAGACACTTTTACAACGACCAATTTGAAGAATTACCTCAACCCTATATCTTTGATTGAATTTTGGACATTATTGAATCCACTAGAAATTGGGAATCCATTGACAAAATTATTTCTCCAAGGATTTATAAGTGTGCCACTCCTCCTCCAATATAAAAAGGCCTCCTCTCCTAACAATTATTCATACTTTTCAAAACACATAGTTTTATCCATGATATTCCCAATTTAATTTAAAACAACCCACCCTCCTTCTAGAATCCTATTTTTATTTATGAAATCAATCCTTGGAATCCATTTGGTGAAACACAATGGAGTTACATAATTAAGACATAACATCATCCCTCAAAATCATTTCTATTATTTTCAGTCATCACCCAATCCACTCCAATTACTCCATTAATGTAACGCCCCGACCCTAGATTCCCAGAGATACTGCATTATTTTAAAGCATTGGTATGATAACAAGGAATAAAGTCCCAAAATACCGATCTGTTTAGCAGTCTTGGAAAATAGTTTACATACTTGAACATTACATTACACTTTCTAACATACAAAAGAATAATAAATCTTTGAGAACGCCATGGTTCCCATAGCCTAACCCTGCATCTCAATCATAAAACACTTCTTGGGATCCTGGGAAAATAAAACATAAGAAAGGGGAGAGCTCAGATGCTCATTAAGGGTAAATAATTTAGTGGAAGATAACATAAACAATATGCATGGTGAATAATTGAAAACCCAAACCTTTACAAATAATAAACATGAACCCATTATGACAAAAATATGATCTGAGTAAATAACGCCATAATAAAACATAGTCATGGGTATTCTACTAGTCAAATAAAAACATCTACCAACAATATTATTTTCATAATGAGGGAATGTATAATGCCAGACATTCTGAAACCTTGTTTCAAGGCCTCGTCCAAATCGTCTAAAAATGATTATGTCCTCGATCAAAACCATATATCAAATTTGGAAAGGCCTCGGCCAATTCCACATCTAATTGTCTCATTAGACTTACTGATGCATCGAGGAGCTATAGCGGCCTCCACCCGTCACTAGCTATGCCCTATACTTTTCTCATATGAAAAAGTTTGAAACATTACATAAAAATTCGTATTAAAACTAGCATATGAAATGTCAATACATTTTCCATAAACTATGAATGGAATAAAAATAACACATCCAAAGTCAAACATATCAAAAAAACCTTCGATACAATATGGAATATTTGTATCATATCAAATCAACTTCAAACAAGTTTAAAATCCATAAAAGGATGTTGACATAGATGAAAATGATTCGTAAAACTCTTTGATAGAAATACCCATTTTTCATGAAATCATTTGTAAGTCTCATAATCTATAAAGGAAGTCATTTAAAAGTGATTTTTGAATCAAAGTGTTACATACCATTCATAATCTTCTGAAAAGAGTTATCATTCCAAAAAATTCATGTCTATATAAATAAATCCTTAAAATCATTTTGAAAACATGGACATTAATTAATAATATTTAGAAAGATAAATCATTAAAACCTATAAAATTCTGATTTTGATAAAGAATTACTTTCACAAATCCTTAAAATATTCATTTTCAAATCATTTTTATGAAAAATGGACATGGATGATGAAAATTTCCCTGA
The DNA here is from genome assembly GCA_963277665.1 of Viscum album. Lineage (NCBI taxonomy): Eukaryota > Viridiplantae > Streptophyta > Magnoliopsida > Santalales > Viscaceae > Viscum > Viscum album. Next base: position 922,294,374 of record OY728132.1, read on the forward strand.
ATATACATACACATAAACAATCTCGGATAATAATGATATTGAAGAATTAACCCTTACCTGGCACTTTCCTTTAGTCGAGGGTACGTTTAACCTCCTGTATGAAGATCTTAGTATGTTATTAAATTATACCAGAACCATATTAATATTTATGATATCATACATGATTCATTTATGTCTTTATACTTCCCATTTAATAATAATTTCCATGTTAAATTAACATTTCGGGTAATAATCATTTTCTTTATGATACGTGTTTTAGCTTGTTACTCCTGATTGTATCACTTAGATCAATATTTAAATACTTCCAGAATATAAAAAATTATTTCTATATCATATATATTTTGAATATAAATAGGTATAATATACATATATATGAAATGAAAAACACCGTTTATGGAGACGGTAGTCCGTACGTACTAATAAACACTATTTCTGTTTTCATATCGTATTGAAAGAAACTAAGTGAATAAGATATATGTAAGTACATAAATATATATATATCTACAGTAGAATTATTATTTCATATATTACATAATTATTAGTAATATATATTTTTATAATCAACGAAGAATGGTGAATGTTGAAATCAATCTCCTCGCGTCGTGGAGACAGTAATCCGTACGTATGCATGAGTGACATTATAATTTCCTTAAAGGTGTGGAATTGGATGGTATATAAATTTTACATAGACATTATCATGTTATTTTCCTTATTTATAAACATATTAGTCATCCGTATATCCATCCAAATAACATAGTGTTGAATAACAAATTACACCACGACGTGTAGACGGTAAGCCGTACGTACGCACGCATGTTGACTTTATCATTCATAAGAAGGATAGAATAAATAATATAGTTGTTACATATTTATAATAACATCTTAGTATATAGAAGATACTTGAGTTATTATTTTATAATGGAAACAACAAATAAAGAGTAAGTGGATGAATAAGAGAACGTAAATGAGTGTGGTGAAATCATTATCTCTTCTTCAGGTTCTTCCTTTTGATTTGATCAAAAGGGCTCCTTAAGATGGCTTTATGACCAAAGGAAGGCCTCTAGGATTCATCTAGGATAGTTGGGAGGATATTTGGTTAGGGTTAGGATGAGCCAAATGGCGTTGGAGGTGTTAATTTGAGAGAAGGGGATGTGCCCTTTTATAAGATGGGTGAGGGTCACGTTTGGAAAAGATTAAAGTATTAATTAATTATACAATCATATTCGGTTTATAATGGTTCCAAAAGAAATTAATTCAAGACTTATGTGTTTATGGGTAGAAATCCACTCAACAAATAGGTTTTAGGCAAGTTTAGGTTACCATTGTAACCTTATCTTTTATATTTAACTTTTAGTTAAATAGTATAACTTTTACCGTGTCTTATTGTATTCTTACTTTATATGGTTAATAAACTTACTCTAAAATTACAAGAGAACCTCAAGTGGCTCATTAATGACATATATAATATTATTTATGTTTTTTTTCTGAACCATACATTTTTAAGAATATTATATCGACCAATAATATAGTATTTTTTTAATTATTAATTTATGTCAATTTTGACACTATTTGGGATTTTGTTTTTGTGAAAGTCATAAAAACTTTATTACTTCAAACATGATACTTTGAATCATCCTTGAAATTAGATATTCAGCTATAAAATTCGTGTATTTCTAAAAAACTTTGAAATTATATTTATTTTAATATTTATAATACCATTTATTTGATTCTTTCATTAATGAGGTAATTACTGCATCATCATTGTGTCATTAATAAATTTAATTATTTAATCTATAAATATTATAGAAAACTACAATTATATAGGAAATCTTTTTATCTTTCTAATGAATATTTATAGTTGAATTTATCTTATGTATAACCGTATATAAAAATGGTTTATTTATTTAACATCGATTTTAACTCTTTAATCTCTTCTTTAAATTAAATAGTACTAAATGTCTTAATCTTATCTATGTGGTCCTAAAGGGACATATTTTATTTCTAAGGTTGTTTTTGGTCGATTTACACTTATCCAAGAGAATTAGGACATGTGTTAGGCTAATAATATTATCATTTTTACCCTTAATTACCGTATTTACTTTTAACTATTGTAAATAAAAGTAAAAATTTACTATTCACCAAAAAAATATTTTTATCTTATTGAACCACATTTTACTCCTTGATATTAACTGTGTCTCTCAGATTTTCTATATTCAACTCACAGAAGTAGTAAAATTATGTTTTTGTGAATTTACAAATTCTCCTAAGAGGTGGGTAAAAGAAGATGAAAAGTTTAATAAAATTTATATATATATAAAATTATTATAAACTGACTATAATAAATTACATTTAACTTATATAGGTATTATGAATCTATTTTGATCTAAAATATATTTAAATTAAATAATTAATTATTTAAATAAAAATTCGGTTTTAAACTATAACTCAGTGTTTTTCACTATTCATCAAAAATTAAAAGTTTTTAGAAAAATACCAAAACATCACCCTAAGATAATTTTGATATTACTAATAAAATAATGAAGTCTATTTTACCAAATTAAAAAAATATAAGTTTCATTTATTAATTTAAAATTAATTTCCGTTGTCAAAACAAAAAGGCATATTTTTAAGAAATAATTATTATCATAAGATTGACACATGTTTATGTCCAATTTCAAAGTGAAATTACTTACAATGACCAGAATTGGATTAAATGGTAAAAATATAATCTATTTATACTTCCAAACCATTAAAATGTATAATTTAACATTATATATTATTGTTATTAAAAAAGTTGTTTTCAATTAAAATATAATAGTTTTCACTATTCACCCATATATGAAAGTTATCAGAAAAACACCAAAAAAAATTTGAAACTAAATTATTATGTCCCAATTCTAATAAATAGGTTATTTTGAAAAATTCATTATATAAATGTTTCAGAAATTTGATTTAAAAAGGTTTCACCATTAAATGGCGGTAAAAGTATATTTTTTTGATAATGACTACTTTTATCTGAAAAATGAATTAGTTCTAACATTATGTCTAAGAAACTAATAATACAAATTATAAAATTATAAGGATTATATATAGTTCAAAATTCATTTAATACTATTCATAACTACTTTTGAACGGCTAGTTTGGTAAGTCGTGGTGCACTTGAACTCGATATTGCGTGTAGTGTATGTTATTGAATTACTTTGAAAACAAACGTAATATGAAATCATGTGCTGTTACATTCTTCCCACCTTCAATAAAGTGTGTCCTCGCAATTTGAAAATTTTAATTGAAAATATAAGGTTGAAAATAGAAAATACCTTTGTGGAAATCCCACATCATAAATTGGGTAAATAAAATTTAGTCTTAATAAGAGGAAATATATATATATATATATATATATACTTGACAAGTAGTGTTTCATCCTTCAACTAATTCATACAACAAAATCATCATTCACTCCATAATATGTCAAAAAAAATTATTTATCCAAATCATATAGTGTTACAAAAATAATGAATTTATTATTCATTTATCAGACTATTTAAAAAAATCTAAATTATACAAACCAGTACATCACATAGTCCAGTCGTAGGTGATGCACCCTTGTCGCTCTTCGGTTGCGGGTTCAAGTCTCGCGGCCTTTCCGGACACGACTAGTAGTCGCCCAACCTCTAAAAATACAAAAATAATCTTAACTATAGCATCAAATTTCAAACTTAATCCATCCTATCCCTTACACTTATCCAAAATACATATATCGAAACTCTCTTTCCAAAATTTATAAGGAGGTTAAACACAATGATGTTCCATTTTTTTCAGGTAATAACATGTGAATGCCTTCATCATGTATTCTTTTAAAACTCTGCAACAACCTAAATTACCATAAAACCTTATTGATTATATTCATGCTCCCTTATTCCTTATAGAATACTGGATATACTCCTTTTATCCAAAAAATGTTGTAAACTCTAACAGTGAAGGAATATACAAATCATTAATCACTTTCAAGGATGTCTAGAATATACAATATAATTAATCCAAGTAAAGCATTTCTTATTCCAAAATCACTACCTCATTATCAAGACCATATTAAGGATTACCTTTCCTTCAACCATATATTTTCCAAAAAAGTGTTGCTTACTATTATGTCACTTTTCTTAGAACCGTATAATCTCAAATCCTCAATAAAATAGTACTGCGGTACAATCCTTATTTATCCTCATAATTCATATAACCAATATATTATTGATAGAACACTCAAATGAAATAATTCTATATTACCAATATAATAACACTAGTCATTCCTCTCCACATGAGGTTGTATCATAACTTTATTATTATCCAATAGCATCATTTAAGGTATACTCTGATGACTGAAGGATTGATTCACATTGTGTCCCAACACCTTGAATATGAAGCATTGTAAATTTGAAATTTTTTCTTATCCTTGCAATCACGTACTTGGTGTCCTTTTTCTCCACACATATAACAAACTCTCATTCCCTTCAAGCATTTACCATGATGATTCTTTCCAAATTTATCACATATGGGGAAATACTTATTTTCCCTCTTCCCATTATCCATCTTACTCTATTCCATCCTTTTATTTTCTTTATTCCCGTCAATGCCATAGGACTCATAGAATTCTTTACTTATCTTATTAACATATGATACTATTTCTTCATATGTTGAGAATAAATCGGAGACTATTTCCCTTATAAATGTTTGCTTAATAATATGAATGATATAATACTTCTTACTATTTGGATCATACGTATTGTTGGAGTTCACATTCCTTCTATTGGGCACCATTTCAATGCAATTTCATACACTAGGTCAGTTTATGAATCACAATTCATAATTCCAAACATGTAAAATACCTAACCTAAATTGAACAGTTTATGGATATAATCCATAATCACAAAAAAAAATTTCATTGAGGAGGTATATACTCATAAACCCTTCATAGTGGTTTGTAATGAAAACAAGAATTATCCTAAGCATATCCCCCAGGAGTGTCGTAACCAAGAGTGCAGCAAGGACCGTTGTCGTGAAACAGTTCTCATTCTAGTCTAGCTCAAAGCGGTGTTTTTGGATTTTACCCCTAGGTACATCTGTGCCAGAGCCACCTCTACCTTCTCGTATCGGACAGGGATGCATTTTCTTGAAAAACTCACAAAATCATTACATTACCAAAATTCTAGGGAGTTCTTCTATACTAATCTTCAAATTTTATATTACGGTAATGTTTTCTTATCAGAGTTTATCTAAATCTAGTTTCCAAGGTTATTTATAAACATACATTGATACCAACTTTAACTCCCCTACCCTAGATTCCCAGATTCAGTGCATTATTTTAATACATTGGCATGATTACAAGGAATCAAGTCCTGAAAGACCGATCATTTTAGCAGTTTTGGAAAATAGATTACATACACGAACATTACATTACACCTTCTAACATACAAAAAAATCCTCTGAGAAAGCCATTGTTCCCTTAGCTTAACCCTACATTTCAAACATAAAACACTTCTTGGGATCCTGGGAAAATAGAACATAAGAAAGGGGTGAGCTTAGATTCTCAGTAAGGGTAAATAATTTACTGGAAGATAACAGAAACAATATGCATGGGGAATGATTGAAAATACCTACCTTTACAAATAATAAACATTAACACTTTATGACAGAAATATGAGCTAAGTAAATAACTCCATAATAAAACATAGTCATTGGTATTCTACTATTCGAATAACCACATGTACCATCAACATTATTTTCATAATGAGTGAATGTATAATGCCATAAATTATGAATAATTTTATCAAGGCCTCATCCAAGACGTCTAAAAATGATTAAGGCCTCGTCCAAAATCATATATCAAATTGGGAAAGGCCTTGGCCAATTCCACGTCTAATTGTCTCATGAGACCTACCGATGCATTAAGGAGATATAGCGGGCTCCACCCATCACATACTATGTCCAATACATTACTCATATGAAAAGGTTGAATCATTACATAAACATTCATTTTAAATCAATATAGAATATTTGAATCATAATAAATCAACTTCAAACAAATTTAAAATCCATCAAATGATGTTGACATAGATGAAAATGATTCGTAAAACTCTTTGAGAGAAAAATGCATTTTCATGAAATCATTTTTAAGTTTCACAATTTATAAAGGAAGTCATTTAAAATATATTTTTGAATTAAAGGGTCCCATACCACTTTGAAACTTTTGAAAAGAGTTATCATTTCAGAACACTCATGTCTATATAAATAAATCCTTAAAATCATTTTGAAAACATTGACATTAATTAAAAAGATTTAGAAAGATAAATATTTAAAACAATTAAAATTCTGATTTTGATAAAGAGTACATCTCAAAAATCCTTAAAATATTCATTTTGAAATATTTTTTTTGAAAAATGGACTTGGATTATAAAAATGTCTCAGAAAATACTTACACATAAACAATCTCGGATAATAATTAGATTGAGGAATTAACCCTTACCTTGCACTTTCCTTTAGTCGAGGATACGTTTAACCTCATGTATGAAGATATTAGTATGTTATTAAATTATTCTAGAACCATATTAATATTTATGATATCATACATGATTCCTTTATGACTTTATACTCATCCTTTTAATAATAATTTCCATTTTAAATTAACATTTCGAATAACAATCGTTTTCTTTATCGTATGTGTTTTAACTTGTTACTCTTGATTGTATTACTTAAGTCAAGATTTAAATACTTCCAGAATATAAAACATGATTTATATATCATATATATTTAGAATATAAATATGTATAATAGATATATATATGAAATGAAAAACACCATTTATGGGGACGGTAGTCCGTACGTACGCAAAAATGATGTTTCCGTTTTCATATCATATTGAACGGAACTAAGTGAATAAGATATATGTATGTACATATATATATATATATATATATCCATTATAATTATTATGTCATATATTACATACTTATTAGTAATATATATTTTTATAATCATCGATGAATGCTGAACGTGGAAATCAATTTCATCGCGTCGTGGAGACGGTAATCCGTATGTACGAGCGAGAAACAATATCATTTTCTTAAAATTGGGGAATTGTATGGAATATTAATTTTAGAGAGACATTATAATGTTATTTTCATTATTTATATACATATTAATCATCATTATATAAATCCAAATAACATAGTGTTGAATAACAAATTACACCGTGGCGTGGAGACTGTAAGCCGTACGTACCCACGCATAATGACCTTATCGTTCATAAGAAGTACATAATAATGAATATATTTTTTCCATATTTATTATAATATCATATTATATAGAATAAACTGTAGTTGTTATTTTATAATGGAATCAATAAAACAAGAGTAAGGGGAAGTATAAGAGAACATGAAAGAGGGTGGTGAAATCATTATATATTCTTCAGGTTCTTCCTTTTGATTTGATCCAATGGTCTCTATAAGTTGGATTTATGACCAAAGGAAGGCCTCAAGGATGAAGGTAGGATTGTTGGGAGGATATTTGGGCAGGGTTTGGCCATGAAAAATGGCTTTGGAGGTGTTAATTTGAGAGAAGGGGATGTGCCTTTTTATTAAAGGTGTAAAGGTCACTTTAGGAAAAGATTAAAGTATTAATTTATTATACAATAGTATTAGGTTTATAATGGTTCCAAATAAATTTTGTTCGACACTTATGTGATTATGGGTCAATATCTACTCAATCAATAGGTTTTAGACATGTTTAGGTTACCGTTTTAACCTTATCTTTTATATTCAACTCTTAGTTAAAAAGTTTAACTTTTACAGTGTCTTCTTGTATTCTTACTCAATATGGTTAATAAACATACTCTAAACATACAATAGAACCTCAGGTGGCTCATCAATGACATATATAATAGTATTTAATCCCTTTGGAAGAACCTTACATGTTTATAAATATTATATCAACAAATAATATAGTATTCGTTTTAAATATTAATTTATGTCAATTTTGACACTATTTGGTATTTTGTTTTTTTTGAAAATCATCACAACTTGATTACTTCTAAAAAGATACATTTAATCATCCCTAACATGTCATATTCAACTAGAAAATTCGTGGATTTCATAAAAAGATTTAAATTATATTTATTTTAATATTTATAATTCCATTTATTTGATTCTTCTATTAATAAGGTAATTACTACATCATCATTGTGTCATTAATAAATTTAAATATATAATATATAAAAATTATAAATAAAACAACATTATATAGGAAATATTTATACCTTTCTAATGAATATTTATTGTAAAATTTAACTTATGTATAACCCTATATTAAAAATGGGTTAGTTATTAAACTTTGATTTTAACTCTTTTAACTATTTTTTAAATTAAATAATAATAAATGTCTTCATCTAATCCAAGTAGACCTAAAGGGTAATATTTTATTCATAGGGTTTATTTTGGTCGAATTACACTAATCAAATAGAATTAGGACATGGTTTAGGGTAATAATAATATCATTTTTACCCTTAATTACCTTATTTACTTTTAACCATGGTAAATAAAAGTAAAAAGTAACTATTCACAAAAAATTATTTTTTTCTTATTGAACCACATTTGACTCCTTGATAATAACCAAGCCTCTCAGATTTTCTAAATTCAACTCATAGAAGTGGTAAAATTATGATTTACATGAATTTAATAATTCTCCTAGGAGGTGGGTAAAAAACGGTGAAAAGTTAAATAAAATTTGTATATATCTAAAATTATTCTAAAATGACTCAAATTAATTACAATGAACCTATTTAGGTATTATGTATCTATTTGAACCTAAAATAAACTTAAATAAAATAAATATTTATTTAAATAAAAATTCATGTTTAAACTATATCTCAGTGTTTTTCACTATTAATCAAAAAATAAAAGTTTTCAGAAAAAATACCAAAAATTCTCCCTAAGATAATTTTGATATTATGAATTCAATAATGAATTCTATTATACCAAATTAAAAACATAGAAGTTTCATTTATTTATATAAAATTAATTTCTGCTGTCAAAACCAAAAGGAGTATTTTTAAAAAATCATAACTATCAAAAGTTTGACATTTTTTATGTCCAATTTCAAAGTGAAATTACTTACAATGACCAAAATTGGATTACATTGTAAAAATATAATCTATTTATACTTCCAACCAATAAAATGTATAATTTAACACTATCAATTATTTTGATTAAAAAAGTTGTTTTCAGTTAAAATAATGTATTTTTCACTATTCACCCAAATATGAAAGTTATTAGAAAAACAAAAAAAATTATTTAAACTAAATTCTTTTGTCCCAATTCTAAATAAGAAGTTTATTTTGTAAAATTGAATATATTAATGTTTCAAATATTTGATTTGAAAAGGGTTCACAATTAAAAGGTGGTAAAATTATATTTTTTGAAAAATACTTCTTTTATCTGAAAAAAATGAATTAGTTCTTACATTATGTCTAAGAACTCATAATATGAATTCTAAAATTATAATAATTATATATAGTTCAAAATTCAGTTAATAATATTCATATCCTCTTTTTAATGGCTAGTTTGATAAGTCGTGGTGCGCTTGAACTTGATATTTTGTGTAGTGTAGGTTATTGAATTTGTCACGACCCGCCTTCACCAAAATGAGGGAAGGGTCAGCACATTTCCAGGACCTTCCTTCTTTAAGTTGAAGGAGAGATAATGACCCCTGAAACCCACCTTCAATAGGTCTCGGAGTGGCGACCAACACAAAGGGTATAAAATCTCACACTAAATAGAAATCATTACCCTTTTTCTTTTAATAGGATCAAGAGATAAGATAGTAAATCCTACAAAACCAAAACTAAGAGTGCAAACATGACTGAAAATAAACCATTCCCATATGAATGTTGAAAATTAAAAGATACAAGCCGTTTAACTCCGATGGTAAAAAGATACCAGGAAATGAGAAACAACAACTACAACTACCCCAAGGTCCAAGCTAGTATGGTCCCGCACAATCCCTAAAGTTCTCCTGGAAACCTAAAAGCAGTTTTATATACGTAGGGTGAGCATACAAGTATACTCAGTTGGGAAAAACCAAAGACTCCCGTTCACAAGTGGGGAGGCATACTAATGCCCTGTGAGAAAAGAGATAACCAAGAACCTAGCAAGGAAACAAACCACCCAAGCCTCACCAAGGCACACTCCCCAAATAACGCAAGTCAAGTAATGTATAGTAATAGCACATCAATGATTGGGTACCCCATGCCACTATCCCACTGGTTATTTAAGACATCCTACACATCGGACCAATCCCACCATTCTCATCGCAATCCCACTGCCATCCCCCGCCCACAAACACATGGGCCTCAACCACACATCCCTCCAGCAAAAACCTGGGCCACAACCACTAACCCGCCCGCAGACACCTGGGCCAAAAATGTCCCACGTAACCATGCCTGCAAATACCTAGGCCAGAACAACAACTGCCACGCCCAAAGACACCTGGGCCTCATCCCGAAGATACTTGGGAAACCACCCACCAGCACACACCTCGGCCAACCACCACACTATCTTACTCGAAGATTCATGGGCTAATAATGGACTTTAGGCCATCACAGCCTGCCCGTAGAGTCTTGGGCTATCCGGGAAAGGGAACAGAAAAGGATATAATAACCAGCCACTCATAGGAGTGTTGGGAAAACACCCTCCCCCATGAAATGGTGGTGTTCGGCACTATGTGCTCAACTAGGGTGGGGTGAGAATAAGAAACACCAAAACTACAAGTATATGTATAGGTAACAAGCACTCACCTAAATCTAGGTTTTTTTCAGCCAGCCTAAAGAACACAATCCTTACATTTCATTCATGAGAGAGGAGAACAACAATCATGCCCAAGTCATAAATCACACCAATCCAAAACCCCATTTGTCCCATCCTTGTTTTCATGTTCAGTAATAATGTTTAAATAAGATTCTACACCTACTTGGGAAACTAGTTGGCATAAGCACAAGCCAAGGAAAAAGTACATCCAATAGCAATTTAAAAATTCACACCTGGTTCCCTTGTAAAAACACATCAAGTGAGACCCCTCTGTGTATTGGAACCAAGGAAGGTCAATGTGAGATACAGTCCCATGTTCCCAGAACTATGAATAAGAAGGTTTCCCAACAGAAGAGGATCCCACCCCGATTTGTGATACAAACAGAGGATCTCATCCTCACCCACATCACCCCAGCAATCTAAGCCCCTATCCAAGAACACCATAAGGTCGCCCGTACTCGCCCCATGGAGGAAACAACCAAACCAATACTTCCAACACAAGGCAGAATCAACAGGTATTTTTAGATTTAAAAGATTTAACACACTCCATGATTTCAATTCCACTAGGTTTGAACTGGGGTTATCCCAGAAAAGGATTTTATCCTGGTGATTCCAATTTATTTAGCCAAATATACGTAATTAACCAATTTCCTTTAAAAAGAATTCACAACCAATATACAAGCCATTTAAACATCACAAGGGGTAAGGGTTTATTAGTGCACAAAGAAAGACCACCAACAGCCCTGATTTTCTGTAGGCGTAAGCCCACACAATAAAAAAATCATTAATCATGAAATAGGATAAAAACAGAGCATCATCATCGATCACACACCTCCCCTTAATTTTTTAGAATCATTTTATTATCTTCAGTAAAGTTTGGTTCAACCAATTCTACAAGTTCAGTAGTGTACCCACCCTACATGATACACATAAAGGAGAGACGAAGGTGAAACCACTACTTGACTAATCAAGGATCGACTTTTAGTCCTCGCATGAGTAGCAGGAGCTCCATGGAACATGATCAAGGAAATCTTCGTCGGGTTACAAATCGTTGGGAGGAGAGGTACTCCGAGCACAGGGGAATCGTGAAAAAGAAACATAGATAGAATCCATTAGGTTATAAAGGCTGATAAGGGCAGAGATACATCACGCCCTAAATGGTTATGATGCGGAGAGAAAAACATGAAATCACATAAGGAGCGGGATCGTGGGTTGACCACTCGGATGGGACACCCCACATGTCATTAAAGGGTCACCGACGGTTAATACGGACTCCCACCTCACCAAAATTTAATTAAAACCCATTAATGGAATTAAAATATGGACAACATGACACTTAAAATCCAATTTTTTCAAAAAGAGGCGCCACTGGGAAAACCCGTGCGGGGTAGGCGAGAGCTACTGGTAGCCAAGAGCTACTGGTTGGTGACAGCTACAGGTAGCTGAGAGCTACCGATAGCCTAGACCTACTGGTAGCCGAGAGAAACTGGTAGCCGAGAGCAACCGGTAGCCGAGAGAAACCGGTAGCCGAGAGCAACGGGTATCCGAGAGCTACCGGTAGCTCTCGGCTATCGGTATCTCTCGGATAGCGGTACCCAAGGTAACCGGTAGGCTAGGTCTACTGGTAGGCTGAGGCTACCAGTAGGTGAAGGCTACCACTAGCAGTCCGAGAAGCTGGGATGGCCTTCCAGGCCATCCAGAACACCTCAAACATCAAATTTTTACAAGAAATGGATCCCAATAACCCAGGCCATTTCATCTGATACATCTCAAACTATTCGCATCCTCGAGAATTTAAGAACAACCCAGAAAGAAGAAAATTGGTGTCCAAATAACCACCCCCTAGAGATACTTCTCCGAAAAAAACCCCTGAGTTGTTCAAAAGCTGCGACAGAATCCTCCCACTACATCCAGGATCACTCCCCCAAGAGTTATCAACCACAAACATCCACAACAAGCTTAGGGATCACACTTTCCAACACATGAGTTAGGTAGTCTCTTCCTACCCGTCAGGATATTATCCTCTTTGGGAGGCACTGAATCACCCAGACGGGTTTAATAGCATCTACATTAATGTGTCCTGATTAGCAGTCAGGTTTTCCCAACATCACACATTCAGACGCACAGACAGAGAATATGGAACATATTATCTAATAGATAAGAGAAACAAGCATTTCATATATTAAAGCACAAGGTACAAAATCTCAACAAGGATAAGAAAAAAACAACTCTTGGTACTGAATGCATAACTGGGCCTCCCGCTCCCATGTGCTCTCTTCCAGGCCACCATGCCTCCACAACACATGAACAAAGGGTATGGTTTGTCCACAAAGAACTTTCTTTTTATGGTCCTTGATCCTGATTGGTCATTCAATGAAGGTCGCATTGTCTTCGACATCTAACTCTCCCCAATTGATGGCGTGGGAGTCGTCGTGTAGATATAGACGAAGATGGGAAATGTGAAAGACATTGTGAACTTTATCTGACTAAGGTGGCAACGCTTGCTGATAAGCCTCCTCACCAACTTGTCCCAACAACTCGAAAGGTCTGATGAACCTAGGGGTGAGTTTACTCCCCTTACAAAAACTTCGCTGCCCACATCGAGGGGAGACCTTCAATAACACGTGGTTCTCGATCTATAACTCCAAGGGCCTTTTCCTGCTATCGGCATATGACTTCTTCCAGTACTGAGCCACCTTCATCCTTTCTCATATAAGCTGAACCTTTTCTGTCGTGCTCTGCACCACCTCCGGGCCAAGAACACCTTCTTCTACAACCTCAGTCCAGCACACGTGTGAGCGACACAACCTTCCATATAGGGATTCAAACGGATCCATACCAATGGTATAGTGATTGCTATTATTGTAGGCAAACTCTATCAGAGGAAAGTGTCTCACCCATGATCCGTTGAAGTCCAGAACACATGGTCGGAGCATATCTTCCAAGGTCTGGATGGTGCACTCTGTCTGTCCATCTGTCTGGGGATGGAAAGCAGTACTAAGACGTAGTTGGGTGCAAAAAACGTGCTGCAATCCTCTCCAGACTCGTGAGGTAAACCATGAATCCCTATCTGAGACTATGGACCTCGTAACTCCATGAAACTGCACCACATCATCCACATACATTCATGCTAAATCTTCTACCACATACATTCATGCTAAATCATTTTGAAAACATGGACATTAATTAATAATATTTAGAAAGATAAATCATTAAAACCTATAAAATTCTGATTTTGATAAAGAATTACTTTCACAAATCCTTAAAATATTTATTTTCAAATCATTTTTATGAAAAATGGACATGGATGATGAAAATTTCCCTGAATATACATACACATAAACAATCTCGGATAATAATGATATTGAAGAATTAACCCTTACCTGGCACTTTCCTTTAGTCGAGGGTACGTTTAACCTCCTGTATGAAGATCTTAGTATGTTATTAAATTATACCAGAACCATATTAATATTTATGATATCATACATGATTCATTTATGTCTTTATACTTCCCATTTAATAATAATTTCCATGTTAAATTAACATTTTGGGTAATAATCATTTTCTTTATGATACGTGTTTTAGCTTGTTACTCCTGATTGTATCACTTAGATCAATATTTAAATACTTCCAGAATATAAAAAATTATTTCTATATCATATATATTTTGAATATAAATAGGTATAATATACATATATATGAAATGAAAAACACCGTTTATGGAGACGGTAGTCTGTACGTACTAATAAACACTATTTCTGTTTTCATATCGTATTGAAAGAAACTAAGTGAATAAGATATATGTAAGTACATAAATATATATATATCTACAGTAGAATTATTATTTCATATATTACATAATTATTATTAATATATATTTTTATAATCAACGAAGAATGGTGAATGTTGAAATCAATCTCCTCGCGTCGTGGAGACAGTAATCCGTACGTATGCACGAGTGACATTATAATTTCCTTAAAGGTGTGGAATTGGATGGTATATAAATTTTACATAGACATTATCATGTTATTTTCCTTATTTATAAACATATTAGTCATCCTTATATCCATCCAAATAACATAGTGTTGAATAACAAATTACACCACGACGTGTAGACGGTAAGCCGTACGTACGCACGCATGTTGACTTTATCATTCATAAGAAGGATAGAATAAATAATATAGTTGTTACATATTTATAATAACATCTTAGTATATAGAAGATACTTGAGTTATTATTTTATAATGGAAACAACAAATAAAGAGTAAGTGGATGAATAAGAGAACGTGAATGAGTGTGGTGAAATCATTATCTCTTCTTCAGGTTCTTCCTTTTGATTTGATCAAAAGGGCTCCTTAAGATGGATTTATGACCAAAGGAAGGCCTCTAGGATTCATCTAGGATAGTTGGGAGGATATTTGGTTAGGGTTAGGATGAGCCAAATGGCGTTGGAGGTGTTAATTTGAGAGAAGGGGATGTGCCCTTTTATAAGATGGGTGAGGGTCACGTTTGGAAAAGATTAAAGTATTAATTAATTATACAATAATATTCGGTTTATAATGGTTCCAAAAGAAATTAATTCAAGACTTATGTGTTTATGGGTAGAAATCCACTCAACAAATAGGTTTTAGGCAAGTTTAGGTTACCATTGTAACCTTATCTTTTATATTTAACTTTTAGTTAAATAGTATAACTTTTACCGTGTCTTATTGTATTCTTACTTTATATGGTTAATAAACTTACTCTAAAATTACAAGAGAACCTCAAGTGGCTCATTAATGACATATATAATATTATTTATGTCCTTTTTCTGAACCATACATTTTTAAGAATATTATATCGACCAATAATATAGTATTTTTTTAATTATTAATTTATGTCAATTTTGACACTATTTGGGATTTTGTTTTTGTGAAAGTCATAAAAACTTTATTACTTCAAACATGATACTTTGAATCATCCTTGAAATTAGATATTCAGCTATAAAATTCGTGTATTTCTAAAAAACTTTGAAATTATATTTATTTTAATATTTATAATACCATTTATTTGATTCTTTCATTAATGAGGTAATTACTGCATCATCATTATGTCATTAATAAATTTAATTATTTAATCTATAAATATTATAGAAAACTACAATTATATAGGAAATCTTTTTATCTTTCTAATGAATATTTATAGTTGAATTTATCTTATGTATAACCGTATATAAAAATGGTTTATTTATTTAACATCGATTTTAACTCTTTAATCTCTTCTTTAAATTAAATAGTACTAAATGTCTTAATCTTATCTATGTGGTCCTAAAGGGACATATTTTATTTCTAAGGTTGTTTTTGGTCGATTTACACTTATCCAAGAGAATTAGGACATGTGTTAGGCTAATAATATTATCATTTTTACCCTTAATTACCGTATTTACTTTTAACTATTGTAAATAAAAGTAAAAATTTACTATTCACCAAAAAAATATTTTTATCTTATTGAACCACATTTTACTCCTTGATATTAACTGTGTCTCTCAGATTTTCTATATTCAACTCACAGAAGTAGTAAAATTATGTTTTTGTGAATTTACAAATTCTCCTAAGAGGTGGGTAAAAGAAGATGAAAAGTTTAATAAAATTTATATATATATAAAATTATTATAAACTGACTATAATAAATTACATTTAACTTATATAGGTATTATGAATCTATTTTGATCTAAAATAAATTTAAATAAAATAAATAATTATTTAAATAAAAATTCGGTTTTAAACTATAACTCAGTGTTTTTCACTATTCATCAAAAATTAAAAGTTTTTAGAAAAATACCAAAACATCACCCTAAGATAATTTTGATATTACTAATAAAATAATGAAGTCTATTTTACCAAATTAAAAAAATATAAGTTTCATTTATTAATTTAAAATTAATTTCCGCTGTCAAAACAAAAAGGCATATTTTTAAGAAATAATTATTATCATAAGATTGACACATGTTTATGTCCAATTTCAAAGTGAAATTACTTACAATGACCAGAATAGGATTAAATGGTAAAAATATAATCTATTTATACTTCCAAACCATTAAAATGTATAATTTAACATTATATATTATTGTTATTACAAAAGTTGTTTTCAATTAAAATATAATAGTTTTCACTATTCACCCATTTATGAAAGTTATCAGAAAAACACCAAAAAAAATTTGAAACTAAATTATTATGTCCCAATTCTAATAAATAGGTTATTTTGAAAAATTCATTATATAAATGTTTCAGAAATTTGATTTAAAAAGGTTTCACCATTAAATGGCGGTAAAAGTATATTTTTTGATAATGACTACTTTTATCTGAAAAATGAATTAGTTCTAACATTATGTCTAAGAAACTAATAATACAAATTATAAAATTATAAGGATTATATATAGTTCAAAATTCATTTAATACTATTCATAACTACTTTTGAACGGCTAGTTTGGTATGTCGTGGTGCACTTGAACTCGATATTGCGTGTAGTGTATGTTATTGAATTACTTTGAAAACAAACGTAATATGAAATCATGGGCTGTTACATTCTTCCCTCCTTCAATAAAGTGTGTCCTCGCAATTTGAAAATTTTAATTGAAAATATAAGGTTGAAAATAGAAAATACCTTTGTGGAAATCCCACATCATAAATTGGGTAAATAAAATTTAGTCTTAATAAGAGGAAATATATATATATATATATATACTTGACAAGTAGTGTTTCATCCTTCAACTAATTCATACAACAAAATCATCATTCACTCCATAATATGTCAAAAAAAATTATTTATCCAAATCATATAGTGTTACAAAAATAATGAATTTATTATTCATTTATCAGACTATTTAAAAAAATCTAAATTATACAAACCAGTACATCACATAGTCCAGTCGTAGGTGATGCACCCTTGTCGCTCTTCGGTTGCGGGTTCAAGTCTCGCGGCCTTTCCGGACACGACTAGTAGTCGCCCAACCTCTAAAAATACAAAAATAATCTTAACTATAGCATCAAATTTCAAACTTAATCCATCCTATCCCTTACACTTATCCAAAATACATATATCGAAACTCTCTTTCCAAAATTTATAAGGAGGTTAAACACAATGATGTTCCATTTTTTTTCAGGTAATAACATGTGAATGCCTTCATCATGTATTCTTTTAAAACTCTGCAACAACCTAAATTACCATAAAACCTTATTGATTATATTCATGCTCCCTTATTCCTTATAGAATACTGGATATACTCCTTTTATCCAAAAAATGTTGTAAACTCTAACAGTGAAGGAATATACAAATCATTAATCACTTTCAAGGATGTCTAGAATATACAATATAATTAATCCAAGTAAAGCATTTCTTATTCCAAAATCACTACCTCATTATCAAGACCATATTAAGGATTACCTTTCCTTCAACCATATATTTTCCAAAAAAGTGTTGCTTACTATTATGTCACTTTTCGTAGAACCGTATAATCTCAAATCCTCAATAAAATAGTACTGCGGTACAATCCTTATTTATCCTCATAATTCATATAACCAATATATTATTGATAGAACACTCAAATGAAATAATTCTATATTACCAATATAATAACACTAGTCATTCCTCTCCACATGAGGTTGTATCATAACTTTATTATTATCCAATAGCATCATTTAAGGTATACTCTGATGACTGAAGGATTGATTCACATTGTGTCCCAACACCTTGAATATGAAGCATTGTAAATTTGAAATTTTTTCTTATCCTTGCAATCACGTACTTGGTGTCCTTTTTCTCCACACATATAACAAACTCTCATTCCCTTCAAGCATTTACCATGATGATTCTTTCCAAATTTATCACATATGGGGAAATACTTATTTTCTCTCTTCCCATTATCCATCTTACTCTATTCCATCCTTTTATTTTCTTTATTCCCGTCAATGCCATAGGACTCATAGAATTCTTTACTTATCTTATTAACAGATGATACTATTTCTTCATATGTTGAGAATAAATCGGAGACTATTTCCCTTATAAATGTTTGCTTAATAATATGAATGATATAATACTTCTTACTATTGGGATCATACGTATTGTTGGAGTTCACATTCCTTCTATTGGGCACCATTTCAATGCAATTTCATACACTAGGTCAGTTTATGAATCACAATTCATAATTCCAAACATGTAAAATACCTAACCTAAATTGAAAAGTTTATGGATATAATCCATAATCACAAAAAAAAAAATCTTTGAGGAGGTATATACTCATAAACCCTTCATAGTGGTTTGTAATGAAAACAAGAATTATCCTAAGCATATCCCCCAGGAGTTTCGTAACCAAGAGTGCAGCAAGGACCGTTGTCGTGCAACAGTTCTCATTCTAGTCTAGCTCAAAGTGGTGTTTTTGGATTTTACCCCTAGGTACATCTGTGCCAGAGCCACCTCTACCTTCTCGTATCGGACAGGGATGCATTTTCTTGAAAAACTCACAAAATCATTACATTACCAAAATTCTAGGGAGTTCTTCTATACTAATCTTCAAATTTTATATTACGGTAATGTTTTCTTATCAGAGTTTATCTAAATCTAGTTTCCAAGGTTATTTATAAACATACATTGATACCAACTTTAACTCCCCTACCCTAGATTCCCAGATTCAGTGCATTATTTTAATACATTGGCATGATTACAAGGAATCAAGTCCTGAAAGACCGATCATTTTAGCAGTTTTGGAAAATAGATTACATACACGAACATTACATTACACCTTCTAACATACAAAAAAATCCTCTGAGAAAGCCATTGTTCCCTTAGCTTAACCCTACATTTCAAACATAAAACACTTCTTGGGATCCTGGGAAAATAGAACATAAGAAAGGGGTGAGCTTAGATTCTCAGTAAGGGTAAATAATTTACTGGAAGATAACAGAAACAATATGCATGGGGAATGATTGAAAATACCTACCTTTACAAATAATAAACATTAACACTTTATGACAGAAATATGAGCTAAGTAAATAACTCCATAATAAAACATAGTCATTGGTATTCTACTATTCGAATAACCACATGTACCATCAACATTATTTTCATAATGAGTGAATGTATAATGCCATAAATTATGAATAATTTTATCAAGGCCTCATCCAAGACGTCTAAAAATGATTAAGGCCTCGTCCAAAATCATATATCAAATTGGGAAAGGCCTTGGCCAATTCCACGTCTAATTGTCTCATGAGACCTACCGATGCATTAAGGAGATATAGCGGGCTCCACCCATCACATACTATGTCCAATACATTCCTCATATGAAAAGGTTGAATCATTACATAAACATTCATTTTAAATCAATATAGAATATTTGAATCATAATAAATCAACTTCAAACAAATTTAAAATCCATCAAATGATGTTGACATAGATGAAAATGATTCGTAAAACTCTTTGAGAGAAAAATGCATTTTCATGAAATCATTTTTAAGTTTCACAATTTATAAAGGAAGTCATTTAAAATATATTTTTGAATTAAAGGGTCCCATACCACTTTGAAACTTTTGAAAAGAGTTATCATTTCAGAACACTCATGTCTATATAAATAAATCCTTAAAATCATTTTGAAAACATTGACATTAATTAAAAAGATTTAGAAAGATAAATATTTAAAACAATTAAAATTCTGATTTTGATAAAGGGTACATCTCAAAAATCCTTAAAATATTCATTTTGAAATATTTTTTTTGAAAAATGGACTTGGATTATAAAAATGTCTCAGAAAATACTTACACATAAACAATCTCGGATAATAATTAGATTGAGGAATTAACCCTTACCTTGCGCTTTCCTTTAGTCGAGGATACGTTTAACCTCATGTATGAAGATATTAGTATGTTATTAAATTATTCTAGAACCATATTAATATTTATGATATCATACATGATTCCTTTATGACTTTATACTCATCCTTTTAATAATAATTTCCATTTTAAATTAACATTTCGAATAACAATCGTTTTCTTTATCGTATGTGTTTTAACTTGTTACTCTTGATTGTATTACTTAAGTCAAGATTTAAATACTTCCAGAATATAAAACATGATTTATATATCATATATATTTAGAATATAAATATGTATAATAGATATATATATGAAATGAAAAACACCATTTATGGGGACGGTAGTCCGTACGTACGCAAAAATGATGTTTCCGTTTTCATATCATATTGAACGGAACTAAGTGAATAAGATATATGTATGTACATATATATATATATATATATATCCATTATAATTATTATGTCATATATTACATACTTATTAGTAATATATATTTTTATAATCATCGATGAATGCTGAACGTGGAAATCAATTTCATCGCGTCGTGGAGACGGTAATCCGTATGTACGAGCGAGAAACAATATCATTTTCTTAAAATTGGGGAATTGTATGGAATATTAATTTTAGAGAGACATTATAATGTTATTTTCATTATTTATATACATATTAATCATCATTATATAAATCCAAATAACATAGTGTTGAATAACAAATTACACCGTGGCGTGGAGACTGTAAGCCGTACGTACCCACGCATAATGACCTTATCGTTCATAAGAAGTACATAATAATGAATATATTTTTTCCATATTTATTATAATATCATATTATATAGAATATACTGTAGTTGTTATTTTATAATGGAAACAATAAAACAAGAGTAAGGGGAAGTATAAGAGAACATGAAAGAGGGTGGTGAAATCATTATATATTCTTCAGGTTCTTCCTTTTGATTTGATCCAATGGTCTCTATAAGTTGGATTTATGACCAAAGGAAGGACTCAAGGATGAAGGTAGGATTGTTGGGAGGATATTTGGGCAGGGTTTGGCCATGAAAAATGGCTTTGGAGGTGTTAATTTGAGAGAAGGGGATGTGCCTTTTTATTAAAGGTGTAAAGGTCACTTTAGGAAAAGATTAAAGTATTAATTTATTATACAATAGTATTAGGTTTATAATGGTTCCAAATAAATTTTGTTCGACACATAGGTGATTATGGGTCAATATCTACTCAATCAATAGGTTTTAGACATGTTTAGGTTACCGTTTTAACCTTATCTTTTATATTCAACTCTTAGTTAAAAAGTTTAACTTTTACAGTGTCTTCCTGTATTCTTACTCAATATGGTTAATAAACATACTCTAAACATACAATAGAACCTCAGGTGGCTCATCAATGACATATATAATAGTATTTAATCCCTTTGGAAGAACCTTACATGTTTAGAAATATTATATCAACAAATAATATAGTATTCGTTTTAAATATTAATTTATGTCAATTTTGACACTATTTGGTATTTTGTTTTTTTGAAAATCATCACAACTTGATTACTTCTAAAAAGATACATTTAATCATCCCTAACATGTCATATTCAACTAGAAAATTCGTGGATTTCATAAAAAGATTTAAATTATATTTATTTTAATATTTATAATTCCATTTATTTGATTCTTCTATTAATAAGGTAATTACTGCATCATCATTGTGTCATTAATAAATTTAAATATATAATATATAAAAATTATAAATAAAACAACATTATGTAGGAAATATTTATACCTTTCTAATGAATATTTATTGTAAAATTTAACTTATGTATAACCCTATATTAAAAATGGGTTAGTTATTAAACTTTGATTTTAACTCTTTTAACTATTTTTTAAATTAAATAATAATAAATGTCTTCATCTAATCCAAGTATACCTAAAGGGTAATATTTTATTCATAGGGTTTATTTTGGTCGAATTACACTAATCAAATAGAATTAGGACATGGTTTAGGGTAATAATAATATCATTTTTACCCTTAATTACCTTATTTACTTTTAACCATGGTAAATAAAAGTAAAAAGTAACTATTCACAAAAAATTATTTTTTTCTTATTGAACCACATTTGACTCCTTGATAATAACCAAGCCTCTCAGATTTTCTAAATTCAACTCATAGAAGTGGTAAAATTATGATTTACATGAATTTAATAATTCTCCTAGGAGGTGGGTAAAAAACGGTGAAAAGTTAAATAAAATTTGTATATATCTAAAATTATTATAAAATGACTCAAATTAATTACAATGAACCTATTTAGGTATTATGTATCTATTTGAACCTAAAATAAACTTAAATAAAATAAATATTTATTTAAATAAAAATTCATGTTTAAACTATATCTCAGTGTTTTTCACTATTAATCACAAAATAAAAGTTTTCAGAAAAAATACCAAAAATTCTCCCTAAGATAATTTTGATATTATGAATTCAATAATGAATTCTATTATACCAAATTAAAAACATAGAAGTTGCATTTATTTATATAAAATTAATTTCTGCTGTCAAAACCAAAAGGCGTATTTTTAAAAAATCATAACTATCAAAAGTTTGACATTTTTTATGTCCAATTTCAAAGTGAAATTACTTACAATGACCAAAATTGGATTACATTGTAAAAATATAATCTATTTATACTTCCAACCAATAAAATGTATAATTTAACACTATCAATTATTTTGATTAAAAAAGTTGTTTTCAGTTAAAATAATGTATTTTTCACTATTCACCCAAATATGAAAGTTATTAGAAAAACAAAAAAAATTATTTAAACTAAATTCTTTTGTCCCAATTCTAAATAAGAAGTTTATTTTGTAAAATTGAATATATTAATGTTTCAAATATTTGATTTGAAAAGGGTTCACAATTAAAAGGTGGTAAAATTATATTTTTTGAAAAATACTTCTTTTATCTGAAAAAAATGAATTAGTTCTTACATTATGTCTAAGAACTCATAATATGAATTCTAAAATTATAATAATTATATATAGTTCAAAATTCAGTTAATAATATTCATATCCTCTTTTTAATGGCTAGTTTGATAAGTCGTGGTGCGCTTGAACTTGATATTTTGTGTAGTGTAGGTTATTGAATTTGTCACGACCCGCCTTCACCAAAATGAGGGAAGGGTCAGCACATTTCCAGGACCTTCCTTCTTTAAGTTGAAGGAGAGATAATGACCCCTGAAACCCACCTTCAATAGGTCTCGGAGTGGCGACCAACACAAAGGGTATAAAATCTCACACTAAATAGAAATCATTACCCTTTTTCTTTTAATAGGATCAAGAGATAAGATAGTAAATCCTACAAAACCAAAACTAAGAGTGCAAACATGACTGAAAATAAACCATTCCCATATGAATGTTGAAAATTAAAAGATACAAGCCATTTAACTCCGATGGTAAAAAGATACCAGGAAATGAGAAACAACAACTACAACTACCCCAAGGTTCAAGCTAGTATGGTCCCGCACAATCCCTAAAGTTCTCCTGGAAACCTAAAAGCAGTTTTATATACGTAGGGTGAGCATACAAGTATACTCAGTTGGGAAAAACCAAAGACTCCCGTTCACAAGTGGGGAGGCATACTAATGTCCTGTGAGAAAAGAGATAACCAAGAACCTAGCAAGGAAACAAACCACCCAAGCCTCACCAAGGCACACTCCCCAAATAACGCAAGTCAAGTAATGTATAGTAATAGCACATCAATGATTGGGTACCCCATGCCACTATCCCACTGGTTATTTAAGACATCCTACACATCGGACCAATCCCACCATTCTCATCGCAATCCCACTGCCATCCCCCGCCCACAAACACATGGGCCTCAACCACACATCCCTCCAGCAAAAACCTGGGCCACAACCACTAACCCGCCCGCAGACACCTGGGCCAAAAATGTCCCACGTAACCATGCCTGCAAATACCTAGTCCAGAACAACAACTGCCACGCCCAAAGACACCTGGGCCTCATCCCGAAGATACTTGGGAAACCACCCACCAGCACACACCTCGGCCAACCACCACACTATCTTACTCGAAGATTCATGGGCTAATAATGGACTTTAGGCCATCACAGCCTGCCCGTAGAGTCTTGGGCTATCCGGGAAAGGGAACAGAAAAGGATATAATAACCAGCCACTCATAGGAGTGTTGGGAAAACACCCTCCCCCATGAAATGGTGGTGTTCGGCACTATGTGCTCAACTAGGGTGGGGTGAGAATAAGAAACACCAAAACTACAAGTATATGTATAGGTAACAAGCACTCACCTAAATCTAGGTTTTTTTCAGCCATCCTAAAGAACACAATCCTTACATTTCATTCATGAGAGAGGAGAACAACAATCATGCCCAAGTCATAAATCACACCAATCCAAAACCCCATTTGTCCCATCCTTGTTTTCATGTTCAGTAATAATGTTTAAATAAGATTCTACACCTACTTGGGAAACTAGTTGGCATAAGCACAAGCCAAGGAAAAAGTACATCCAATAGCAATTTAAAAATTCACACCTGGTTCCCTTGTAAAAACACATCAAGTGAGACCCCTCTGTGTATTGGAACCAAAGAAGGTCAATGTGAGATACAGTCCCATGTTCCCAGAACTATGAATAAGAAGGTTTCCCAACAGAAGAGGATCCCACCCCGATTTGTGATACAAACAGAGGATCCCATACTCACCCACATCACCCCAGCAATCTAAGCCCCTATCCAAGAACACCATAAGGTCGCCCGTACTCGCCCCATGGAGGAAACAACCAAACCAATACTTCCAACACAAGGCAGAATCGACATGTATTTTTAGATTTAAAAGATTTAACACACTCCATGATTTCAATTCCACTAGGCTTGAACTGGGGTTATCCTAGAAAAGGATTTTATCCTGGTGATTCCAATTTATTTAGCCAAATATACGTAATTAACCAATTTCCTTTAAAAAGAATTCACAACCAATATACAAGCCATTTAAACATCACAAGGGGTAAGGGTTTATTAGTGCACAAAGAAAGACCACCAACAGCCCTGATTTTCTGTAGGCGTAAGCCCACACAATAAAAAAATCATTAATCATGAAATAGGATAAAAACAGAGCATCATCATCGATCACACACCTCCCCTTAATTTTTTAGAATCATTTTATTATCTTCAGTAAAGTTTGGTTCAACCAATTCTACAAGTTCAGTAGTGTACCCACCCTACATGATACACATAAAGGAGAGACGAAGGTGAAACCACTACTTGACTAATCAAGGATCGACTTTTAGTCCTCGCATGAGTAGCAGGAGCTCCATGGAACATGATCAAGGAAATCTTCATCGGGTTACAAATCGTTGGGAGGAGAGGTACTCCGAGCACAGGGGAATCGTGAAAAAGAAACATAGATAGAATCCATTAGGTTATAAAGGCTGATAAGGGCAGAGATACATCACGCCCTAAATGGTTATGATGCGGAGAGAAAAACATGAAATCACATAAGGAGCGGGATCGTGGGTTGACCACTCGGTTGGGACACCCCACACGTCATTAAAGGGTCACCGGCGGTTAATACGGACTCCCACCTCACCAAAATTTAATTAAAACCCATTAATGGAATTAAAATATGGACAACATGACACTTAAAATCCAATTTTTTCAAAAAGAGGCGCCACTGGGAAAACCCGTGCGGGGTAGGCGAGAGCTACTGGTAGCCAAGAGCTACTGGTTGGTGACAGATACAGGTAGCTGAGAGCTACCGATAGCCTAGACCTACTGGTAGCCGAGAGAAACTGGTAGCCGAGAGCAACCGGTAGCCGAGAGAAACCGGTAGCCGAGAGCAACCGGTATCCGAGAGCTACCGGTAGCTCTCGGCTACCGGTAGCTCTCGGATAGCGGTACCGCAAGGTAACCGGTAGGCTAGGTCTACTGGTAGGCTGAGGCTACCAGTAGGTGAAGGCTACCACTAGCAGTCCGAGAAGCTGGGATGGCCTTCCAGGCCATCCAGAACACCTCAAACATCAAATTTTTACAAGAAATGGATCCCAATAACCCAGTCCATTTCATCTGATACATCTCAAACTATTCGCATCCTCGAGAATTTAAGAACAACCCAGAAAGAAGAAAATTGGTGTCCAAATAACCACCCCCTAGAGATACTTCTCCGAAAAAAACCCCTGAGTTGTTCAAAAGCTGCGACAGAATCCTCCCCCTACATCCAGGATCACTCCCCCAAGAGTTATCAACCACAAACATCCACAACAAGCTTAGGGATCACACTTTCCAACACATGAGTTAGGTAGTCTCTTCCTACCCGTCAGGATATTATCCTCTTTGGGAGGCACTGAATCACCCAGACGGGTTTAATAGCATCTACATTAATGTGTCCGGATTAGCAGTCAGGTTTTCCCATCATCACACATTCAGACGCACAGACAGAGAATATGGAACATATTATCTAATAGATAAGAGAAACAAGCATTTCATATATTAAAGCACAAGGTACAAAATCTCAACAAGGATAAGAACAAAACAACTCTTGGTACTGAATGCATAACTGGGCCTCCCGCTCCCATGTGCTCTCTTCCAGGCCACCATGCCTCCACAACACATGAACAAAGGGTATGGTTTGTCCACAAAGAACTTTCTTTTTATGGTCCTTGATCCTGATTGGTCATTCAATGAAGGTCGCATTGTCTTCGACATCTAACTCTCCCCAATTGATGGCGTGGGAGTCGTCGTGTAGATATAAACGAAGATGGGAAATGTGAAAGACATTGTGAACTTTATCTGACTAAGGTGGCAACGCTTGCTGATAAGCCTCCTCACCAACTTGTCCCAACACCTCGAAAGGTCTGATGAACCTAGGGGAGAGTTTACTCCCCTTCCAAAAACTTCGCTGCCCACATCGAGGGGAGACCTTCAATAACACGTGGTTCTCGATCTATAAATCCAAGGGCCTTTTCCTGCTATCGGCATATGACTTCTTCCAGTACTGAGCCACCTTCATCCTTTCTCATATAAGCTGAACCTTTTCTGTCGTGCTCTGCACCACCTCCGGGCCAAGAACACCTTCTTCTACAACCTCAGTCCAGCACACGTGTGAGCGACACAACCTTCCATATAGGGATTCAAACGGAGCCATACCAATGGTATAGTGATTGCTATTATTGTAGGCAAACTCTATCAGAGGAAAGTGTCTCACCCATGATCCGCTGAAGTCCAGAACACATGGTCGGAGCATATCTTCCAAGGTCTGGATGGTGCACTCTGTCTGTCCATCTGTCTGGGGATGGAAAGCAGTACTAAGACGTAGTTGGGTGCAAAAAATGTGCTGCAATCCTCTCCAGACTCGTGAGGTAAACCATGAATCCCTATCCGAGACTATGGACCTCGTAACTCCATGCAACTGCACCACATCATCCACATACATTCATGCTAAATCTTCTACCACACCCAACTCCTTGATAGCCAGAATGTGAGCTGATTTCGTCAACCGGTCCACTACTACCCAGACGACGTCGCAGCCCCCCTGCACCTTGGGTAGTCCCATGACTAAATCCATCAAGATGTCGTCCCACTTCCACTCGGGGACATCTAAAGGTTGCAACAAACTGCCTGGAACTTGTTGTTCAGTCTTTACCTTCTGAAACACTAGGCACTTGGCCAAAAAATTTGCCACTGCACGCTTTACTCTGGGCCACGAAATTTGTCTCCTCGGACCTTGGAACATCTTGGAAACTCCTGGGTGTACTACTAGGGGTGGCTTTTGGAACTCACTAAGAACCTGGACGCACATTGCCTCTATAACAAACAACTTCTGTCATAAAAGCATCTGGTTCTGACTATCCTCCATCCACCCTTCCGGAGCATTGCCCTGGTCAACTCGGTCATGCATCACTTCGCACTCAAGGTCTCCCCACTGAGACTCCTCCACTTGCCTCAAAAGAGAGTATTGCACTGTCATTTGATACAGGAAACCTCCACCACTATCCATCCTCGCATCTAGGTTCAAGGAAGACAACTCCTCCATTGCCTTCTAGGCGTCTACCAACTCTCGGACTCCATCCTTCTACGACCTCCTGCTCAAAGCATTAGGCACTACATTCCCTTTTACCGTAGTGTAGGAAATATCGAAGTCGTAATCCTGGAAGAACTCTATCCACTTTCACTGTCGTATGTTTGGGTACCGCTTGGCGAAGACACACCACAAGCTTTTGTGATCCTTGAAGACCACAAAGAATTCTCCGATGTGGTAATGCCTCCATAACATCAGTGCGAAAATGACCGCAACAAGTTCCAGATCATGGGTGGAATAATTACACTAATCAGGGCATAGATTCCTAGACCCATAAGATGTCACCCCTTGTCACTGAATCAACACACATCTGAGGCCTTGCCCCGAAGCATCACAGAACACCTCGTACGTTGGCCCTTCTTCGGGTAATATGAGCACTGGGGAACTAACCAACTTCTCCTTCAGATAGCTGAAGGCTGCCTCGCACTGCTCACTCCACATGAAAACCTAGTCCTTCTGGGTCAAGGGTGTCAAAGGTTCCACAACTCGAGAGAAGTCGGGAACGAACCTCCGATAGTAAACTGCCATCCTGAGGAAACTACGAACCACTACAACATTCATGGGTGCTGCCCATGAAACAACCGCCGCAACCATTGATGGGTCCACCGCGACCCCTTGCTCGGACACTACGTGCCCAAGGAAGTGCACATCTCACATCCAGAACTTGCATTTCAACAACTTCTAATAGAGCTGGTGCTATTGGAGGACATCTAAAACTGTCCTCAGGTGCTCCACGTGGTACTCCTATGATCTTGAATAGATCAAGATGTCATCGATGAACACAACTACGAACTGATCCAGGTACTCCTAGAAGATGGAGTTCATAAGCCCCATGAACACAGTCGGGGCGTTCGTAACACCAAAAGGCATGACTGCAAACTCGAAGATCCCATATCTGTACCTGAAGGTTGTCTTCGAGATGTCACCCTCTTTTACCCTCAACTGGTGGTACCTAGACCGCAGGTCGATCTTCGAGAACCATCATGCCCCCTTCAGTTGGTCAAAGAGATTGTCTATCCTTGGAAGAGGGTAGCGATTCTTGATCGTCACCAGATTCATCCTCCTGTTGTCTATACACAACTTGAGACCAATGTCTGCCTTCATTGTGAACAAAACTGGAGCACCCCACGGTGACGCACTTGGTCGAACATAACCCCTCTTCATCAGATCGTCAATCTAAATCCGCAGCTCTCGTAGCTCCGAATGTGCCATCTGGTAAAGATCCATCGAAATCGGACGAGCACCAGGCTACAAGTCTATCCCAAACTCGATATCACGTCATGGGGGTAGAGTCGTTACCTCCTTAGGAAAGACTTCCATAAACTCACTGACGATCTCTGGTACATCCACCATCTCAGTATCTACTGACTCTACTGACAGCTTGGCTAACAAGGAGAGGAGGGGTTCCTCTCGCCTTCTGCCATTCTAACCGCTCCGCTCGCCGGTGAATGTAACACGTCGGCCACCCATGTCTGAAAACATTACTATTCCTCGAAAGTAGTCGATGACGGCACACACAGAGAACGGCTAGTCGATGCCCAGGATTACATCATATTGTTGTATCTGCAATAGTATGAGATCCATGACTGACTGATGTGGCCCTATCATCAGTCTGCATCCTCGACAAACATATAACAAGTCGGTATGACCTCCGGCTGGTGTTCTCAACACAAGGGGAACTGGAAGTCTCTTGGAATCTAGACCCAAATAATGGGCTAGACTAGGTGAAATGAAGGAGTGCGATGCTCTGGTATCGAACAAGGAAAAAAGCAAGGGTTCTAAACAAACTGATCGTACCTCGAACGACATCTGGTCTTGCTGGAACTGCTACCTCCGCGACGTGCAACTGCCCACGCCCAGCTCCTCTTCCCCTCGTCTGTCAGCCACCTCCCAGACCACTCCTGGTCGAGGTCCCCGAGGAGCGCCCTGAGTTCAGCCTTTTACCGTATCTTCTGCCCTCGGAGGAGCGGGAGCTCGCTGCCCCTGCTGATGCTGCTTAAAGGGCCTAGCTGGAAGCTGCTACTGAGTTGGGTGCTGGGTTTGTGCATCGTCATCGTACTGTACTCAGTCCGAGCACTGATTCCAGAGATATCAATGGCTCCCGCAGATGAAGCATCTCGGCCCTGGGCCCAATGGAAAAGGGTGAGGGATAGGGGACCGGAACTGGAACTACTGAGTCCTGTTCCCTGTTGGTCGAAACCTACAGGGTCCTGATGCTGTAGTGCTAGTGATGATGACCTTCCCCTTCGATGACCCTGGCTGGATCCCCTCTCATGACGCACCTCCCAGCGTGTGAATCCTCTCCACCACATCAGCCTTGTTCTACAACTCTAAGTATGTCGGCAAGGTGAAGGGGTTAACATCGTACTGGAGGGAAGGTCGGAGAGCCTCCTCTAAATGTCTCGCCCGAGACTCCTCATACAGAAAGAGGTCCGGAGCAAAGCGTAGGAGATCCTTGAACTTGATCCCTATCTCCCTTACTGGCATAATCCTCTGTTGGAGGGAGAGTTTCTCCTGTATCTTCTCATATCTCATTGTAGAAGAGAGGAATTTCACCAGGAACTCCTTTTTGAAATCAGCCCACACCCCCTTAGCCTCTCTCCTCTCCCCCCGGTAGAGCGTCCACCACTGATGCACTACTACCCGCATTTGGATCAGGGCCAGAGGAACCCAGTACTCCGTCGGAGCCTGAATCATGCTGAAAGCTATCACCGAATTCCCTAGCCAGCCCTTCGTCTTCAGGTCAGAGGTGTTTCCCTCGTACTTCTCGAGGGTCTGTTGTTGATAGGCTCGAAGCATCTTCTCCCACTTATCATCCTCCTCCTCTTGTTCGATCCTCTTCCGATCGGCCAAGTTGGCTTTACGGGCATCGATATCCAGTACAACTCGTAGTCATCTCCCAGGTTCCATATCTGCAAGGTAAAAAAGGAATGCCTAAGTGCAAGTAGTGCATAAATATTGTTATTAAACTCCTTAAATTTCTTATTCATTTTAATTTCACAAAACACCCCAGAAACACGAGAACACAAGTCATAATGATGCATGTACCTTTCTTAAGGTCACTACCATGCAATCATCGCAGCCTCACTTGGTCATTCGGTAGGTCCAGAGTCCTTGCATCTGATCTTGGGGGGGGCCTAAAATCCCGTGTCCTAGCTAGTCTTCCCTGGCCAATTTCACGCACCAATGTCACCCAACACTGTCGCCCTACCATCACATGAAACCCTCACTGTACCTAACTCTAGACTCCATCCTATCTCTCAATCATCACCTCTGATGCCATTCTATCACGTCCCGCCTTCACCAAAGGGAGGGAAGGGTAAGAAGATTGCAAGACCCTTCCTTCTTTAAGTTGACGGAGAGATAATAACCCCCGAAACCCGCCTTTAATAGGTCCCGGATTGGCGACCAGCACCAAGGGTATAAAATCTCACACTAAATGGAAATAATTTCCCTTTTTTTATAGGATCGGGAGATAAGATAGTAAATCCCACAAAACTAAAACTGAGAGTGAAAACACGACTGAAAATAAACCATTCCAATATGCATGGTCAAAATTAAAAGATACAAGCCATTTAACTACAAAGGTAAAAAGATACCATGAAAAGGAAAAAAAACAGAAAATGCGCCATGGTACAAGCTATTATGGTCCCACACGATCCCTGAAGTCCTCCTGGAAACATGAAATCCGTTTTATATACATAGGGTGAGCATTCAAGTATACTCAGTAGGGAAAAACCAATGACTCTCGTGCACAAGTGGGGAGGCATACTAATCACTTTTGACAAAAGAGATAACCAGGAACCTAGCAAGGAAACTAACCACCCAAGCCTAAGCAAGGCACACTCCCAAATTAATGCAAGTCAAGTAATGTATAGTACTAGCACATCAATCTCTGGGTACCTTGCCCCACTTTCACACTGGTTATTGAAGTCATCCTACGCATCGGACAAATCCCGACATTCTCATCGCAGTCCCAATGCCATACCCCGCCCGCACACACTTGGGCCACAACCACACATCCTGCCTGCAAACACCTGGTCCACAACCACTAACCCGCCCGCAGACACCTAGACCACAACTGTCACACATAACCATGCCTGCAAATACCTAGGCCAGAACAACCACTTTCACACCCGAAGACACATGGGCCTCATCTCGAAGATACATGGGAAACCACCCAACCACACACAGCTGAGCCAACCCCCACACTACCCTAACTGAAGATTCTTGGGCTAATAATGGACTTCAGGCCATCACAGCCTACCCGTAGAATCTAGGGATATTTGGGAAAGGGAGCAGAAATGGAGCTAATAACCAACCACTCATAGGAGTGTTAGGGAAAACACCCACCCCCATGAAAATGGGGGT
This sequence comes from Viscum album, assembly GCA_963277665.1. Classification (NCBI taxonomy): domain Eukaryota; kingdom Viridiplantae; phylum Streptophyta; class Magnoliopsida; order Santalales; family Viscaceae; genus Viscum; species Viscum album. Next base: position 922,327,537 of record OY728132.1, read on the forward strand.
GTTCGACACTATGTTCTCAACTTGGGTGGGGTGAAAATAAGAAACAAGAAAATTACAATTATATGTATAGGTAACAATCACTCAAACTAATCTATGTTTTTCTTGAGCCAGCCTAAAGAACACTATCCTTTCTATTCATTCATGAGAGAGGAGAACAACACCCATGCCCAAGTCACAACTCACAAAAATCCAAAAACACATTTGTCCCATCCTTGTTTTCATGATCAGTAATAATGTTTAAATAAGTTCTTGCACCTACTTGGGAAACTAGTAGGCATATGCACAATCTAAGGAAAAGAGTACACCCAACAACAATTTAAACATTCACACCCAGTTCTCCTGTAAAAACACATCAAGTGAGACCCCTCCATGTATTGGAACCAAAGAAGGTAAAAGTGAGATACAGTCCCAAGTTCCCAGAACTATGAATAAGAAGTTTTCACAACCAAAGAGAAGACCACCCCAATTCCTGAAACAAACAGAGGATCCCATCCTCACCCACATCATCCCAGCAATCTAAGCCCCTATCCAAGAAAACCATAAGGTTGTCCGTACTCACCCCTTGGAGGAAACAACCAAACCAATACTACCAACACAAGGGAGACTCAACAAGTACTTTCATATTTAAAAGATTTAACACACTCTATGATTTCAATTCCACTGGGCTTAAACCAGGGTTTTCATAGAAAGGGAGTTGATCCTGGTGCTTCCAATTTATTTAGCCGAATATATGTTATTAACCAATTTCCATTACACAGCATTCACATCCAAAATACAATCCATTTAAACATCAAAATTGGTAATGGTTTATTAGTGTACAGATAAAGACCACCAACGACCCTGCTTTTCAGTAGGCGTGAGCCCGAACAATAAAAAAAATCATTAATCATGAAAGGGGAGAAAAACAGAGCAGCATCATCGATCACACTCCTCCCCATCATTCTTCAGAATCCTTTTATTATCTTCGTTAATGTTTGGGTCATCCAATTCTACAGAAGTAGTAGTATAGCCACCCCACATGATACACATAATGGAGAGATGAATGTGAAACCCCTACTTGACTGATCAAGGGTCGACTGTAAGTCCTCGCGTGAGTAGTAGGAGCTCCACAGAACACGATCAAGGAAAACTCCGTCGGGTTACAACTCGTCGGGAGGAAGGGTACTCCGAGCATAGGGGAATCGGGAAAAAGAAACTTAGAGAGATGAATTTAGGTTATAAAGGCTGATAAGGGATGAGATACAGCACGCCCGGAACGGTAAAGATACGGAGAGAAAAACTTGAAACCCCGTAAGAAGCGGGATCGTGGGTTGACCACACGGTTGGGACAACCCACACGTCATTAAAGGGTCCCCGACGGTTAAAAAGTACTCAAACCCCACCATCATTTAATTAAAACCCATTAATGACTTTAAAATAGGGTCAAAACACGGCTTAAAAGCCAATTAGTGCAAAAAGAGGCACCATTGGGAAAACACGTGGGGGGTAGGCGAGAGATACCGGTAGCCGAGAGCTACTGGTTAGTGATTGATACCAGTAGCCTTAGAGCTACCATTCGGCGACAACAACTGATAGTTGAGAGCTACCGGTAGCCTAGAGGTAGCGGTAGCCGAAAGCTACCGGTAGCTGAGACCTACGGGTAGCCTAGAGGTACCGGTAGCCGAGGGCAACCGGTACCCCAAGGTCACTGGTAGGCTAGGTCTACCGGTAGGACGAGGCTACCGGTAGGCGATGTCTACTTCTAGGAGTCCGAGAAGCTGGGATGGCCCTCTAGTCCACCCAGAACACCTAAAACATCAGATTTCTATAATTAATGGGCCCCAAAAACCCGGGCCATTTCAGAATTTCTTTGAAGAACTAACGTAATATTAAATCCTGGGGTGTTACAATTATTATACAAAAACACCTTAATAATAAATATAATAATATTTTATTATCATAAATTTACATCAAACACATACTCACACCTCTATCTAATGTGTAACAAAGGTACCTTTTATTCGTACGGTGATCTACTATATCACAAAAAGATGACTATTTGCTCTTCCTTTACTGCCTCTCATGGAGGGAAGTATGATTGATAATCTATTAATATATAGTATATTTGGTTTTTATGTCTTTATTCATATTTATTATCTTATAACACACTCCTTTATAATTTACACCATGTCTATATACGATAACGTCATTTTTTGAAGTGTGGACAATCGCCTCCTCGAGTCAATGTGCCTCGTTCAAATTCTAGAGGGAATACATTTAGTATAGTTTTAGTGAAATTATATAATATATATGATATAATGATTTTACAAGAATAATTATATATATAAATATATATAAATATTTTTTATTTACTTACATTCATTCAATAGGAAAACAAAACAGAGACAATTTTTATGCGAACGTACGACCAACCATCTCCATGAACAATGTGTTCAATTTAAAAATTCAATATTTTATATTGATTATTATAATACATATTTACTAAATATTAATTATATCTATATCATGGTTTAAATTTTTGAAATCATCATTTAGATATAATAACCAATGATATAACAACTTTAGGCACATATGTATAGTAAATCGAATATTACATGATGTGAAATATTATTATATAATTGTTAGTAAGTGGATAATATAATGTTGTAATATAAACATATATGGCATTAAATAAAATAATATTCTTCTTTAAATGTTTACAACAAGCATACATTTTTTATATAGGAATCTTTTACGTGTATATTGATAGTCAAGACACAAGGTAAGGGGATTTCATGTCACTTTTTGTTTTTGTGAGATACATGATTTATTCACCACTCACTACTCATGTATGAAATGTATGTTTCAAATGGATCTATTTAATGATTATTATAATTAAATTTATGGGTTTTTAAATATACATTAATTTATCTTTATCTAACGGTGTTTTTGATTCAATTGATACCAAATTGGAAAAATAGATTTGTCCCAATTTCAATTCTTTGTGACACATGTTTTATTTTTCACGTGCATTCAATTGTGAGGTGTATATACTTCCATTTAACATGTAATATATTGAATATAATTATTTCATGATATTTTAGATTAAATTTTATCCCTTTTCATACAAGGATAGTATGATCCCATGTTACCTATTGTTAAGAGATTATTGAAACAACCTCATCATTTATCAATATTGTTTACTATTAATATTTCATTGATAAAATATTATGAGCCATCATACATGAACACTCATGAAATTTATTATAATCAATTAATTACTTATGTACTCATGTATTATTACCATGTTCCCATTCTTTGGTACTTATTTCAATTAATAAAATGTTTTTATGATAATATGTTATTATTTCTCTCTTCGAACAGAAATCTGTTTATTTAAAAAAAACATGTTTCCAAAATTGTTTTTAAAATTGTTATTAAAAATGATATTTTAATATAAATTTTAAGGTAAAGGGATTTAAAATATTTTTTATTGTATTCAATGATTCATTTATAAGTTTTCAATGAAATTTTTTAAGGAATATGTTTTTAAAAAAATTATGGTTTTAAAAGAATTTTCTGAATGTATAAATGATATTTTACTTAAGAAATGTTTTCTATAAATCATTAAAAATTATTTCCCGTATAATATGAAATCCAATGTTATTGATCATTACTTTTTGGGAAATGGTCCTGGTTTTTATTCATTTTTTTCTCTTTTTGGTGTATGTTTTAATGGCATGATGTTTATTAAAACAATTTCTATTTCACAGGTTACATTCTTTTGAAACCAGCTTATTTTCATAGGTTATGATTTGATTAAATGATTATGAAACACATATATCTTCCATAAGTTAGTATATTATTACATGTTTATGAAAACAATTTCACTTCATGGGTGATGATATAAATATGTGTGATCATGATTCACATGATTTTATAATTTCATTATAAGGTTGTGGGTTATATATCTCCCCCCAATTAACTGGTTGAAGATTTATATCCCTTGTGATAGACTATTATAGTCCTGGGAGTGAATCGTTACTACTAATATGGAAATTGGAGTGAACCATGACTACAATGATTGTATGATGAGTGATCATATACTACAGATATTGTAATGGGAGTGAACCATGACTACCATGATGGTATGTGGAGTCAACCCATGCTACATGGATGGACTTGGTAGAAATTCCTTCACTAATTTATAAATCATTTTATATGATTATGTCTTTCTAGAAGTCAATGCTTTAATCATATTATTTTCATTTATTTGTTCTGTTATTTATTTCAATATGATTCATGTAATATGGTATACCATGATTTATTTCATAATTTAGGTATATGTTGTTTGATATGCATAGTATGATATTATATTCTCATGACCATGTTATCATACAAAAATGTTCATGATTATTCTTACATATCTCTCTTTCATACCCATAATAAGCATCTAACCTCACAAATTTTTATGTTTCCATCCACAGGTTATGAAGATTTTTATTATGATTGATGTTTCTAACAAGGTTTCTAGTCAAGATGTACATAGTGAGAGATGATGTATCTCACTCCTGCACCAGGTTTGTTTTTCCATGTTTCCAAAGACACTAAACTAGTATGGTCTTTGGGCGTCTATTTGTATAACCCATTATGTATTTTGTAAAAGTGATGTAATGTTAATGTGTGAAAAAGGGGTCTCTATAATCTAATCCCACGACTATAAAGGAAAAATAATAAAGGAAACAATTGGGTGTTTAGAAAAAAACTCAATAATAATTGAGAAATTTTTGGAAACAAAGATCATCATTTTTAAAAAGGATAATCACTAGTCGATGTAATTGACATTGAAGATATTTTCATATCATATGGTGAGATTGATAATAATAAGAATATTATCTGGGGTTTTTTATATAAAACTAAAATTTTATTATATGGATGTCAAATAATAATTCATAAATTGAGATATTAAGATATATGTAAATATTGAGAAGACTAATTGATTTTTACATAATGAAGATAAAATTATAATGTTCTATAGAAAGAAATATTTTTATGGATCTAAAAAATATTCTCATGTAATATAATATAAAAATGATAGATTCCTAAATAATATGAACTTTTATAATGATAAATTTGAACAAAATATGTATATTATTGAAATTATGAAAGGTTCTCTCACTGTAATTGTTTAAATTGGTAATGTTTCTATTTTAGGAGACATGGATAAATCATGAGTTGAATATTATATAGAATGAATGAAAACATTCATATTTTTACTCTAGGTGGATAAAATTTATTCCTTAATTTATATGTTCTAAAAAATGAGATAAAAACATACTATTTCATGACAATTTTCCCAAGGAGTTGTTACAAAAGATCAGCATTCTAGAATCAAAATAATATTCTAACCCAATCAATGTTTTAGTAAACATAATCAATGATGTTGCGGGGAAATGGGAAAACCCGAACTACGTTGAAAAAATTAATGGAATCAGAATTTATCTTTCTATATCAAGTATATATAGTGTATATTTTATTACATTGTGTGAAAGATAATATATTTTACCTAAGAAATATCATTTATGTATATGTAAAATAATACTCAGCAAAATTAAAGTTACATAACCTAATGGAATGATTAATAAAATAAGTTTCATATTAATAATCTTATATATACTGATACAAATTAAAGTAGAGACTGTAGTAATATAAAATTAACATTAAGAGTATCTCTTTTTATTAATATACTGTTGTGTGATCTAGAATAGTAAAAGTCAAATTTCAATTACATTGAGTACAATGGAGTGAGAACATGTTATCTCAACCCATGCTTGTATAAAATTGATAAGGATGAATTTTCATCTAGTATATTGTAGAGTAAATAAAAGAAAACAATTAAATTGTCTTTGTGATGATAAAAGTTCCATTGATCTTTCCAAAAAACCTATACAATATTCAAGATCAATTCACATTAATGTGATGTTCCATTAAATATTGTATATATTTTTTGGTGGAGATATTATGCTTGAGTATATATTTATAAAGTATCAAATCAAGGATTTTTTCTTAAATTAAATATTAAACGATGGACTTGATAAATCAAATTTACAACTACATGTTTATCATCCTTTAAAGACTTTTTATTGATTATAAAGAACCATCCACCACCTCTCCACGAATTATATAATCTATAATTCGTGAAAAATTAAAACAATTTAGGATGTTGTAAAACTGATTATTTTGTGGATATTTTATTTTTTTTATTTTTTTGGGTAGTGAAAAATATTGATGCAATGTTTTTATTTTCCTTGATATAAAATTTTATGCCACTAAGGAATAGAATCTCTTCAGATTAAATGTATCTATTATTTTTCAATTAAAAATTTATCTATGATAAAGGTATATTATTTCTCAATATTTCAGAATATTATTTATTAAAAAATGACAAAATATCATAAAATTGATTCAAGAAAAATAATTAGTGGATTAAATCCCCATAATAATGTTTTTATAAAAGTATTTATATTTCTTGAAATCATATATTATTCGGAATGTTTTTTATTATATATCAGTGAAAGATAAGTTAAAGATATTATGATGTTTTTTCTAATTAAATGTTGGGATAAATGGAAAAAATTTCCATTGTAAATTCACCAAATATTCCTCTTGTAATAATGTTTTTTCATTGATCTTCATGTAAATTACGTCATGAAGAATTGAATTATCCAAAATTAACAAAAAAACTTTTTTACATTTATAGGTAATTATAATAGTTACATTAGATAGAATATTGTTGAATCTATTGGTTAGATATTTGTATGAAGTCAGATTTTGAGAAATAATGTTGAACTTGAACAATTTCACTAGATTGATAATTCACAATATCATCATATTAAAAATATAAAATATTAAAGGATTGTGCCGGATTATTATTATTTGATGGAGAAAAATATATAGTCTGAGGTGCTATTTTTGTATTATTTTAAATGATGTGAAATAATTATAAATGGGGATTTGTACACTGTGAGATTCCAAATCATGAGCTATAGGAAAAAAGTTAGTTTTATTTATTTAGATAGAAAAGTGAAAGGATGTCCAACATAAGGAGATGTTGAATGATCCTTATTGTCTCATAGAGTTATTTTAGAATATTTAACGGAAATTTATATATCCAATAAATGGATGGAAATATTTTAAAAATTGAATTCATTAGAAAATTGATTTTAATAATGATGAACAACAATGAGTTTGGAAATCCATGCTCTATATGAAGTTGTAGTCCACTGGGGATGGACAATAAAATGTTATGATAATTCATCAGACACAACCCAACAAATGAACATATCTAAAATCCATCTATTATAGTAACCATTCCAATATTATCTATTGAATATAATATGAATTCACTATACATAGACAATCAGTAGAAGACAATATTGGCTATGTAGAGAATTATTTCATTTCAAATGAGTTTATAAAGAATTCATTGGATAAACACCCACATCATAATGTTACAAGATGATTTACCTAAATATTGTAAATACCAATAATATATATTTTTCATGTTGATCTCACAATGATTCCCTATATTTCAAATGATAAAAATGTTTGAAGATGTTTTTTATTATTGGAGTTACAAAATTTTGAAGAAGACCATTGGTACAATGTTTTTTTGTAACTTCAGGAAAATTCTAGAAATCATGAGAACTATAGATTATAATATGATTGTGTAGATGTTTGAAATTTTTAATTCCATTAATGGGGAAAATGACTTTCAGTTCTCAATTTTCTTTCTACTACCATGAATATAAAAAGGTGGTAAAACTACTATAGGGGTGTAAGAAAAATAAAATTTTCATATGTGAATGAAGTGGTGATGTTCTAAAAATTTAATTTCCCAACTAGTTTAAAAATTAATTTATTAAATTTCATGGACATAAGTTTAGTGAGAATTTATTCGTGAAAGAGGATATGATCATATAAAATACTCATATATATTGTATAAATATGTGTTTAAAATATTTCTAAATAGGTTGCGAGTCATATATGTTTTTTCATTTGATAGAACAAACATTATATGTGTAGTAATTGAGGCACACTATGTTGATTACACTGAAAAAAGTCTTATGTTATAGTATATGGATATACATGATGGAGAAATCAGATGGACTCTCTTGTATGTTTTTTCATTTAGTTGATAAGAAAATTTTCTCAACATATATTTTCTCAGTTTGATAAGAAATACATTATAACTAACAAGAGTAATTAAAATATTCCATATCTTGAGATAAAATGAGTCTAATAATTTTTTTAAAATTTATATTCACTTAAAATCTTAGTGGATTTACATAGTCAAATGTGAGTCTCCATGGAAAGTATGTTGATTCTCACGTTGTGGATGATCCTTGGAAATATTACATTCCTTGCATTACATTATTCTCATTGATACTTATAATGTTTTGTTATATTTTTTTTAAGGATAAAATAAATTTCATTATCTTGCGGTTAATTTCCATTGAATTATAACTATAACATATCACTACTGAATCACCTACAGTGATTCACATTATCCTAAATAACATGAATTTTTATGATAGGTGATCCTAAAAATATATATACCTATAATGAAATGGATAAATATTATATAATATTAGATGATATGAATATTTCATTGACATTTTTCCGATAACACTATGTTATAGTTCATGGGTTATGAATCAAGGACACTGTTATGATACATGGAGAATGTTCATAGAACACTATGTTTCGATGGTTTTTGAATAGAGACATGGATTTTTTTATGGTTTCCCTATGATGAGGTGTATTAAACCTTCTTATGCCTTATTTAATTTTTTTCACTAGGGGTGGTTGTGAGATTATTTCCCAATATATTTATCCTCCCATGGTATTCTCTGAGAGGTATATTAAATGTTTTCAAGATTATCCATTTATTGAATTTTTTTATCACCCCTCACATACAAAACAATTTGATTTTATCAGTTCAACTATAAAACATTTGTGTTTCAATGTTTTTAAGAAGTTGGAGGTGTTGATAAAGGTGTATGTTTACTATTTGAGGATTCAACACTGGTTTTTCAGAAACAAATCTACTGGTAAAAGATCACATCATGACAAAATTTGTTTTTTTTTTGTGGTGAAAATAATGTAAGATAAAAATATATGGGTCCTATGGTCATCCAATGAAAAATGGGATCCATTCCAGCATTTGGATCCTAAATAATAATATTTCATAAATTTAGGGGATTTATCATGCAAAAAAAATATTAATTTGGAATGTAAAGCCCTAATTTATTAATGTAATATGTTATATAGTTTTTGTTCGGAAGATAATATAACATTTGTTTTTTATATAAATTCAATTGTCCTATAATAATTGGAGTTATTTGATTTTTGGTAATCTTGAAGAATGGGGATTTATTTAATGGTTACCACGGTCATCACATTGTCTGTGGTTATTTTTTAATGTTTCCCAATGATGAGATGTTGTGTCATGATATATGTGTTCACACCACAATGTTACATTGTGCAACATTTTGGAAACCATTGGTAGGGGTGTTACTCTATGAAATAGGGGGTCACACAATAGTGAACGCCTGTAATATTTTATTTAAATTAATGTGTTAAAATTGAGAACCAATTGGGATTTTTGGGGTTAAACTAGACTAGAATAGAGGCGAGGCCTCACCCTTGATCCCTCCATTACCGTCATTCTACTCATTTAATCAATGCAGGTTTTCAGACATGTGTATTTTTTATATGTGATGTGATGTTTAATTTTCGTAACATAAATAATCATTCTCATAAAACGTATTGAATTTACTACGTTTAATTTCATGATTTGTGGTTGATTCCAGTAAATCATTGTGGAATTAGTCTATTAGAAGGTGTTTTATTTGTACCATAAAAAAAGTTGTAGTGTGTATTTTCGTAAATGATGGATCATTATTAGATTGTAGGTAAGATAGTACATTCATATATTAATGTAAATAGAAACATTGGAATGAAATTTCATAACAAATGGATGCTAGGGTTTTATAACTTTTTAGGAGATAACCAAGAGGTGTGGAAGGAGTTGGTCATTTCCAATTTCTTTTGGATTATACAAGAAAGGTTACTAGGTGGGATCTACATATTTGTTTCCGAATTATTTGTAATGAGTTAATTTTAAAAAATAGTAATATGTTGGATATAATTAATCATATAACATATTGGATGAGTTATGGTCCCATAAAAATTCTATAGAGTTAAGATTACTTGTTCAAGAATGCATTGAGCTAGGATTATATAGGATAACTTCATTATAGAGGTATTCAATCACTAAAGTTACATTATTAGATAGTTATACATATATTTAGTTAATTTTAAGCATGATTAATTTGGTGTGAAAGACCTGAGATAGAATAATTTTTGAGTTCTATTATGTGTGGCATGGATACTAAATTTAATCTGAGCCTAATACATATCTTCATTGTTATGTATTTATTGATTGTACAATATGACCATGTTTTCTTTTCTTGGAGGATTTAATAATGTTTCATTGGGACCAATTAAGGGATACCATAGTCAATAAATGGGCATAATTTCATAGGTAGATCTTTTTTGGTATATGATACTGACATAGAATTATCGATATTAGTTAGGCTATTAATTTTCCTTGGAATTGATACCATTATATGTGAGATATTTAGGATGATGTATATATCTCGAAAACGATTATTCATGGGATTCATTTGGGTGTTTTTTATTATATGATAAGGTAATATCATAAAGAAATTTATCTTACAAATTCCATTCTAAAATCAAAAGGTGTGATTAGATATATCATATACAATTTTTATAAAATGAAACATATTGTATGAAACACTATAACACACTATAATTGATCAGTGGTAAAATGAAAATTTCTACTATTGGAGAACACCATCCATGTCAACTATCATTTAATAAACATTTTAGAAGATGAAAAAATTATGATTACATTACATTCAAGTAACATTTACAAGAATTTGCTGAGTGGAATTCAATCATGTGTCATAATAGATGAGAAAATTCATATTCCATATATTATTATCCATATTGGATTTATAGAGGACCATTCACCATGATATGTAGATCAATTTAAGGATTCCCAGTATATGATATTTTAGGTTACTCAAACAAAACATATGTATTTTTATATTGTATCATTTTAGATGACTATTCGATATATATCAAAATAACACCTACCCAATGACCATAATATTTTTTTATGTATTTGGTTACTAGATTCGTTATCATCTAATTTCAAGAAATTTTTTCAATATCTCACACAAAGTCTAATTTTATAGTATAACTCCCTGTCATTTATTAAATAGATCCATTGTTCATAACATGCTGAAAGAAACACAAATAATTGGTGAGTTTAGATGCACAATAAGGTAATGAATGGAAAATATCAGTCAATGACCATAATTCAACAAAATATAATCATAATGGTATTATATTGTGATCTTAGCAATAGAAAATCAGGTCCAATAATTCATAGATCAATAACATGAATTATCAAATAAAATATTTGGTTATTCAAAATACATGAATCATAAGATACTCAAATATCATGATCCATGATAATATAATATTTTATAAGAAAATTCCTAAATAGTGGGAATAATATATTTAATAATCATAATTATGGACATCATTTATTGTGTTTTTCTACTAATTCATTCACCATATTTTGTATTAGGACTAAATACATGTGTAAACTCATTTGGATTGTGATATATACCTTTTTATCATATTTTGGACTTCATATAGGATCCAAAAATATATTTAAGATCAAGAACCTAAAAAATTACCCATATTTTTAAAATATTATAATTTTCCAACCCATCACATAGACATCATTCATTCATATTTATTCTACAAAATCATGAAAATATTATACATTACATCATAGAATAACCTGTGCAAATAAAAATGGGTTTAATAATTATGTGAAAACAATAATATATATCCATAGATAGAAATAATAAGGATGGTATCATTGAATTATTACTCCAAAAAATCTAATGTAACATTAATGGACGTTTTTGTAGAATAAACTACATTTAAAATCACTAGAAGATTTCTTGAATAACATATAATATTCATCATGAAATAAAATTACATCTAAATTTTTTGAGAAAGCAATATTGAAATATTTTCATTGAAAATAACCATTGAAAAATAAAATGTTTTAATTAATTATAATATTAGTCCATAAAGTGGGGAAATACATTCTTTTAGTGTGTGTCAAATCAAACATTCATGTCACACCTTTAGTAAAAAGTACCCCATTTTGAAAATGTACAAAAGATTCATTGTATTTCTTTTTATAGAGATTAAGAATGAATAAAGATTAAACTAATTAATAATTTTTTAATTGTAGAAAACATATTTAAAGATATTTATAGAAAATATAGACATGTATAAAACTATTCCCAATGAAATTGAGAAAAAAATTTAGCTTTCCTTAAAAACATTATTTACATGATTTGTGTATATAAAGATAAAATAAAACGAAACCATGTAATATATATAAATAGCCATGGGAGATGAAAGAAAATTATATTAATAATATAAACCAAATAATTTCATCATATAAATTTAATTCTAAATATTCACAGTAATTTGTAGTGTGTGACATAAAACCCTTACCGCTTTGGTAACAGTTGAATCATAAATCCAACGAAATTAATAACATAATATCAGTATTTAATAATATTGTTATAAATATTCTAATGATATAATATATAAAATGGTTATTATATAAACAACATGAATGAAATAAGTGGTTAATTTAGAATATGTCTCGTAGAAACAAAAGTGCCATGATAACCCCTTACCTTAAGTCTAATTTACACTACAAGTGCAGTAACATCCATTATAAATAATATTTATTTATTTAAAATATATGAAAGTATAATATTGATATTTATAATAGCATAAATTTTTTAATTACAGAAATTTATCTCTCATTCATATCTATAATTTATTATCATCCTTATTTTCTATGATAAATGTTTCATGTTTTTGTGAATTTTGTTTCCATAAGTTATGGTCTGTCCTCATTGATCATTTCCCCATAATCTCCAAAACAATAATAACTTCATAATTATCACATTTTTAATTATATGGACTTTTTTAACCTTTCATATAATTGTTTGATGAAATATTAATGCCAATAATCTGTGGTGTTAGTAGCCTGTATGTGTGCACAAGTGATGTTTCTACATTTTTATTGAACTAGGGAAATATAAATAATGATTCAACATAAAAATTAATTTAATTAGAAATATAATATATATGTACTAGAAATATACTTATTAAATCAATTTAAATCATAAATGGAAAACAAATTATATCGCTTCGTGGAGGTTGCAGTCTACCCATACAGTTAAGCGACATTATCTGATTCCAAGGATTGGGAAGGGAAGGTGTTGGATAATATATGATAATCCACAAATCATAGTTAAATATTAAATATCATGTACAAAATTTAATACATCATAATAAAAATAAATGAAAATTCTTATGTAAAATTAATCATATCTCAACATATAGGTGATAGTTCACACATATGCCAGAGCAAGACTTCCATTTCTCATTTGATTAAAATTTAGAGTAAAATGGTTTGACAAAAATCCAAATAATATCTCATTATATTGATTACACTATATTAATTATTTGACATTATATATAACATTTTTATAGTATGTATAACAATAAATGAATTATGAAAGAGTATGGTAGGAAGATTACATATTCTTTATGATACCTCTGTTGGAATACACCTTGATCCTTCGTAGATTTGTTGTAGGGTAATATAATGATCTCAAGAATAAAAATGAAGTAATATAGTAATGTTTCTAGATGGGTACACTTGATGTTGTAATGATCAAACTGAGTGAATAAGTATGGATATCATGTTCCCATTCAAAAGGGAATGGAGGGAAAAATGAAATTACTTAATTATTTTAACTAATATAAGTCATTTTCAAGTGAATGTAGAAAAAAATGAAAAATTAATTGGAGGAGAGATAATATATGTTCTAAATATCTTCATTTAATATTATTGAGACAATTATAATTAACATTTTTAACCTTATCACTTAGGTTACAACCTAGGTAAACCATTTTTTCCCTAACCATGTTAACAAATTTTACTATTTATTTTGACTAATTGTGAATATTTTATCAATAAAACATCTAGAAGTTGAGATTATTTATATATAATAAATTTAATTAAATTATATTTATGAAAGTAAAAAAATTAATTTTTTTAAAAATAAAAAAATTAATAAAATCAAATTTTTAATGGAAATGTGTATCTAAGACTAAAATTGAATTTAAATTTATTCCATGCCATTAAATTTCTATTATTAAAATAAAAAATTTTAATATCTAATATATATTCTATAATATTATTTAGATTAATTTACCAATTTTTATTTAATTACATTATTAACACATAAACACATTGTATATATAAAATAGTATTATGAAGCATAACACTTTTTATATTAAAATTATTTTATACTCAATTATAAAAATTAGATAACAAATGAAACAAATTTCACCCAAATATTATATACATTTAATAAAATTAATTTTTAAATAGTAAAAAAAATGAGTTATATATATATGTAATTCTTTCAAAAAAATTCATTTATTCATTAAATGTTTTAATTAATTAAATTTATGATTATTTCATAATTACATAGAAATAAATTTTATATAAGGAAAAATATAAATATATATATATATATATATTAGATAATGTTAATAATTCTATTCATACCCTACAAAATGGTTATGTTACAATTGATATAACATATTGTTGTTCATTTAGATTTGGGGTTTTTTATAAATCATGTTCTTGAATAAATCAAATTTGATTCAAAAGAACACATATAAAATCTCTTAGTGTAACATAATAGTTCCAAAAAAATGAAACTCTACATTAATATTAAATCAAACATATGTAAAAAATGAGGATACTTCTATTTCATTACATCCTTGGGCTTCCATTTTCCTTTTTCAAATATTTTATTCCACCATAATATTGTGACTAATTTTTTATTAATCTTAAATATATATTATTATCAAGAATCCAATATCTATACCATATTTCCTTTAT
Source organism: Viscum album (assembly GCA_963277665.1). Classification (NCBI taxonomy): domain Eukaryota; kingdom Viridiplantae; phylum Streptophyta; class Magnoliopsida; order Santalales; family Viscaceae; genus Viscum; species Viscum album. Next base: position 922,342,697 of record OY728132.1, read on the forward strand.
TGTATTAGTTGTTATCTAGAAATGTAAAATCAAATTTATGTACATTTGAAGAACTCGGTAGATTCTTCCAAAAAAGAGTTTCATGGGATACATCATGACTATGATAATGGTTTGGTGGAAGTATACAGATATAATCAATAATCCATACTCACACTATTTTCTTTTAAGGTTCCAATTAACCTAATTATTGGAATTCACTTAATTATCTATCTCATTACATTCTTCCATTGAGAAATCCATAGGAATGTCTTTTATCCCACATGAAATTATAGATCGAAATGATTAATTTTAGAATAAATTTATAGCGACTCATGGATGTATTTAAGTATTTTTGAATGGATATAACATTAATTACCATTCCATCACCTATAATAGGTCCTTAAATCATTCATTCTCCAACTTCATCCCAGATTTTCAAAGTAATTTACTTAATTTTTTAAAGTCACTCATCAATATCTACTTGAATTATTTAGTGAAAGATATTATTTTAAGGGAATTCAATAAGAAGGTATTGATCCCAACTAAATTTGAAATCTAGATTATTGTATCATATAATATTGTATAGGGTTTTATTCGTTATCTCATTCTAAATATTTTTCTATGCATTATAGGAACTATTGAAACAAAACTATGTATCCATATATTGTACAAGACTTCTCTGAAGGAATAATTTAAATCTAAAATCCTGATCAGATACTATAGAATGTGGTACTCTATCTTTTTATTGTCATCCTTAATGTATATCTAGGAATTTTTAATTGGAGATAAATATTTTATAAATGAAATGGACTGAGATGACATAATTAGGTGGTCGATTATAAAAAATATTATAATAATTTTTTTAGATTTCTCAGGGGTACTATGATGAAATCCATAAAGAATATTTTTCAATTTTTATTATGGTATGTGTAATGGTTATAAGATCACCATATAATTATACAACATAACCTTAAATCATTGGCATACCAAACAAGATGATACATACATTAAAATATCCCACTTCATTTCTTCTCCAATTAAATAATTCTTAATGTCTTAATACATCATCCACATTCAGGATAAATAATGAATGAAGAGATATGAGCTTCATTAAAACAACTAATTCAATTATTATATAAAAGGGACTAAAAATCAATTTTTAATCCTTATCATTCAACAAAAATCATGTTTAAACTCATGAAAATTACTCACATTCTTTTTCATTTACACTTAATCCCGTTTTACCTCTTTAATTCTGACCTGGATAAATTGATGAATATTCATTTGAAAAAAATGATTTTTCTTCCCATCCATAGAAATGTACAGGTCCGTCGTTTTTGAATCCAATAAAAACATATCATTTTTTATCCTCATAATATATATTCTATAATGTTCCATTCAATTGAAATATTCATCCCCCTTGTTCAATTTCCAATGATGGAAATTTATCGAGTAGACATAATCATCAATAAACTAAAACCGTAATTTTTTGTGAATATTCAACTCATTCTAGGTGAATATATACATTGATCTTTTATAAACTGTACATATGTCACACAATTCTCCATAATGATAATTCCTTCATATCTATATTGAAATTTAATGACATCTAACTGTAGTCAAGGGTTGTGAAATTTTACTAATGAACCATTAATCAGTGAGAAAAATAAGTTATCACTGTGTCATTATGTGTATGTTCCCATCCCACTGAATTAATAAAATCATCACTATATATCATAAACCCCTTTCCACTTCAGGTTAGTGTGTCTATATGTGAACTAATGTCTTAAAAATTGTAACATATAAGAATCCCTAATCTTAATTGATATAATTAGAGGTGTTATATATAATAGTATATTTATATGATGATCTTAACCCTAGATCCCATAGTTTATTTAATTATATTTTTCCATTTATATACGATACACAATGATTACATTAATGGATACATCCACTCATTTTTTTTGTTAAATGTCATGAAGTCACAAAGGGTCTCTTCATTTTAATTTAATAAATACATTTTGAGAATAAAGCAAATATATACTCTAATATTATTTCATAGTTAATTAAAAAAAATGAGTGTTTACTCAAAAAGTATTACATTCGATGTGATATTAGTCTATGTTGAATATAGTTTACAAAAAGGTTTTTGGAAGATATCAAAGAGTATCATTGGATATGGTTTCACAATTTAATTTATATTATATTTAATAAGGTTACATGGAAATTATGCCTTTTTCGATTTTGTGAAATTTGAATATTTGACGATATATTCCCTAAATCCATTATCCATATTATGCATTTGACAATGTGGAATTATACGATTCAGGGATATAATGAATAATGTTACCATGATACTCCATTTATCCAATCATAACATATAATTGGATATTTTATATGAGAGTGTTATAAATACACTCTAACACGGTATTGATGATGGTAATCAGAATGATAATTTTTATTATTGAAGAGGGTATTAATGTAATCAGTCATTTATGGGATTTTTCAAATGAAAAAACAGGAAGGATCTTGATATATTACAGAAATATTCATAGGAACAAGATGAATCGAATTTACTCATTCATTGTGAAACCAAAGTAAATTCATGATCACTTAGGGGAACCCTTCAAAGATTTATAATGGTTAATTAACCATGATATGGTTATCTATATTATAATTTCCTATAAATTACATTAATACCAATATAATGATGTTTTCTCCTCCTACTCTTTACTCCCATGAATAACAATTATTTCATGGTGGGTGGATTAATCCCACTTTCATAATGATTAATTTATAGAAACCCATAGAAACCTCTATGGAAGGGGTATACTTTGGATACCTCTATATTGATATTATTCATGATTAGATAATGATTATCAAGGATAATATCCGTGGTGTAATACATACCTCACAGTTTTGTCTTTTACAATTCATACGAAGTCATTAATATTCCATGGTTGAACTTTAGATTGGGTTACAATATGTCTTAAACGATGCGTGATACATGTTTTTTAGATACAATGAAAACCATCTTGGGTTTCTAATAATTTACTAAATTAAACCCAACTATGGGTTATCTATGATATAAGGATATAATGATTACTATTGTTGTATTAAATGATCATTTTTATGTTATTATTGATATCCATAGTATGTCATGATTGTTTTCTTGATGGAATGTGTAAGGGAACTTATACTCACTTCCCGTTATCATGTTATTCGAGTTATATCATGATGTAGTGGACCCTGATGGGTTACCTTTACCCACTTTTAGAGGATTTAATTTATATGAGTGGAATATTGAGTCCTTAAATGTATTGGGGTATTCTATTTACATTGTAGTCAATTGGATAACTTTTATTCTTCTAAGTGGTGTATGGTTCACACCATTTATTGTTATGTTTTTTTATTATAAAACCTAGTATATATAATTAAGATAGGGTTATATTTTATTCATATATTTTATGAATTATTTTTCGTTATGTTGGTTGAGTTGTTATTATGAAATGATGTTTGATTTGTTATAGGATAACACTACACATTCAAAACAATGTTAACACTTTGTGTACTGAGTTTCTACAATCATATAAAAATGTTTCATGTGTGAGAGTAGTTTACAATTTACTAATGATTTTATCATATAAGTGGATGATATTTCCATTGATAAGATATTTCCTATTGAATGGTATTTAGTGCCCCTTGTGACTTTTAATATGGTATGACCCACAATTCCCTTTAATATTTTAGTTTTTAAGACAAGGGACACATTACCAAGATAATATTAATGAGGGATGAATTGTCCGGATTGGATTAAACTATGTTTATTAGTACAAATAATTACGATAATTTGGATAAGGTATGAACTACCTTAATAAGGATTCTCATCCATGGTATTGTTGATAATGGATACGATTACACAATAAAATTAATGAGACATTCACTTCCATGATAGGAACACACAACCTTAATATTATAGAAAAGAGATACATGACACTAAAATATTGACGACTGGTGGTTTTCCATATGTATATTGAGGAGAGGACATGCTTGAGTTATATTGGATTTTTCAATCAGGTGGATGTTATGTTGACCCTTGGAAATTTTTTATTATAAATTCATATTGTAAATTAAATTTTTTCAAATATTGTATTTAATGACCATCTGCATGGATCCCATAGTACCCATAGTATTATAGGTGTATACATGTGATGTGTTTATGAAATATTTCTCGTTTAGATCATGTATTTTTATATATATACTTTTTTTTATTATGGTTCGATTTTTTCCCTAAAATGTTCTATTCTCACACCATGAATGGTTTAGTGGGTAAAGGTAAAAATATTACATTTTATATATTGGTTTGGGTGATAGAAATAATATATATGGAAGAACTAGTGGAGGTCAAATGGGTTTAGAGATAGTTCTGATATGGGGTTGAGGATGGTGGTTAGGTATCCATTAATTTATATTTTGTATATATAGTTCAATTTATTGTAATCTCATTGTATGATCTTGTTGACATGTAAGACTTTGTTAAATAGATATAATTTTTTCCCATATCATGGATAGGTTATTTTTTATAAAAATCCATTCTATCTAATACCATTGGATATACTCTGGTATTTATTTCTCTCATGTGATATTTTTGATATCTATATCTTTTTTCATGATACTATAGGTTATAGTCCCCCCAAAATAGTTTATGAAACACCCACTTTTAGTAATCATCCTTTGATGAATAAGGAGGTGCAAGTAGGGTTACATGGTCTGTTTGTTCAATGTCTAGGTTGGATGGATTGGAATACTATAAAGTGGTATAATTGACTATATTTTTTGAATTAGTTTTTTTATATTCTAGTACTCTGTTTGATTATTTATGAAATGATATGAAATATATTCTTCTGTATATACCACACCTTCATGAGTTGAGATCAAGGATTTATGGATAGTGGGATTGTTTTTCTTTCTTTTCATAAAATATTATTGTTGTTTGGTTGTTGATGTTGTGATGTTTTGGATTTATAGATTTATTTTTTCTCCCTTGGAAGAGGATTGAATAGTAATATAATTATACATAATCTATATATAATAGTATACAAGTACATATTCATGATTTTATATTCTTTGTATAATAGATATAAAAAAGGTTTTTTGTTTTTTATAGCATCGAAATAAAACTTATTTCCAGTTTTCTCAAATAACATGTATATTTTTCTACAATTAATTTAGTTGGTAAATCTATTTTCCTCGGTACAGGTCATTTTATGGTGATGGCATTGAAATGTATATTTATGTTACATGTATCATAGATGGGGAATTCTTTTTTATGTATATCGAGAGAGGATTAACACCCTAGACTAGAAAAATTTTCATGGGTATGGAGTCACAAACTCTATATTTGATACCATGGATAGGTTGATGACTTATGCATTTTCAATATATTTTTTATTATAAATAAGGGGAACTACATTATGACATATGTGACATATTACATATAAATTATTATGGTGGTACTAATGATGTTGATTTTCATATCAATATATTAGTTATTCATGTGCATCACCAGATTAAACGGTCCCTTTTATTATTATTGCTTGATATTATTATGATATATGTAGATAGCCCTTAACAGAGAGTTTTTACAAGGGACATGGATTCAATAGTTGAATGGAGTTGTGGGTTTGTGATTTTCATTATCAGGTCAATGTATGGGAGGTATGATTAACAAGGTGATGTAGGAATCTAAGCGATGCCTTTTTTGTGTGTTGGTAATTAAATAACAAATAATGATTAATATGAGGGATGTGAGGGACATGAAAATTGGGAGTATTCATATTTTCTTATTAAAGTGATCTATGGATATTTGGGACGTGACTCATAATTAAAAAAATGACCTATATTTAAGGGGATAACTGAGGTGCAGGCCTGATTAGGATTGATACATGATATAAAATAGTGTAAATTTTGTATCCTTGTGTATACGATTTTAAAAAACCTATATTTTCATTGGATAGATGGATGGTTATCAATGATACATTGCAGGAATTAAGTGTTGTTTTAGTCAATCATTGTCTTATATATGGTGATCATGGTGGTAAGATATGCATGATCTACCTTAGATGAAATGTTGGATATTTCGATTGATGAATTTATAGACAGCTCTCCATGACTATAAATTTGTGTGTATAGATAAAATGAAACCATTTAATTTGTCATGATAGTTTTATTGATGTATGGGAGTATATTTTTCATCTTCTGAGTATGTATTATGGGCCAAATTGTGGAGTCCATGTTAATTACCTTTTGAATTATATTGGTGAAGGGTCTGAGCGGTTCCTTTACTTTGTGATGGGGTCTATGAATTATTGGATAAATAATTACATTTATCTTTTTCTTGTAATACTAACTAAATATAGTGTAACATCAAACATATGTTGTGTACTAATCCAATAAACCCTAATACGTGTGGTGAATTAGGGTGTTAATGGGTTTTAACATTTAATTACTTTTGACCTATAATCCGTACAATCCATGTTCATGTGTTTGTAGGAACAAAATTAATAATTTTTCATACTCTAATAGATCATAGTGAACAATAAAAAATATGTAAAAATTAAAATAACACAAATAATACTTACATTACATTGTTCACCAATAAGTGATAATATTCATGGAATTATACTAGGGTAGTAGAATACAATGTACTCACTTTTTTTGGATCAAATGTTTCAAAAATGAAAATAATTAATTCAGGGACACTCTCTCTAGATTTTTAATTTTGAAATAATTTATGACAATTGATGGAATTTTATAGATCATTCAATTTTCATAAAGATTTTATAGATAATATAGAATTAAAAAACTTATCATAGGTCAATAAGATGAATTTTATTTTCATCTCTAGGTAGATTCACTAATAATATAATTTTTATCTTCTCTTCTTCAATATAGATTTCATGAACTCCATGATATGGGGATTGAGTATGTTTCATCCACATCATCATTGTAGTGTCTTCCTCTTTTTGTATAATGATTTTTCTATAATTTGAAATATCAAGATTCTTTATTCTTTCTCCCACCTAATATAATAGTGTAATATTTTATCTTCTCTTAATATCATATATAATAATTTACCCCCAATCTCGCCTCCCTTTTATGAATTCAGATATGTCATTTTTATCTCTTATATTTTAAAATGTACTGCAATGGGTTTTATAAGAACATTTGTATCTAACCCTTAATATTATAGTGGGTGTTGTCATTTCATTATAAACTCCACTGATTTCATTTTAGGCATACCACATTACTTTTAGTCTATCCACTAATTTCAAAAAATTATTATTTAATACCTCAAATATCAACCCAAAATGTTATCCTTTATTTTTTTTAAAAAAATCATATAGTAAATCCAAAAAAAACTATCCATTGATAGTGAAACCACCATCATTATAGAATAGTCATCTCAACTCCATCTAATTGGTGACATAGATTTAATAATTATCAAATATTCACATTGAATAATAAGATATGTGGTTTCTAAATAAATAAAATTATTTTCACTTACACGCATATCATGGAAAGACCATCCATTTCATCTAAATATTCAAGAATCTAGGGCTTCAGTCTATTTCTCTAAAAACTAATTTTTCTATTATAAAAATCCTCTATTAATTCTTATAAAATAAATTCCTTTATTATGTATCAAATATATTTCATCAAGTCCCCTTTTTATCTCTTAATGCATTGTAGAACAATCATCCTCGATTGTGTAGAGGTCCCTAAACATCCACAACCATTGAATATTATTTTGAACAATTATATATTGAATCCTCTAACTTTTCTCACAGACAGTGTGAATTCTTGTTAACAATATCAAATGCTATGGTGTGATACATCTTCATAGTATTTGATCATTAAATTATCTAAAACTATAATAATTTTATTTACCGTATTTGGTCTGTTGCATCATTTGTTTCATCATGAAACCCAAAAATACAAAATATGTACATTTATGAAATAATAAATTTCTTTTTATATAGAACATTGTAATGTGTCCATAAACCCTATGGTGTATTTCACATAAAATATATAGTGTAATTATAATACCCTAATTATATTCATAGAAAAATTGATTCCTCATATAATGGACATACAATTTTATTCAAAACAATAAATGATAAAAACAAAAATTTCTCAATAAAATCTGTATTCATTACGTGACTCTTCCATTTTCTAAATTTAAGATTGTATCATGGGATTGAGATTGTTCTTATTTCATGATGTATCCATGTTAATTAAATTATATATCTCATTTTCCTAAATTTATTTTCATTTAAACATAATTTTTATTCAAATTAATGAGAACTACTTTCATGACATATATATAGGTATCAATCATTGTTAATCCTTGAATTTATTCATAGGTGATACTATGTGTCTGCACATATTCTAAAAATAACTAAAAATATTTCAGATATCCCTATGCTATTTTTTGAATTCTTTATTAGTTCCTAAAAATTGTAGTTCATGGGAAAAAATCCCTCGATTAACAACAAATAAAACATCAAACAACTTTCATCCAATATTCTCCCTCATTTAGATATTTTATAAAATTATATCAGAAATCAATCCTAAATTAAATTCCTATATTATCATGGTTTCTTTATTTTCATCCCTTTTGATTTGAAAATAAAAATGAACATCATATACATATATTACTTTTTATTCTATCTCCTTTTCTGGTTCACTATATTCTCATTTAATATTTCTCCTCATATCTAATTAAACTCCAAAATGGTTACATTATTAAATACACTCTACTTATATAGATATTTTCAAAATATTCAATATGAGTTTTATAGAAATATATTATTCTATTAAAATATAGAATATGGTTGATTCTACTACCCCGTTAGAATACACTTTATGTTGTCCCATATGACACCAGTTGTTGAAATCTATGAAAATCTTTTTTTAACCATTTGAGATAAATCATCTAATAGATTAGGATCCATTCAACACATTAATTAATTTAATGTCAAACTACTTTAAATTGATTATATGTATCATTCATCACATATTTGTTACACCGGATGGAAGGAAACTACATATTTACATTTCATTATTGCATCCATATAATGATACAAATATTGAATAAGCATGCGTCTTGATTTTTCATTTTAGAGTATAAACGACTTGTATGACAGAATGATTAAATATTATTAATCAGTGAAACAACATGAATTTTCATTCAATTACATCTACATTTCCTAAAATATTTTATGAAGTGTAATTACTACGTAGAATTGCTTTTTTTCACTAAATCCTAAAAGTATATTTAGTGATGACTTAGTGTATGAAATAAGAGTTTAAGTAGGAAATATAAATTTCTTCCATTTTTATAAATTAATTTCATTTATTAACGATGTTATGTAACTCATTTCCTTAAATCATCATGTGGTGTTAAACTTACATTCCCCAAATCATAAATAAATGATCATTAAGCCCCATTTTTTTAGAAATAAAACTTATCAAATCATATGATTAGACTTTTTTATGAAAACGTATTATTCCACATGATATTCATTATCATACACTATTTACATAAAAATTTATTACATTGATAATTCATAACATACATTAAGTACACATCACCCACTACCCATGACATAAATTAGTTACTGAATCCACATATTGATATAATTTTTTTTGGGGAACCAATTTAATGGTATTGTTATTTTCAACCAAAAAAAACTTGATATCCTAAATTAAATCATATACTACAATAACTATTAGTATAATTATAAATAAACATTTCATACATCAATATTCTTATTTTTAATCTTGATTTTCCTTCTTGTTATTCAATTGTTCATAAACCACTTGAGAAATCGTATGTCTAAATTTATATATATTAAATTGTGACTCGACACCTCTACAACATTAAAACATGAAATAAATAATTTTTATTCTATTCTATATCCTGATAATTATAGATATATCTTGAAAATCGAATTTGGAAATTCTACGGTAATTTTTGAGTAAGATTAAGGCCACGAGAACAATTCTATATTCTGTTAATTCCTATCAAAAACATTAACAATTAGTTGAAACACCACGAGCTTCCATGATACACTTCTCTTTCAATAATGCAATATCTTTCATTGTACGCAAGTTCGAGATTCTAACACACCGCGACCAATCAAAGTAGCAGTTATGAATATTAATACCCACTTTTTGAAATTATATATATATTATATTTCAAAATGGACTTCATTTGTGGATTCTAAATATCGAAATTATCCTATGTTGAATTTTTGGTATTTTTCTGAGAACTTCCAATTTTTTATGAATACTAAAAAATACTCAAAAACAACCTTTTTAATCAAAATATGTTATAGTGATAAATTATACTATTTAGTGGTTTTAAAGTGTAATTAGAATATATTTTTACCATTTTATCCAATGGTGGTCATTATAATTAATTTTACTTTGAAATTGGACATAATCAATTGTCAATCTTTTGATATATATTGTTTCTTAAAAACACGTTATTTTCTGCGACAGCCGGAATTAATTATAAAATTAATTAATGCAACTTATATGTTTGGAATTTTGTAAAATATACATAATTTATGAATTCAGAATATCAATTGTAGAATAGGGTGAAATTTTGGCATTGTTCTGAAAAACATCAATTTTTCATGAATAGTGAAACCATTAAGTGGTAGTTAAAAACTGATTTTTCGTTTAAATGAAACATTATTACATCTATGATTTGAATTTCAAAAATCTAACATACATGGTTGTCATTAGGAAGTAGAATGTGGTTCAATGGGATTAAAATAGTTTTTGGTGAATAGTAACTTTTAAGTTTAATTATTCACGATTAACGGTAATTAGTGTAATTTAAGGTAAAGATAAAGTTTTAATAATATCAAAATGACCTTGAAACATGTCCTACCACTATTGGATGTGTCACGAACGACCACGATAATCCATGGGTCAACTTGGGGACCCCATTGAGCCCCTTTGGTAGGAAAATGACATTAAATACTTTTTATTTAATGTTAAAATAAAAATTTCACAAACATGAGTTATTTTACTAAAAAAATTAAAATGGGGTTATACAAGTCATATTTTTTACTATAACTATTCATTAGAAAGATAAAAATATTTCCTACATCATGATATTTTTTTATAATTTTTAGACATTAAAGAAATAAAATATTTTATGACACCATGATGATGCAGCGATTACCTCATTAATTAATGAATTAAATAAAATAAAATGATAATGTAAAATCATAGACATACACTTGTCAAAAACCTATTATATGAGTATATTTCTAACCCTTATCTCCTTATCCTTGAAATATATAATTGTGGGACCTTTAAAATCTGAAACTCATTATATAATAAAGTAACATTTCATGACTTTCCAAGAGTGCCCCTCCTCTCCTCTTATAAAAGGCCCCCACCACTACCACCTTATTTACACATTCCAAGCCATTTGGCTCGGCCAACATGTACCCATATACTCTCTCAAATTCCCTATCCTACTCCTAGAAGCCTCACTTTGGGCAGAATTCATCCCAAGGAAGCCTTTGGCTCAAATCCAAAAAAGTGTTACCCGATTTTAAGGTAATGACTTCTCTTATGTTATTTTGTTTTATTTTGCTTCTCAAACCCCTTAAACTATTTTTATTCCTTAATTTTGTAACAAAAACAGTATCTTAAAAATACTAGGATGTTTTTATGATAATTAGTTTATTTACACTTACAGACACCATCGTCTAATGGTTACAGAACATACTATTTCTATGTGTGGTGAAATACTGCCTCACGAAACGATGATTGTTCAATATTATTTTAACACCTTTAATGGTGGCCATTTAGATGAAAATATTTTCATATATGATATATATATTATTTTTATGTTTTCCTTATGCTTATTTATTTTTCATTTATGGCATACTTTATGATTTCCATTATGGGTAAACGCGATAATTTCATTTAATGATGTGCGGACTACCACCCCTCAAAGTGATTTGAATCGTTAATGTCATATGTGGGATGTATAAAGGATGGAGTAAATGGTATTATACATTATATTATACTGGAATTATAGTATAAATTTATATAATTATAATTTCATTCCATTAAATATGAAATAGAAATGAAAGTAGCGTTCATGGGTACGTACGGCTTACTGTCTCCATAAACGGTGCATTTCATTTCTTACCTCTAAATATTATTTAATATTATAAATGCATGTATATACTGGATATATATGATATATATGATATCTACATTAGTAATATAATTCTTTATATAATGGATATTTCACCACATGAACAACTTGTAATTATAAGAAGGTTATTTTTGACTCAAGTACCAAAGATCGACAAACTGACCGGTATTATCATAAATAATTGCATAATGTTCATAACATGGTAATAAGTTAAATAAAAGGACTAATGAACATGAAAAAGGTTCTTAATCAAATATAAATTAATTCTAGTTTAGTATTCATGAGATTAAAGAACGATTGGGTCAAGTCGGACACGAGGTAAGGGAATTTCTTAACCCAATTTCCATTCGTTGGGTTAATCTCCTACTTTCAAATTATGTCATGATATTATTATGTCCTATCCTGTATTTGTGCTTTATTTATGTGTACTTATAGTAAATACACATAATAGATCTACTTTATTTTAAAAATGATCTTTGTAAGGACTTTGTCTCAATCTCCTTTCATTAAGGCATATTTGGGTTTATACACAACTTTCATATATACGGTGTATAAAACCTATTGACTTTTACTTTTATTCGAATGGAATCTTTTTATATGAAGCGTTTTTTCTAAATGACAAAAGTAATGTTTTTTCTTACGTATGCGGCAACAACGACTTCTCCACCGTCGTGACTATTATATGAGTTTCGACTTCCTCTATAAGCCATAACTTTATTTTAAAATGAAAAATAAATAAAAAGTTTTATTTTTCTTTTATTTTGGAATTGAAAATGGTTTTGAAAATGTTTTTTTATTATATCAATGTGTTGTATTGATATATTGTGATTGAAATGTGGAAATGTTATGTTTCCTTTATGCATGTTTTACGTGATACGATTATGTTATGGTTTATGATATGTTTAAACCTATTCTTATGAGGAATGAATTGGACTTAATAAGTGACGGGTGGAGCCCACTATAGCTCCTCGATGCATCGGCAGGTCTCATGAGACAAACTAGTGTCTTGGCACGAGGCCCTAAAAAAATCTTATTTGTAGTCTTGGAACGAGGCCTTGGCTACGTGGTTATGATAGTCTTGTATTATGCATTCCATCATTATGAAATTGGTTGTTGATATTGCATGGGATTATTCAACTAGTAGAATATCCATGTCAATAAGTAAATGGCATTATTTCATTTTATTTTTTCTATATTATGTTGTAGTTCAAGTTTAAAAGGTTTATGTTTTAGTTATACATTGCCTTAAATGTTAATTATTATTAATGAAAACTTCTGCTATATTTTTATCCTTACTGAGAATATGAGCTCACCCTTTTCAATGTTTTAATTTTTCCAGGATGTGAAGAAGTATTCTAGGAATGACCTGTAGGGATAGTCTGAAGGGGATATGAGTGTGGAAAATGGATACTATGTTATTGTAGTTTTTCACTTTATGATTTAATGATACATTTATGAATGTATCTAGTGTTTACAAGGCTACTAAACTAATCGGTCTTTCGAGACTTGATCTTTTCTGATCGTGACAATGTTACGCAATAACGCACCGACTCTGGGTAGCTGGGGTCAGGGCGTTACAGTTGGTATCAAAGGCAGTTTAGTACTAACCTTGGAAGCTAGATTTAGATAAACTCTGATTCGATCACAAAACCCTAAGATAGACTTTGAGGATTAGTATAGAAGAACTTCCTAGAATTTTGGTATTATTGTGATTTTGTGAGTTTTCTGAGCAATACATGCCTATATGGATACAAGCAGGTAGAGGCGGCTCTGGAACAGATGTACCAAGGGGTAAAACCCGAAAACACCGCTTTGAGCTAGATTCGAACGAGAAATGGTGCACGACAATGGGCCTTGTTGCACTCTTGGTTACGACACTCCCGGGGGATATGCTTAGGATAATTATATTTTTCTTTACAAACCATTATGAAGGGTTTATGAGTATATACTTCCTCAATGAAAACATTTCTTTTTATGACTATGGATTATATCCATAAATAGTTCAATTTATGTTACGTGTTTTACAGGTATGGAATTATGTATTTTAATTCATAAACTAATCTAGTTTATGCCATTGTTTAGAAATGGTGCCTAGTGGGAGGAATGGAAACTGTATCAATGCACGCACTCCGTGTAGGGATTTCCCTCCTACTCAAGATAATTATTGTGGAGCTGGAGATACAACTGGTGATGATCAACTTATCACCATACTGGGACAACTCACTCAGGTTATGAATAATAACCTTACTTGTATGGAGCACCCTGATCCGCTACGTGGGGGATCAATTTTAGACTGCTTCAAAGGCAACAACCTCCAACATTTAATGGGGGTACAAATCCATTAGTAGCTAAGCAATGGATAAACTCCTTAGTGAAAATATTCCACGCCTTGGGGAGTAGCGAAAGGAAGAAAGTTGTCATGGCAGTTTACCGCCTCACTGGAGATGCCGATCAATGGCGGTCACTTATTCAAAACACAAAAGAAGATAAAGAAGTATCAAGTATGTAATGGAGGGAGTTTAAGGATATTTTCTTAGAAAAGTACTTTCCACATGACCGTCGAGAAGATATGGAAAGGCAATTTCTGAGTCTGAGGCAGAAGGAGGATGATAATGTCGCAAAGTATGAGGCTAACTTTATAAGGTTAGCGAGGCATGATGAAGATTATATACGTAACCCAAGAAGTAAGATTGATCATTTATTTGATTGGTCAAAACCATTTCTCCATCGAGCATTAGTATCACAATCTTTCTCAACATACGAAGATATAGTCTCACGTGCTATCAAGACAGAAAAGGAATTCTCTAAATCTTATGACAATAAAGTAAAGCAAGAGAAGGAGAGAACGGAGGAACAAGAGATAGATAAAGTGAAAAAGGGAAAGAAGGATTTTCCATTATGTGATAATTGTGGGAAGAATCACCCTGGTACTTGCCTAAAAGGAATGGGAGTTTGTTATAAATGTGGAGAAAAAGGTCACTAGGAGGGTGATTGCAAGGGAAAGAAAGAAGCTATCAATGTAGAATGCTACAATTGTAGGGAAATGGGGAATTATGAAAATGAATGTCCAAAGCATCAGGGAACCTTACCTCAGAAAAGGCCAAGGGATCAAGGACAATCTTATGAAGTTAATCGTATTTTTAGTATGTGACAATTAGAGAACCTTTACTTTTTTGGGGGAATCTAATGCTACAATTGATTTTGTAATTTAAGGACCTTTTAGGGAAAGTCTGGATGGAGGTATTTTGTATAACTATAAATATTGGAATGGATTAAGTTGAACTTTGGATAGTATTGTTTAAGGTTAAAACATTTATGAAGATTATTTTTGAAATATTATAAGCCTATAGTATAGGAAAAGGACAACCTGCAGGTTGGGGGATAACCCGTCGCGTCGGACAAAGCTGTAGGAATCTAACACACAACCATAGTGCGGCATGCCTTTATTACCTACTACTAGCCTACATGAAGTACCGGGTTATTATAAAATAGTATTCCTAATCTAAATGGTATGTGTTAATATTTTGAACATTTTACAATTAGGATAAATATTATATTTTTGAGTTCTATTATCTTTTTGAGTGAAAGATGAGTTTGTCAGTAGAAGGTTGAAACTCTAATTGTCAAGCATAAATATATATATACCTATCTCTTATTCTAGGAATAAATTAATTCTTAAACTTTAGTAAATGGATATTAAAACAAAAAAATGTGTTATCCTAATACCTTATGTCTTTTTGAACTGATAATATTTTAAATCAACATAGATTGAAGGCATTGAAGCCCTCAATTTTACACTTGTTTGTGTCTGATGACCTCAATCACTCCCTACAAATATTTACGTTTTTCCTCCAATTATATGTCTCTAATTGCCACCAATGTTCTCATTATCGAGATCATAATTTGGTGGTGACTTTTTCATTTCCCTTTCCCTCTTATTAAAGCTAAATTTTATTAACCTTATTTTCGATGTGGGTTTTACACAAAGGTATTTTATATTTTCAACCTTTTATTTTCAAAGAAAAATTTCAAATTGCGAGAACGCAATTTATTGATGGAGGGGAGAATGTAACAGCCCAAGCTTCCATGATACCCATCTCTTTCAATAATGCAATAGCTTGCATTGTACCAAAGTACGAGATTCTAACACACCGCGACCAATCAAAGTAGTAGTTATGAATAGTAATACACACTTTTTAAAATTATATATATTTTATATTTCAAAATGGACTTCATTTGTGGATTCATAATATCGAAATTAGCCTATGTTGAATTTATGGTATTTTTCGGAGAACTTCCAATTTTTTATGAACAGTGAAAAATACTTAAAAAAACCTTTTTAATAAAAATAAATTGTACTGATAAATTATACTATTGAGTGGTTTTAAAGTGTAATTAGAATATATTTTTACCATTGTATCCAATGTTGGTCATTATAATTAACATTACTTTGAAATTGGACATAAACAATTGTCAATCTTTTGATATATATTGTTTCTTAAAAACACGCTATTTGTTGCGGCAACCGGAATTAATTATAAAATTAATTAATGTAACTTATATGTCTAAAAATTTTTAAACTAGACATAATTTTTTAATTCGGAATATCAATAATATCTTAGGGTGAAATTTTGGAATTGTTCTGAAAAACATCAAATTTTGGTGAATAGTGAAACCACTAAGTAGTAGTTAAAAAACTGATTTTTTGTTTAAATGAAACATTACCACTTCTGTGATTTGAATTTCAAAAATCAAACATACATCATTTTCATTAGGAAGTAAAATGTGGTCCAATGGGATTAAAATAATTATTTGGTTAATATTAACTGTTAATTTTAATTAATCGTGATTAAAGGTAATTAGTGTAATTTAAGGTAAAGATAAGGTTATAATAATATTCAATGACATTGACACATGTCCTACCAATATTGTATGAGTCATGGACGACCAATAAAATCCATCGGTCAACTTGGGGACCCCATTGAGCCACTTTGGTAGGAAAATGACATTAAAAACTTTTTATTTAATGTTAAAATAAAAATGTCACAAACATGAGTTATTTTACTAAAAACATTTAAATGGGGTTATACAAGTCATATTTTTTACTATAAATATTAATTATAAGTATAAAAATATTTCCTACATCATGATATTTTTTTATATTTTTTAGACATTAAATAAATTAAATATTTTATGACACTATGATGATGTAGCGATTACTTCAAAAATTAACGATTTAAATAAAATAAAATGATAATGTAAAATCTAAAACATACACTTGTCGAAAACCTATTGGATGAGTATATTTATAACCCTTATCACCTTATACTCGAAATATATAAGTTTGGGCCCTTTAAAATCCGAAACTCATTATATAATAAAGTAACATTTCATGACTTTCCAGAGTGCCCCTCCTCTCCTTTTATAAAAGGCCCCCACCACTACCACCTTATTTACACCTTCCAAGACATTTGGCATGGTAAACCTCTACCCAAATACTCTATCAACTTCCCTCTATTACTCCTAGAATTCTCAATTTCGGCATAATTCTTCCCAAGGAAGCCTTTGGCTCAAATCAAAAAAAGTGTTACCCGATTTTAAGGTAATGTATTCTCTTATGTTATTTTTGTTTTATTTTGCTTCTCCAACCCCATGAACTCTTTTTATTACTTTATATTGTAACAAAACCAGTATCTTAAATATACTAGGATGTTTTTATGAGCAGTATTTTATTTACACTTACACACACCATCTTCTAATGGTTAAAGAACATACTGTTTCTGTGGGTGGCGAAATACTACCTCACGAAACGATTATTGTTCAATATTCTTTTAACACCTCTAATGGTGGCCATTTTGATGAATCTATTTTCATATATGATATATATATTATGTTTATGTTTTACTTATGCTTATTTATTTCTCATTTATGTCATACTTTATGATTTCCATTATGGGTAAACGCGATAATTTAATTTTAGGAAGTGCGGACTACCGCCCCCTCAAAGTGATTTGAATCATTTATGCCATATGTGGGACGTATAAAGGATGGAGTAAATGATATTATACATTATATTATACTGGAATTATAGTATAACGTTATATAATTATAATTTCATTTCATTAAATATGAAATAGAAATGAAAGTAGTGTTCATGCATACGTACGGCTTACCATCTCCATGAACGGTGCATTTCATTTCTTACCTCTAAATGTTATGTAATATTATAAATGCATCTATATACTGGATATATATTATATATATGATATCTACATTAGGAATATAATTCTGGATATAATGGATATTTCACCACATGAACAACTTGTAATTATAAGAAGGTTATTTTTTACTTAAGTACCAAAGATCGACAAAATGACCTTTATTAACTTAAATAATTACATAATGTTCATAAAATGGTAATAAGTGATATAAAAGGATTAATGAATCTGAAAAAGGTTCTTAAGAAAATATAAATTAACTCTACTTTATTATTCAGGAGATTAAAGAACGATCAGGTCATGTCGGACACGAGGTAAGGGAATTTCTTAACCCAATTTCCATTCTTTGGGTTAATCTCCTACTTTCAAATTATGTCATGATATTATTATGTCCTATCCTGTATTTTTACTTTCATTATGTGTACTTATACTAAATAAACATAATAGATATATTTTATTTTAAAAATGATCTTTCTATGGACTTCGTCTCAATCTCCTTTCATTGAGCCATATTTGGTTTTATACACAACTTTCATATATACGGTGTATAAATCACTTTGACTTTCACTTTTATTCAAAAGGAATCTTTTTATACGAAGCGTTTTTACTAAACGACAAAAGGAATGTTTTTTCTTACGTATGCAGCGACAACGAATTCTCCGCCGTCGTGACTATTATATGAGTTTCGGCTTCTTCTATAAGCTATAACATTTTTTTAAAATGAAAATTAAATAAAAAGTTTTAATTTTCTTTTATTTTGTTACTGTAAATGGTTTTGAAATTGTTTTTTTATTATATCAATGTGTTGTATTGATATCTTGTGATTGAAATGTGGAAATATTATGTTTCCTTTATGCATTTTTTACGTGATACAAATATTTTATGGTTTATGATATGTTTAAACCTGTTCATATGAGGAATGCATTGGACTTAATAAGTGATGGGTGGAGCCCGTTATAGCTCCTCCATGCATTGACATGTCTCATGAGACAAACTAGTGTCTTGGCACGAGGCCTGGACAAAATCATATTTTTATTCTTAGCACGTGGCCTTGGATACGTGGTTATGATAGTCTGGAATTATGCATTCCATCATTATGAAATTGGATATTGATATTTCATGTGATTATTCGACTAGTAGAATATCAATGTGAATAAGTAAATGACATTATTTCATTTTATGTTTTCCATATTATGCTGAAGTTCATGTTTAAAAGGAATTTGTTTATTTATACATTGCCTTAAATTTTAATGATTATTTATGAAAGATTCCGCTATATTTTTATCCTTACTGAGCACCTGAGCTCACCCATTTCGTTGTTTTAATTTTTCCAGGATGTGAAGAAGTATTTTAGGAATGACCTGCAGGGATAGTCTGAAGGGGATATAAGTGTGTAAAATGGAGACTATGTTATTGAAGTTTTTCACTTTATGATGTAATGTAACATTTATGAATGTATGTAGTGTTTCCTAAGATACTAAACTAATCGGTCTTTCGATACTTCATCTTTTGTGATCATGCCAATGTTACGCAATGACACACCGACTCTGGGTAGCTGGGGTTGAGGCGTTAAATTAGTAGTTTTAATAGCCCTAATTTATGTATCATATTTCATTGAAATAACCTTATTACTAGGAAATTGTCCTCTTTTAATTCTTAATAACAATTCCCCATATCTCCCCCTCAATCATATACCACTGTTAGCAGATATTGGACAAATACTTTTCATGGGTATACGTGTGATTTTTTCCTATTATGTAGTGGAATGTGTTTTTTCATTATAAAAAAACCATTTACTATTAACCTTCATCCAAGACTTGTATTCTTTTTTGTAATACAACATGTGATAATTGCATTCTTGATTTTATATCATGGTTTATTTATTTTACTTGAAGAAGACAACATCTCCATAATAAGAATAGTCACATTTGTACATATATATTATATTTATGCAACATTGGTGAATCATTAAACATGATTCCATACCATAAGATTACTATTCCACCAATTAGAAACTCATGGATTTATGTAGGATTTGTGAAAGCACTAAATAATGACTTGGGTCTATCCCCGTTGATTTCCCTTAATGTTAAATCAGTCTTTTTTTCCATTATAAGTGATTATTTATTTTTCACATCAAATTTTCCATTGATGGATCAGTTTACGTCTTTAATATATGAATTTACTAATGTGATATCTTTGTGTAATAATATTAGTGAATTATCATATTAGTTTCTTAGAGCACCCATCATTGAGATTTATTGTTGTTTCATAAGTTGAAAAACATTTTCTCATATAAATAGGTATACATGTAGTATATACTATTTATCTACATGTTTCATAATTAATGTTTTAATTTATGACTTCATTAGTTCCTCTCATGTTTAATTGTGTTTTCATATGACTGAATTTCTATTGATGAGACACATCATGTTAAACTCAATCCTTTTATTGTCGCTTTATTATTGATATTTTGTTTCTTCATAATTACTTTTTCCTTTTATCCCATGGAATTATATACATAGACTCATGTTGTGAACCATTCTTCCATAAAATGTATAATTCTAAAGCTATATTATCTTCAAAAAAAATATCAAGATTTGGAAAGAGATTCATGTTTTATTTTATATTCTATATTTTAACATCCCTTAATTTTATCCAATATTTTTTTATTTTTATCATTGCATGTTCCATATACTTAGTCTTACATGGGAGGGATCTCCATGCACTATTTTCCTTATAAGGATCTAAAAATTAATTCAAGATCCTTGAAATTATCATTCATTTCATTCAATATAAAATCCATCACATTAATAATTGATACTACATCCTATCCATATTTTTCAATCCTTCAATATAGTATATTTAGAAATAAAATACTGACTTTAGTTATTTCTCCATAGCCATTATATAACCTATATATTTTATAACTTCTTTGATTAGATAAGTTTTCCATGATTATGGTGTGACAACCATAGTTCAACTATCATGAATATTTGATCCAAAGTTACTATAGTAACAGTGGGACTAATATTTCCTCTAGATATTGGATTTTTATGAGTTTGTACTTATCTTATTTAATGTGTTTAGTGTTTGTTAAAACAATTAATGGATTTGGTTTGGGATTCTTGTGTATTGGTTTTAGAATCAGTATTTAAAAATTGTGGTATAACCATAGGGAATCCCCTTACAATATTGTGGAAGAAATATTCAAATTTATTTTAATGTTCTCTATCTATTAAAATGGGATATCATTGATTAACATGAAATTGTGGTTTTTGAGTGAATAACGTGTTACAATTATCATTATGTCCCATAATATTTAATATAATAATGATCAAATAAATCCAACCACTCCCTTATCAATAGACTATTCAACATCGTTGGAAGTGGAGTATATATTTTTGGAATGTCCATGAAAATTATATAATTATAGAATAAATATTTAATAATAAAGGTCAACAAAAACAACTAACTAATAAAGAATACAAACACATAAAAATGATAAGAATAAATTTTCTATTAATTAATATAATTAAACAAAATGTAATGTGGATATTATCCTTGTCTTGTACACTAATGGAATATTCATCCATCGCTATATAAATTGATGAAAAATAAATAAATAGATAAATAAATCATCATAAACTGAATCTCGGTCGACTGAGTCATTTATTCCACACTTTTCTAAATGAACATGTGTGTTCTTATAGATGTAGTAATGGGTTCCTCAAATAATTCCACATCTTCCTCTCCCTTGAAATCATTAGTGGATTTTTCATCTTCCTATCATGGTCCTCATGTATTTGGTATATTTCTATTTTATTATTCCATAAATCTCATTTTCACTTGTAAATACTTCCACAAAATTATTTTTGTGATGTATTTAAATGAGTTCCTCATGAATTTTATTATTTTAAAGAATACATCCCATAATCCCAAAAAATTTCATCATATTAAGGATTTCAGTTTATTTTTAAAAAATCATTTCAACCTAATTAACATGAATGGTTAGAAATTATTTTTTTATGTAGAAAATTTGTGTTTTGGGTATTTTGGATTGTAATAGCCATGGTTATCCATCCTTAAAATTTTCATTTATTATGCTAACACACCTCTGTACGTGTCCCTAAAACATATTATAGCCAAGTAAAACATAGAATTGTCTCTATAATAGATAGTCTTTCCACCATCACAACTACACAGATGTTGGATGACACATATATAGGAAATAATTCTCACAATCCATTCCCTAGAATAATCATGGAGAATATCTATATATATTTTGGGTTGATGAAACAAAAGGTCACATGGCATGTGGCAAACATATGGAATGAAATGTCACCTACAATATCAGTGTTATTTATATTTTTATCTTGAACCTACATACAATGTAAAATATAACAAAATATAGGTTTTTTTATTGGAAATATGAATTCACAAAAAAAAATTAACAACCTATTGAAATCCTTTTATCCATTAAAATAAATAACAAAGATCAATTAATTTCCTTATAATTATTCTGTAATGCTAACAAAACCACTAAAATTCATCTTTTAATCCATTTATTATAAAAAATTTCGATTTAAAAATAAAAAAAATTAGAATTTATACTAGGATTATCTAAATTACATAGGAAATTGTTAATGAAAAATATCTAAAATACTACGAAATATTATATCTCATAAATCACTCACACTTTTCCTATTTATCTCTAAGGTAATGAAATCATTTCCATTTTATAAAAAAAATTCATAATTATGAATAAATAGATAGGCTAGTAAAGAAGAAATTCATATATTCATTCATTATTTCAATTACTATAACTCTATATTAAATGTAATTCATCAACAGAGGTTAATTAAATAATATTTTTTACTTACAGGTTGATAAAATAGAATATAAATTAGTAAAAACTAGATGTTTTGAACATCATCATTTCTAATTCCCTTATCCATTCTCTTCCATAACCAAATATCATATCCAATATTCCTTGATAATTCAAAAATATAATTCAAAAATTTCACCTACCCCATCTTCATAATTGTTAAAAACTTTCTCAATAAATTCATATGGATTTTGAATTAAAATTTATTTATTTATTTTTAGAGAGGTGGTGCCTCAGTGAAAGACCAAGGCCTAGTTTATTACTAAAAATAAAAGAAGTTACAAAAGATTGAAAGACGGAATCTTATTATAATCTTTATTGAAAAGAGGGAGCGAATCATCAGGAAAATAAAATTTATGTTGGCACCATTAGGTATTAATTCGTCAGATTGAGTTAGTAACCGATATTGATGTCCAATAGTTTTGTTTCTCCATGATATGATTTTTCTTCACATTATTATGTTTTTGTGGATAACACATCATTCGATTCGTATGAATAAATTTCCCGGAAAACATTGGTAAAAATAAATCAACAATTATCTAATTTTTACTATTTCTAAACCAATTAAATCCCTCTAAACTATAATAGATAGTTTTTCGTGGAATTATAGAATTAGTACTCATGTTTCCATCAATCTATAGTTAATTTAATATTATATAATGTTTTCATTGGAAGCACATTTCAGTATATGAATGAAATGATATCCATTATAATAGTATTTAAAAAACTCAATAATCATCTAATTTTAATTATTCTAGAATTAATGAAATCCCTAAATACTAGATTGGTACATTTTCTATGAAATAAAACATTTTATATAAATAATATTTATTTAAAATAATGTAAAAATTATAAAAAATTATTTTAAAAATAGATTCTAAAAAACGTGTTTTCTTATTTTAATGCATAAGAACATTAAAGAAAATAATATAGATAATTTATTTAAATACTATGATATTTTCCCATCCCCGTCACCTACCTCATAACCCATATACCATTAATTAAAGTAGGAAAATACAAAATAAATCATATTTAAATAGATAGTATCCAAAATAATATAAGGGATTGAAACAAATTGGAAGATCATTTTTCATAAATATTTTGGATCAGTTTGGACTCCACTAGTGGTTTCTCCCAAAATATATAATGAAACGATTTTAGATTTTTTCTAATCAACATCAAGGTAACATTTTATCTAGATAATTTTATTTAAAACACCTTTATCATAATTCTATAAGTTACTATTAATGGAAAAACTGTTTAGAGAAAATATTACCAGGTATGAGCTTCATCTTTAAAGAGGGCCTACTCACTTTATCTAGAACTTAAATGTATTTTATATGGATTAGTAATTTATAGATACATATATCCTTCTAATTTTATAGGTTTTTTCATCATGATTTACCCTCCTTAACTCCTCAATTATCATCATCAGATTTAGGTTGTCTTCATCCATGTTAAACTCTATTTTAACTCTCCTAATTTCTTATTATGAATTGGTATTCATCACAATTGGAATGTGATGATGTTTCCCATATATAAATAATTATGGAAAAACCTATAGGGGTTACTAAAGTAGTCTAATATCCCATTAACGGATCATTATGTTTCATATTCTACTCTTTAGGGGTGGGATGTACTATTTTGTATAAAGATCATCTTAGTCACTCTATTGATCACCTCGACATGAAATTTGTTTATTCAGTGGTATACATTTATGGTGTTATGGTTAACCAAATATTTTTTCATAAAGGAGTCCACTTTTTTTCTAAAATATGTCCCTTGAATACTAATTATGCCTCAACGAAATCTAAACCAACAATAAATGTATTATTATAGAAACTAAATCACAAAATTGTGTAATTATTTTGGGTTGGTTTTACGTTTATCCAAATAGAATACTTATATATTCCATACATTATACAGGATAAACCAAAAGACAGTGGAGACTATCCCATGAGTTTTAATACACATATATAAAATATTTATTAAATAATTAATGGTTATTTGTGAAATACATGAATTTTGAAATGTACACAGGTAAATTGAATCTATTGATATTTTTTAAAAAAAATCATTGAATATATTAAAATTGGGGGCCCAAAACATCCACCCCTTAAAGATCTAATGGATGTTCTTCAAGTTCAAATTTGGCCTCTATTTAAGCAATATGGTAAAAAGAAATACATGGACATAATTTGTACATAAAGAAGCACATCCTAATTACTATATAAATAATGAACATTAATAAATAATGATCTTTCCTAACCTTAAATAGTAGTTGATATTTCAATTTAGGTTAATGTTGCTTAGTAATAAATGGGATCCATTGATCGGAAAAAATCACCTAGTCGGTATCTTAGGGAACATGGGAAAATAAATATTTTAGTTCACAATTTAATGATTATCCATTTTAGTTTATGTTTTTGAATCTCCCTCAGTTTTTTTAGTTGACCATTTTATGTGTAATATAACAAGATTATTTCTACCTGTATTTACAATTCTCTAAAAATCAAATTCTTGTAACAGCTACATCCATGATATCAACTATTATTTTATTGATATATTTTTTTATCAAATACATGAGTATTGTATGATCAAAAAAACGTTTACATTATTTCTTAAAAAATATCACCAGCATATCTCCAATGAAAGAACAATTGAAATAACCCATTTTTTTATTATTTAGTATTTTATTTGGAATGTTTCATTGGTACATGAAGCGTATTATATAGAATTTTAATATCTATATTAATTTGGGGAAACACAATCAATATGTATTTGTTTAATTAATCTCAGAATATCTCAAATGGTAGTTCCTATGATAGGGGATAGATTATAGGGTTTGTGTTCAAGATCTCTAAAAGTTTTTCACTATCTACCCTATATGAATCATCAAATGAATTATTTTTTTCCTTTTCTAGTATGTTTTTTAATGTAAATTTGGTTTTACTAAAATATATGATAAACCTCATATATAACCCATCAAGGAAAAAAATTGATCAAATGTTTTTAATTTTTATGTGGTAAGGCATTTTAGAAATAAGGTCTATATTGGACTTATGCAATTCAATCCTAACTTTTGATATTTCATTTATTAAGGGAGTAGTATTATCAACCTTGAAATGATTTTATATTGAGTTTGAAATGACTTTTTTCTTGATGAATTTATTTAAATATTTTTCAAGGTTCTCATGATTATATTGAATTAATGTATCATAAATAGTAAAATCGCCAGTAAATATCATCAAGAAGCACTCAATGAGGTCTAAAATGATATTTTTCATGTGCTTCTTATATTTACCTTGGGGAATTTCATAACCTAAAAGGAATCCTTCATTTACAAAATATACAAGATTTTCATGTAATGTTAGTTTTTTTAATTTACTTATATAACTATTGATACATGAAAATACCTATATAATACATCAGGAATATAGAATTTTAATTTCATAGAATGTTTCTTGAAAACAAATCAAGATAAATGATGCTAAATTGGTATTTTTTTATTACAAGATAAAATATATTATAATTAACACAATCCCTCCAAAATATTTGAATCTGTATTTTGTAGTAACTTGTTATTTTTATATTTCACAATAGAGAAACAAGAATTCTTTGGTAAAATAATAAATCCTTAATTTTTTATATTCTTGGTGCATATTCCCTTAAGATATGTTTTATGGATTTATAATTGGGTGATGACCTCCAATAATGTGATATTTATCTCAAATATCTTGAATATATGTAGCACATGTTAATATAATGATGTTTTAATGATTTATATGGAGGTTTTAAACATATAATGATGGGTGATTATGTTAGATGAAATTATTCCATCTTGTCCATTCTCTTTTTTTCACTATAGATATTTTCACAAGGATATACATTTTAGGTTCCTTCTGAGGGATACATATTTCATTATCCTAGGGATATCTACATATTTATTTAGAATCTTTTTATTATTATTAACTTATTTTGTCCTCATTTTCACTCAATTTCGAATCAAACTTAACATTAACAATGGGGTTAGGAATTGGATATGTGGGTATTTAACATAAAGAATTGTTTATTAGGTTATTTACTATGATATTATCTATAAAATTATCCCCCTAAACTCTTTTAGTTTTTAAAAAATAGTGGTGAGGGTACACTATAATATGGTTTTATAATCTACTAAATAATACAATAGGTCCTCATAATGGGTTCTTGTTCAATTATTTATTGATATCTTCTAAAATGTTGACAGGAATTGTTTTAGAAATCTGGGGGAAACAAAATCAATTAATTTCCCTAATATAGTGTTTACCTTTTAAGATGTTGGTATCTAATCCTAAAATGACATATGGAAAATTCTTTAATCACATTGTTGCATGCCAGTTATTACTAGTAATTCCTTTGGAAAGTAGTTTCACAATCTTCAATTACATGAAAATTTGGGTATCTATATGTTTAATTTCACATTTTGTGGAAATGTAACACCATGTATTTCATGTTTTGGATATTGTTACGGTTTTATGGGAATCATGGAATTTTCTAGGGTTTTGGGTGTGACAGTGGTGGTGTTTTTAGGTGTATCTTGGTATAATATTTCCCTCGTGATTGATTATTGGTTTTTGTTGGGAGAAGATTCATGTTGAAGGGTTTTGGACACTTGTGGTGTCATTTTATTAATCTTAAATCATTCAATGATTATTCGGCGGTATTCCCTAGTATTTGGGGTGAAATTTTGGGGATTTTGAAATTTTTTGGGTTTGCATGGTTTGAGAACAATTTTCCCCAACCATGTAACATATTCATGTGATGTTTCATGATTTTTTAGCACAGTCTGCATGGTTTGAGTACTATTTTTCAAACCATGCATCAAAACCACACATCCCAATATAGATTTAATAAAATTCACTTTCAAAATCATATTTGGGTGATTCAACATCCCATTTGAAGCCCTTCTTGTTTGATATTGACCATATTCCCCCTTATTTATTCTTCTTCATGGGCATATTTTGCGGTTAATTTGTAACATCGCAACCCGGCTCACCTCTAAGACAGTGGCCGGACAAGTGGGTTACATGACCTCAAGTGAATCTCCTCGATTTCAAGAGGCTACTGGGTAGCAGTGAGGGCCTTTTTCATGTCTATGGGGGAGACTACACTCTCATAGGTAATAGGTATTATCATAGTAGAAGTAAAAAACAATTAATAACAAATTTCAAAGGCATATAAATGAATAAACTTCAACAAAATAAATTTGGACAATCCAACTGAATAAGAATCAAGTGTGGAAGCTCACAAAATAATGTCATGCCATGATCTCAATCTAAACTAGAAAAACATGGAAAACAGAACCCAAGCATACTATTAATAAAAAGTAAAAGACACGAAGTGTAACAACTGCATCATTAGAAAGGCTCGGTCCTCTACCACAGTCATCATCATAATAAGCATGAAATAATCATGCATTGGAACCATCACACTACCCTTTTTCAATATCTGCAAAATATAATCTACTCGTGTATCAATGAAGCCTGAGCAGGGTGTGAGATAAAATCTCAATAGGTCGGCACCCGCAGTGTCTATACCTTTCCATTTCGTGCAATAATATAATGCAGTGTTCCATTATATAACAATTTCAGATAATTTATTTAGTGAAATGAAATAAATAACTCAACCTGGGTTCCCAAAAACACTCATCCCTAGTCACCTGCATCGCCCTATGCCAAATGTCTGAATGAAGTATCTATTAGAAAAATACACATATGCATATATATAATGCCTGGAAGAGTAAGGTAAAACAAAGATGTGACATACCCCCAAGATTGTGCTCTATCATGGGGTCTAAGTCATGTGTTATCTAGGGGTGTTTCATCAAACCATAAAATATATCAAATCTTATGAAAATAACAATGAAATTAATATAAACCCTCAGTGCATCATTTTTAAGCTTCAATTTGAGAGTTGGGGTCCGAACTCGCCTCGAAGGTATCGCTACGGAACATCCTTCAATTAACCAAAACCACCGATAATGTCCAAGGCAATATTTTAAAAGACCAAGTATCACTCGAGGCATGGTTTTACCATGACTCTGTCCCGATCCTGTAAAAATGGGTTGAGTATCATCTGAGGCTGGATTAGCCACATTGCCAATGGATCTGTTTTGATGGTCCCTTATTGAACCGGTTTCACTCATAAATATTAGAATGCCCATGGAAGTCTCAGTCCGGCAAAGCCACGACCCCCCCCCCCCCCGACGCATAGTGGTAACCATCATGAATGTAGGGTCTTAGAATGGTCCTTAATATGGTACCCCCCATATTTCCCCAACCTGAATTTAATTAATTTGTTCATAGCAGTAGATATGACATAATAAGCACATGAAATTGCAGCTTGAAAACTAAACTGATACACCCATGCATCACAAGGTAAAAATTAAATATTAAAACATAACAATATTAAAAATGAAAGATATTGTATCAATTGAATAAGATAAAATAAATTTTAAAAAAATAAATAACATAGCACAACCATCTACCCAGAATCCAGCAATTCATAGTTTATAATTAATCTAAATTATTTATCTAAATTCAACACAACAAAAATAGGTTGTGCAACACATGAATTTATTTAAATTAAATTTCCATGCATGCACATTTAAATAAATAAAAAATTCAACACAAACAACTACCAAAGATCAAACAATTAAAAGTTCATAATTATTCTATAATAATTAGTTAAATTATACACAATAGAAAGAGGTTTTGCAACACTTGTATCTAAATAATTAAATAATCGGGCTAATAGAATTTATACCGACCACGTCATCACCCCTAAAGGGGTGTCCGAACACATTTCAACAAATTAAACGATTTAATTTATGAATAATAGGGCAGAAAAAATTAGGTGAAACAATTAAATAAAAAAAATATGTTGAATCTTCACAGCGTCGGCCGACACCAACGAACGACACAATTGTGAATTTTTATAAAGTGAAATGAAAAAGAGGGAGAGAGATTAGACTCCCAACCTTAAGGTCTCATATGATCATGTGATCTGTGGTAGGATTTGATTTGACATAAAATAGAAGTAAACAGATGATTTTACAAAATCCCCAAAATAGGGTAAATTCTTTCCCGGGTGAACTTCGCAAAGGATAGAGAAAGAGATCGCATGATTCTTGGTGCGTGGGATAAACCATACCAAGAGGTTCACAACGAACCTAATAGTGATGAAAACGGACGACGAGTGGAAGCGTGGTGATCTTCCAAAGGGAGGATATGTGTTTCAAACCACCTAAAGAGGAGAGGTGAGCCACACATAGGAGAGGAGGAGGAGAGGAGGAGTGGAATGAATGAAATAAAAAAGGAAAGGAATGAAAAGAAAAAGGAAAAAAATTAATATAATGGAAGTAAAGTAAATAATAAAAATAAAATGGTGGATGAAATAAAATAAACAATTAAAAATGGGTCACCCCATTTTGATTATTTTTAATTTCACTCCAACCGTATCTATTTTATAATTTATTTTTATCCCTATTTAAAATCCATTAATTTCATTTAACCAATTTTTTATTCTATTTAAACTATTTGAAATTATATTTATCTTGAACTCAACACTAGGGCATGATGTAAAATTTTCACATAAAACCCGAGTGATTATTTTATTAATTTAATAGCTTTTGAAGACCCGCAATTGGGTGTGAAAGCACATTCCCTGGGTCACATTATGAATTTAGACAACAAAATATCAATGGTCTACACCGTGATGTAAGTTGAGACATTAAAATAATTAATAATTTTATTATTTAATATAACTCATTAATGACACCATTAGTAATTTAAAATGACAAACACAAAAAAATATAACATTCATTAAATAAATATTAATTGTGCATTTGAATTTAATTGAAACAATTAATAATATTACCTTTATTTCATTTCCCACTTACTATTCATACAGTGACACAATTTATTAATTGTGAAAGTGCATTTGCATTTGTTGTCTTCAACACAAATAATATTATTAATATTAAAATTATTATTATTATTTTTAACCATCAACAAAAATATTTATAACCTAATTAAATTATCTCTGGGTGCGATTTCACCAAACATTCAGTGCTGGAAAAGGTTAAACCTTGTCTAGGGAAAACACCATGTCCCTTAACTATTTTTGGTCTCAGATTTCTCATTCTACACACCTTTTATGAGAAAACAATTATTTATTATATTAAAAACCGAATAATTAATAAATTAAAAAATGAAAAAGTTATCACCTGTGAGGGTGACAAACACCTGATGTGAATCAAGGTTATACACTTCCTAGGGTAAACCAAGTGTTATAGATATAACAGTGGTCTTAGATTTTTCATAAGATGCACTGTTTGAGAGTTATTTTATTTTTTGAAAGAAAACACATGCACATATGAATAAAATGAATAAAATGAATAGAATGAATAGAATGATTTTAATATTTTTATTCTATCAACACTGAGACTCTATGGGTCTCGCAATCCCATGCTGACTCATCATCAACTTTGATAATATTTTATAGATTATTCTGAAATTGTAAGGAAGAATTTTACACTTCAATTAATTTATTTCCATTTTAATTTTATTCTGATTAATTTAAAAAACATTATTTAAAAGACACATCACAATGTAAACTATCAGAAACATAAAGTTATGACCCTCGAAATTGAAACCATCTTTCCCAGTTAATGGATAAAAATTATTTCTTGTGCTTTTACGTTCAGTTAAAAACACGGAACATAAAATATTTCTCATGAATGGTTGGTGATTCTTCATGGATTCTGCTTAAAAAATTTATCCTTTCATTTCACTCATCTATCTTCTTCAATTTTTCATGGGTTCCCTCTACTCCCATGGTGCTACTCAACATAGGGTGTCATTTTCCCAAGATTTTGATGGTGGGTTTGGTTTATATGGGTTTAATTTATAGATCTAGGTTTTTGGAACCCTTTGTGAGAGATTATGTTGGTGCATTTCCATTCTGCCTTGGAATTGAGGTAGGTTATCCCAATCACATGCCATTATAAGTTATGTTTCACATTATCATCTTTTTTTTACCTTATATATATGCTGAGTATTATTGTGAAATCATTGAATAATTTATTTTGTGTGAAAAGTGTTATTTTATGCCTTGCTTTGTCTATATTAGTGTTGTTTTGATAAAAAAGTGCACATCAAGTGTCTGATGAAATGATCATTTATCTTTTTCTTGAGGTTAGTGATATATAAGATATGGATTTGCAGTTTAAAAAAACTTATGGAATAAAATTGGTGTTTTTATGAATTCTTGTGCATTGAATTGTTATTGTTTGTTAAATAATGGATGACTTTTTCTTGGTAAATTACTCTATTGGATTTCCTGGGTTTTCTGTGATATAAAATAGTTGTTTTGGATTTTTAAATATATTAGAAGCATGAAGAATGATATTTAGGGGTATTTATGGTTCTAAAAAATGGTTTTGGTTTTATAAACATGTGGTTATTATTTTTGTGCATGTTTTGGCATGTGTTATCATTGAACAGCTGGTTTGGATTTTTTATAAAAATATTTGTTCCTTGGATATTTAATCTAAATATATTAAAGGAGAATATAATTTCTTTCATTCTGAAAATGGTGTGTTTTCACCTATTTATCAGAATTGGAATTTGTGGATTTGGTAAATTTTGGTTTGGTAAAATACTTAAATACATGTTTAGCATCTTGTGTAAATATGAATGTTCTTATTACGAAAACCACTTTGGAGGTTTCCCACACACTGTTTATGTATATGATGTATATGATTAAATTAATGTTTAATCCTTATGATTCATTATGAGAGTGCCTCAGGTTGGTATCTTTGTGATTGATATGTTTTATAGCATTATATCGTTCCTCAGATTGGCTCTGGGTGAAGCCTATTGTGAATTATTGTTATATAAATATATTGTGATAGGATTCTTGGATGAAATCTGATGGATCACCCCTATTATATAAATGATACATGGGAACTAAACATATTGACAAAATTTTCTATGAATGATTGATGTACAAATATTTTATGTACATATTATTGTCCTATAGTAGATAGATATATTAGTTTTATTACTATATTATTTGACTTCGGTCAGTCCTGAGAAACGATGGCCAAGCATATTGAACATTTTTATTTCATCATGTGTGACATTTCAATGGGGATTAGGTATCATGTATTGGTGTCTTTTGGATTATTTTTTCTCATGTGGGTTCAACTATGTCTACTCATTATTAGTTTCTCACAATGTTTAATGTGATACTTTTATGTATATTCATTCATTTCCCTTCTTGTGTGATTACTATAGTTATTTCATGTTTATGGTTTTTTATTGGAAAAATGTAATTTGTGGTCTTAGTAAAACTTTTTAAAACTATTTTTGATGAAATATATTTTATACTCTTTATGAAAGTTATAAATTTAGTCATCCCATTCCCCTAGAAAATGATAATGACTCAATAAAAGAATGAACTTGTTTTTGGAAAATATTATAGGAAATTAGTTGTACATTTTTTGATTTAAAATGTAGAAAATCATACTTTTATATATTTTAGTTCAAACATGATGTTGATGTTTCATTTGTATTAGTGGAAGTGCATTGGTAATATATTATCAGGCTTGCCTACTGAGTTTTAATACTCACACATATAATTTATTTCTATTTTTATCCTTTTGTTGGTTCTATCTTGAGTTCGGTAGCCTTGAACGACGTGTGATCGTTATGTTGGAGGGTGACCCATGGGGTCTCACAGTGATAGTGTGGTTTTCCGCTTTGGTCGACCATGTTCTGTAATTTTTTGTACATTCTATATCCATGTATAAAAGATATCTAGTTTAGTTGTATTTATATATTGGGATACTTTTTTCATTTTTTTATTGTTCAGTTTCTTGTTTATTTATTGGGAAAAACCATACCTTGTGTTCTCTAATGATGCTCGACACAAGTTTCCAGCTCGTGGGGATCGATAATGGTCTGCAGGTCATAGCATGGATCGACTCAGTTGACTGGTTCTCGGATTTCCCAGGTTGTTCATGAAAAAAACATATCAAAGGAGGTCACCTATTAGAAGAACATTCTTTTCAGAGTTCCCTTTGTTATTTGGGTATGTCAAGGTAGATGGAGTATGATATTTTGGACTTTAGGTGTAAGTTAAAGAAGAGCATTGTGAACTCTTGCTCATTCTAATCCATGTGTTTCCATGGGATGTCCGTTATTATTATTTTCTTTAGACGTTAGGGATTCTTTAGCGATTGATATATGACAAGGAGAGTTGGACTAATGGTATATTTGAGCTCTAATAGAAGGGAAGGCCTTGTGGATCCAGGGAATTGTTCAAATAAGGAACTCTATGTTAGTGATATATTTTGACATATGGCTTCTAACCATATTAACATGTCACCAACCAAAAATTGTTCACTTTTTGTGGGTCCCTTGCACTTTTCATGAATTCTAAAATAATTCTGAAAATAATTGTCTGAGAAATGCTTGAAATAGTTTTTAAATGAATGGTTTGTGTTTTTTTGAAAAGGGTTTTACTCAAAATGGCTATTGAATTCTGAAATGATGTTTTGGTGAATTTTTTTAAAATGGGGAAAAAATTGGAATAATATATTTTTTTGGAAGTTTTTTAAAATGAAAAGGATTAGACTTTTAATAATTGATTTATGAAATAAGGTTTATGGAATTAATGGAAATGTATTGAATGAGATGGATTGGTTTTATTTTGATTTATTCCTTTTTTCTAGGTTTTTAATTTGAGTTTGGTGAAATTTAGATTGAAATTTTTAGTTATTGGATTTTTCCCATGGTTCATGGTTTGTGCACTGTTTGGTAAAACTTTGTGGGAAAATCATGTGGAAAAAACTAGGATGTATGGTTGGCGCACAACACCCCAAACTCTACGACAAAACGATGCAGTTTTCCAGGTTTCCAAGTAGGGGGGGTAGACAAATTTCACATGGTTTGGTAAACAATGTGTCCTAACTATGCACAATACCCACGTGTCTTAAAATTTTGATATCCTAGGATTTAAGGAAAATGATTGTTCGAAAGTGGATGTTTGTTTATGAATTATATTTAAAAGGAATGGAGTGGTTTTCATTATATGATGTGTGAATGAATTGAAATTTTTTTTATAGAAATATTTTGGGGATTCATTTTTATGCATGGTAAAATGGGTTGTTGAGTGAAAATCATAAACAAATTTATGATTTGGTGGTTGCTGTGCCCTTTGAAGGTACACTATTCTTGAAATCAGTTGGATGGTTTGTTTTGGAAAATAAGGTTATATTGTTCTAGCCTATAAGGTCTTCAAGGGTGCTAACATGAATGGTTTTATATGTAAATTTGAATGGATGTCAGTATGGTATATTGGATGGGTGCTCGGGGTGGCAATGAAATGTTCCTGCGAGTGGGACTCAATGAAACACCATTCTTGAGTTTAAAAATACACAAATATTGATTTTTTCTGAATTTCAAATATGTTTTAAGATGGAAGTTGTGATTTTTTTGAAGATTGTTGGTTGTGTGGCTTATTTTTACTATTATTAAAAATTTTCATTATATGGTATGCTTCCTCGTGATTCATAAGTGATACATAGTTTTTTTCATGGGATGGAATCCTGTATTTGGCTTTGTAATAGATCAGTGCTTAGTGGGTTTCTAAAGATTTTTTATATTCCATTATGGGGATTGGGATGGTTCTCCATTATCATCTTTTCCAGATGATAAACCTAAGGTTTAATTTCAAATGATATATCCACCTCTTAGGAGGATTCCTCAACCTATTTATCGAAATAGATATCTTTTTGGGATCAATTTAATTTCCTTCATGTTACAGTAATTCTCTCGATTATGGTAGTTGTGATCAAAGATTTTGATGTGCTTCTCTGTGTTCATTGTTCATTTTGATCCTTAGTCAGAGTGAGAGAGAATGGTGATGTATATCCTCCATGTCTCTATAAGGGTAAATGACTCTTGCTTGAGATAGTGAGTTTCATGGGGCATTGTGATCCTTAACTCCTGACTAAAAGATAGTAGATTCTTCAACCATCAGAGATCCCACCATTGGTCTCAAAGTGGAGCTATCACAAATTCAGGAATCCTAGTGGAATGGAATGTCTAATTAGGTTTGTTTATCCACCATTGATGTGAGTTAGTTTTAGTATTTCTATTGAGGGTCCTCTTTCAAAGAATTATTTCATCTGTTTACCAAGAGCATGGTGGATGTACCCCTCAAAAAGTGTCTTGGGTTATACCATCATGGATGTGAGCTTCCGGCCAGTGTTCAAGTGTGGACATACCATGTGAATCAGATGAGGTTTTAGATTTTATCCATCCATAGGTGAAGAGCAGTGGGTGGTTTTCATATTTGTTTTTAGTGGTCCAATCATTGGGCCCCTTCCCTCTCCTCCTAGTTTGTTGGTGGTTTTTGGTCCATGTGAGAAGTTTTGTATTATTCAATGTCCCCTCCATTCGAGAGTGGGTAGATTAAATGATCATGTTATATTCTTTTTGTCCTGTGTTCATTGGCCATTTTATGGGAGTTTTTGTTGGCATGTGTGGGAGAAGGACCAATTATCTAGTTATTGGATTGGTTGTGGATGAGTGGATCTATCCTTCCATTGATTCTCAGAAAGTGGTTGATGGTTGTTATTCGATTTCAGGAAAGAGTCTTATGTTCCATTTTGGTGGGTGAAATGTCCTTGTATGAAGAGGCTAGGTCAATATGACATGGACTCCTTCAGCGTTGATCAATAAGCAATAATGTGTTATGGATTTCTAGGGGCGAAAACGTTAATGGTGGGGAGAATTTTCACACTGGGTTTTTCATGTTATGGTTCATGATCTGATTTTTTGGGAATAATGGCATTTTCATGAGTTCCGGGTGTGATGGGTGTGGAGTTTTTAGTTGTATCTTGGTCTATTATTTTTATCATGAAGGATCCTTTGATTCTGTATGGAGAAAGTTTCATGTTCGAGGGTTTTGGACACCCACGATGTCACCTTATTGAGAATAAATCATTAAATGAAAATTGGTTGGGATTCCCTAGTACTTGGGGTAATATTTCAGGTTTTTGATCCATTATTGTGGTCACACAGTTTGAGATTTGTTTTCCAAAACCGTGCTACCTAACCATGCGATGTTGTAGGAGTTTTGTAGCACTGTCTGCACGGTTTGCACATGGTTATCCAAACCATGAATCAAATTATTGGCTTAATAAAATTCAATCTAAAAAAAATATTCGAGTGATTAAACCTAACATTTTAATATCTACTTGTTTTCTATCGACCATAGAGTTCCCCTACATCATTCTTTTCATCTGGCCATCTTTGGGGGGATTTCTCAAGAAATGTTAGTGATTCGTCATGTATTCTTCAAAAAATCATTCTCTATTCCTTTAAATATTCCTAATTCATCCATTTGTTATTGGTTCCCTATTCTCCCAAAGGTCATGATCAACCTAGAGTGCTATTTCACCATGATTTTTATGGTGGGTCTTTCTTTTACCATTTTTATTCTTAGATCTATGGTTTTGGAACCGTCGTCAAGTGATTCTAGGTGTACATTTCCATTCCATGAAGGAATTGAGGTATGTTATCCCAAGAATATGTCTTTATAACTTAAGTCTCATCTTTTTAATTATTTTATCACCTTATATATATAATGAGTGTTATTTTGAAACTATTGAATAATTTATTTGGTGTGAAAAATGTTATTTTATGCTTTTCTTTGTGTAAATTAGTGTTGTTTTGATAAAAAAGTTCACACCAAGTGTTGGATAAAATATTCAATTAGAATTAGAATGTGGTTTTTGATATTTAAGACAATTTTCAGATGTTTAAATAAACTTACGGAAATAAAATGGTGTTTTTTAAATTTTGGGTCGTCAAATTCTGATTTTTTTTGTTAAAAATTGCATGTCTTGTGCATGGTAAATTTCTCGGTTGGTTTTTATGGGTTTTTTGTGACGGAAAATTGATAGTTTTGATTTTTAATTATATAAAATGAATTTTAAATGATATTTTTGGGTCAATTATGGTTCTACAATGTGGTTTTGGTTTAATAAACAAGTGGGTAATGGTTTTGAGCATGTTTTGGCAGTTGTTGTCAGTGAAAGGCATGTTTAAAATCTTTCTAAAAATAGATGTCCCTTGGATATGTAAAATGAATATTTTAAAGGAGTTTATAAATGTGTTGAATCTGAAAATGGTTTATTTTCATCCATTTATGAAAACTAGAGATTGTGTATTTGGTAAATGTTTGTTTGGTAAAATGCATAATGGATAGTTTGGAATCGTTGTGTAAATGTGAATGTTATTATTCTGAAAACCTCCAGAGATGTTTCTCATGACATCTTTATGTATATAATGGATTGTATGTATTATATGCGGGATCCTTGTGATTATTTATGAGATTTCATATGGTTGGACTCTTTTTGTTAGATTTGTTCTATGGCATGAGATCAGTTCATGGAGTGGGTCAGGGTGATGGTTATTGTGAATTACTATTATATATATCTTGTGATTGGATGCTTGGATGAAATTAGTTGGTTCACCCCTATTATATACATGATATATGGGAATCTAACATATTGATAGAATTTTCAATTAATGATTGGGACACTGGTAGTTCCCATACTAACCAGTAGCCCATTATTGGTGCATATATTGGGGTTATAGCTAGGGGATTTCCCCTCGGCCTTCCCTAAGAAAATATAGTCGAGTGTATTGAGAATTTTTATTTCATCATGTTTGACCTGTCAATTGGGATGACTTCTTATGTATCAGTGACTTCTAGATTATTATTGATCTCTTGGGTTCATCTATGTCTACTCCTTCTTAGTTTCTAACAGTATTGTATGTGATAGTTGTATGTATATTCTTTCATTTGATTTTTGTGTGTGATTACTATAGTACATTCAGGAGTAAGGTTTTTTTTGTATTGTGATGTGTGGTTTTAGTAAATCTTATTAAAACTATTTTCAATGAAATGTATTTTATCCTATTTATTCAAGATTTTAATGTAAACATCAATATAACCTTGAAAATGATAATGTATCACTAAAAGAATGACTTCGTTTTTGAAATGATTATGGGTGTTGATTTCTACATTGACTATGAGTAAAAATTGTATAAAATCACACTATCAAATTTTTTTTCTCAAACATGATGTTTATGTTTCGTTCTTTATCAACAGAATTGGGAATAGATTTTTGGGCTAGACTATTATGTTTTACTACTTAGGCTTATAGTTCTTTTCTGTTTTTCTCCTTATGGAGGCTTTTTCATGCTTTTAGTCACTTTGAACGACGAGTGATCATTACGTTGGAGGGTGACCTATGGGTTCAAATGGGGATATTGATGTTTTCATATTTGGTCGGCCTTGATGTTTAGTTTGATATAAATTCTAGATCCATGTATAAAAGATTTTCAGTTTAGTTGTATTTATATATTTGGGAAAAAAATTATTCTTTCCCCTTTTCAGTTATTTGATTATTTATTTGTAAAAATCGCTCCCTTATGTTCTATAATGATTCCCGAAACTAGTTTACAACCCATGGGGAATGGGATATCTATTCAGGCCATGTCCCAGATCGGTTTGGGTGACCGGTTCAAGGTTGACCCAGATTGGTTCATGATAGGAAAAGGTAAAACAATCATTGTGGTGTGAGAAGTGAATATTTTGGTAGTTTGTTCATTGATTAATTTATAACAATAGGTTTTTTAAATTTTATTTTCATGTAATGATGAGTTGGGAATTTTACATCATGTACTCCTCGGGTTATGAATATCATACAAGATTTTTGGGTCTTTAAGACATAATTTCAATCAGATAACAAGAATTAGTATGAGTCTTTCATATTATTGCTTCTCTAGAAGATAAATTGAACATGTTCTAGCCATATTACTCAATTACATCATATAAGAATACAAAAAGAGATGGCCTTCAAAGGGTTGGAATTCTTAGGATGTTCTTAACAAGTAGAATCTATCCCAACACTCAATGATTTTTTGTCATCATTCTTGACTGATCCCATATATATCATTTTATATATGGGTTTTCTAAGATGCATGGTATAATTTATAGAGGAATTTATTATGAATATCATTTTATCTGGGGAAATCCTCATGTTTTATGTTTTATAGCCACTCATTGAACATCAGTTTAATGGTTAAGGGTAAAGATTTTTTTTTAATGAGACTTATAATCCCCCATGATTTAATCACATAAATTTATCCCCAATGTCTTTTAGATTCCAGTTTTGGTCCTTTATGATAATCCATGAATCTTGGAAATAAATATATTATTCATGTTCTAAATTCATAGTCTCTTTTATTAATCAATTGTAACAGTTTATTATAATTTTTATTAAAACTAGGTGTATAAATATCTATATGGTTCCAATGCAATTGATTTAACTATCATCGATATTTTCAGCTGATAATGTGGGTTTATTAGGTGAATAAAACGAAGATGGAGAGTTAGTTAATGAAATCATTAAAAACACACCATATTCCTCCTTTGAGATAGTCATGTTACAAATTCATGCTAGTACAATTAATTCAACCTCTAGATCAAATATAATTATATTATTTAACTATATGTGGTCATCAATAGAAATCATTTTAAATGAAATGAAACAAACTTTTTAAAAATGGAATACTTAGAAATGGGAATTGTAGATGAGGCCCCTGCCATAAGGATCCTATAAAAGACACATGATACACTATCAATGCATTAGTAGTGTGAACTAGGTTTTCTCTAGATAGGGTACTATTATGGGTGTGCTGTTCTATCGTTTTTTGAGTTCGTTGTGTGTGAAAAAAATTGGTGATTTTTTTTAATGTAATAGAATTGGTTTTATATTCTATATTTATAAATAGTGTTCAACCCTTAAATAATCCAGTCACTCTCATATTAAATCATTATTAAAATTAAATCCCATGTTCCCTCTCTACTGAAATGAGATCTCATTGTTTAACATCACCTAATTATTTTAACCTTAAATGGGGAAACAATGACCATAGTATCCTATATCATTTACTTAAGATTTTATATCTGAAATAACTATAAGATCAACACTAAAATCACCATTAAATTTTGTATACTAAATCTTTGTGACATGTGTATAATAATATAATAACGTTTAAATAATTGTTTTATCTAAATGATTAGAAGAAACATCATATTAAGAAGTTCTTAAACACAACTATAGAAATGAGATTATTAATATTATATAAATGAAGTTAATATAAAAAAATATTTAATGGGGAGATACATATTGGATCATAAACAAATCTCCTATTGTTATATCTTAAGAGGAAATGAAGAAAAATAAAAAAAATCAACTCAATTGAAATCACGTGCTTTAGTGATGCCACATTGATCAGAAACCAGAAAAATCTATATATATTTGGTCTACGATTTCTATTTTTTTATATATTAAACTCCCATATAAGAAGTTTGAGATTGTTATTTTTTATTTGGTGACCCATATGTTTGGAATGATCCTAGTTTTCATGGCCCCATACCACACATCTTTAATGGACATCACATGCACAGATTGAGGGTAATGATGGATTCAGGTGGGTTCCTCTTCAATCCTCCTCTTATATATCATAACTACCACATTATACAACATTTTATTCACATATATTATTACAATTTGGTTAGTTTATTACAAATCTATTTGATATTAAATAACTATTATATACGAAAATTTATTTTTAGTTGGAATTTTGTATTTGGTTATTATTTAGTACAATCTATATAGTTTAACATCCTAAAAAAATATCTATGTGATGGATCACATGTACAAAATTATTAGAGACAATAATTATAGACAAATTATACTTACAAAGGTATCTATAAAATATATACATGCAGCCATCTAACCAACACATATGTTGGATGACACCAACATTGGAAAAGATTTTCTAAATTTACCCTCCTTAACAAATATTATAAGAATAAACCAATTTACATAATATAGATGATATAAATTATGGTAGTAGATTAGAATTACCCATTGCATGAAATAACACAAAAATGGTCAGTCCAATTCAATTTTTTCTCTTCAAACTACACACAATAAAAAATATAATTAAATGTATGATTTTAATGTGATTTGGAATTGATTAAAAAAATTAAAAAAGACATAAAATCCTTTTAATTACTAAAATCATGAACCAATATCAATGTATAAAAACTAAATTATCCTTATATAAGGAATAAAACAACTATAAATAATCTTTTGATCCACTGATAAAATAAATTCAATATTTACTAATATATCCAAAAAGGGTTTTCCTGGGGTTTTCCGGATAATTGGGAAATTTGCAATGAACAATATTGAAATTTTGGGGAATATTGGATTTCATCGCCATTCATCGTTGAAAACATATACATTATATCAAAATTTATGGACACCCCCTAAATCATCATCACTTTTTTCTTTGTTAAAATATCATCAATATGACTATATTTCCCATTAACCCACACATTCATGTCAGGCATGGATATCCTAATCTCATTTAAATGAACATTATTTATCATGAAAAAAATATTTTTATTCCACTTATTCCTTGTAAAATGTATTTAATTCCAAACCGAAAGAGTAATATAATTTTATTTTTGTAATTGTATCATCTAAAACAATGTGAGTAGCATATATAATATTGATATCAATCACACATAACACAATGTGCGTGTAATTATTCAATTGTGTTTATGATTTATTATTTATCTTCATTAATTCTTAAATATGGTTGACTTCCCCATATTTTGAGGATCTTATATTCATCTCCATTACATTTACTATTATCCCATAAATATTCTTGAGATTCTTAAATGTCATAAATATAGTAGAACAATTAGGTGTACCCCTTTAAAAATAATATGATACTGATATTTCCATGGTCTTCGCATTCCATTAAAAACACATTCCTTCCCTTTTCATAGTTGGATCAATATCTAAATGAATATATTCCATAACCTCATTACTACAATAATTTTGGAACCTGATTGTTTCTTTCTTTCTAACATTGTTGTTATTCCCAACAAAATATATATGATTCATCTTATATTCCATGTTAGTAGTAATTTAATTATGATATAGATTAAATTATATGTGATAATATCTTTGATATAATACCACATGTATTTTCATGAGACACCATGAGAATGTTGGTGAATCATGGTGTTTATGGATTTATTCATTTCTTTTTAACTACCCACTTATCAATACATATCTTATTACTATATTAACAAGAATACATTATTTCATGCATTCTTTATCCTTTTTATGACATGAAATGTTAAATTAAAAATAGTATCTATATTCTAATATAACACATTAATTTTACATTATTCAACACTAGAGGATAATCCCGTGTGAATAAATACATTTTTATGATGGTGTACCAGAATACAATATATTCACCGTCAATGGATACATTGTAAAGACCCCAACCCTAGTAATGATTTATTAGTCATATTAAAATTGATATTTACTTGAGTATCTCATTAAAAATGAATAGATAAATTATAAAAAACATAAAGAAAATATTTTCATCCATGATCATATTTAAACCCTTCTACTTCATATCATGTGGAATGTGAGTAAAATAATGGTGAACTCAAATGCACAATAACTGTTACATAATGTATAAGCTATCATGAATCAATAATATATATTAGATATTAAAAGGAAAAAAACTAAAAACCCAAGTTATTTAGTAAATATTCTTGATCCATAAGACC
This sequence comes from Viscum album, assembly GCA_963277665.1. NCBI lineage: Eukaryota > Viridiplantae > Streptophyta > Magnoliopsida > Santalales > Viscaceae > Viscum > Viscum album. The sequence continues at coordinate 922,386,840 of OY728132.1, forward strand.
AACATTGACGGAGTAAATAATGATCACATAATTCGATATAAATAATCACTTGAACATAATGATAATCCTTGGATATAAAACCAAATGAAACAATCACATGGAAATCAATAACTGAATTTTCAAAGAAGAAATTTATTAATATTGTACATAATGATAAAAATTATAATGACATGTAACCCATAAATACCTTTATCCAAGGCAGATTAATATGTTAGTAGGTGTACACTAAAAAATCATTTAATTCTAGATTTTTTTTTTGTCTCATGGGACATATTGAGGCATTGTGGGGCTATATATTTTTTATTCCCACACATAACTATAGGTCAATTTAATTCATCATATATCAATTGATTGATTTAATTCCCTAAGAATGTTCCCTATTAATAATTTCTTAAATTTAGTTAATAATATAGACTATTAGTATTTCTCCAATGAATCAAATTACTTTGAAAGAAAAATTCCATTTATAAAAATGAGATATAGCTTAAGAAAAGAAAGTTAAAATGATATGGAATTTGGATATTTTATTGAAATCATATTTATAATTATCATAATATAGTGATTATTCCAAGTGAATGATAATGTATAAATACTAATTATGAAAGTGAATGTCTATTGCATCCCGTGAAACAATGATCATAAACAATCAACATAATGAATTAGTATAGTGGAATTACAAAATATCCCACTTGGATTATATGTAAAATAAATGATTTTTGGTATTTTATGAATTGAGATACCATACAATTAGAGTTAAAATAATTCATGAGGATAATGAAAATTTCATGTTGAAAGATTCTTCTATAAAACTATAAATTGCCAAAAAAAATTAGGAATTTTATTATTTGAGATGAAACTAAAAGAAATTAAAAAATATTCAAAACATTTATTGTTCATGATGCTGGGATATTCCATTAATGTAGAGTACATTAAAAATATTCCTTTAACATATTTGATAAAAATATATATAGTATCTTTTTTGAAAAATGAAAAAAAGAATAATATTAAACAATTTTTAAAAAATCAATCATGGATTATAATTTATTTAATATATCCTTGAAGAATAGTAATATTATTATTTAAAAAATTTAGAGGAAAATATAGATATGGAAGAAAGATCATTTTAAACCGAAATAATAAATCAAGTTGTCATTTATTTAAAATTAATATCAATCATTTTAAGTAACAATGATAGGAAAAGTCATATACTACTCGAGAATATTATGAATAACTACTGTATAATAAAAAAAGGCTTGGTTTTACTAAAAAATTATCATGTACTGTAATTTAATATTTATATAATCATAAATAATCTTGATTAAAATTAGATAAAATCATATAATTTTATCGCTTTAGTAACTTCTTTATCATGAACACTATGAATGAAATAAATTAAAATTAAAAATGAAATACCGTATATATAAATATATTGATGATATAAATAATCAAATGGAAAATTGATACACCGCAAAAAAAATATAGGTTAATATACCCAAATATGACTCAATATAGTGGAAATTGAGAAGAAATATGTAACAAGGATCATTCCGATAAAATGAAAACTATTTAATTGATTTATTGTGTAAATAAAATTTAATTACATATAAGAAAATAATAATAAAGCATAAAATAATCATAATTAATTACACACATAATTATATAATATCATAGAAAAATAATAGGTCATATAACTCAATGAAATAATATTGAGTAATGAAACCCATTGCAACATGGTATCTTTTACATCAACTCCATTTAAAATAAATATTTTGATTTTTCAACTAAAATACCATGATATATGAATGATTAAATATTATATGTGATTATAAGGTATCATTTACAAAATTTAAATTAAATTAGTTCATTAACATTATGATATTCCTTAGTGAATGGAAATATGGACCAAATCCATTACATCATGTTTTCCATCAGTTTATCATGTTTTAACCCACGTTATAATGGTTTAAAATAGGTAATTGAAATATAATAGAACAATATTCATATTAAAAATATCATATGTGTTATTATTATAAAATATTATCAACTATTTATAATATTCCATTATAATCATTGTTTTAGGTATTAATTGATTTGCGTCTGCACACAAGTATTTTAATATAATATACATTTCTTCTGAATAGGAAATAAATCCATAATACACATAATGATATTAATGTTAAAAATTTCATATTTATTCATTATAATAATTTTTAGTGTTATTATGGGATATTTTTAACAAAAAAATAATCACATTATTTTGGGGATAATGTAGGCCATACATATGTAGGAGTGATGATTTCATTCCCTTATTTGGCTACAGGTTGTGGAAGTTAATGGTTTAATAAATTTATAGAATTAATATCATTTATTATGAGTCATATATAATAATTATTTCCACCATTATGAAAATACATATGAATTGGTGGTGGTGATACTGTGGGAAAGAAGTCACATCACTCACCTAGTGATTCTAGTCAAAATATTTATTTTATTCATGGATCTATATAATGAAATTATAAAATGGATTTTTACTATCAACCATTGGGAAGTGTAAAAATTAAGATAGTGTCTTCTTTGTATCATGATGAAGATGTTGGTATTGATTAAGATAATGTGAGATAGCCCATTGAGGGGGAGAAATACACGTGATCTAATTAATTTGGAATTGAAAATTCAAAGTCATTGTTAGATGATGGTGATGATAGCGATGACCATGCAATTCTACCGAAAAATGGTGTACATACCAACCCTATTTAGGGAATGGATCATAAGGTATTAATTTTAGATTAAATATATCAGTTAAAAAATCAAGATTCCATTATATCTAATGTTTTCACAATTAAATCTAGAAAAATAATGGATTCCTTACCTATCCATGGGAGGATTCTATATCTTCCACCTTCTACCCATGTACCTTTTGATTATGATACTGATGATGACCTGGATGATTTTTTGTGAAGATTATATCAGATATCACTAGTATTCATAGATTGATAACTCCTTAAGAAACCAAGATATGTGAAGCTGATAATAAAGAAAATATAGAATTATTTCTTTCATATATCTAGTATAAAATGATTTAGAAAATAGAATAATTATAGATTCAGAATGCATTTTTGGATAATGAAATAAAATAAATTATGTCCATCATGATTTTTTTTATAACAATGAGGTTGTTCTGAAAAGGAACAGTCTATTTTATTACAAGAAAAAATAATTTCAATATTTTTAAGTGAGAATTGTTAAAAAACCATTATTACATAATAAAAATATTACCAAAAGAACATCATTGATATAAGTCATCTCAGTAGACATATCCTACATTCATTCGTGTCTATCAGCAACAATATTTTCATCGAAAAATTCATTAGTAATGCTTTTATTCATATATGAATGTAATTACATGAAACTAATCCACCTTCATATAATACATCGAGATAATTGAATTATTACATCTTATATTTCCTAAACTTTTAATGGTCATGAAACAATCTTACCAATGATTTTACAAATTATTTCATTGATCCATTTCGTCTGCATTATTGATTCTATGAATTTTCAAATCCAAAGAACTGGTGGTACTATAAGGTCCACAGAGTCAGCTCAATGTATAGAATTTTGATTTATGATGATAGAACAATACCGGGTAATACATTGACTGCCTATCAATCCCCAATCTATTTTACACTAAATTCATCTAATAAATAGAGAGGCCTATAAAACCTAAATAGTTCCACAAGGATTATTATAAATATGTATAGCACAAAAGTTTTTATAAACAATGAATTCATGTAATGAATTTTCACAAAAACTATACTGATAAGAATTCACACATTTTAGAGTTGTAATAGTCTACATAATAGAATAATATAGGGAGAACTGAAATCCTTTGTGAATGTAATTGTTACAACTGCTCCAAATGATAAGATTTATTTAAAGGTAGTCCGCACACAAGATGCCATTAATTTTTTTTGATATCTGCAAATGAAAACAGGTTGTAAATAGAAACCATATATTTTGAAATTGAGGAAACTGAACCTGGAAAATTTCATCCATTTCATACCATAATGCAGATGTTGTGACACAACTCAATAATAGATGATTTATGACTTCCTTATTTTGATATCACCAAACACACTTTAATCAAATGATGATTCCATTATTTTTTTGGAAAATTATACTTGAGTAACTTTATGAAACACTCGTCGTGCATGAGTATGAAAAGATGGTAGAATATAGGGTTTGTTGATATTTTTTATCCAACTATTATTTTTTGTATGAAGATATTTTTTATTAAAATCAGTTAAAGATAATATTACGTTGATAGTTTCTTCATATATAAGAATTTAATCCTCACAAATGTAATTATAGTTCATGATAATTTCATTTTTCTCCTCAGGAAGATAGCTAAGAGACATTTCAAGGTGATTTATGATTAAATAATTAGTGTCAAAAGTAGTGTCATGAGAGGAAAGGGCTCTAAGGAGATAGTTTTTAGTAACATTATTCATCCAAAAATAAAAAGATGAATGTGATTTTTCAATCCAATATAATTCAATCAGCACATAGTAAATGAAAATCATATAGGTAGGAAAATATATGATTCCATATATTTGATATTTATGGAATTAATATTATTAATTAATCATTCTCTTAAAAATCATTATCATTATACTTCCCATTTATAAGTCTCCAAAAAAAATTCTTGAAAATAATGATATAATTTAGTGATATTCTTAATTTACATCCCTCCACCATCAATTCATTGACAAAATTTACTCCATGGGATAATATCAATTTTTCTTTTAAAAATAATTACACTCTAAACATGATTATTAATATAGGTATTTATACATTTTATGATGGAGGCCTTCAATTTATAAACCCTAAAAGAAAAAAAATTGATATAATTTTTTCGCTATAAAAGAAAAATGTGACATGTCGTCAATAACAATATACCTTTCCATGAGGACAGCTAGTTTCTATTTTAACTTAAAATATAAGAAAAATTAATTGTCTAGTATTTTCCCTAAAATTAGGAACACCAAAATATGTGATAGATAATTTTTTTTCTCTAATCCCTAGTTCTGTGATATTTATAGCCCTTCCACTACAGATATTATTTATCCCACATAATAAAAATATTTATTCTAGCTAATTTCATTACATAAAACATTCTGATAGTAGAGGAGAGTATTTTTTCAGATCTTTATTATTTTTTGTCTCATTGACTGAAAATGATCATATAATAAGAAAAATGATGTTGAAAAAATAGGACTCTACTAACTCTGATGGGAATGATATTATTTTCAAAAAAATTCTAAAAAAAGTATACTTAATTGTTATAGAGTAATATTGAAGAGAAAAATAATAGGGGATCCCATTGTCTAACACCTCTTGAATAAGTTAAATATCCCTCAATTTATACATTTATCACAACCGAAATGTTTACAGAGATCTGGGTGAAATTATCCTAATTAAAAATGTTTTTATTAAAAACTATCATAGTCAATACATCACAAATAAAACCCCAATCTATAGTGTTAAATACTTTTTTAAAATTTAATTTGAAAACATCCCCCTATATGTTTTCATTGAGATTGAGTATGACATTCAGATCATATGTTACTTTATATTCCTATTTAAGACCAGCTGAAAAGTTAGTTCTAGTTTTCTTCACATTGATAGAAATAAGTAAGGGGTCAAGATATTTGATTTTTTATAAATGTGATATAAAAAATATCTTTCCTATGTCTTAGTTTTTTTGGATGATATTGATCATTAAAAAAAAGAAACTATCATAATCTTTGATATTTAATGATTTCCAAGCCATTGGAACCTAATTTCAATATTTAGGGTGCATATTCCAAGAATTATTATATCTAAATGATAATTGTCGTATGTTCATTTTATAAGTAATTTTTTTCAAAATGGGGTGGGGATCAGAGTTGAATATCGAAAGGATGGAACATGATATAGAGGACCATGAATTGAGAGTTGCATCATTGATAAATGATCTTCCAAATTTACTGGAATCAACAGAATGAATGTGTTTTCTATACCAAGTGTATTTTTACACAACAAGTGTGATTTCATATAGGTGACTATCCTCTATAATGGATTCAAATTATTTGGTTTATGGGGAGAAAATTCCAACTCCAAGCCTATCATCAGGATTTCTTATAGCATTAAAATACCCTCATAAGATTTCATATACATGCCAAAATATTAATATTTTCCATAATATTCATCAAATTGTCTCTTCAATCATGGTATCCCTTAAATTCATAAATGATGGAATAACATTGAGGAATTAATTAATAGTCATAATTAAAGGTAACCATATTCTATGAAGTGGAAATGGATGAGATTCCATCCAACCCATAAAGAAAAAAACCCAAAACCTCATAATTTCAATTTTGAAAAAACATGTACCTATTAATTGGTACCCTACATTATAAATAGAAGCTACATTTTTTGAAAAAACATTCTTCGAATTAGAAATACCTAAATTATTTGGTTTATTGTTAAAAATAAAAATTTTAAGAGGTATCAATATTTCATGATATGATATTCCTATGAATTTAAAAAAATTGTTATTCATTTAAAAGAGTCCTTTAAGGAAGGATATCATTTTTTCAACCCAACAGGATTTATCTTTTATGTTGAATTCCTAAAAATATTGGATTTATTATCAGTCTTCTTTATATTCTAGGCCTTTTTGGTACTGGGTTTCTTAATTTTAATTAATGAAAATAAATCTATTTTTTTTATTTATGATCATTTATATCAATATCATTAGGTTCAGTATTAGTGTCATGCATCTTGTTATATAGACACGATTATTCATTAATCACAAGATCTAAGACCATTTTATCCGCAAAATTTTCCTTAATATTATAATCAGCATCATCCAATACTATTTTATAAGGCCTCATAGAATCAATTTTAATTAAGGGTGTCCTGTTTCTATCAATGTTATGGAAGGATGGAATATATAGTTTCGTATCCAATTTACTAACTATATTGTTTGGAGGAATATTTCTGCATGAAAAATAGATATTTCACCTTAATTATAATCTTGAGGATATGCAATGAAATATTATTCATGTTGTTGGGTGGAATAAACATTGATTTTCATCCAAATTTAATTTTATGGATCAACTTTAATTGTCTTATAATGTTAATAATATCCTTAATGATATGAAGAAAAAATATTTCATCAACATTTGGGGACATGTTTGGATATAATTTTTTTCTAGAGGGATCACAATCATTATCATTTTCTTCCTCATATACAAGAGATGCCTAATTTATCCCTATTATATTTTTCACATCAAAAAAACTATTTTTTTACCCATTTTCTAGTTTCAGTTTTCTATAAGACACATTTTCTTCCAAGAAAATATCCTTACCTTCTTTTATCTAATGGATTTGATCCATTAAACTGGGTTAACAAAAGGGATAATAGTTTATTGAATTTTTTTTATAATTATGAGTGTTATTTCTAGAAATCCTATAATTAATAACATAAATGAGTAAAAAACTTATATTCAATTTTGATCTCATTTTTGTGGTCATTGGAAGTAAAGAAAATCATGTTTGGAAGATTAACATCAAGATCATATTTAGAAAGTATCCAATCATACAACCCAATTTCACTATTAGTCATGTAACAATGTGAATTATAGCGACTAATTGGTTTTGTAATTTAAATAATTAAATTTAGATAATACAAAAACAATTTAAATTAAATAAATAATTTTTTCTTAATAATTTTAAATAAAATGACAATTATAAAATATACTATAATTAAAAAATTTACTGTTTTAATGTATTAGAATATTTTCATTTAAATCCATAATTCAAATGCAGAATTTAATTTAATATTTTATATTTAAATTAAAAAAACATTTTAATATAAATATAATTATAAAATATATTTTAATAACTAAACATGAAAATTAAAATTAAAATTTAGAATAGAATATATATATAGATATAAGGAAAAGTCTATACCTAGTATACTAGTTTTGTCATTTTTTTAATGATAACAGTAATTGCCTAAAGGGAATTATTTAAATTGTGTTAAAATGATATTACTTTCTTGATATAGGTAATATTTTCATGTTCATGTTAAATATATAAGTTTATAAAATATAAATTCAGATTATAAAGTAATTAATGAATACTAAATGTTTAAAAAAATATGAAAATAAATAATAAATTTGAAAAAAAATTGTTTAGGTTTTAGGGTTAGTTCTTGCCAAGTGGGAGCCTAATCCCTGGAGTCCAAGTGGCTTTGATCTGAGTCTGGTCTTGGCCACAATGATCTCAAGGGATCATTTTTAGGTGAGTTAAGCCATCGAGGGGAGTTTTTCTGAATTATGGTGAGGAGTCTGGTGTGAGGACTAAACAATGGTCGAGGAAGAGGAAGATGATCCAATAAAGTTATGACTATCATTTTCAGATCTCTATTTTAGTAAGGGGATCAATGAAATCTAGAACTGAGGGTTTCAATGATGGATCTACATCGATATATATGAGGTAGATGTTTTATACTTTTTTTAGTTGTATGATTTTTATTCTTGTCTAACATTGATGTTTTTTTTCATTTTTGATATATTCTTCATCGATGTAATCAGTTATTTTTCTTGATGACTGATTTTGATACCCCATATTAGTCTTGTTAATTTTTTGTTTTGAATAAATTTTCTTCACTGCCTTTATCTTTATCTCAGCTTTCTCCACAAGATTTAAATTTTCACTATTTCAAAATCCTATAAAATAACCTATGGTTCATAGATTATTAAATTAAATAAATATATATATAAGTTATTAAATATTGTTTTATTTTGATATAAAACCCATAAACCCAAAAGTAAATGGATTTAGAAAAACAATTCTAAGTCTGGTGATTGTGTGAAGTAGAATTAGAAGCTGATTTATTTTAATTAATGTAATAGAATATATTTGATTATATTATGTCTAAATATTATGGTGTAAGGATTTATTAATCAATTAAAAATAGTTATTTCTATTCAATTTATGTTTAGTATTTGGTTTGTAATTGATTATTATCTTATTTATTGTCTTTTACAGATTTTTGCGACAACCATTTTTCTAATATACTATGAAACTATGGGGGAAATCATTTCATGTACTAAACCATTTTATTTTTCTAATCTAGGGCATGAGTTTATATATTTATTTTTATGGACATTTCTAATTTTTTATTATATGTAAAGGGTGGTAACAAATCCCATGTTATTTTTTCTCAATTTTAAAATATTAATAAGTGGTTTTTATTTATCATGTGATTTACTTGTTAAGCCTTCCAAAATAGACAATTTCTCTTTTTTAGATTATGTATCACTATGAATACTTAATTCTTCTTGGTCTTAAGTGACTTAGTTTATTTTTATTCACAAATTCAAAATTACACACATTTATTTGTTAGAATTTGTAAATATATTATATTCAAGGACAGCTATAAATATATTTATTTCAATATTATTATTCTTTAAATTTTATCAAATTTAATTGCAAATATGTTTATAAATAACTAAATTTATACATTATTATAATATTTAAGCTGAATTGGCAGTTCATTTCAAATCATGATATCTCCCAATTTTTTATTAGGAAATACAAAATTATATATTAAGAATTACTTATCTTTTAATTTTTATTTTTGATATTTGATTATTCGTTCAATATTACATTTCTATTCTGTGTATTGTTTTTCTTTTAATTTTTTTCTTAATTTACACTACGTGTATATATATTGACTTTGCATGAATTTTAGAACAGTTTTTCATTTATTCTATGATCAATTTTTATTTATAATTCTCAGATATGGAACGATATTCCAAAACATGTGATTATCTAAAGAAAATGGTTTTAGAAATTTTCAAGGATATTTTATTGTCTTTTTATAAGAATAATTATTCAATTTTATATACAAAAATTATATGTGACTATTCTTGAAATGTTTTGGTATATAATTGTGGAAGGATAGTCCATTTAAATTGTTTTCAAAAAATAGGCACTAGAATAGTGAATATTATGCTATTTTTTAGAGTGAAAGCATAAATATAAGGAGAATTTGTCCCATATGAGTTATGACTAGCATCCTTATGTTTTTTATTATGGTCTTCAATATATCATAAATGACCCAAAATAAGTAAAATTTTCAAATGGAGAACTCATAAAAATATACATTCAAATATATTTATTTTTGTGAAATTTATGGTTTAAAATTATATTCAGTTATTTAGATTTCAATAAAAATATACTTATATATATATATATTTATATATTTATTGAAAATAATTTTTTATCTATTTAGTAACAATTTTAAAATCACATACTATGCAATATAATTTCTCACTCTATGTTCTTAAATTATTTTTAATAGGTATAATAGAACTCCATAAAGGTGTACGCCTATCTTATGAAGTTAACACATGTAAACTCATTTTTATATGGTTTTCTTTTATAATTTTTTTTAAAGTTGTAAGTCATAGGTCAAGGTATCCAAAAAAAATAACGATAAGAGTTCCAGGTATGTGAAAAATGTTGGGTATTTGTTCATTTAATTTTCATTGAAAAGAAGAATTTACATGTGATGAGTCCAAAAGGTCAGGATGGGGTATTTATTGTTTTTATTAGAGAAATGACCTTGTTAAAATTGGATATTATATGTTATCTTCGAAGAGGTAGAGTATATGATTTTATGGGTCCATGTTTTCTTAATTCTAAAGACGAAAACTGAAGATTTTCTAGAGTCCGAAGAACGAATTGTGACATCACAATTATATAAAGCGGGGAATGATGTAAAAACCCAAATATTAATAAGTAATTTTTTTTTATTTCAAAAAACAAAATTTTATAATAAAAATAATAATTAAAATTATATAAATAATTTGCTGTAAATAATTATATATAAAAATATATTTACCAAATTTTATTCCATGATATTTTTAATAGTTTTAAAATAAATTAATATTTTTAAATAAATCATTACATCAAAAACAAGAAGTAAATTAATGTTGTTTTGATTAAAATAACACTTTAATTTAGTATAACTATTTTTATGATAAATAAAATCTGAATAAATAAACAAAAAATTTAAAATTTCATTTTAAAATAAAAAATATATATTCATGTAATGAAATTATTAGATCTAATATTGTAATTTTATCATTTTAAATATGAATTATGATTGTATAAAGTGCACTTTTAAAATTTAATTAAATTTATATAATCTCTTTTGAATTTAATAAATTTTTATTGTTCATGTCAATGTAATTTTTTTATGAAATATAAATTCACATATTAAGTTTATAAATGAACAATAAATGTTTAAAAAAGTTGAAAATAAAGTAATTAGATGATAAATAATTTGGGGTTTTAGGGTTGGGTCTCACTGAGTGAAAGTTCGAGCCATGGAGTTTGAGCGTATTAGAGATGAAGCTGAGCAAGACCTCCGGGATGTCAAGAAATTCCATTGAGAAGAGTCATGCTAGTGATGGGAGTCCTGCCTAATAATAGAGAATAGTCCGATGTGAGGCCTTAATTGTGGATGGGGATGAGCATCGATAATCAATTAAAATTCAAGTCGCGTCATCCAATCTCGATTTCAATTAGGGTTCAAATGCAATCCAGATCTGAGGGCTTTTATCATTGATCTACTTCAGTCAATGAGATGTTGGTTTTTATGTATTTAGTTTAGTTTCAGGATTATTCTTCCTATTTAACATTGATATTTTTTATTTAGTCATCGATTAATTCTTTATCAATTTCTGTAGTTATTTATAATCTATGTTGTAGTCATTTTATACTTTTTTTATTTTAGATAATGAATAGAACTATTTGATTAGGATTCTTTGTTTCCATGATGACTGATTCAGAAATCCTGTTTTGGTATTTTTTCAATTTTTGTTTTAAATTAATTCTCTTCTTTATCAACATCTGTATCCAAACTTACTCCACAAGAATAATTTTTTAACTATTTCAAAAACCTAGAAAATTACATAAGGTAAATTGAAAAATCAATTAAATTAATATTTTTTATCCGTATAAATATTGTTGCATCATGATATAAAAGCCATAAACCGACAAGAAAATGGATTCATAAATGAAATTATTAGTTTGGTGGTGGTGTGAAGAAACAATAGAATATGATATTATGCAATTCTTGTTAGTGAATTTATTTTTTTGAATATTGTTTTAATATTATGATATTTTATTATTCAATGAAAAACATTTATTACTATTGAAATTATTTTTATATCTATGTTTTTAGGGGATAATTATGATAATTTTTTATCATATAGATTTTGGAAACAAATATTTTACTTATGTACCATGAAACAACGAGGGAAGTTATTTTATATACAATACAATTTTTTTTATATCTATGGGATCCGTTTTTTTAATTATTTTTATTAAGGTTTGTAATTTATGTTTATTTGAAAATGGTGGTATTAAATTCAATATTATTTTTTCATTATTATAAATTATTATTAAGGTGGTGTATTTATCATGTTTAATTCTAGTTATGTCTTACATAATAGATATTTTATCTTTTTTACAATTTTGTATCACTATGAATACTTATGTCTTCTTGGTCATTAGAGATTGCATTTATTTTTATTTCACAAATGATTTAGAACACAATTTTATTTTATACATTTGTGAATATAATATATTCAAGTACAACTATACAATCATTTATTTAAATATTATTTATATTTTAAACTTATGAATTTTAAGTTATAATATATTTATATATAACGAAATATGTACATCATTGAAATAATTTACCTGAATAGTTAATTCATTTCAAATCATGGCATCAACAAATTTATTATTATGTTATGGATAATTTTATATTAATAATTGATGCTCGTATAATTTTAATGTTTGATATGCGGTTCTTCTTTCAAAGTTATAATTAAAGATTATGTATTATTTTTTATTTAATTGTTTCATTAATGTAAAATTAATTATATATATTTTAACATTCCATATATTTTAGAACATGTGTTCATTTATTCAATTATACATTTCTATTTATAATTTTAAAATAAGGAAATTTATTCCCTAGAATGAGAATCTCATAAAAATTATTTTAAGAATTATCAAGGAGTTATTTATAAAATTTTGAACATATGGTTATTCTCTTTTAAAGAAAATAATTGTATTTACTTATTATTGATATGTTTTATGACATGATTGAGAAAGGCATATCCATTAGATATGTTTCTAGAAAATCATCACTAGTATAATTAATGTTATGTTATGTTATAGGGAGAAAACCCATAAATCAAAGGGAAATTTTTACCATCTGATTTATGACTAGAGTACAGAATGTTATTATGTTCTTCCAAGTATCATAAACCTCCCACCAAAAAATGTTATTTTAAATAAGGAATTCAAAAAAAAAATCATTTCAAATATAATATTTTTTTGGAAATTAATGGTTTCTAAATTATATGTACTTAATTATATGTCAATAAATAAACCTATGTATATATATTTATATTCTACGAAAATATAATTTTTTAATTTTTTAGTAACATTTTTAAAACAAATTACTGGTAAAATTAATTTCTCATTCTATTTTTTTAAATTATTTTTCATAGTAATAGATAAATTATCCTAAGGAGTTTTCTTCGCTTATGGAGTTATCACACCAAATGTCCATTTTGTTTATTTATTTATTTATTATTATTATAATCCTTGTTTCACATCCTTAAAAACCTATACATGAAAAAGTTACTAATATATTATAAATGTTGTGTGTTTTTTCATTTAATTTTTATAAAAAATATTACACATCATTTTCATGTGATGATTCGAGAATCTAGACCTCGAGTCCATATACATCATGTGACGATAGATTTTAAATGGAATTAAAATAGTTATAAGCAGATCATTTTGAGTTTTGGGAAAGAAAAAAACCAAATTAAACCCATCAAATCAATCTGATATCCACGATGATGAATATTATTGAAGGATTATATTGAAATTAATATTCCAATCAAAAAATTTAAGACTACCGGGTTTCAAAATATAAAATTAATGAACTTCCCATAAGCTTCAAGATCATATTTTATTTTAAAATGTACGTGGAAGAAACAACTTATAATAGTAATTATATTGCAATCATTTCTTCCCCAATAATGCGAAATTTGTGACTTAAGATCATCGAAGGACATGGATTGTCCTATTTAGAATACATGATACATCTCGAAATGGAGAATTTTCATATATTCATCCTCTATTGAAGTGATTCTTGATTTTCTACAACTATTCAAAAACAATTTTCATCCTTCTTCATAGAAAATGTCTTAGTATTCTCACAATAACCACCACTAGATGTATGAAATGATATCATAAAAGATATTCTTTTACTTTTTTGTTAATAGTGGGTCTTTTAGATTATTGTGTATTCCTAGTTTCTGCATGGAACCATCAATATTTTTTATTTCAAATATTAAATATCCCCTTATTCTGGAGGAAAATAATTATTGAATCAAGAATTCAGATTGAATAGAAAAAAAATTTAACTCTGCAAAAAAATAAAAAAAATTATCACAATTTCTAATTTTTTTTCTTATTGAGAATTTAAGAATGCCTCATATGACAAGGGAATCAAATGAGTATTTGAATGGGGACTTTTGTTGGACCATTTTGTCTTGATTTTATGGAGGAAAGGAGGAATTTCTTCACCCAAATGGAGGATGGTGAAAACATAATCACTGATTTTTTCTAACATGACAAAGTAGTTTTATATTCCCATTGTAATTAATTAGTGGAACATGAAACAATATCAATTTTCAATCACATAATCACATTCTTCTAAACCCCTTCATGAAATGTTTAATAATTTTATCATGATTCTATTTGTGGTTATTAACCAACTCTAACCTGTCTTGATCTGAGAGCATCATGCAGATACTCCAAGAACCACATCTACCACCTCTATTATAACGTCCCAATTTTTTTTCAATGGAAAACCCTTATTATAATTATTACATAATGTATTATCGCATTATAATTCACAATTACATATAACGAAACAAATACAATGAGATCATTAAACATAAATTTTCCACTTTTCTGTGTTGAATTTGGAAAATATGACATACGCGGTTGCGATCAGAAAGATGTTTGGAGTCTAATTCAACAAAGATAGTTTTTATTAAATAGTAACATACCATTATCAATTTTAATGTTACCTTTATGAATAGTAATATACCATTATGAATATTGACTTCACCTATGATAGTATATTTGTAGGATTTAAGTGAATGTAAAATGTACCAATGTTTTGTAATAAGTAAATAAATGTTTCCAAAATTGTATTTTTCAAGTAAATTATGATTTTAATTAAAATTTTAATAAATAATATTTAGAAGTTTATTTTTGAAAAATCAAATTCGTTTTTAGATTTTAGACTTTGAAAATTGGTTCGGGTGACTTATTGTATTTTTTTTCAAATACATCAATTTTTGGTGAATTGTAAAATATGTTAATTTACCGTATAAATACATTATAATTTAAACCAACTATTCCTGAAGTCACAAGTGATGTAAGAATAAAAATATTTAACTCATATTTCCCTTTTACTATTATTGGTCGTGGAATCATTAATATTTCTGATTTTAGAGGACATTAATTAACTAATGATTAAAATATTAAGAAAACCCCTCTCCCATGCACTATAAATACCACCCTTCACAAACTCATTTCCTCGCACCTATAAAGCTTCAAGACATGTCTAAGATCTACCAAAAAATCTTCCATATCCTCTATCACACATCCATGTGCTTATGGTCTAATAAATTTACCAATATTATGTTCCTTAAGGTGTATCTCATGATGAGGATTCAAGAGGTAATTTCCCTCTCTCTCTTTTCCATTAATGTCCATTCAGTTTCTTGTTCATTTCTTAATATCTCCCCAACTATCCCAATCAACATGGTATGATAACTCCATTATCTGACATATACATGAATATTATGATACTAATGGGAAAATATATCATAAAACTCTTTCTCCTCTTCTTTTTATTCTAGAATAGAAAACATTGTTCATAAGGTGTTAATTTATCACCTTCAAAACCGACATGTTTTATTTTTCCCTTTACCAACTTCAGATCAGATCATGAAAAAATTTAATGGTTGAAATAGATTATATTATATGTATTTTGTCATATTTCGTGTTCTGGAACTAACTTGTGTAAATATTACTAATTGATTAAATTGAATAAGTTCGTTATGGTTAGAAAATCACACGAATTAACCCAAATGATTATCATTAAATTTTAAATAAAGATTATTCCAAATGGTATATAAAATAAAACATTATAATTTAATTTAATCACCTTTAATATCATTAATAACATTTAATATCATTTCTGTATGTTTACCCATGTTCTACACGAACATCCATTCTGGAATACAACAAAATCGTTCTAGAAAACCATAAAAATGAACATTCGAAAACAATGGATTTAAACGCTATGACTCCTCAAAAGTCTCATAAAATACCCTATTGAAACCATAATAAACCATATTCCTGAACTGAAGGTTATGAAATTTTTAATTATTGAATCTAATATTGTTATACAAGACATTAAAAAGAAGAACTCATTCATATAGATGGTAAGGAGAAATTCTGAAACCCAACTTTTTCTCTTTAGGTTCCCCCTCTTTCAATCCATATTTGGTATGGTCACTCATTAAAAAAATCATCATTATATTTCCTTTTATGGGATATTCATGTTATATATCATTTATCAACTGTCAAGAAATTGAAATATCTTTTCGTATTCTGAACCATCCAATGCACCTATCCAAATGCAGGGAAGATAATAAATCTACTTTGAATATTGTTCAACTATGTGGGTGTTGATTCCATATGATGTAGTATACCTGTCGCAAATTTTTGAGTCAAAAGAAAGTGTCAACCATTTATAAATTTCCATTATGAGGGAATACAGTGATGTATTTCCTAAAGAGTTACCCATAAATCTCCCGGATCGTGAGGTAGATTTCTCAATTGAACTCATAATAGGAGCTACTTCTATCTCAAAGTGTCCCTATAGAGTGGTCTTATCGAACTAGATGAGTTAAATAATTAGCTACAAGTGAATTTGGAAAAATGGTTCATATTCCCAAGTTGATCACCTTGGTATGCAGTGGTGCTCTTTGCGAAGAAGATGGATGGAATAATACGGCTGTGTATAGAATATCTCGAACTCAACACGATCACCATAAAGGGAAAGTATCCTCTTTATTGGCGTGAATACTTTTTAGATCAGTGAAGATGAGCTAAATACATCTTAAAGGTGTATCATCATATAAAGGTTAAGAATAAAGATATTAGAAAGACTGCCTTCCATACAAGGTATGGGAACTATGTGTTTCCAGTGATTCCCTTCATACTTACTAATGCAACAACAATCATCATGGATTTTATGAATAGAGTCATTTGGCTTTACCTAGAAAATTTTTTGGTAGTGTTTATCGATGATTTTATCATCTAATCCACGAGAAATGAGGAACATGAAGAGCATATAAGACATGTTTTGGTGACATTTTGAAAGGAGAAGTTGTAATCCATGTTCAGCATGAGTGACTTTTGGATAAATCATGTCACGTTCTTTGGACATGTGATCACAAATGTGGGATTTTCTGTGGACCCTTCAAAAAAAGGTGATTAAGGAATGGACTAATCCCTCTAGTGTCATAAGAATCTATAGTTTTCTTGGATTATATGGGTACTACCGACCTTTTTTAAGAAATTTCTCATGATTGTCAAACCCGCTAACAAAGTTAATAAGGAATGGGGTAAAGTATGTCTGGATGTAAGAATGTGAGGGAATATTCAAGGAGATAATGAGAAATCTAATCGATGCACCAGTACTCACACAACCAAAATGTGGAGAATGTATTTTGATATATAGTTATGCTTCAAAAAAATCTCAGGTTGTGTACTCTTTCAAAATTATAATATGATATCCTATCCCTCATAATAATTGGAGATCCATTAGATGAACTACCCAATGCATGATATAGAGCTAGAAGCTATGCTATTTTCCGTGAAAGTGTGAAGGCAATACCATTATGGTGAGAAGAGTGACAAATACACAGACCAAAATAGCAAAAAGTATATAGCCAAACAAAAAGTTCTCAACATGCATCAAAGGAGATGGTTAGAGCTAATAAAATATTATGATTGCACTATTCACAATCATCCTGGAAAAGAAAACAAGGTAGCTGATGCTCTATCCTGAAAACCACATTCTACTCTATCCATGATATGGATTTAGAAATAACCTATATTCTTGGATATGAAAAGCATGGATTTATAAATCATAAGGGTAGGGGATACATCCTACCATTCCGAGATGATTGTGAAACCACCAATCTAAGATATGATTAAAGAGGCTCAACGGTATAATCTGGAGTTACAAAAGAAGATAAATGAAGTAAAGGAAGGGAATCTATAAGAGTTCCATATTGACGATGATGGTGCGACTCAGTTTTAGAATGCGGCTTTGTGTGCCTTCATCACCAAAGAAAAAGAAGGAGATATTGGAAAATTCACATAGCTCAACATTATCTATCCATCCTGGTAGCCCCATGACGTACCGAGATCTCTGTGGACACTTTTGGTGGGATAACATGAAAAATGAGATAGCAAAATATATATCATGGTGCTTGGTATGTCATGAAGTTAAAGTAGAACAACAATAGTCCAAATGGTAGATCAGTCCATTGACTATACCCATGTGGAAATGGGATAATGTCACTATGGACTTTTCCACGGGTTTCTCAAAGATGTCAAAGGGAAATAATGAGATATGGATTTTGGTTGACCATCTCACCAAGGCTGCCCATTTTTTCACTATTTAGGAATATCTCTCACATAAACAACGTGCATGGATATATGTGATGGAAGTGGTCAGATTGCATCTTGTTCCACACTCTATTGTCTCGGATCATGATCTAAGGATCACATCTAATTAATGGAGAAGTCTTCAACATGCCTTTAGTACAGAATTAAATTTCATCATAGCATATCACCACCAAACTAATGGCCAATCTTAAAGGACAATTCAGGTGCTTGAAGACATACTAAGATCCTAATAGTTAGAATTGAAAAGTGGATTGGATCAACATCCACCATTGGTTGAGTTCTCATACAACAATAGCTGCCACATGAGTATTCAGATGGCTCTATATGATGATTTGTATGAAATGATATGTTGAACTTAAACCTATTGGGATGACGATAATGAAAGAAAACTACATGGGCTTGATCTTGTTCTAGAGATTAAAAAGAAGGTTCAAGTCATATAGAAACAAATCAAATATGCTCAGAGTCAGAAAAAGAGGTATGCTGAAAACTGTCAAAGGGACATGGAGTATGACATTTTAGATAATGTATTCCATCAAATATTACCATGGAAGAGTTTCATGCGGTTTGAAAAGAAATGGAAGCTAAGACCAAGGTACATTGTCCTCTTTGAGATCCTTGAATTCATAGGAGGCATGGCCTATCATCTTTCACTTCCACCTTATACGGCTCAAGTTCATGATGTGTTTCACATGACACTCGTGAGGAAGTACATACTAGATCCCTCGCATGTACTGAACTCATAGGTGTTACAGCTGGAAGATGATCTCACATACGAGGAGTCACCAGTAATGATTCTACACTGAAGAGATACTGTTCTACACAACAAGACAACCCACATTGTCATATTTCTGGAAGAACCGTCTTTTTGAAGAAGCTACTTGAGAACTGGAAGGGGTGATGAAGTCGAAGTAGCATAACCTATTTATGTAAAATAAAATTTCGACAGAGAAATTTCAAAAGGGGGGAAGAATATAACAAAGCAATGTTTTGTCAATGGAAATATCATCGTATAATTATGCCTTATATTATAATCACATTATAATGAATAATGAAATATCATGATACTAAATACTATGTGATCATTAAAAATAATTTTTCCACCTCTATGTGTTGAATTTTGAAAATCTGACATACGCAGTTGCGATTAGTATGATGTATGGAGTCTAATTGAAAAAACGTCATTTTTTCTGAATAGTAACATACCCTTATGAATAGTAATGTTACCTTTATAAATATTAATATACCCTTAAGAATAGTGACATCACTTATGATAGTATAGATGTATGATTTATGTGAAATAATGACGTACCTATGTTTTGGAATAAGTAAACAAATGTTTTAAAACCATTATTTTTTTTAATTAAATTATGATTTCAATTAAATATTTAATTAATAATATTTAGGAAATAATTTTTGAAAAATGTACTTCAGTTTTGAAATCTACCCATCGAAAAATGGTTACAGTGAATTTTTGGACTTCTTCTGTAAAACATGAATTTTTAGTGAATATTAAAATACATTAAGTTTTTGCATAAATACATTATAATTTAAACCCACAATTCCTGACATCACATGTGATGTAAGAACCCAAATCTCAAAAAACATTACATATTTACTATTCTCGGTAATGGAATCATAAATATTTCTTATCTTGGTGGAAATTAATAAACTAATGATTAAAATATTATCAAAACCCCTCCCTCATATACTATAAATACCACACTTCATACCCACATTTCCTCACACCTCTCAAAATTCAAGCCCTGCCTAAAATCAGCCCAATAATCATCCCTAGAACCTCTCCCTCATAAAATATCTACTAGTCTCATAAGAAGACTAAGCCTAGGTTTCTTAAGGAGGATCTCAAGTGGAGGATTCTAGAGGTAATTTCCCTCTCTCTCTATTCTTTTTTTTTTCATTCAATTTCATGTTCATTTCATAATCTCTCTCCACATATCCTCATCTACATGATATGTTAAATATAGTACCTCACATATATTTTAATTTTATGATACTAATGGGACAATATATCATATAACCCCTTCTCTTCTTTTTTTTATTTTATAAAAGAAAACATTGTTCGTAAGGTGTTAATTTATCACGTTCAAGAACAACATGTTTTCTATTTTATTTACCACCATTATATGTAGTCATGAAACCATTTTTATAGTTGAAACAGACTATATTATATTTATTATATCCTATTTCATGTTATGTATCTAACTTATGTACATATTACTAAATTATTTAATAAAAAAAGTTCAATATGGTCAAGAAATCGCCCGAATTAATCCAACAGATCATCGTTAAATTTTTAGAAATGATTTATCCAGATTATATATAAAATAATTCATTATAATATAATTTAAAATCCTGGAATGTCATTAATGACTAGTAATATCAGTTCTGGATGTTTACCCATGTTCTACATGAACATTCATTCACGAATACAAGAGAATAATTCAAAATAAACATAAAAATGAACATTCTCGAACAATGGATTTAAGCCCTATAACTCATCCAAAGGTCCATAAAATAACCAAATGAAATCATAAAGAACCATATTATTGTACAAAAAGTTCTGTAATTTTTAATTAATGAATCTAATATGGACATATAGTACTTTAAAATGAAGAAATCATTTGGATACAAGGTAAGGGCGAATTCTGGAACCCAACTTTCATTCTTCGGGTTCTCCCTCTTTCACTCCATTTTTTATATGGTCAATGCATAAAAATAAATTTTTCAGATATATATTACCTTTTATGGGATATTATTTTTTTCAACTAGAGTTTATATAAAACAAATTTAATCCAAAAGAACTCTTCTTTGAAAAACACACTGTTTATTTATCACTCAAGGTTGAGTGTTATTGTATCATGAATGTTATTCGTACATTCTTTTGGTAACCCAATGTTTATGAATGTGTTCTTATGATATGAAACCCATTCCATTCCATGGATTAATGGTCCTCATTTCTTATATGTGTTCTATATGGCATGCATGACAATGATAATGTTATGATGTGACAGGAGC
This sequence comes from Viscum album, assembly GCA_963277665.1. Lineage (NCBI taxonomy): Eukaryota > Viridiplantae > Streptophyta > Magnoliopsida > Santalales > Viscaceae > Viscum > Viscum album. Next base: position 922,408,818 of record OY728132.1, read on the forward strand.
ACCTAGAATTATATAGCGCAATATGAATGAATGAATGTGACGAGTGCGCCTGTAATTATACAATGCTCTAATGAATTTGGGAAAGTGATGAATCTCTTGAGTTAAATTGAAATGATGTGTAAAAAGGATTCTAGAATTGTTCAAAAGTATGTTTGGTAGTTAACTACTTAGACATGATGTTTCATTTTTTATGCATTTCCACATTTCAAGTCTTTTAGTAATGATTCCTCTCATGTTAATGATCCTTTGCCTATGTTATTATTATTCTAATCAGTTCTTATATTGTACATATCTATCCAATTACTGTACTTTTAGCTCACAATTTTTGATTTATATCCTCAGGTGACTACATATACTAAGGATAGTTCAAGATCTAAACAGAAGCTAGAGAAGAAGGAATTAAATAAATGTTTATGCTTGATGTTGTAAAAGTTATGTTTGGTCCAAGATTTCCTAAGAATCTAAATATATGGATCCTCATGGTGTAATACTATTATTTTTGTTTATATTTCTAATGATGGAATATTAATGTATGAAAAGTATGGGTCGCTATATCTATACCTACTATTATAAATAATGGAAAGGGTCAAATGGATAATTTATATACACGATATGAGAGTGGTTTGTAATCAGATTATTCTTTGATAGGTGTTATAATTTTCCAGTTTAAGATATAGTAATTGAAAATAATATCAAATTAAGATTCATAGTTATTCAAATTTATATCATTACATTTAATTTTTTTTATTTATTTAATCCCAATGGTGGTATTGTATTGAATGGGATAAAATATGGTGATTAACATATCCATACACTAAAACTTTAGGTAGCATATTTATAAAATTAATGTGTATTTATTTTTGTATTTTTTTTACTATAAGGTTATAAATTCTAGTATTTGGGTTGATCAAAGAGGGGTATATTTTTGGCATGTTCGCATTTTTAAAATCATAAATAATGACTATTATGTATCCTAAAATTTATATTATTTTTATAATAAACCATTTTTTTTGTAACATTGTGAATAAATATGTTTGTCATGTTGTTACGCCCCGACCCTAGTTACCTAGAGTCAGTGAATTATTTTATTAAATTGGTATGATTACAAGGAATCAAGTCCTTAAGGAGTGATTATTTTAGTAGTCTTGGAAAATAGATTTCATACATGAACATTAAATTTCACTTTCTAACATACAACACAACATAAATAATAATTTATGAACATCATTGTTCCCTTTAGCATAACCCTGCATGACAATCATAATAGACTTCTTGGAAATCCAAATAAAATAAAACATAATAAATGGGTGAGCTCAATAGATCAGTAAGGGTAAATAATATAGTGGAAGCTATAAACTTTTAAGGAAATATATGTAATAAAAATAAAAGCCTTTTAAACATAAAAATGAACATGATATGGTAAAAATAAATCAAAAATCACCATATAAACATGAACATGGATATTCTACTAGTAGAATAATCACATGTAATACCTAATTTCATAATGAGGGAATGAATAATGGCATACTTTCATAAATGATAATATATTTCTTTTGAAGTCATATTTAATTTTTCTAATGGTTTGAAAAAGTTCTGTAGAAAAACATTGCATTTCTAAAGAATTGTAGATTCTTAATTTGAATGATAAAATTGACATACATAAAATATGATTTTCAAAAAATAAATATTGTTTTTGGAATCATTACAGTGAAATTATCCAACCATGTATTTTTCAAAATTTTATAGTATTGTGGAATCTTTGGGTAAAAAATAATTGCGGTATAAAAATGCATAGTGTATTATTACATCATAATGCCCTAAGAGTAATTACATAAATGATATTAATGGTATCCACGGACAATTATATATTTTAGTTTTAAAATAATCTTATTTTGAGGTTATTTGAGTGATTTCATTCTGCCATCATGAATCCTCCAAAACCTATACTATATTTTAGTGATATAGAATCTTTTCATTATAAACATTGACACACTTTCAAACTACCTTGGGAAATGTTATAATGATTTTAGACCATGTCTTTATAAAATTTTGAATAACACTCCTATTTTCAGGGGACCATGGTCAAAACTATGTTAATGGTTTTGGTTTTGGTTACATTATTTTATAGAGTTCAAAACCCATGTTTGGAAAATAAAAGAGAACTCCACTCCTATATACTATATATAATCTACCATTGAACCCATTAGTTTTCACTAAAAACATTTTATAATGTCCTTACTCGGAACTACCGTCTATAGATAACCTTTATGGTACCCCAAATATCTCAATAATCACATACCATTCTGTTGGATTATTCCTCTCATGGTATGGGACCTCGTTATATATTTTTATTCAAGCACCAATTTTATGTTGTGAATCATAGATTCCATTTCTTTTCATGGTCTCGTATGTTATTATACATCCACCCTACATCTCTTTTCATTTATATTTCATGATAGATCCCTTTAAATCTCATTAGTATCACCCATGTAACTATCTGTAAAACAGTTACACTACATAAATTGTCCTACGATTTTCCATACAAAAAGTACGAGACCATTCTCACTTCTTTTAAATTAAATCATCATCATTGTATTATTATTTTTAATATAAATTGGTTATTTTATAATTAGTTTCTAATTTTCCATTAAATTCCATATTTATTTCCTAATAATGAGAGTTCATTTATCCCATCTCCGAATAGAATTTACAAATATGTTTCTATACTAAATGTTTTTAGGGAATCCATTACTTAATCTCTTAATTTTATCATCTTATTCATTTTATGAATTTTGTTTACAATTACTATGGTTTTGATCTTTTTTTACATGTACATATTACATTGCATTTCATTTCAATGTTTTGAGAGGCCCCATTCCCTTTCATTAAACCATTTTATGAATCATTATGTATTGTATTTTCACGGATTAAATTTCACTACGAATTTTCCATTCAAAGCCTTTTTTATTTTTAATTCCATAATTACTTACACTCAATTATATTCACCATTAAAAAGTATTATTTTATATGTAAATCCTAGGTACTTATCCAAAATTCCATGATCATGGAATTAAATGTGATGAAATTAGATCTTATGTTAAATTTTCATTGAGGCACACTTATTAATGTACAAGTTATGTATATATCTATTGTACCTAAAATATAACAGTAGTCCAATGTATTGGGATGTTTTTTATTCTCATGATACACCAAGAAAGGGTTTATGGTGCGAACCTAATTGATAATTGGGCTCTTTCCATAATTTTAAGACATCTTAGCAGTTATCTGTGACCTATGATTATGATCTCATGTTTATGTTTGCTTCCGCATTCACATGATTCCATTATATTACAATTAAATATAATTCCTTATTGTTCATTTTAATGGCCTCCCCAAATCCTATATTCTATTTAAATTCCTATTTTCTAACATGTAACTATTTCATCACGGTATTATTAATTTATATTCACTTACAGGGCCTTATATATCACCCATTTTTTGATGTATGTTCCCAGTATACCGCCATGTAGTTTTGGAGGACCAATGATATCAAATATAATTTAATGGATGTCTTAAATAATAATATTTTATCTCATGCACAATATTTCATGCTATGAATCCAATTCAAAAATAAACTATATTTCTAAATCTTCATTGTTGTATTATCTATTTTCATATGTAATAAATCATTATCAAATGTAGAATAATGAAATAGGTTATCATAGTATCCCCTTATAGTATTCATATTAAGATTTATTTTTAAGAAGACCCTATAATATCTAAAAAAATTGGATGTTTTATTGTACATAGTCTTATCTTAAATGTAAATCCTTGGAAAGTATCACAAAATATATGCTTTTATAAATTTATTTGTCAATGTTTATACTAATAATTCCCTCATAAAAACAATAAAGACCCTAACCAAAGTAACCTAAAGTCTATAGATACTTTTTTACATTTTTATATTATAAAAGTGAAAAGTACCAAAGGTATGAATATCATTGTAGTTTTACTAATCAAGATATCTAAATTATTCTCCCATTACATTTGAAAATATAATTTATAAGATAGTGAAAGTAAATATTCAGCATCCATGAACTCATTTAATGATTAAATCTTTATATGATTGGTAAGTGGAACAAAATAAAGGTCTTCTAAAATGAACATAAAGGGTAGTGTTCATTGTAATAATTCATGACTTGAAAACGAAATAATAAATATTGAAGGGTAGAAAAAAATTAAACATTATATTCAATCCAAAACATGTTATTGAGTAATAATTGGTAAGGTCTAAATGATAAAAACATTATTCCATTTTAAATAACACTTGAAATTTAACTTAATCCATGGATATCATAACAAATCAATAAATCACATGAAAAAAACTGGATTTTCCATGATTGAAATTTTTAATAATTGACATCATGATCATAGAAAATAAGATATATATATGAACAAGACCATGCACCATGATAGTTTAATTAATGGGTAGTCATACACAGAGAACCCATTAAATGATAGTTTACAAATTTTTCTCATGTGATATGTTGATGATTTTTAGGGAAATAAAATTTCTAGCCCCACCCATAATTTTTCCCAATGAATTCATCATATATTAAATGATTAATTTAATTCATGTATAATATTCCTTATTAGAAATGGAAATATTGAATTAAAAATAAGGAATATATATATTTCCTTTGTCAATAAAATAAAATTCAAATTTCAACACAATATTTAGAAATTATATATAATTTAGTCAATAGAAATATCCACAATAAATAATATGTATAAGTAAGGTAAAAATTGTACGCAATATTCACTAGGAACTTGATGTTTCAAAGGAATGTTAATGAATACCACAATAATCTGGAAAGTGAATTTAAATAGTTCCATTTTCAAATTTATCATAAATCATCCTATGAAATAATAAGGATGGTATAATTAATACATTTTACCATAATAATATAAGTAAAATAATGTTCTTTTTCGTTGATGGATATAAATACCATAAAAATATTATTAATTACAACCATGAGTAAAATACCCTCTTCACCTTGAAAATCCATTTTTAATAAAAAAAATTAGAATATTATGAAATTATTTCATTGAAATTAAACTTTTAAACATGTAAATAATGAATAAAAAAATTATTTTCCGAGTAATTTGGATTATTTAGTTCATTTAATGTATTTAAAAACAAATATTTATTTCACATTATCAGTAAAAAGTAAGAAACTACATTTTTGGAGAATGAAGAGAATATTCCTTTAGAAAAACATTTAAAATAGGAAAAAATAGTTAATCACAGGTTTAATAAATAATTGGATAATATGAAAAATATAATTTTATATATTTTAAGGATAGTATTTATATGGAAGAAAATGTAGTTTCAACCGAAAATATTAATAATTATCGATTTTCATAGAAAAGATCTTCAGAATCATTTAATGTTTAAAAGAGAGTAAAAGGGTACTGTTACCTATAAAATCACCAATAATAAAAGGAGAAGAAATATTATTTTGTTTTAATAAAAAATAATCACATGTGTTATCCATTACTAGTGATTAAATCATAAATATTTATGATTAAAATGAGATTATAGTTGAAATAGTTACTACATTGGAAACATCTCAATAATAACCCATAGATAGAAATAAAATCAAATAAAACCATAAATAACATGAATATAATTATATTTTTTATATAACTTAAAATATTATAAATTTATACAAATCAAAAAAATAAATGGGTCAATATTAAAAAATATGTCCCAATAGAGTGGAAATTGTGACAAAATATTTTACAAATATCACACCGTTTAAGTTAAACTTAATCGATGAATTTATTATGTATATAAAATTTAAAAAAAACAATATTAATTGAAAAATAAAGTAATTTTAATTTGTTACACACATAATCATTATATAAGAATGGAAGTGAATAATTAATATAAACCTATAAAATGAAATAGCATTTTGAAAACCCATACAACTTGGTAAATATTATGTAAAATACCCTTGAGATAGATAATGTAAATTTCAACTTATAATAATTTTTTTATAAATTAATACTGATATAATTTTTAAAAGGGGAAACAAATACACAATAAAGATAAAATTAGGCGCATATAATTATGAAATTCCTAAATGAATGGACATTGAGACAAAATTTCATACCACAAGTTTCAAAATAGTTGATCATACTTTCACATCACATATAATGGGGTTAATCATTTTATTAATTTATAAAAAAATATTATTGATAATTTTAACATAATGTAAGATCTTATTATTACATATTATCACTTATTCATTAATAATATTTAATTATTACTACAGTTTTGGGTGTTTACTTCACTTATTTATATTGTTTGTTTAGAAAAAAAATCTAGTCATTATGTATTGGATAGTGATACATAATATATATAATTATTCTAAATTTATAAATTTCACATTTATTTATTAAATTCCATTTTACAACCTTATTTATTGTCAGACATTGTAAATGAATCACAATGCTTTAGGGAGACAATAGGTTGTACTTACACATAAGTGATATTATCATTTAATTAATGGGTGAAAGTATAATGAATTTGATGATTTATTAATGAGAATGAAATAATATCATGTCATATTTATCATATATATTAATTATTTTCATCATGACGACAATACTTATGTAAGTTCTCGACCTTTTCGGGAGTCATCTCGAGAAAGTTTTTAAATGTATTTTCACATTTTTAAGTAACATTGTTTTGGATTTATGTCTTGAGTGTGTTTGGGTATGTTTTCAATAAAAGTGAATGGGATATGGTTTATAAATGGTTTTCAAATGGTTTGAAAAACCATTTCATCTGTGAAAAGTTTGGCAGATAGGTCTGTACGGTTGGTGAATAGTTTATCCTAACAGTGCGCCCATACCCCGGATGCCATACACATGGGATTAATTATCCAAAGAATTATTTGAAATCAAAATCAACAACCCAGACTCGTTTTTTTCAACCAAGGATTGGTCTTTATAAATTATAGCTGACCCTATATCCTTCGGGATGGATTCTAGGTTTATTCGAACACTGTTATCCAAGATCGAACGCTCGGATTAAAGATCTGCTCTCTTCCTGGTAAGTAGATTTCATCTCGTCACTTCTCTAATTCCTTCTTCAATAATTATTTGATCATTTCACGGGTGTTCATCTGTGTTCCATATATCTAAACCTATGATTTTATATCTTGATTTTGGATTGTTGATCTAGATTTAGATTTCCGAAATTCTGATGCCTTTGATATTAATTTTGGGGTTAGGGGTTTTAGATATGAATCATGGTCGACATAATTATGCCCCATAGATTTTGGGGATTTCTATTGGGGTAACATCCATAAACAAACTGAGGTATGTGTTCTTAATTGAACACCCATATTCGTGGATTTTATATGTGTATGTGAGATTGTTGAATTTCTAGCTTCCCTTGATAATAGACTTCTAAATTGATGTAATTAGGAATATGGAATTGACATCTGATTTACATTGTGATTAATTGATGATTTAATCCTGAATCAATGGGGTGTATTCTCAAATATATATTTTATTTGGGGATTTGTTTATGGGTTTAGATATTGAATTTTTTTTTTTAAGATAATTAATTGGGGAAAATTAATTATGAAATGATGTTTGTATATGTTAGATAATTAATGGTGAAGTAATTATGTTCCATGATGTTGAATAAAGATAATTAATTATGAGGGTTAATTATGACAGTTGTATTTTTATTTGATAATTAATTTTGAATTACTAATTATGGAATAATATTGTGTTGATTGATTAAATAATTGTTGATTTATTGAATGGGTTATGTGCGTAGTTAATATTTCTGTTTACTAATGGCCATCAATATGTTTAACTAATCATTAAATTTTAAAGAGAATGATGGGGTTAATTATTGAAAATTAATGAATGATTTATATGGTTGAGATTTTTGGTAACTATACATTCCATTCTATATCTGTTAGAAGTTGTTACTTGAACATGGTGTTCCATCCCAATTGTTATCCAAGCATCATATGTGGGGTGTTAGACATGAAAATCTACATTGAATGATATTTGGAGAGCTTGAAATGACATTCAACACCTAATTGGATTTGTGATGTTTGACATGGAATTCAACACCAGATGAATGATAATAAAGAATGATGATTCAAATAGAAAATGGGAAATAAAATCAGGCCTAATGTAATGATTAATGATTTAATGACAATGTGATAACTATTTAGAATTATGCATTGTATTTATTACTTCATAGAATCTCATGCACAATATTTTGACTGGACTTCTTATAAACATCATTGGTGGTGGCCTACTAATCCATACTCTCAGCCGATTTAGGATGCCTAATCTTCACATGAGTTGACTTTTCTGTTGCATGGCAAGATAAGGTCAAGGACGAGGGATAGGGTTCTATTTGGGGATGGATCATGGGTGAAGGAAAAAATTCTTGGTTCGAGACCCACTTTTGAGTAGGTTTGTCTTTACTTTTAGTTGAATTATAAACAATTGAAACATTCGTTTTAATTGCATTTTTTTACCTTCCAGTTGAGTATTGTTTTTCTGATTTTGACTATCATGTGATATAGTATTTTTATGGTTATTTGTATGCTTCCACACTTGTTATTTTTATTCTATTACATTGAAATATTATTCTGATAAAAAGATGATATATTCTCCCCATGATTGACCTACCGGAACTTTATTTTTGGTTAGTTCCATCTAGCATAGCGGGAGGCATGCTTGAGGGCATGTGGAAAACTGGTTTGGGGAACGGTTTGGTGGAACCAGGGTCAGGACGTCACAGAGTGATATCCAAGGGGTTTTAATTTCATTATTATTATTTTGTATTAAAATTTTTGGAATGTTAGAAATGAGGCAACAAAGAGTCAATTCTAGGTAATTAGATGCTGGATGGTAGTTTCAGACCCATTTATGGGTGAAACTCCGGGTACTCAGAGTGGAATTGATGTTATTGTTGTTTGTTGTTAATGTGGGATGTTATTTCACCTAGGGTGATGAACATTTGGTATGATGTGATATTTGTTTTACCAATTGTCAGATTTTGATTTTTGGCCTATAGTGGAATGATAGTTGACTCTACATGAATCATTCTAAGCACTCAGGGTTGTTGGGACATGCATCTTTTTAGGAAATCACATGAAAAAGGTTTATGGGTAATTTGTATAACAAGAACTATTTTTTTTTTGTGAGATTGAAATAATGGTGAAAATTGAGAGTAAATGGGGTAGGGTAGTTACATGAAGTGAAACCTATACTTGTGGAGAGCGAGGCTAGTCCATCGATAGTGAGAGTTTTTATTCTTATAACTTATACATTAGCTAGTGCTTTGTTTCATTCTGGTGCCTCACATTCCTTTTGGTCTGAAAATCTAATTAATGGTTTGAGCATGATGGTGGAGTCTGACAACTGAGTAATGAATATCAACACACTGTTAGGGACATAGTCTAGACATAACTATTTATGGAAGGGATATTCCATAGAGATTAGAGAGTATCATTTTCTCTAGGATATCTATGTCATTAATATGATAGGATTCGACCTGATTATGGTTATGGACCGGTTAGTTGCATACTGAGTCCACATAGATTTTTACCACATGAGTGTGACCATTGTATCTCATAAAGGAGAATATCTTGTTCATCATGAAGAACGAGATATCCATGAAATCCAACAAGTTACAATTACTCAGCAACTGGGAGAGGTCATAGCCCAAGATTCTAGTATTTTTCTAGATGAGGGGAGTGGTAGGCAAGATGTCCTTCAACCAGTATTTGAACTATTTCCGGATTTATTTCCTGAAGACATCTCAGGGCTACCACCCAAGAAAGATGTGGAATCACTATTGAGCTCATGTCAGGGGCTGAGATAGCATGTATTCCACTATACAGAATAGAACCAATTGAGTTTCAATATGTTAAGAAGTATTTTGAGGAGTTGAAGGATAAATGGTTTATCCATCCAAGTATGTCGCCTTGGGGATCACCTATCTTGGTTCCAAATAAGGCGAACGGGGGTTTATACTTGTGTTTCCATTATTATAAGTTGAATAAAATGACAATGAATAACTGATATCATCATCCATGCATCAATGATCTATTTGACCAGATGAAGTAGGACTATGTGTTCTCAATGATATATCTGAGATCAAGGTATCATTAGGTGAGATTTCAGATTTTTATATAGCAGTAACTGGTTTCTGATGTTGGTATAGGCTTTTTTTAATTTTTTGTAAAGTTGTTTGGGTTGAAAAACACTACTGCTGTGTATATGGCCTTGATTAACATGATGTTTCATATGTAATTGAATCAGTTGTGGTGATGTTTATGGATGAAATATTGGTGTACTCTAAGACTCATGATGACCATGCCCAAAACCATGACATCATCTAGGGTACATTGAGAGAGAACCGTCTCTATGGAAATCCATCTATGTGTCAGTTTTGTATTAGCATGGTACAATTTTTAGTGCACATCATCTTTGAAGAAGGTGTGGATGTGGAACCAGATAAATTCCAGGCAGTAGTTTCTTGGGAGAAACTGAATAATGTTTTTGTTATTTGATGCTTTTTTAGATTGGAATAAATCATATAAGATGTTCATCTATGACTTTACTTGATTATCAATACTGCTTTTAGGTTTGAAAAAGAATGGGATAATGTTTGATTGGACGGAAGAATGCGATAATGCTTTCCAGGATCTGATGAAGCACTTGATATTAGCACAAATTTTGATCTTATGGGAGTCAGTTAAAGAGTACCTTGTGATGATTCATGGATATGAATCATATATGTGTTGATTCATGGGGATCATATCATCGTTTACGTTTGTCAGTAGTAGATGCCACAGGAACAAAATTACCCTACACATGACCACAAGTTGATGTGGTGATTTGTGATCTTAATAGTTGGTGACACTATATTTTGGGTGAAATTTTTACAGTTTTTATGGATCTCAAAAGCTAGAATTATATATTTTCATAGCACGAGTTTATTTTTTAAAATGAATATGGGTAGAGTATATTTAACCCTTTGATTTTGAAATACCATATACACCCAGAAAGAGGAATAGTGTGGATGATTCCTTCAACAAGATTACTCAAAACTCAGTTAGTTCATGAGTCGAGTGTGGAGTGGATGAGGATGACTTCGCAAGCTAAAATGCATGTGGTGGATCAGGGAGTCAAGAGACCATGAGACTGGTTTCTATAGCAGTGGAGTCTACACTCTTGAGATAGATCACAGATAGGCAGTATGAGGATCCAAAGTGTTTAGAACTAAGGGAAATCTGGGAAGGTTAGGATACATATTCCGACTAGAAGATATATTAGGATAAATTCATCTATGTGAATAAACGAGTTGTTGGTCCTACGATTTTGTGAAAGGAACTCATGCAAGAATTTCATACCTCAAAGTTTGTGGGGCTTCCTCGGGTGAAAAAAAAAGAAATGTGGCATGCGACAACAGTTGTGGTAGCTAGGAATGAAAATGAAGATAGCATAGTTTGTATGATTTTTTTTCAACTATCTGTATGTGAATGTAGAGCATCAACAACCTAGAGGCATATTGAAGCCTTTGCATATTTCAAAATCAAACTGAGACGAAGTAACTATGGATTGTTTGGTTGATATTCCAATGACTCTTAGGATGAATTATTCTATTTGGGTTATTTCGGATTTACTGATGAATGTAGAACATTTATATTCCCTCAGGGAAACCCTTATAGCAGAATAGTTGAGAAAATTGTATTAATAGGAGATAGTTTGTTTTCATGAGGTGTCATAGACAACAGTTCAAGATCGTGATTCACACATTACATCATGCTTCTAGCAGGTATTATAGAAGGTTCATGGAATATTAGTTTTTTAATTATGGATTTCAAACCAAAGAAAGATGGGCAGTCAGATTATACCATATATGTTCTAGAGGATATGATACATGAATATGTGTTTTGAATTTGGTGATTCTTGGGAGAAATACTTGGCTTTAGTCGATTATCCCTATAAAAACTGTTAGTAGGAAACATTACAGATGGAACCATATGAGGAACTTTATTGTAAATATTTTAAATCATAGTTATTCTGGTTAGAGGCATGTTAGTCAGAGCTATTGGGGCCATGTCTCGTGTAGGAGACATCAGAGCTGCTACAACTGATTTGGAAATGTATGGCTACTACTCTGAGTATGATGAAGATGTATGATGATAGATGGAGACGGGCCCAAGAGTTTACAAAGGGTTGTTGTATATTATTTAAAGTTTTTCCTAGGTTTATTCACCACATGATTAGGAGTTTGGTAAAGTTGGAACCTTGGTTAGTAAGACCTTTCAATGTAGTGGAGAGAATCGGGTCAGTGGCATACTGATTGGCCTACCACAAAAATTCAGCGTTATTCATGAAGTTTTCCATGTTTCACAACTATGATGGTATCCCCAATACCCATATCATGTGGAAAATTTGGATGATGATTACATTGATATAGATGCCTCCTTGGAGGAGAATCTGATACATGTGTTGGATCGCACTGAGAAAGTGTTGTGGGGAATGACCTTGTTGATAGACCGTGTGCTATAGAATCATGGAAATGTTAAAGAGGAAACATGGGAATTGAAAGTAGAAAAAATGGATCAATGGCCCAATGTTTTTGTCATAGAAACATAGATGTGTTCTGGAGTACAACTCATGGATGAGCTATTATAAGCTGGGCAGAGAGGTGTGCACAGTTTACTATAACCATGCTCCCATGCCCAAAGAAATAGTGAACATAGGATTAATTATCCGAATGTTTATTTTAAAACCACCAGAATGTTCAAGACTCATTTTTTCCAACCTAGGATCAGGCATGACAGATTCTAGGTGATCTTATGGAATCTTGAAGGGATTACACTATGATTCGAACACCGTTCGTTGAGATTGAATGCCCAAATTGAAGATCCACTCTCTTCCCGGTATATGGATTACATCATTTTCCTTCCCCCATTAATTATTCAATCATTATTTTATATTTTCAAAGATGATCTCTTGTTACCCATAGATCTAAACCTATGAGTTGAGGTCTATATCTTGTATTGTGGATCTAGATCTATATTTTTTAGATATTCAGGCCTTTGAACATAATTTTGGGTTTAGGGATTTTAGATTCGGATATCGATCGACATCATTATGCCGCTCGGATTTTGGGTATTTTCATCTCTCTATCATCTGTCAGCATACCAAGGTTGTTGGTCTAAATCGAACTCCATTATTCTTGGATTTTATATATTTATGTGTGATTATTGAATTGATAGATTCCAATGATAATGTATTTCCAAAATTAGAGTAATTATGTATATGGAATTTACTTGTGATTGCCTTGGTGATTAATCGATGATTTAATCCTGAAAAGAATGGGGGATTCCCAAATAGATATTTGACTTCTATTTTTTTTTTCTGTGTAGAGATATTGATCATTGAGATATTGAAATTGTGGTGTTATGATAATTAATCGGGGGAAACTAATTATGAAATAATGTTTGGTTGTGTAAGATAATTTATGGTGAATTAATTATGCGCCATGATGTTGATTAATGATAATTAATTGTGAGAATTGATTATTACATGTTTTTTTATTTGGATAATTAATTATGATGAATTAATTATGGAATCTGAATATATTGATTGATTAATTAATTGATTAATTAATTAATGTGTTGTTTTATTAGTTAATTTTTTGGTTAACTAATTGCCATTGATGGGTTTAAATAATCATTTGATAAGTAATGGAATGATGTGGTCAATTATAGACAATTAATGAATGATTTAAATAGATTGGATTTGTGGGTTCTAGACATTGCGTTATCTACTAATTACATTTTGGGACTTGAACACGGTGTTCCTTCCCAACAGTTATCAATACTTGAGATATGTGGTGTAAGACATGACTATCTACACCGAATAAGATTTTGGGTGCTTGACATATCATCCATCCACAAATGATAGTTCAGATTCTTGACATTGATTTCAACACTAAATGAATAATAATAATGAGTTAAATTTATTACTTCATAGCATTGTATACACTATATTTTCTGTTGGACTTGTTTTAGAGACTATAGGTGGTGTCGTACTGAGTCTGACTCACACGCTATTCGGGATGCCTGATAAGTATCTGAGTAGATTTGTTCTTACAAAACAGGATAAGGGTAAGGCCCTCAGATAATTTTATGTTTGGGAATGGAGCATGGGTGAGGGAACAAGATGTGGCAAGGGACCCCCTTTAGAGTCATTGTGTTTTTACTTTTAGTTGAATTGTATACACATGACACTTGCATTGTTAGAGAATGTATTACCTTTTAGATGAGTATTTTATTTCCTGTGTTAAATATCATGTTCTAATTTATTGTTCGGGATGTTTATACGCTTTTTCACTTGTTATTGTTCTTTACATCCATTGATGACTTATTCTGATAAAAAGGGGGTATAATATCCAAATGACTTACATACTTGACCCTTGCTGCTAGTCAGCACACTCTAGCATATACGGAGATGTGCTTGAGGGAATGTGGACAACCAGCTAAGGGTACCGTTTAGTGTCACTTGGGTTGGGATGTCACAACTTGTGAATCAGTGATGGAAATTGAATTACAATAGTTTACGATGAAATTTACATGTATACACATAAGTTATATATTTGGTATACATTTAATGGATAATGATTTGGATAAATATTTTTCCATGAAAATAATGACATCATATTATATGATTGAAAATTCTGTTATTATTTTGAAATTTTTATGAAAAACATTATTGTAGATAAAAAATAGGTATAAAGAAGGATCTTTAAGAAGATGATTACTTATGTATAGCAAAAACACCTTTTCATCTATTATAAGGGTCATAGGGTTGCAATTCACTATATACAAAGATATATAAAATGTGGATAAGGATGTTTGAGTGTGATTTTGGTAGGTTGGGGTTGAGATATATTTCTTGATAGGTATAAGTATCTGAGGGGATGTTTTCCCTTTTATATTTTAAGAGGATTATAATTTTTAAAATTCCCAAATCTATTCAATAATGGGATATCACACTCACCCAAATGGCCTCATAAATTACGTTATAATACATTGAAGGGAATTTAAGGTTGAGACACACCTCCTAAAAAATCAAACATGATTTAAACTTGTAATTCCTATTTCCTCTTTGTTTTACTACTTTTACCCTTTTTCACCTTAGTAATTATATTTTTTATATTTACCTAATTAATTTTTCAATTCATGATAAAAATAATTATAGTCATTTGATAAAATTTATCCACTAATTATGAATATAAAATACACTTCATCAATTAAAAATCATAAGAATATAGGTAATTTATTTTAACTTATACGCTTGTAACACGCAATACCCTGATTTATCCTTAGCTAAAACAAATAAATTAATATATCATTACTAATAATTTTGGAAAATATTAATTTTATATTATTATATAATATAAAATTCAATTTTTATAAAGATGGGATAAATTTTACAATATTCAATTAATATATGTCGCATAATATAATATAGAAAATTATGTAGTCGTGATGAAAATATGATTTTCCATATAAATGTTCTTGTTAAATAAAAATATATTTAATAAAAATTAAACAAAAAATAGATTATAATAAGTTAAAATATATTAATAATAATATAATTGAATTAAATTTCCATTAAAAAAATAAAAAAAGATTTATCTTTGTAATTTCTATAAAATAAACATCAGTTTTTAATAGGACTTGTTATTTTTCACACTTCATCGAAAAGATAAAAAAATTAGAAAAATTTCAAGATCATACTATAAGATATTTTAAACACGATGACTTAATAAATGATGAAAATTTTTCAAAATCTTTTAACTTGAGGTCTTAAAATTTCTTGTTAACATAAGTTTTCAGACCATGATGGAACCTATATTTATAAAAATATTTATTTTAAGCATGAAATTGGATTTATTTTTATCCAACGATTAGGAAAAAATATAATACTAATGGTAAAATATTTTATTTAATAAAAAATATATATTATTAATTAAAATATTTCATAAATATCTAATAATAATATTTAATAAGATATAAACACATTATACAGATAAACACATTATTTCAAAAAAATTATTTCTTTTACATTTAAATGGTTATTATTTTCTTTTAGTAATGAATAATAACAAATGAACTTATTTTATACATGTCTAAACCATATAGTTTTATAATTTATATTATTCTATTCATATACACTACTTTAACTGCAAGGTTATAAAAATATACTCTATTATTATTGATTGAGACATAGAGTTTTGATACCACAAGCTATAAAGGATATAAAGAATTATTTACAAGAAATCAATAGTAAACTATTGGGAAATTAAAAATTTGTTTTTTGGAAGGATTCATTTTTATTTAGGTTTATTCCATATTATAATCTAGTCATGCATAGATTTATAAAAATACTTGGATTCTTTATAGACATGTGATCTTTCTTAAATAGTGTGTAGATATATCGATCTTTTCGAGTTCGTCATAGTATAAGGAAATTACATTCATCTTTTTCTTAATATGGATGCACTTATAATATAATTTTCTTCTGATATCTTATTCTTTAAGTAGTATAATATCAACACCAAAATGTGAGATATCATACTATTTCTTCAAAAATATCACAAGAATAACTTCATTTCCATTTTGAGGAAGATAATTCCAAAATTGGGATTATCAGACGAAATTCTATCAATAAATATATATTTTAGAAGAACAAAATTTAATAATACATATCTATAGAAATTTAATCTCTTGAATAGCTAAAAATTCATTCAACCGTATGTTTAAAAGAACCTATAAAAAGTTGTAATATTTTAATTTTAACATGAAATTTATAAACTAGACATAAAACTGGTGGGAAATGATTGTATTAACAAATTTGTAAAATTTATATATAATAATATATTTTTACATTCATACACATTATTTTTATATGAATAATATAAAAATAAATCCATGTTTTATGCATAATAAATAAAAGGAAATTTTACAGCCTTCTAAATGTGCATTGTTTTGGCATAGATGTTGACACTTTAATAAATTATGTTTTAACAAATAAATTTCTTTTGAAAATTTTTTCTTGTAAAAAAATTATTTGTGTAGAAATTTTTTATTTTTCTGAAATTATTTATTTTACAGTGAATAGTGAAAAATATCTATTTTTATAAAACAGTCAATTTAGTTATATTAAAAATATATTTATGATTTAAATTTGATGACAATGTAACTCAAATAATTATTTTTATATATAATACCAATTTTTTCAATTTTTTCATTGTAGAATACAACAATATTATGCCATTATCAATATGAATAGTAGTTTAATATGACAATTAGGATTAGGAATACAACAATATTATGTCATTATCATTATAATAGAGAGAATCATGAGAACAAGATTACTATTATGAAAAAAATTGACAAATAAATGAAGAGAAAGAAGTATTTTCCCACATTCGATAAGTGTGGAAATAACCACCAAGGTACTTAATTAAAACGAAAGGGAACTTTCTTTAGGTGTAGGGAGAGTGGTCATCATTCTTGCAATTTACAGGGTAATAAAAAGGTTTCCAAACTAAATTTTTCTAACTATATGGATTTGAGACACTATTAAAAAAATTATCTCAAGCATCAATGGAATATACCCCAAAAGAGTATAATCAAATATCATCCAGATTATGGTGGTACCACATATGAAAAATAAGGATTTATATTTATGTGTTTTTATCAAAAATTATGTTATTTGAGTATTTTATCAATAATTCTCCGGTTATATGAATCAAGATCTATATAAATATTATAATGGTGTAATTTTTCATTATGAGATTGGAAGCATGTGACTAATAGAACATGAAATAAAGAGAAGGTATTTGGTTGTAATTTGATATTTTTAAATATAAATTACAATAAAATTATATCCCTAAATATGTTCTCATGGGATAATATTGTTGACCAAGAAGGTGGTTATAGATTTGACGATTTATGTTATGCTGGAATTATTATACGTATGGATTTGAGGAATATATTCAATAGCCTATGATTTTACACATGGAAGAATGCGTTTTTCATGATGGTTTAAAGTATATTATGATATTAATATATTTATTATCTGACAATAAGAGCTACATTATTTAGGGAAATCTTAGGTTATTTCGAATTTGAGTCTTTAGTGACCTGCCTTCTATATTTTGGGACATTGAATTTGGATGTATTTATTTTGAATGAGGCTTAAGGTGATTACATATGGAATGGGTTTAGATAAACATTGGATAATACAATTGAGATTAATGTATGATTTATCACATTAGACAACATGTGATAACAATTTTTTTCTAAATAATGGCTTATAAAATTAATTATGGATCATTTGATAGAAGAGATTCATGTATGAAAATTAATCTTGAATATCCAACATTTGGTTTGATAAATGAATCGAGGAGGATCAAAGGACAAACAAATGATTAGATTATACTTTTGAAATGTATGTAAATAATGTATGTTTATTAAGTGCTTATTTTTATTTAAAAATAATTACTCTTATCTAGGAATATTATTTTAGAATAAATACATTACTCATTTAAATTTATTTTTGTGGATTCAAAGGCCTTTTAACTAATCCTAGATTTAAGGCATTGTGGTTTTTAATTATCATATGATCATGTTATTTATCACTATACATCATAAATATATAGAAATACTTCTCTTCCATGTCCAATTTTTCGTGAATTGTATCCATTTTCAGAATCTTAGTTTTTTAGTTACATAATAATTTATCTTTAACTGTTATTAAGATGATGTTTGATTAACATTATTTACCCATAAGGTTTCCAAATGAATAAATCTCCAAGTATAAATATATGTTATTAAAATTGAAAATTATAAAATGAGATCAAAAAATATATTCAATTAGGGGAGAGTTCAAAACCCCTATATATTTTTCTTTTTCACATTCTGAATTTTATATTCTTGACAGCTTACATTTCATGCGACACCATGATTAACAAAACCATGATATACTAGTAATATTATTTTTTTACAAGGCAATTATATATGTAACATTATATTGGTAGGAATAAATAATATTAACCACATTATGTTTTTTATATTAAATCGTATATTTTTGAATTAATTCAAATGATTCTTATAAGCATAAGATAAGATTAAATATAATTTTATACTTAAAAAGATAATTTTTAAAATTGAAATTTTTCTTCCTTTTAATGTAACATTTTTGTTATAAATCTAAATTTTTTCCGTTTTGAAATATTATTTCACAAAATAAAATTATTTTTAAAATTATAAATTTAAATATTATTATAGGGAGTTATTTTTATATTTGTTGGAATTATTTATTTTCTAGTGAATGGTGACAAATACAATATTTTAAAAAAATTTAAATTTAATTATATTTAATATATATTTATCATTTTCATTTGATCCAAATTTATCATATCAAATATTTAGTTATAAGTAATATATTTTATTTCATCATTATACTTTATTTTCAAATAAGTACATTTTTTGGTATAAAAAAATTTCCCATAAAAAAATTTGTTTCATTTTGTAGAATTAACTTTTAATTATAAAATGAATGTATAGGTTTTGAATATTAAAAAATGGGACCATATTTTTAATTATAATTAGAAAATTTATTAAAAATTCCCATTTTAATTTTTTTCCAATATGATTAGTAACCTTGTTAGTTTTTGTTACCACGATCAAGGATAAATTTGGAAATTTAGGTTCAATAATTATTCGAAAAATGAACTTATACACTATGTAACACCCCAAGATTTCATAGTGTGTTATTTCTTCAAAATAATTCAATAACTTGCACTACACGCAACACTGAGTTCAATCACACCATGACTTACAAAAAAAAAGCCATTCAAAAGAGGTTATGAATAGTATTATCTAAATTTTAAACTTTATATAATCCTTATAATTTTAGAATCCATATTATGAGTTTCTTAGATATAATGCAAGAACAAATTCATTTTCAGTATTGCACTTTTATCAACTTTTAATAGTGAACCCTTTTTAAATACAATAAATTAAAATTTTTGACTAAATGGGGACATCAAAAATTTAAAATGAAACATCCCAAGCTTCCACGGTACACTTTCTTTGAATAATACAGTAGCGTGTGTTGTACGCAACCTTGAGTTTTAACACACACCACAACCAATCAAACTAGCCGTTATGAATAGTAATACCTAATTTTTGAAATTATATATATTTTATATTTGAAAATGGACTTCATTTTTGGATTCGGAATATTGAATTTAGCCTAAGGTGAAATTTTGGTGCATTTCGGATAACTTTCATATTTTGATGAATAGTGAAAATTACTAAGTTTTACTTAAAAACAACTTTTTTAATCAAAATAATTAATAGTGATAAATTATGAATTTGAGTGGTTTTAAATTATATTTAGAATATATTTTTACCATTTAATATAATTTTGGTCATTGGACATAATTTTACAATTAAACCGAACATAAACAAGTGTCAATCTTTTGATAGTTATTATCTCTTAAAAACACGCTTTTTGTTTTGACAGCGGGAATTAATTTTAAATTAATTTCTGCCACTTCTGTGATTTGAATTTAGGAAAATGGATTCCATATTTTTAATCAGGATGTTCAAATTGTGTAAATAGGTAACTTTTATTTTTAGACATTTTGAATAATTACTGCGGTAAATATTTTATTTACCATGGTTAAGGGTAAATCCGGTATATAAGGGTTAAGAAAATAATATTATAATAATACTAAATTACCCTAAAACGTGTCTTAACCCTATTGGTTGATACATGGTAGACCATGGGCATCTTTGGGTCGATTTTGGGACCCCATGGATCCACTTGTAAGTGATAATGACACTTTATTTTAATTAAGTCAAAATGAATACAAAAATGACACAAGCATATATCTTTTAGCAAAACAATTGTTACATAGGGTTATATAAGTTGGATTTTAGATTATAAATATTCATTAGAAATCTAAAACGATTTCCTACATAATGATATTTTATTTATAATTTTTATACATTAAATAATTTATTTTATTTATGACACAATGATGATGCAGTAATTACTATAATAGTGAAAAATTAAAATAATTGATATTATAAATACCCAAAAAAATATAATATGAATCTTTTAATGAATTAAACTAATTTTATAGGATAATATGATATATTAGGATTTCTTTAATTGACTTTGTTCGAAGTAATCAATCTGTTATGAGTTTCACAAAAATCAACTATTGAATAGTGTCAAAATTGACATAAAAGAGTTCTTAAAACAAATATTATATTATTAATTGATATTAAATTCCTAAAAATCTAAGGTTCGGCCAAGAGACTTATATAATGATAGTTTCATCATTAATGGACCACTTGGGGGTCGCTTGGATGTATATAGTAATTTTATTAACCATATTATATAAAAATACAAAGAGACATTGTAAAAGTGAAACTAATTAACTTAGAGTTAATACATAAAGATAAGGTTAATATAAGTACCCAAACCTGTCTAAATTCTATTTGTTGAATTTTTTTCGACCTATCCCCACCTTAACCTTTGAATAATCAACTTTGGAGCCTTTATAAACCGAATATTAATTTAATATAAATTAATATTTCTAGCTTTTCCAAAGGTGCCCCTCACCCCTCTTATAAAAGGGAACTCCTCCTTCTCATTTCATCACACCTCTAAAGCCTTTTGGTTCGGCCAAACTCTGCCCAAATACTCTCCCAACATCCCTCACTACAACCTAGAGGCCTTAGTTTGATCAGAAATCCAATCTAAGGATCCCTTTTGATCAAATCAAAAGGAAGAATCCGAAGAAGAGGTAATGATTTCACCACCCTTTTCTAAGTTCCTTTCTTCTTCCACTTCCTCTTTCTTTGTTCTTACCATTCTAAAATAATAACTCCAGTATCTTACATATACTGTGATGTTATTATAAATATGGAACAACCATATTCAGTATTCTATCCACCCTTTGAATAACATGTCACCATACGTGCGTACGTACGGCTTACCGTCTCCACGTCGTGGTGTAATTGTTATTCAATATATTATTATTTGGATGGGTATAATAATGATATGTAACTAATGTAAATAATAAATATAACATGTTAATGATTCTTTATATATGATATACCATCCATTTATATATTATTTTAATATCAAAAGAATGATATTGTCGCTCGTGCGTACGTACGGACTACCGTCTCCACGAACGCGATAAGATTCATTCTCCATCGTATCCATTCAAGTATAATTATCATTTGATGATTTAAAAATGATGTTTAAGGACTTGATATAATTCTGGATATGAATAATATACAACCTATCCTTTACAAAAATGTCTTACGTAACAAAACATATAAAAGAAAACAAGTAAGTTAACACCCGAAACGACGATAATTCTAAGATATTATTAACAAATCAATGTTAAAAGATCAAATATGATATCATATTAATATATATGATTCTTGTATAATTTAATAACAATTATTTCACCATTATACAGGAGGTTAACCTACCCCATCCAAGGAAAAGTACAAGGTAAGGGTTTATTTCACAATCTCTTCATTATCCAAGGTTGTTTATACGTAATAATCTACTGGGATATCTTTATCATCCACATCCATGTTTCATAAAAATGTATTTCAAAACATTTTTTACTATTTACAAGAATATGGGTTAAAGTCATTTATACCCTTTTTTGACTTTTTATAAGAGGTTTATAAAGGAATCTTTCCGTCGTTTTCAAAACAAGGTCCTTTTTAACCTTTTCGACAGAATTGAGGTAAGAATGTTTTTTTTAACTTATACGGCGGGTGCGGTTATTTTACGCCATTATAAAATCTTCAAAGCTTTCCTTACAAGCTTATAAGAATATATTCAAATAAAATGTTTTATTTTATATGGATCTTAAATGATTTCAAAATAAAAGGAGATATTTCTTTAAAAATAATTTTGATTTCATCTATGTCAACATCCTTTGATGGATTTTAAGATTATTTGAAGTTGATTTATTATGATACAAAACTTCAATATTGTATTGAAGGTTTTGTGATATGTTTGACTATGGATGTGCTATTTTTATACCATTCATAGTTTATGGTGAAATTATTGACATTTCGTATGCTAGTTTTAATACGAATGTTTATGTTATGTTTAAACCTTTTCATATGGGAATGCATTGGACTTAATAAGTGACGGGTGGAGCCCGCTATAGCTCCTCGATGCATCGGTAGGTCTCATGAGACAAACTAGTGTCTTGGCACAAGGCCTTGACAAAATCGTATTTGTAGTCTTGGCACGAGGCCTTGGCTATGTGGTTATGATAGTCTGGCATTATGCATTCCAACATTATGAAAGTGGTTATTGATTTTTGCATGTGATTATTCGATTAGTAGAATATCCATGTAAGTAAGTAAATGGAATTATTTCATTTTATTTATGCCATACCATGTTGAAAGTTCATGTTTGAAAGGCTTTTGTTTTAGTTATACATTGCCTTAAAAGTTTATTCTTATTTATGAAAGTTTCCGCTATATTGTTATCCTTACTGGGCATTTGAGCTCACCCCTTTTATATGTTTTATTTTTCCCAGGAAGTGAAGAAGTAAGTTATGAATGACCTGCAGGGATTTTATGTGGGGATATGAGTGTGGATTATGGAGACAATATGTTGTTGTAGTAGTTTTTCGTTTAATGATGTAATGTAAAACTTATGAATATATCTAGTGTTTCCAAGGCTACTAAACCAATCGGTCTTTCGAGATTTGATCTTCTTGTGATCATGCCAATGTTACGAAGTAATGCACCGACTCTGGGTAGCTGGGGTCGGGGCGTTACAGTTGGTATCAGAGGAAGTTTAGTACAAACCTTGGAAGCTAGATTTAGATAAACTCTGATTAGAGCACGTAGACCTAAGATGAACATTGAGGATTAGTGTAGAAGAACTTCCTAGAATTTTGGTATTGTAGAGATTTTGTGAGTTTTCCGAGCAATACATCCCTGTCTGGATACGAGCAGGTAGAGGCGGCTCTGGCACAGATGTACCTAGGGGTAAAACCCGAAAACATCGCTTTGAGCTAGACTCGAATGGGAACTGGTGCACGACAACGGGCCTTGCTGCACTCTTGGTTACGACACTCCCGGGGGATATGCTTAGGATAATTCTCATTTTCATTACAAACCATTATGAAGGGTTTATGAGTATATACTTCCTCAAAGAAAACATTTTTATGATTATGGATTATATCCATAAATAGTTCAATTTAGGTTAAGTGTTTTATAAGTATGGGATTATGTATTTTGACTCATAAACTAATCTAGTTTATGCCATTGTTTAGAAATGGCACCCAGTAGAAGGAATGATAACTCCAGAAATGCACATGATTCAAAGAGAAGGAAGGATCATATATCTCATGGTCTTAAGCTAGAATTTATAAGAGAAATAGTCTCCCATGTATTATCATCATATGAAGAAATAATATCATGTGTTGATAAGATAAGTAAAGAGTTTACTGAGACCTATGGCTTTGAAGGGAAGCAAGAGAAGAAAAGGATGGAAGAGAGAAAGATGGATAAAGGGAAGAGGGAAAAGAAGAATTTTCCCATATGTGGTAACTGTGGAAAGAAACACCCTGGAACTTGCCTGAAAGGAAAGGGAGTTTGTTATAAGTGTGGAGGAAAAGGGCACAAAGTACGTGACTGCAAGGGTAAGAAAATGGTTTCAAATGTACAATGCTTCATTTGCAAGGAGTTTGGACACTACGCGAACCTATTTCCCAGTCATCAGACTATGCCGCAAATGATTTTATTGGATAATAATCATGTTATGATACTACCACAGATGAAGAGGAATGATTAGAGTTCTTATGTTGATTATGTCAATTGAGTGTTGTATCAACAATGTACTTGTTACAATAATCATGGAGTATATAAGGATTGTACTGCAGTACTATTTCATTAAGGACTTGAGATGGTGTGAAACAAAGAAAAGTGACTCAGTAGCAGGTTAAATTTTTGGAAAATATATGGTTGAGAGAAAGATAAACCATAATATGGTTCAGATACCGAGGTGGTGATTTTAGAATAATACATGATTGATTTGGATAAATTATATTGGATATTATTGACTACCTTGAAGCTGATTAATGATTTGTATATTCCATCATTTTTGGGGTTTAAAACATTTTTGGATTAATGAAGTATATCCAGCATTCTATATGGAATAAGGGAACATTAATGTAGTCAATAAGGAATATGGTAATACATGATGAAGGTATTCATATGCTATTATGGGGTAAAAAGGATCTATATTATTTTTACCTTCCTTATAAATGTTGGACTGTGAGTTTGGATAGAAGTATTTTGGATAGTTCTAGTTTGGATTATTTTTGATTTCCATAAAAGGACAACCCGGAGGTCGGGCGACAACCCGTCGCGTCCGGCAAGGCTGTGAGACTTGAACCCGCAACCGAATGGCGACAAGGGTGTATCACCTACCACTGGCCCACGAGAAGTCCTGGATTAAATAATGTAGTTTTTATTAAAAGATCTTTTAGATGAATTATAAATTCGTTTATTTTGGAACCCTATACGAATAGTGTAAATAGAATTTTTTTTACATTCTATTATCTTTTAGAGTGAAAGATGAGTATGTGGTAGAAATTTATTAATGGATAAAACACTAATTATAAAGTAAGTATATCTCCATATGATCTTAGCCAATCTCATAAAAAATTCCTCAATATTAAGAAAAGCAAATTAGAACAAAAATGTTTTCCAAGATGGTACCTTAAATCATCACTAATTTATGGCTTTGGGATTGTTGGCCTTTTCATAGCCATGTTCTCTACCACTCTCCATCAGGTAATTGATGGTTAGATTTTTCTTCCATATCCATATTTTCTTACATGGAACCCTAGTATGTGTTATGTTCGGTAATCTTCATACTTTCGACTCTTTATTTTAAATAGAGGCCTCGTTAATTCATTTTTCGATGTGGGATTTCAACAAAGATATTTTGAAATGTCAAAAATGTGTTATCCCAATACCCTATATTTTGTTGAACCGATGGTACTTCAAATCATCATAGATTGATGAGTTTAAGGACCTCAATTATACACTTGTTTGTGATTGATGACCTCAATCACTACCTATAAATATTTACATTTTTCCTCCAATTATATGTCTCTAATTGCCACCAATGTTCTCCTAATCAAGATCATAATTTGGTGGTGACCCTTTCATTTCACTTTTCCTCATATTAAGACTAAATTTTAGTAACCCAATTTCCGATGTGGGTTTTCCCACAAATATATTTTCTATTTTCAACCTTTTATTTTCGAAGAACAATTTCAAATTGCGAGGACGCAATTTATTGAAGGAGGGGAGAATGTAACACCCCAAGATTTCATAGTGTGTTATTTCTTCAAAATAATTCAACAACTTGCACTACACGCAACACTGAGTTCAATCACACCATGACTTACAAAAAATAAGCCATTAAAAAGAGGTTATGAATAGTATTATCTAAATTTTAAACTTTATATAATCCTTATAATTTTAGAATCCATATTATGAGTTTCTTAGATATAATGCAAGAACAAATTCATTTTCAGTATTGCACTTTTATCAACTTTTAATAGTGAACCCTTTTTAAATACATTATTTTAATCTTTTTGACTAAATGGGGACATCAAAAATTTAAAATGAAACATCCCAAGCTTCCACGGTACACTTTCTTTGAATAATACAGTAGCGTGTGTTGTACGCAACCTTGAGTTTTAACACACACCACAACCAATCAAACTAGCCGTTATGAATAGTAATACCTAATTTTTGAAATTATATATATATTATATTTGAAAATGGACTTCATTTTTGGATTCGGAATATCGAATTTAGCCTAAGGTGAAATTTTGGTGCATTTCGGATAACTTTCATATTTTTATGAGTAGTGAAAATTACTAAGTTTTAATTAAAAACAACTTTTTTAATCAAAATAATTAATAGTGATAAATTATGAATTTGAGTGGTTTTAAAGTATATTTAGAATATATTTTTACCATTTAATATAATTTTGGTCATTGGACATAATTTTACAATTAAACCGAACATAAACAAGTGTCAATCTTTTGATAGTTATTATCTCTTAAAAACACACTTTTTGTTTTGACAGCGGGAATTAATTTTAAATTAATTTCTGCCACTTCTGTGATTTGAATTTAGGAAAATGGATTCCATATTTGGAATCAGGATGTTCAAATTGTGTAAATAGGTAACTTTTATTTTTAGACATTTTGAATAATTACTGCGGTAAATATTTTATTTACCATGGTTAAGGGTAAATCCGGTAAATAAGGGTTAAAAAATTAATATTATAATAATACTAAATTACCCTAAAACGTGTCTTAACCCTATTTTTTGATACATGGTCGACCATGGGCATCTTTGGGTCGATTTTGGGACCCCATGGATCCACTTGTAAGTGATAATGACACTTTATTTTAATTAAGTCAAAATGAATACAAAAATGACACAAGCATATATCTTTTAGAAAAACAATTGTTACATAGGGTTATATAAGTTGTATTTTAGATTATAAATATTCATTAGAAAGCTAAAATTATTTCCTACATAATGATATTTTATTTATAATTTTTATACATTAAATAATTTATTTTATTTATGACACAATGATGATGCAGTAATTACTATAATAGTGAAAAATTAAAATAATTGATATTATAAATACCCAAAAAAAATATAATATGAAACTTTTAATGAATTAAAATAATTTTATAGGATAATATGATATATTAGGATTGCTTTAATTGACTTTGTTCGAAGTAATCAATCTGTTATGAGTTTCAAAAAAATCAACTATTGAATAGTGTCAAAATTGACATAAAAGAGTTCTTAAAACAAATATTATATTATTAATTGATATTAAATTCCTAAAAATCTAAGGTTCGGCCAAGAGACTTATATCATGATAGTTTCATCATTAATGGACCACTTGGGGGTCTCTTGGATGTATATACTATGTTTATTAACCATATTATATAAAAATACAAAGAGCCATTGTAAAAGTGAAACTAATTAACTTAGAGTTAATACTTAAAGATAAGGTTAATATAAGTACCCAAACCTGTATAAATTCTATTGGTTGAGTTTTTTTCGACCTATCCCCACCATAAACTTTGAATATTCAACTTTTGAGCCTTTAGAAACCGAATATTAATTTAATATAAATTAATATTTCTAGCTTTTCCAAAGGTGCCCCTCACCCCTCTTATAAAAGGGAACTCCTCCTTCTCATTTCTTCACACCTCTAAAGCCTTTTGGTTCGGCCAAAATCTGCCCAAATACTCTCCCAACATCCCTCACTACAACCTAGAGGCCTTAGTTTGATCAGAAAGCCAATATAAGGATCCCTTTTGATCAAATCAAAAGGAAGAATCCGAAGAAGAGGTAATGATTTCACCACCCTTTTCTAAGTTCCTTTCTTCTTCCAATTCCTCTTTCTTTGTTCTTACCATTCTAAAATAATAACTACAGTATCTTACATATACTGTGATGTTATTATAAATATGGTACAACCATATTCAGTATTCTATCCACCCTTTGAATAACATGTCACCATACGTGCGTACGTACGGCTTACCGTCTCCACGTCGTGGTGTAATTGTTATTCAATATATTATTATTTGGATGGGTATAATAATGATATGTAACTCATGTAAATAATAAATATAACATGTTAATGATTCTGTATATATTATATACCATCCATTTATATATTATTTTAATATCAAAAGAATGATATTGTCGCTCGTGCGTACGTACGGACTACCGTCTCCACGAACGCGATGAGATTATTAACAAATAAATGTTAAAAGATCAAATATGATATCATATTAATATATATGATTCTTGTATAATTTAATAACAATTATTTCACCATTATACAGGAGGTTAACCTACCCCATCCAAGGAAAAGTACAAGGTAAGGGTTTATTTCACAATCTCTTCATTATCCGAGGTTGTTTATACGTAATAATCTACTGGGATATCTTTATCATCCACATCCATGTTTCTTAAAAATGTATTTCAAAACATTTTTTACTATTTCCAAGAATATGGGTTAAAGTCATTTATACCCTTTTTTGACTTTTTATAAGAGGTTTATAAAGGAATCTTTCCGTCGTTTTCAAAACAAGGTCCTTTTTAACCTTTTCGACAGAATTGAGGTAAGAATGTTTTTTTTAACTTATACGGCGGGTGCGGTTATTTTACGCCGTTATAAAATCTTCAAAGCTTTCCTTACAAGCTTATAAGAATATTTTCAAATAAAATGTTTTATTTTATATGGATCTTAAATGATTTCAAAATAAAAGGAGATATTTCTTTAAAAAGAATTTTGATTTCATCTATGTCAACATCCTTTGATGGATTTTAAGATTATTTGAAGTTGATTTATTATGATACAAAACTTCTATATTGTATTGAAGGTTTTGTGATATGTTTGACTATGGATGTGCTATTTTTATACCATTCATAGTTTATGGTGAAATTATTGACATTTCGTATGCTAGTTTTAATACGAATGTTTATGTTATGTTTAAACCTTTTCATATGGGAATGCATTGGACTTAATAAGTGACGGGTGGAGCCCGCTATAGCTCCTCGATGCATTGGTAGGTCTCATGAGACAAACTAGTGTCTTGGCAAAAGGCCTTGACAAAATCTTATTTGTAGTCTTGGCACGAGGCCTTGGCTATGTGGTTATGGTAGTCTGGCATTATGCATTCCAACATTATGAAAGTGGTTATTGATTTTTGCATGTGATTATTCGATTAGTAGAATATCCATGTGAGTAAGTAAATGGCATTATTTCATTTTATTTATGCCATACCATGTTGAATGTTCATGTTTGAAAGGATTTTGTTTTAGTTATACATTGCCTTAAAAGTTTATTCTTATTTATGAAAGTTTCCGCTATATTGTTATCCTTACTGGGCATTTGAGCTCACCCCTTTTCTATGTTTTATTTTTCCCAGGAAGTGAAAATGTAAGTTATGAATGACCTGCAGGGATTTTATGTGGGGATATGAGTGTGGATTATGGAGACAATATGTTGTTGTAGTAGTTTTTCGTTTAATGATGTAATGTAAAACTTATGAATATATCTAGTGTTTCCAAGGCTACTAAACCAATCGGTCTTTCGAGATTTGATCTTCTTGTGATCATGCCAATGTTACGAAGTAATGCACCGACTCTGGGTAGCTGGGGTCGGGGCGTTACACACTAACCTTCCCTGATATTATTGGTTGATTAATATTTTACCCATAACACATATGGTTTTAATTTAGGTTACATAATGGAAACATTTCCCAAAAAATAAAATTGATATTATATTCATTAACGAAAAACACAAAATGACATTTTCTTTGTTCTAAACATGTTTTTTTCTTATTGGTTGGGGATGAAGCCTCATTTATTATTAAATCAAATCCAAGACCTCGTTAACAGGGTAGAGGGGGACCCATTAAATTGCCCGAAGGCCCTGTAGTAATTTAGCCCATTACATGGGTTGTAAGCCCAATTTTTGGCCCAAAGCCCATTCTGTGAATAGTACTGCAACAGTCCACATGATGCTACAGTACCGTATAGTACCCACCACTGCTACGGTACCTTGTCGCCGCTACAGTGACTTGTCGCCGCTATAGTGCCCACCGTTGTTATAGTACCGCCACTGCTATAGTACGCTATGGTACTTCTATAGTACCTGTGCCAAATGAGTTTTGAACCACCGTTTTTAATGTTGGATTAGGGGGTGCTTACCACCAAGCCAAACCCCAAATACACTTTTTTCTAAACATATCTTATGCATCAACACTGTAAAAAATGTTGTTTTTGAAAAAATATAATGTCTATTTGGATGATTTTTAAATTTTATAAATTATAATAATTTTCTTATTATTTATTGTACTATTTAGATGAGGTTAATATGATTTTAATGATTTATTTAATTAAAAGACAAAAATGTCACATACATATTTTAATAATTATATATATATTAATATGTTTTTATTTAGATGATATATTCGAATATAGATTTTTTAATGAAATTTTATAGTATATATATTTCATTTTAGTTTACTTATAATTATTAGAAAATAATTAATTACATTAAATTGTTATAAAATGATGATGCAATAATTATTTTTTCAATGACACAATCAAATAAATGATTTTAAAAATACTAAAATATATACAATATTATTTAATTAAGGTGAAGAATGAATTTTGTGGTTGATTATGACATATTATAGGTGAATTAAATATATTTTTTGAAATTTACCTTATTGTCTTCTTTCCATTGTGACCAAGGTAATGAATAGCGTCAAAACTGACACTAATGATATTTTATAATAATAATATTTTATTAAATAATTTTAAAAAATCAAAATAATATAAAAGTAAATTTTTTAAATTATATGGTATAAAATTTCATTAATTATTCTTTTATGGTCCATTTTAGATGTGATAATAGATATTATAAACTTCTAATAACAAATATAATGTTACTATAATTAAAATTAAAATTTATAACTACAGTTATTCAAAATGATATAGATTAAAGTAAAACAAATATGTCAATATCATATTAGCTGATAATATTAAAATAAATTCTTAAATTATATTAGATTTCTTGTATATTTTGTAGTAAATGGATAGAAAATAAATTTTTAATAATTTACTATTTAGAGCATTTCTATGGGATTCTCTCACAAGAATTATAAAAGGTAATCCTTCCTTCATTTTATTTCACCCCCTTGAGCCTTATATCATAGCATGAATCTATTGATTTATTATATTAAAATCATTTTTCATGTTTTGGATGTCCTGGTACTCCAAAAATTCCAACTCTAGATCCCTTGATATGATATCTAAAGTAAGTTCATTGATGAGGAAGTTATCATTTTTACCAATTCATTCAATGTCATTTCTTTTTTGCGTCCTATTTATGTGTTTCTTATTGTATAAAATAATAAAACTGGTATAATATCATTAATTAGTTGTTATTATGATTATGAAATAATGATATTCTACATTTTATCCATCCAAATACCAAAAAAACCCTACATATGCATACATATGACTTACAGAATCCACATATCAATGTAATTTTTTTCATCACCAGAATACATGAATGTTTATAATAAAAGAAATAAATGATATATATTATAATTATAAAATGATATTTATTAATTAATAAATTATTATATGATATACTTCCTTAATATTTCAACCATTTTGAAATGATATCATTGCTTGGGTGTACGTATGGCTTACCATTTCCACTATGGGATGGGATTTATTTTCCATGTTCAACAGTTATGAAAGGTTGTAAAATATATATATATATAATGATTAAATATGTTATTTATAAAACCTTATTTATTCTTTATATGTTGAATATATATCTTATGGTATATAACAAGTACATTGAAGACAAAACAAGCATGAGAAAAAAATAAAATTATGGAACAATGTATTGAAATTTATAACTATTGTAAATAAAAAAGAGAAAAAATGTTATAAAGAGATAACAAATGATATAATAAATATTAATATGATTCAATAATAAGATAATGATATATTTAAACCATTATACATGTGTTTGTGACATGTAAAGTCGAATTCAAAACAAATTTGTGGGTTTTCTCATCTCGCTTTTACATGTGTGAGATAAATTCCTTATCAATCAATTATCTATTATGTATGGTGAATGTATTGAAATTTGATATTTCATATCATTAATATCATTTTATTCACGTTATTAAATGTTTATTTTGAAAATTATTACATTAATGGGTCACTATATCATACTGATTGCAAATGGTAAGGGACTCATTACCTAAAACATTATTTAAATTGTTTCAATGATTTCTTCTTCTAAATAATTCTCTGTTATGTCCATTTTTTTCAAAAATGATTTTATGAGAAAATTTATGTAAACATGACTATATTAAAATGCTAATTTTATATTTTCTATCAAATTCATTCCAAATGGGTTATTTCAGGTTTTATTTAATGGACTTCGTCTCAATTCCCTTTTCATTCAGACATGCATGGTATTGTGATCCTAATAATTTGTATATGGTGTGTCAAATACCCATTTGATATTATATTTCATTTGAAATAATATTCATCTTAAATATATTTATTTTAAATATCGTGTATCATAGTATTTCAAAATTCATATAGCAAGATTACTTATGGTGTTTACATTGAATGTTAATTGATTTACTAAGGAATTAATGGTAAATCAGTTTCTTTTACACAATATGGATATTTGTTGAGAAGTCTTGTATAATAATGATTTAAAATGATCATTTCAATATATGAGGACTAATTTACAGTTCTATGAAATGGGTTGTAGAGTGGTTAATGAAATCCTAATGGGTTAGGGACAAGATAATGAATGCCCTATAAGTTGGGGATCAGCTAATGCAAGCACCCAAGGTATCAGTAGTCTAATGATAGAAAATCAGTTAGCGACAAACCCTTCATGACTATTTTTAAAAAATTATGGTTTTCATCCCATAAACATAAACTATCTTGACGGTATAATGGTTCATTTTTCTGATAAATGATGTACAACAATTATGAATTTCTTTTATTATTTAGTTATTCATTTCCTTTAGATTTTCACTATGGAAAAAGTATTTGGGTAAAAAAAATTCAGTTTATTTACTAAGTGACATTTTTTAGTTATTTATTATGAAATTTTGATTATGTTTCAATATTTATTGATTCATGTTTCTGCTTCATGAAACCATTTCTGATCATTCAAGATCTCTCTTTTATTTTCTTCCATCCCCACGTAATGATGAAAAAATCAATAACTAAATGGAAATGAAGAAGTTTAATATACATTATTACATTGTATATTTAATTACCAATGTAATAATGGAACGTTATATGTATCTCATTCTTTAATAATATTAAATTAATATATCCTTGGTGATGTGATCTCTTGTATATATGCCATTGTCATAATATAATTACAGACTCTGGGATTATGGGATTAGGATCGTTATTGATATTTCATTGTAATAATTTATCTTATTTCAGTTTCAGATATAACAATATTATTTAGATCTCTCTTATCATTATTAAAATTTCATATATTATGTTTTTCTACTCTCCTTTTTTTAATATCTACGAGCATTTTTATAAGGTCAAATACATCCAATCCGTAATTTTTTGGGAGGTTTTGGTTCTTCATTTGGTACTCAACTAATATCATGAAATGTTTACCAAATCCATTATTCTATCGTTATTTATGGATAAATAAAAATTTAAACCTCATGTTCTAATATATAGATTTGTCTTCCAATTTCTATCCAAATCATCCTGGTTATCCTGAAACCACCTCTTTTATAATAAACTACCCTTATTATAGTGTTGTCTTCTAAAAATCATCTATTTTAGAGTGTGGTTTTATTTACTAATATTTGGTATATGTCAATAATTATATAAATAATTTATGTCTTAATGAATTCCTTTGAATTCATGTCTGTATCAATGTATGGTTTTCCATTTTATCTCATCCTAACAACCTATTGTGGAATTGTCTATTACCCCATGGTATAATGAATAGTATCCTCAACACACTCTTCTTTTCATTAAAATTAAAAATAGATCCTTCATGGTACATTTAAAACATTTTAGAATGATCGTTCATTTTCCCTTAATAGTATGTGACTTATACATCCTCTCAAAAATAGAGATCTCAAATCTTCAACAATTAATGTATCTTGTTAAAAACTTCTCTATATAATGGCGTATACATTATAGCATGGATGGTTTCAAATGTATTTAATGATCTTATCTATCATGATGTGATTCTTATTCCAGGGATTGGGATCTTCTAATTATAATGAACCATCTGATGTCATCATAGTATAGATGCATTATGGAATCTTCTATTGTGACATGAAACCAAACAACTTCAATTATAGAAAAGTTAAAAATAACAAATTTATACTCACTAAATCATTGATGTTTGTATATATCCCCATAGAATAAGATTATTCCGATATCCAATTCACTTTAAATCCCCTAAAATTATTTAGAGGGAAGCCTTTTTCACTATAGGAATGGACTTCAATTTATCCGAAAAATAGTAAAGGATAAATACATTGAATAGAAACATTATTTAATGTATAAATTTTATATTTTTAATAACAACACTAAATCACAACATAATGCTTGTAATTTTATTGTGGTATCATCATGATACTTATATAAAATAGATCATTCTTTTAAATTGTTATAATTTTAAATTCATCCTTTGTATATTTGAAACACACAATTATTATGATCTTAATATACTCAATAATCATGGAGTCACTAGTTATTTCTCTAAAATATAAAGTGTTTCCTTGTGTGCTTCATCTAAAAATATTCAATGAACATTCTCATCTAAGAAAACCATCATTTTAATTGTCCTTTAAATATTGAAAACATCATTGATAGAAAATTAATATAGTTATTGTTAACAAATAAAACCTCAAATTACATCGGTTTATACAAGTTATATTGAATTATGATAGTATTTAAGAAATGTGTGAGATGGATTCTCTTATCTATGTAATTGGAATAACATTGAAATTTCACTTATTATTATCGTATATATTGAGTGAGGGATTCTCTAGGAATGGTCAACTGATGATTGACTAATGGAAATAAATCTATTTATAATAATGATTCATTTGATGGGGTTTCTATTAATAAATTATGGGAGAGTCAAGGGGTCATGTTATTTATATTTATTTATGAATGGATTTCTTGTAAGATAGAATATATGTGACATTTGGTGGGTGTGAAATGTGATTACATGGATTGCAGGTCCTAATATACATTGGGTGTTGATTGGTGTAGCGTTAATAATGGAAATTGTGGGGTGGTAACCATGATTGTGATAAGTCGGTCACTGGTTAGATTTTATTTATTGGTGGGATACGGTGTGGTGTAGGAACCTGGATCTCTATTTTAGGTATGGATATTGATTTTTTGTTGTTTTTTAGGAAAAAGGAAAAATATGGATTTGTTAAATACACACCATGTTCTTCTGAGTACACGCTTTGTACCTACCATGCTACATACAACCACGTTCTAACCGTGTAATGGCTAAGGACATAGTCGTGTGGTGAGCTGACAGACTACTTAGGTCAGGGGCTAGTTAAGGCTACTACATTGTGTTTATATTTAAAGAAAACTCAATGTAGTTTTATTTTTTATTTGATATATCTTAGCAGGGTCACATCTCATGTTTGGAAACACCTTATTTTTCACATGTTTCATATAGTAGAACTCCGGAGCGATGAACAATGCTTGATTCACTGACTCTCTTTCTGAGATATGATTGAGACACCATCGGGCAGGTTGAAAACCCACTAGTGAATTATAAATCCCTCTAGTGTTTTTTATCCAGATTCCACCTCTATCAGGGGTTATTCATGTGTGGGCGTGTTTTACCTTTTTGTATATATTCATTGATCTTGGGCGATTCACGTGTCGACGATCATGTATATCGATTTTACGACATAGAGGCAGGTGGTTTTTGCCTCTTGTTATTTGTCTTGTAATATATATGCTATAAGTGTTGCATACCCACGTTTGTGATATTTATTGAAGTGTAATTTAACCCTGTTTATTACCTTCTATTTTCTGATTTACCGATAAAAGGTTGTTTCTTATATTTATGGTTGGATACCTTATTCATGGGACACCCCATGTGCGTGTTACCCTTGAATGATTATTTATGACTGGATGGTCTAGGTTTCCATTAATTCATAACTTGTTTTTCATGCCTTGTTTGATTAGTATGGATATTGTTTGATTATATGATGTTTATGTGATATGAATTGTGAATGTTTACCCATATAGAAGTTATAGATTACGTCTGTTGCATTTAGATGATATGCACCTTATATTATTCCAATGGACAGTGAGAGACATAAACCATAATGACTAAGAGGAATTCCAGATTATTTATAGAGGACCATGTGAGACATAGTGTTTATATTTTACCCATGGGGTAAGACCTTGAGAGATTCCCTAGTAGTAAATTATATTTGATTAAATGAATGTTTCACTGAAGGGTTTAGTCCATGTGTTCTTACCTTGGTGGTGATTTATAATTGATTGGTGCTATGTTAGACCAAAGATGTTAGACAATTAAATCTCCCATGAGGGTCGTTATTTATTGAATTGATGATATGTTAGGATAATGGAGTTAGACAGTGGGAGATTCCCAAAGTGTTGTCTCTGAATGATTGAATGATTGTGATGAGTCTTCCAAGCCAAAACCCAAGCGTGGACTCATTATTATATGATTTCATAGATGGTCTTCTAAAAAATTCAATTTCAATACATAGATAGGGGATGAAGAGATTATTCTTGATCTTAGGGTTACATGATTCAATGGGTTGAAAATTTTCTAAAGGTAGATGAATGTAATTGAAAACTATGGGTTTTTTTACTTTTGTGTGCTTCCTATTTTATAGCATAATGTTTTCAATTACGTGCAATATACATATTCATTGATAGTTAGGAACAAATATTTATTGTTGATTCATAATTGAAATCATATAACACCCTATATTGGTCATGATTCTGGACCCAAACGGATTGTATGACTGTATATATAGAAAATGGATAGTTCTCTTCTTTTTTAGGTACTTGATTAGTTTATGAGATATAGAGCATAGGACCAAGCTAATGATTGTGATGCTATTTTAGTTGCATGTTTTTCATTTGTATTGGATTGTATTGTATTCCTATCAATGAGACTTGTTTGGCTTCTTTCCTAAATACAAATGACTTGCATCATATATATATATATATATATATTGTGGCCTCTATTGGATATACTTTTAGTCTTCCATTGATTATTATCTATTAGTACTACTAGTTCGGCTATTTATTGCTATTTTTTCTCCTATATATACTATTCCAATTAGGTCATCGTTTACCCAATATCACACCTTGTTCCTCGGTGCTAGTTGGTAGCCTCAAGCGTTTGGGAAAATGTGTTTGATGTCACATGACCAAGTGGGTTTGAGTGACCTTTGGGAGGCACCTGGATTCATGATGTTACAGTGTGGTATTGGAGGGATTTATTTCATACATTTATTACTATTTAGAGCCAATATAATTGGATATTAAGTAATAGGTAGTTGGTAATATGTTTTGATCAGAAGTATCTTACCCTTGTACAAGGAAAATCCACGTAACAAGGAATATTTCAATTTTTCTTGTTTTTCATTTTTTACAGTTGATTTGATTTCACCATTGGGTGATTAACTTGTTTTGTGCTGTTATCATTGATATTATTGAGCATATTTTCTGTTGCGACAATATTATATAAAGTTTTTCAATCATATTCATCATATAGTAACTTGGTAGAAATCACATGCCATGTATTCTTATCGTGCCATTTAGAGACCATTACATAATGCATGTTTTCGTGATAAATGTTGTGCTTGATATGAATGTTGTTGTGATACATGTCATGATATAATAACTAATATGTTCTATAGGTTATTGGTATGTGTAAATTGTATTTTGGATGGACCCCATGTTTTGGTTCCTGAGGTGTTATGGGATCTCTTGGATCGGAATTTGGTAGATCAATTTTGAACTTTAATTGAATTTGGTTAATATATGATATGAATTAGGATTCCAACAATCCATTCGAGGGTATTATTGGATATCATGGATCATAACATGTCATAACATGGAAAAATTATAAGATTTTTCGGGTTCAGATATGTTTTAAAGGATTACAATTTGGAAAACGTAGAAAACATAGTGTGTGATGTCACGAACACACACCAGGTGTTCTTTTGTTTTGGAGGAAATGTCTTCTCTAATGTACATTACATATACCATATGTACACACCATATATTTATTTATTGTGTTACTAACTATGAGAGAAGATACATGGGGTTGGTAAACATTTGGATGAACACACTGTGTACTAGGCGTACATGCCATACAGTTATCAACCGTGTATCCATCCATGTTACTAATGACATGAGTGGATGGAACATTTTTTGTACACATCATGTTTAGAGTGTGAACGTCATGTAGTGTCACTCTAGGAGAATGTGTGTGGTTGGAGATGTGTATATGTACTTGGGTTGGGGGGAATATTAAAGTAAACACAATGTCTCATAATGAACATGTTGTGTTTATGGTTGTTACATAACCAGGTTGTCAGAGGTACATGCCCAAATTAAGGCTAAAGGTAACACGTTGTGTAGTGGTTCTACATGTCGTGTAACCCTATTTTGTAAAATAGTTATGTCTTCCTTATCATGTTCTGTTATTACACTTCTATGTGGATGTATTTGATTGTTTTGAACTAAGGTTCGCACATGACCTTCTAGAGTCATGAAACCAGGACGTCCTCTGATTATACGCCAGGTATAGGAAGACGATCAGACACTAGAGATGGTAAATGGGGGACTACCAAAAGATCCTCACGTATTTCTTGTTATAGCACCAACTGTTGTACTTGAAACGTGTTCTGATATATAGTTCTGTGAGTTCATTATAAGGATAATGAAAACATTTCAGGGATAGCCACTTCATTACCAAACTATATAAGTGTGGGCATAGGTATTCTTGCAGCAACATCCTCCCACTATTTCAGGGGTTGGAGGACCACATGTTGCAGATTCATGGTTGGAGGCCACGATTTCTATCTACGGTCATTTATAGATTCTTCTAAGGAGGAGGGTGAATCTTGTGGCATACACACTAGGTGATTCTTCCTGGAGATGGTGAGATGTTATCTCACAGGAGGGACGTCATCCGGATATGACTTGGGAAGATATTCAGAGGACCTTCAATGATTACTTCTACACCCAGACATTGAGGGATGATTGAACCCGGGAGTTAATAAACTTAGATCAGGGTTCTATTTTAGTGATGGATTACTATTTTCCCTTTATATAGATTCCACAACTCGCACCTGTTTTGGGTGGTGATGAATTATCAATGCCTATGGGACTTGAAGATGTTCTCAGGTATGAAATCTAATCACTGCTAAATGTTTTCAAGTTGACTTCATGGATTACTATTGTAAAATAGGTGTTGATTACCATGAACAATATAAGAGAGTTAGGAGCTAGGAACCAGGGCGTTTCAACATCTAGGGTTGGTACAACTTTGAAAAATAGCACGAAGTGTTGAATGGATCTTTCACATGATGTTTCTTCAGGTAGACATGTGAGGCTCTGCCAGTGTGGAGTAAGTGGGATCATGAGACCATAGGGCCCGATAGACCTATTTAAGTGTCGACCTTGCTGTTAAATGGGTCATATTCATAATTTGTGCAGGATGATCTCACTAATATCGAGTGTGAGGGGATATTTTATGACTTCACATTCAGGAGAAGAACCAACAGTTCCTCAGTAGTCTGGGAATTGGAGTTTTTCTGGACATTTAGGATGAGGAGGTGCTCATGGTTGTGGTAGAAAGACGATAAGATTTCACCATAAGTTGGGTAGATCAGCTCAGGGTAACCAGAAAGGGTCAGCGGGTCATGGTACATTTCATACATTTGTGATGGAGTAGACCAATAAAGGGTAGTATCCAGGACCCTATACGGTTAGAGGTACAATTCTAGTTTGCCCAGTTTTAGAATATTCACTATTTGATATTGGGGCCTCCCATAGATTTATACCTATTTCCATTGTGGAGACCCTTGGTCTCTATATCATTCCTTCTGAACATGATTTGAGGATAAAAACTCTTTTAGGGATTATGATGGCTATTTTACGTCAGTTCAAGGAGTTCCCTTTTGTGGTTGGTGGGTTTCAATTCGTAAGATAACACAATGTCTTAGAGATTACGGGCTTCGATGTCAATCTCAAAATGGGCTGGTTGGTCACCATTCGTGCCTTTGTTGTATGATATCCCCACAGGATGAGTTTTATGACACAAGATGGTTAATATTTTATATACAAGGGTGAATGGGATGTCTATAACGTCTAGCTA
Source organism: Viscum album (assembly GCA_963277665.1). Taxonomy (NCBI): domain Eukaryota; kingdom Viridiplantae; phylum Streptophyta; class Magnoliopsida; order Santalales; family Viscaceae; genus Viscum; species Viscum album. Next base: position 922,450,056 of record OY728132.1, read on the forward strand.
GACCCAAGCATCATTGGTTAGGTGGTTTTATAGAACATATTTCTTGTTTATATCTAGATGACCAGGGGAATTCATATTTGGACTCTCCTCATGTGTTGGATCGTTTTAGATATCAGTATGAAGGTTAATTTTCTTGGTTACCTCACAATAGATAGATATATTTTTCTAATGAGATTGTTCCAGGAGAAGCCCCACTGTTAATTCCTCTCTATATGATGTATACACAAGAGTTGCATTAGGTCATGAAATTTTTAGAGGAGTTGCAAGAAAAGGGTTTCATCTGACCCATGATTTCTTCTTGGCATTCAACTATCATTTTTTCAAAAATTGTAGATGGAACCCTCAATCATTGTGTGGATTATTAGATTATGTACCCATTGATGGTCAATAACTGATATCCCTTACCGAGTATTGATGATCACTTTGATGAGCTTCGAGTAACCTGAGTATTCTCAAATATTTACTTGAGATCCAATTATCATCTCATTATCATTAGATCATCAGATATACATCTTACATCATTTCATATTTGGTATGGTCTATACGTGAATTTGGTTATGTCATTCGGTCTCACAAATGCACCGGAAGTTTTCGTTGAATTGATTAAGTGAGTTGTCCATCCATATTTGAATTCTTTTGTGGTGCTATTCATGGATGATCTTTTTGGGTGCTCTCACACTCGACACGACCATACCTTAAATAATGAGATTGTATTTGGTACACTGATAAGGAATCAGTTATATTCTTAACTCTCAATGTGCCACTTCGGGATAGACCATATTTACTTATTGGGTCATGTAATCTCAGAGAAAAAATTATAAGTAAACCCGGATAAGGTGAGAGTGGTAGTTTTTTTTTGGTGCAGCTGAAGAACATATTTGATGTAAAGAGTTTTTTAGTGATATCTGATTATAACATATGCTTCTTTTAGGACTTATCTCATTTTTTAGTTCCTTTTATGGGCCTAACTAAGAAGAGTGAGAAGTACTGTTAGAGAGATTCATGTGATTTATCCTTTCAGGAGCTGAGGGAGGGATTTACTTATTTATCGATCTTAATATTTCCAGAGTCATGAAAGAGTTTCACAATTTACTATGATGCATTAGGTATTAGGCTGGGAACAATTCCTATTCAAGGGGATTTAGTCTTTGTATACATATCTTGGTTGTTGAGGCCACATTAGATGAAATACCTGATTCATGATCTCGAGTTAGCTGCAGTTGTGCATGCTTTTCACTATATGTGACATTATATTTTGGGATAATGTTTTTTGGTGTACACATAGTGAAATATCCCCAAGTATATCATTACTCAGTGAGATATGAATTTGATTTAGAGAAGGTGGGTTTATTAACTCCATTATTTTGACTTGGAGTTTGCCTATATTTCTGGGAAAAGAAATTCAGTGGCTGAGGCATTGAGTAGGAGGATTCAAATACATGCAGTTTAGGAGTCTAGTGGTGAGTGGATGCTTATGGATCTGTTATCTGATATGAATTTGGATGTAAAAAACAGACATGGGTAGACATTTCTTTCTTCTATATCTATTAACTCTACTGTTATGGATCGAGTGTGAATAAGGGAGCTATCATATTATGAGGGCCTAGTCCTACGGGAGAGTATATCAGGTGAGGACACTACTATTTGGATGACCATTGGTGAGGATGAGGTTCTGTGTTTTCATGGATGTGTAAAGGTGTCAGAAAATGTACACGATGAGATTGTTTGAGATTTTCTTACCAATAATTGGTAATTTCATCCTATTGTGAACAAGATGTATCAAGACCTACATCATTATTATTAGTGGCCAAACATGATGAGGGATGTAGATGGGTTTTTATGATATGACCCACCTATCGGTAGTTGAAGGTGGAGCATCAATGACTAGAAGAGATTTTATAGTAGTTATCCATTACTGAGTGGATGTGGAATGATGTCATGATTGATTTTTTGATGGGTTTAACGATATCGATGTTAGGTAATGATGTGGTGTGGTTTGTTATCGACAGCCTTTTGAAGGTTTCACATTTCTTGCCGATCCTAGAGACCTTAAATGTTGATGAGATTGGGAGGTTGTACATCCATGAGACTATGTGTTTGAATGGGTTTTCACACTCTATCATTTAAAACATGGACAATAGGTTTACTTCTCATTTCTAGTAGAGACTACATAGGGATTTGGGTACACAGGTAATTCATTGTACAACATACCACCCCCTGTTAGATAGAAAATATGAATTTAAAGTTTAGGTTTTGAAGGAAATTCTTTGAGCATATATCCTCAATATCATGGGATCATGGGAGAGACACATAAACCTGGGGGTGTTTTCATATAATAACAGTTTTCTATCTAGGATTCATATGGAACTTTATTATGATTTGTATAGTAGGCCATTCCGATCACCCTTATATTGGATTTAGGTTGGAGAGGAAGCTATGCTATGACCTTGTCTTGTCCAGGAAACTATAATGTGGTGTTTATTCGGAAAAGGATGGTTAAAACGCAGTCTCGATAGAAATATTTTTCTAATCGGCAGAGATGTCCCCTGGTGTTAGAAGTCAGAGAAATAGTTTTTCTATGTTTCACAGAATGGTTGGGACACCAGAGGATTAGTTTACAGGGGAGGATTTCACTGAGATCCATCGGGCTATATGATGTTTTAGAGGGAATCATACCGGTTGCATATTGATTGATGTTTCCTCCGAGGTATCAGGATACACACGGCATCTTTCATGTTTCTCACCAACGATGTCACTTTTTAGGCCTATATCATGTTTTACAATATGAGGTTGAGTTAGAGGTGGATGAATCCTTCAAGGAGCACCTTATCCATATTTTCTCTCGCAACATGAATGTTCTCCATGGAATTTATATTACTTTTGTACTCGTGCTATGGAAACACGATCAAGTGCAAGATGAGACATGGGAGAAGGATGTTGATGTACGATAACAGTAGTTGGAGTTCTTCACAGTTTCTTCCTCACCACCATTGTAAGTGAAAGTAGGTGATAAATTGGTTTAAGGGGGTATTTTTTTTAGAACCCAGATCATTGTTTCATGTATGGATCTTGATTTTGGTTTTTTTGAGTAAAAATAAAGTAAAATGGATTTTTTGTGTATAAGTCTGTACTTATAAGTACATTTCAAGTACCTAGCATGTCGTGAACAACCATGATCTGATTGTGTAATGACTGAGGATATGGACATGTCGTGTGCTGGAATAGCAATTTTGTCAGATATTGGTTAATAATACTACATGGCGTGTAGTTTTAATGAACACGGTATGTAGTTTTTTATTAAATATATCAGAGTGGGGTCACATATCTTGTCTGGAAACACCTTCTTCTTCACCTGTTTTGTACATGAGTGCTATGGATCAACGATCAATGTTGGATATCCAGATTCTTCATCTGAGCTCTGATTAAGAGACTGTAGGTTGAGTTGGAATCCCAATGGTGAGTTCTCAAACCCTCAGGAGCCTTTCTTCATGATTCATCCTCTCACATGGGTTATTCTAGGTTATGTATATTTCACCATTTTATAAATATACGTAGATCTAGTCTAATTTAAAGGCTGGTGTTCTAGTATATCGATTGTACAACCTCGAGGAAGGTGGTTTGTTCCATTCATTTTTTATTTTATCATATATGTAACAAGTGATGAATTCCAACATTTGGGGTATTTCTTGATTTGGAATTAAACTATGTTTATTACCTTCTATGGTTTGATTGATTAATAAAGGGTTGTTTCTTATGCGTAAGGTTCGATAACTTGTTTATGGGACACCCCATGGGTGTTTTCCCTTGATTGATTATTTAGGACTATTTGTTGTACATTACCTATCAGGCTTACCTTTTTTTCCATTCCTTGTATGAACAAGATGGAATCTTTTTCGTTATATAAAATTCATGTGATATGAATTGTGAATGTTTAGTCATGTAGTTGTTTTATATTACCTGAGCTACATTGAGATAATATGCACATTATATTTTCCCAATATACTCTGAGATGCTTGCACCATGAATACTGAGGTGACTTATAGAATATTTACGCAGGACCATACGAGGCTCGGCGTAGATATTTGACCCAAGGGGTTAGACTGTGAGAGAAACCCTAGTGGTCGTTTATATTTTTTAAATGAATTCTTATACTAATTGTTTAGACCATGAGAGACTTCCTAGGTGGTCATTTATAATTTATTAGTGCTATGATATGAAAAATGGGTTAGACCATGAGGGCTCCCCAGAGGGTCATTATTAAATTAATTGATTCTATATTTTCTAAAGTGTTCATACCATGTGTTCATTCCCAGAGTATCATTTATAAACGATTGAATGATTGTGATGAGTCCTCCATGACAAATCCCTATCCTGGACATGGTCTAACTTGATTGTTTAGATGGTCTTATGAGACATATGTTTTGGTACATAGATAGGGGATTCATATTATAGGCTAGATCATAGGGTAACATGATTCAATGGGATGAATAACTGATAAATGTAAATGAATGTAATTGAAAATTGTAGGATTGTTTAATTTTGAGTACTTCCTTATTTATTTATTCAATTTTCCTATTAACTACTATATATATTCTCTAATAGTTAGGAATAGATATTTTGGTTGTTTTCTATCTGGATTCATCTCATACCCTATTTGGGTCATGATTTTTGACCCAAATTGATTATATGATTGATGTAATAAATAAGGCCAAGCATCCTCATTGTCATGTACTTGATTGTTGTTGGATCTGTAGATCATGGAACCATTATTAAGCTATCAATTCTATTTGAGTTACTTGTTTTTTTGTATTGGATTATATTGTATTCCCATCATTGTGAATTGTTTGGATGCTTTCCAAGATACATATTCCATGAATCAAACATATATATATATATATATATATTGTGTCCTATATGGGATTTACATTCATTATTATGTGGTTTATTATCTATTGGTATTACTTCTTCTACTATTGTTTACTATCTGTTTTTCCATTGTGTATACTCTATCAATGAGGGCATAGTTTTCCCAAAATCATTTCTTGTACCTCACTGCTAGTCGGATTCCTCTGTCTTTTAGGGAAATGCGCTTGTGGTCATGTGATCAACTGGGTTCTAGGCACCTTGGGCGGCACCCAGATCCAGGCCGTTACACATGGATTTCGATTTCCCACACATGCATATGGGGAATCAAAAAAAATAATGAACAGTAGAGTTAGCTTGAGAGGATCTCATCATCGAGAAAATGAAGTTGACTTTTATGGAATACTTGATGAAATCATTGAACTCTGTTATCTTGGACAACATTACATAACCATGTTCAAATGTAGGTGGCTGGATACAGAGAGAGGTGTGTGTGTTCATCCGACTGATGGAATCATCGATATTAAATGTAAAAGTGTTATCGTAGTAAATGAACCATTCTTATTGGCTCAACAGGCACATCAAGTTTATTACGCAAAGTACTGTGCTAAATCAAGAGACTTGACTGATTTGTGGAGTGTAATAAAAATCAAAATTCAAGACAATCAGTTTAGTCAAAGTGAATGTGCTTTCACTGATGTGCAAAAAATTGAAGTTTTTCAAGAGAGTACTCAAAATCAATCTTTTTTACAAAGATACATGAGTATCGATGATGACACCCCACATTTAAGAGTCGGTGATGACGATGATGTTAATGATGTCACATATGAATTTGAAATGGTAAGAGATGAAGAAACTGGAACTCAGAAGGATATCGAAGATGATGAAGAGGAATATGAAGATGACATTGACATATATGAAGATGATGATGAAGATGAACACTTATAGAATTCCATGGTAGTTATATAAAATCATACTATATATATATATATATGTATATATAATAGTAATTATCAATTATTTTCTAACAACATTAACATTTTCTATTTCATATGGATGATGACACATTTCGTGAGTTGGTGGATGCTGACCTGCCTTTCGATGCGGATGAGTTGCTGGAATATGACCCTCAGCCTGTAGGCACTCCAGGGAGTACACTGAGGGGGCGCGGTGTTGCACGATTGATGATTCCTGACCCTGTCCCCGAGCGACATCCACGTCTTGGGTTTGATCCACACACACGGAGGTGTGATAACCTGTGTGATAATCTGTGGATTTGACTAAGATTTCATTAATCTATTCACATAATAAATGTTTATTTTTTTTACAGTTTTCTGTATATAGCAGTCGGACAGGGCATCGCTGTTTTGCGCAACTATTTCTCTCAGTCGTAGACCATATGGGAGCAGATTCCCATTGATGTACAGCAGGCATGTTCGGCCATTGGTTGGTACGTACGTAAATAAATAATTTTTATTTTGAAAATTATTTGATTTCTAACTTGATATTTTTATTTATTTGTCGTGTTTATAGTATCCGATCGAGGATACCATGCATGACGCAATCCATAAGGCATGGGAGGTGGCCATGCATGATCCCTTTCGTCAGTTTTTGCACAATTTAAGAAAAGATGCCACGAAGAAAGCAGGAGTGTCATATTTTGACGAGTCATGTAGAGCACACCGACCAGAGTACATTTCATCCCATGTATGGGATGGATTATGTGCACACTGGTTGAGTGGTTCCTTTCAGAGGAGATCATCGGTGGGGAGGCAGAATCGGGGGAGACAGGAGGTGCCTCATCGAGCTGGGAGCCGTTCTTTCAGTACTCATAGACAGCATCTGGTACGTACATTATTTATAAATATTTTATATAACTATACATATTAACAATTTATTTTTTATTCTTATAGGCTGTCGAGCACGCCGATATTACGGAGTACGATGTATATCAGAGGATGTATAGTGATCCTACTACTGGGGAGCTCAGAGGTGATCATCAGCATCACATCGTGGTCAATATTATTTGTTTTCAAGTTTAAAAATTAACTGCATATAATATATTTACAATTTTAATTTTAAATTTCCACTACAGGAGTCATATGAGGCTGCAGCGTCACAGACCCAGCATGAGAGTCAGGTCGAGTCATCAGATCAGACGACTGGCCATCAGTTTGATGAGGCGGCATGGATGCATGCCACCCAGTATGCCTTCGAGAAGGGCCAGGTAGTTGGTATCAGCTCTCGACTGACTCCCAGAGATTATTATGGCAGTGCTGCGATGTCGGCGTCCAGCTCGAGAGGAGCTCATGCATCTTCTTCTGCTACACAGTATGAGGATCAATTGCGATCTCAGACTGCACTGATAGAGAGTCTCCAACAGGAGCAGGAGCAGATGCATCAGCAGCAGCAGCAGCATGAGGAGGAGTGTCGACGCCAGCAGCAGCTGTACGAGGAGCAGATGAGTCGGTGGCAGCAGTAGCAGCAGGAGCAGATGGAGTACATGCGATGACTCACTCATGCTTTAGGGATGGAGTTTCCTCCCCCAGCATCTGCAGATCCCCCCCTCCCCCTCCTTCAGATTAGGGTTTGTTTTTATGTTATAAAGTTTGTGAAATCAAAATATGATTTTTTTTTCTATTCGTAGTTTCTGTCTCATTATAAAATATTAATAATATAATATTTTGAAATAACAATATTAATATGAATAACAATATTATTTATATTTTATAATATTAAATTTTATATATATATTAAAATTTTATAATATTATAATTTAATTATATTTTTTTGTAATATCTGAATTATTTTAATATTTGAATGTAAAATAATTCTATTATTTTTATATTAATTAAAATAACTTATTAATATTTTTTTTATTTATGAATTATAATTCTAATATTTTTATATTAATTAAATCATTTATTAATATTCTATTATTTTTAATTTTTGAATTATAATTCTATTATTATTATATTAATTAAAATAATTTATTAATAATTTATTATTTTTGTTTGTGAATTATAATTCTATTATTATACTAATTAAAATCATTTATTAATATTTTATTATTTTTTATTTTTGAATTATAATTGGATTATTATTATATTAATTAAAATAATTTATTTTTATTATTTTTTTATAGTATTTGCGACAGGATACTATGCACGTCACAGATAGTATTATTATTATATTCATTAAAATAATTTATTAATAGTTTTTAGTTTTTTTTAAAAATAGTAATTGCGACGGGGCCCGTCGTAATTACTATTTTAAAAGTTTTTTACAAATATACGGAGTAATATTTGCAACGTGAAGGATCCCCGTCGCAAATAATGTCTTTAGCGACGGGCATGTCGCAAATAATTGTTGTTGCGACGGCATTTTCCGCAACGGGCTATTTGCGACGGACCCCCGTCACAAAAGGCCATTTGCGATGGGATCTCGTCGCAAATGACCCATCACAAATACCAGTTTTTCTAGTAGTGTAATACTCCCAAAGATGTATGTACATCTTAGTACTTCCATGATGAACTGAAATCAGGGAACTATGAGCTTCACCCTAAGCTATATTTGATATTCTGAATTCAAAAATTATGTCTATTATACAAAATTCAAAACATATAAGTTGCATTAATTAATTTTATAATTAATTCCCATTGTCAAAACAAATAGTGTGTTTTTAAGAAACAATATATATCAAAATATTGACACTTGTTTAAGTCCAATTTTAAAGTTAAATTAATTCCAATGTCCACCACTGGATTAAATGGTAAAAATATATTCTAACTTCACTTTAAAACACATTAAAAAGATAATATAACCATTTAAATAAATTAGATTAAAATGAGGTTTTGAATTAAAATACAACATTTTTCACTATTCATTAAAAAATGAACTTTATCGGAAAAAGAACAAAAACATAAAAAAAAGTAAAATTTTATGTCCCAATACTAAAGAATGATTTTATTTGGTCCAATAGAACGTATAAGAGTGACCAAAAATATATTTAAAGAGGGTTCGCCATCACAAGATGATAAATAGACCTTTTAGTGAATATTTGAGTATTTATGCTTAAAATTGGATTCATTCACATTTTTATTCTCTAACATTATTTGGATAAATGTAAAAACATTTAACAAAACATATATAATCATATTTTAGTTATTTCTATTTATTCCCTCTAATACAACTGCCAGTAATTAACTACTATTTAAAATAATATTATTATATTATTAGTGCGCAATGTAAGATTTCAATGAAACCCATTGTTGCTTATCGGGTATGCCATCAAACATAGAAACCCCTTAAAGTACAGTTAATATTTAATTCAAAAATATTAATAAATATTAAAATATTTTATTCTTTGTTTACATGGGATGTTAAACATAAACCATATGAAAAATATTCTAAACAGTTGCTCTAAGGAAAAAAATTATTACGATATATTATAAGAATAGAAACCGTTATGTTATTAAAAAAAATTAATCCTATCAAATATTTATCTTGACATCAATCTTATATGAGTAATAAAAATAAAAAGATCAAAATAAAAAATAAAAAAAAATTCCAAATAATTCCATTAAAACCTATAGTAAATAATTAAAACTCTATTTCAGTGACTAAGAAAATGATATTCATTAAACAATTACAAAAAACCTTTTAATTAGAATAAATATATGAATAGATTCTAATGTAATAATCACTGAATCAAATAGAGAACTATAATGTGGCCCAACATTTAGATAAGCTATATTGGGTTCACCTATTTTTTAGGATCTATTATGGGGCTCAACCATTCATATAATATTTATTAGGCTCACCAGTGAACTATAATAGGGATCTACCCTTTGTAAAAGTTGTATTAATATCACTCATTTTATATAATTCTCATGAAAAATTTCCTGAATATAAAACATTCATCATAAAAACCTTTAAAAACACTTTTACTCACACATAAAAAGCACTTTAGGGTTAAAATTATCCTTTCCATTAAACACCATTTTCAATAACAAAATTCACTTTTATTTTTTAAAAAACATTTTCAATTCCATAATTAATAAAATGAAAAAGGGTTTTTTCATTTAAAAATCTTTAAATATTTAAAAAATAGTCTATAAATAACATAATGGTCATGGTGGTGGAAAATTTATTTTTTATTTGTATGATAAGAATATAAAATTCCTTTTTTCTTTCGTTAAAATGTTCTATATGAAACCCATAAAATGATTTCATTGAAACCAATAGAAAAAAAGTAAAAATGTACAAAAAATGATATATATATATATATATATATGGATCATATTAAAATATTCATGAAATCAATATAATTCATTGACGTGTAAGATAAAGAGTTTGAAGACAACCATTAAAAAGATTATTTTTTAAGAGATTTCCCTTATCACATTGGAAACAATTGTATCATAATCCCCATAGAATAATAACATTTAAAATACATTAGATGTCATGATTATAGATAAATTAATGATATAAATTTTTCACGGGGATGTATATACATCTTATAAATGAGTAAATGTGCATAACATAAAAATATGCCTCATCTAATGGAATTTGAGACAAAGTCCCTTACATGAGTCTGATTTGTCATGTGTATCTTTATCATCATAAATAATATATTTATGGTAAATATTTTTTTTAGACCCTTTTTCATGTTCGTAATTATATTTATTTTACGTGTTAAGAGGTTATATACAATTACATAGTCAATTATTTTTTGGCTAGATGTTTTGACCATATTCAACCTATGTGTGAAAAATAACATTAGTTGGTTGACTATAGAAAAAGTGTACATTATTTAAAAATAATCAGAATAATAATCATGAAATATATATCTTATTTTTAAATCAATAATACTTTTAAATCCAATCAGTAAATAAGGTTATAAAAAATTAACTATTGTGATGATCATTGAGATGGTAGTCTGTATGTATGCAAGAGTGATGTTACCATTTTTCCAAGCTCATTATGGAAATAGTCTGTATTTATACAAGAGTAATGTTACCATTTTTTCATGCCCATTATGGAAATAAGTTAAGTAAAAATATTATTTATATAATTATCATAATATCATAAACAACATATAATGTAATTAAATATGGTTATATATATCATTCCATTGATATGGATATAAAAAAGGAATCACATCACTTTGGGGAGGTGGTAGTCTACACATCCATGAATGGCGTTATTCTTTTTTCAATGAGTGAAGTGATAGATAAAAAATTATATTTATAGGATGAAAAATATTTCAAAATTTTCATAAATATATCATTTATAAAACATTTATTTACTATATTTACCATTATTACCTTCCATGTAATGCGTTTAGGGAAAAGGAATCACATTTCTTCGTGAGGTGGTAGTCTCTCGTACACACAAACGATGTCATCACATCCCTTAAAAAATGTCATATAAAAGTTTTTATCTATTATATAATTACTAATGTGTTATAAATATTTTATAAATAGCATATATAAAACATATATCCATCATTATAACCAATTATGAGAGGTGGTAATGGAAAAATGAACAGCATCATTTCATGAGGTGGTAGTCTTCCGTTCACAAGAGTGATTTTTTGTAACCAAATTGATGAATATGTGTCTAGTTGTAGGTCATAACCATAAAATAAAAAAACTATTATATTGAATATATTTATTTTATTATATCATAAAAATATAAGAAAAATTTATGGTGGTGGAGGAAGATGTAAGATGAAGATGTTCATCTAAGAAAATTACCTCTTCTTTGGTTGTCCTCATTAGGATTGCACTGAAGACTTGAAAGGATAGATTTATAAACAAAATAATACTTATATTATTAGTTTAGGTAAGTTTTTATGGGATTCATGTAGGTTTTTTATGATCCAAATGGATTGATATGCGTGAATAATTGAGGGGATTGAGCGCACTTTTATAGTAGAGGAGGAGTGGTGTTCATGTACATACTCAAATGTATTCACTATTCGAAGATAAGTGTAACCTAAAGTGGTTCAAAAAATTATAATTAATTATATTTCAGAATGATAATATTTATAGGCACCTAAAACACACAAATATACACATCCTTGAATCATCTTGTTCCTAAACATCTATGTTTCCTTATTTTTACAATTTTTGGTTTTCACTATGGTAAATAGTATTATAACCTTGGTAATTTATCCATGAAGGAATAAATATTTCGATAATTATTATAAAATTTATAACCAGTGGTTAGTAATATTAAATACATATTATCAAATTATAATTTCATGTGTGTTTAATGTTAGTTTTAAAGCAAGTCCAAGTAATGTGCAAAAATAGTGCTTTAAACTTAACCTCACTAACATAGTTTTTAAACAATTAGTGGTCAATATATTCATTCTAAAATAAAATTTGTTCAATTAAAAATATATATAATATATTTATTAAAATTTATAAATTAATTGGTAGAATATAGTTTTTTATTATTTTTATATCATTAAATAACATTTAATTTTTCATAAAATAACATTAATACAAGTTTTGATATTATTCATTTAAATTGAAATCATGAGTATTAATACAATTATTGAATAATAATATATTATAATCAAACCTATTTAAAATTATATATTATTCTAGAAATATGTTAACATAATAATTCATTAAATTTCCAGCACTTTAATTTTTTTAGTATCAATTATTTTATTTCTTATTAACGAAATAATTTTTTTCTTATCATTTCATAAGTAATTTAAGAAACTAAATCGTTTGTAAAAATTAAATAAAAACAATGAGGATAAAAATCTACATTATATTTTAATATAACATGTATAAGAGAAACTGTGTTGTTTTTTTCTTATCTCAATGTTTTATAGAAATCAAAAATAAGAAAGTATCTTTTGGTCTTTTAACTTATTATATTGGTCGTATTAAAATGAATGTGGCAGGGTATTTCCATATTATAGACACTAAGATAGTACAAGTATAAATGAATTCAATAATTTAAATTAGGATAATATTTTATGATATTTTCGCACTTATTATTCTAGTTTAACCCCACAGTAAACACATTTTCCCCTTAAATTTAGTAATTAATTCTTATTGAAATCACTATTAAATTTGATCTTGTTTAAGTTGACCATATTATAAAATTTATTTAATATTGATTAAAAATAACAAATCAATTTTTTAAATTCAATTCATTGAACCTGAAATCTTAATTTAACATTAATCCAAAAGACACGGTGAGATAACATGAATTTTAAGAAAAGTATATTTTAAAAAATATTTAATTTTACTATAACTGTTTGATTAATAATAATAATTTTATAGAGGTAAATTAATATATAATGATATTTTTTATAAATATATTAATAAAAAAAATTATTCATTAGACATTATTTAAATTAACTTAATATTAAAAACATCATGCATTTTAAAATGGTTTATGGAATAAAACATTTTTAAACCAAAAAAATTATACTAAAACCCAATATAATGTTTATTAAAAGGTAATTAATTGAATTAAATATAAATAAATAATACTTATGTTACATTAAAATATATTTAAGACATATTGGGACTTTAAATTATTTTATTAATTAATAATAAAAATTATTTTTCAAAAATTATTTTTTTCACTATTCACTAAAAAATTAATATATTTTGAAAAGATCATAAATTTAACAAAAAAAAAATTTGATATTACATTTGAAAAAATTACATTTATTTTATTGAATACATTTTATAAATTTTGAAAAAAAAATTATAATATAATTTTGATGAAAAGAAATAAAAAACATTTTTGAAGAGGGGTACCAAATTTATTGATTTAAGGATCTACCTTTGAACTATATTGAGCTCCCTGGAGGTTTCTTCATATTACCAAATGTCCTAAAATCAAAAGTGGGAGTAGAGAATTATTTTTCCAACCAGTATTTCTTCTGATCATGATGATTCCCATGATATGTCAGTAACATTTGACACGCATTCATGAACCTTGTCACCACACTAACAACACTGGTAAAGCATTACAGATCCTGAAATACATTCCCTAAAATGTATTCTTCCTCAATTGGAACATGTTTTGGCCTTAACTCATGTATTCATAATTATTTTCTTCTCTATTACCTACCACCATGACTGTTTCCTAATCTTTTCATCTCATGGTAAATAAGTATTGAAAAACAAAATCTCATCTTTCATAGAACAATGAACAAATTTCTCAAAACAATTAAATTTTCATGCAAACAATTCAATCTATAAACTAATTTTTTATCCTTATTTAAATAAAATTGTTCTATTATCAATTTATTGAATAAATATGTGCACATACCTTTCCCATATTGTGCAGTTTTTGTAAATACAGCCCCAGAATCTTCATATTTTTGCCTCAATTTTAGAAATTATTCTCCATTCAATGTATAAAATCCATAAGTAAATGTTTCTATAGTAAAATATTCATAACTATTTCTCATTCCCTGGAATCAATATCTTCTCTCTCTAGTATTCTCAACAAAAGATAACAATCGATCAGTTTAAACATTAAAATGATAGACAAAAAGAGTTACCACTATATGTTCTGATCATATCGTGCCTTCAACTGTCTTTTCAAAGGTATTGATCCATACATCAGTTACCACTGGGTCAAATTAATCATTTGAAAAGGGAGATGTTTTCTCATTAATTTCACCATTATAGTCATGTTATTTTTTATAGATCTGGTTCCTCTTTGGAATTCATACCATGACAGTTAATATCTTATGCACACTAAGCCATCACATTCACTAACTATTATATTCCAATTATATCAATCTTGGTATACAATTTTGAAAGGATATTTTCCTCTCGTTGTATTACCACAACAAATTTCTTGATTCCCCACTGGAAAATCATTCTGAACTGACTTAATTTCGTTGATGAAACTTGGAAATCAAACAATACATTATCATTTCAACTTAACTATAAAGCAAAATCTTCCAAGGAGATGTTATTATCACTATAATGACCTCTAAAGTTGTCCAATCCATCCTTTGATACAATATATAAGTAAACTACTTTAATAATTAAATTTTATTTTGTTTAAAGTTATGCATTTATTCAATTACATTTTATGATGTTTTAAATATTAGAGTTTTAGAGAATGGGACAAATACTCATACATAACAATACCATTAAACACAAACTACACACTTTTTATTAATATCCATTTCCTCCATAATATAAAATTTTTTAAATAATAAATGATTTTTTTCATGGAAAATATCTAAAACATTAATCATGACTTATTGTTTTACCTTACCCATCCTTAATCTCAGTGAGATATGTTATATGCACTTAGAATGAGTGCAATATATATGGAAGGGATACAGAAATAACTGAAACTATTTTTTCTATGAATACATGAAAACCCTTGAAATATTTAACTTTACATCATTGTGCTTCGAAATAATGTAAAAAAAAATTCACAAGAAAATAGTCATACATTTTTCTCAAATAAATCTTATAAAACGTATTTCAAGAAATTAAAAATTCTTTTCAGTGACATCATCTTCTTATTAATAAATATTTTCAAAAACATTTTAGTTGGAACAACATCAAGGTCAAAATCTTATATAATCATTACCAAAGGAATTTGGATAGTTTTAATGGTGCTCACCCTTTGTATAACTTATATAGGGATCACCCATTTCTCAATAGATATAATGGGGATCAACCCTTCATATAAGCTCTATTGGGCTCACTCGTGACATATAATAGAGCTAAACACTTCCAAAATGATGTTTTCTGCTCACATTATACATATAGTACTCATGTACCATATCATGATCAAAATTCATGAATAATAAAACCCTTCAAAATTGATGCTAGACTTATATGAAAAATACATTCAAATAGAAACACTATTTTCTTCTAAAAATACATTTTATACCAAAATACACTTTTATTTAGAATATATATTTTTAATACCAAGATAAAAAAAATAAAAAGATGGTATTCTTTAAAAAAATCATGAATGATTCCATATGAATCTAGAAATCTGAGAACATTGACTATGATGGAAAAGCCATGTCACCATGTATGTAATGAATAAAAAATTACTTCTGTCATTTGTCAAAACATTTTGTTTAAAACCCATAAAATAAATCATTTTCAAGACCATTGTAATTAAATATACTAAGAATCATAAAAATTAATATATACATATTTTTTTCTATTTCAAAACATTAATAAAATAATTACGAAAAATGGACATGTAATAGAATGAGTTGGAAGGAAAAACATTAAAATGTGATTGGGTTTTAAAGAAATGTCCCTTATCACATCGAAAACACTTGAATCATAAGTACCAAGAAAGAAGAGCATTATAAAAAATATTATATATTATTATAATAGATATACTCATGATATAACATATCCAATTTGATATATATATATATTCCTTATAAAATAATAATGTAGTAAAACATCAATTATGCTTCAATGAATGGAATTAAAGATGAACTCCATTACCTTTAATTTGATTAATCAAATGTCTTTTTATATTGATAAATAATAAACTTATGATAATTATGTAACTTCGATAGAATATTTTCTAATTTAATTATTAATTTTATCTCACTTATTATAAAGTTATATTAAGTTACACAACCAATGAATTATAAGTCAAATATTTTGATCATATTCAGCTTATATAACAAAAATGACTTTTTTAGGTTAACTATGGTAAGAAAGGTCATTATCTAAATATATAAATAACAACAATAATTAAATAATAATCTTATTTATAAATCATTTATAATTTTAAAATAAATCATTTAATATTGTTATGAAAAATGAATTAACTTTATGATCATGTAGATGATAGGTCGTACGTACACATGTGTAATTTTTCCATCCTTAAATGATAATAATGTTATGATCTTAAGTATAATTTATCTTTATATAATGATAATAATATCATAAATACCATATTATTTAACTATATATAATTATATATATAAATATTTTTATTTGGAGATGAATAAAATCACGTATCATTGAGGTGGAAATAGTCCTCACGTCCACAAACGACGTTATCATTACTTCAGTGACTGAAGAGGTAAAAGGAAAATAAAATATTAAATTTAAAAAATGATAAATATTTCATTAATATCAAAATTATTTCATTTATATCACATATATTTAAAATATTTACCATTATTACCTACTATGTAATGCATTTGTGAAAAATGAATCACATCGCTTCGTGAGGCAGTAGTCCCTCATATACATGAGCGACATTATCATATCCATTAAGGAATGTGATTTAAAAGGAAATACATTATATGATGACTCCATAGGTATAATTATGTTATAAATATCATATTTAAACTATATATCCACCACCATACCCAACTGTTAGTTGTGTTAATGGAAAAACGAGTCACATCATTTCATGAGGCGGTAGACCACCGTGCAACGAATGTACATTCTGTAACCCATTCATTAGATGTTTTTATGGATATATTTCATACCCTTAAATTAAATATATAACATTATATGAAATATACATATTTCATTATATCATCATGGTATTATAATAATTAAAGGGTGGAGGAAAACTAAAATAATGATGCTCATTGAAGATGATTAACTCTTCTTTGGGAATCCTCTATATGTTTAGACTAAAACATTGAATGGTTGTATTTTCTCACAAGATAATTATTATAATATTATGGTATGGATTTTGGAATGTTTTTTAATATTTTATAATTAAAATGGATTGAGAGGTTTGATGAAGTGAGGGAAGTGATTTCTCTTTTATGGATGAGTGGGGTGTCATTCATATAATTACTGAAAATTATTCATTATGAACAGGTCAATATAACCAAAATATTATCAAATATTTATAAATAATACTTTTTAGGGATTTAATGGTCAATATACACACATAAAATAGACAAATAAAAACATTTTTTCAAAATTTTGTTCCTTAACTTCTTAGTTTGAAGTTTTTATTCATTTTTTTCACTACGGTAAATAGTTTTGTAATGTAAGTAATTTATCATTTATGAATAATATAAATTGATAATTGTTATATAATTTATAAATAAATTATTAAAAAAATTAAATAAAATTATCAAATATTTTTTTAAAATGAGTATTTACACAAGCATATGTAACATGAAAAAACATTGTTTTTTCATTCACCGCACTAACTAGGATTCTTACTAATTTAGGGTGAATTTGTTCATTATAAAAGAATAATTGTTATATTATTTGGAAATATAGTATATTTTTTATCATTTATAACGAACATGGTAGGATATATCATATTTAGTAATTTTAACTAATTTGATGAAATATAAATTATCATAAAACAACATTAATGTCTATTTTGACATTATTCATTTCTGTTGAATTAAAAAATTCCAATATTATTATGTAATTAAAATATAGTCTATTAACACATTTTTAAAATGATATAGTATTCTATATAAGAAATGGAACATAATAATCCATTCAATTACCTCTACATTTATTGTTTTAGTTAATGTTATATTATGTTTTTACTAACCTAATAATTACTGTGTTGGAATTTTTAGATTAACATTTGAAAATAATTCATCTCTAAAGATTAATGATAAATTATTATGATTACAAATATTAATTTATATTTTTTAATAACATATAAAACAAAACCTATTATTTCACATATCCAATATATTCTTAAATTAAAAAGAAGAAAAGACAATTTCTGTCTGTTTATTTACATAATTTATTATATGGTTCATATTCAAATTATTGTGGGAAATATATCCATATATCATAAAATGTGGTATCCAAGGAATTAATAAATTCATTCAATAGAATCAAGAAATTTTTTAGGTAACTTTCACACATAACATCATAGTTTATCCTCACAATGAACTCATTTTTAAATTAACTAGAGGAATTAATTGTTACAGCATTCAATATACATTTTATTAAAAATAATTATGAACATATTTTTCATTATAAAAAAGTATTAAAAAATGTATTATTTTTACAAATTCAATTTATAAATGTGTAAAATTTCAATTTGATGTTATTCTTGTAGATGAGGAAAGACAACACATTTTTTATGAAATGTATTTTTTAGAATAAATTATTCTATATTAATTTTATTAGTAATAATTATAATTGAATGAATATAAAAAAATATTTAATGATGTAAATTATATGAATTTCAGTTAAAACAATCACAATTATATATTATTTTAATTAATTAAAAGAGAGAATCATTATGGATTTTAAAATTGTTTATTGAAAACACTGTTTTTAAACAAAAAAACTTATACTAAAAACAGTATAATGTTGATTAATGAATAAATATGTTAATAAAATAAAAATAAATAAATAATAGGTTAATTTATGATATATTTGGTCTTTTAAATTAATTAATTTCATTAAAACGAAATACATTTTACAAAATTTAGTATTTTAACAACTCATTGAGGAATTAGTATTTTGTGAAATGTAAAAAAATTTAACCCAAAGTAAATTTTGATATTCCAATTAATAAAATGATGTAAATTGTATCAAATAATTTTTTTTAAAAGTTCAAAAAATTTATTTTAATATCTGTTCTTCAAAATATATAAATATTATTCTTGAAGAAAACATATTTTTAATGAATAAATTCTCTTTTCAAAATGTTGATTGAATATTTTAAAAACATTTACCAATAATTTATATTGAGTAACAAATTTATATATATTAATATATATATTTCATAAATTAGGTTATACTATTCATACCATCCATTTTAATGTATAATTTATTATAGTAGTATATAGTATGGGTCATTTATATTCCATGTTTAATGTTGAATACACAATCGGTCATAATTTTTATGCCTTTAATGAGGAAAATATCATCTCCTATTGGAAAAACACTTTTTGAAACATAAAAAAAATTTAGAAAATATTATTTGAAGAAAACATCAACATTTATAATGTATAATCCAATTAAAATAATGGTCATTTTGATTGGAAGATTCATTCATGTCGTACACATTGAAATAAAGATTACATTCACATAATTTATTAAATCCAAATTGATATTTTTTGGAAAATTGAATGAAGAATATATTCAAAAAATTCTGTTAAAATCATATTATAATAATAAAACATTTTTATAAAAGATGGTTTTAGAAAAAATCAGATTATCGGTTGAAGAGATAAATAAAGTTAGTTTTACATAAAAATATTTTATCAACTATATTAATTGGTAAAGAGTGAAGTAATGTAAATACTAATTTAAAATATTATGAGTGACCATGTATGAAGAAAATTCGTAAGTTTTTTGATAGATGTATCATAATATTTTACAATCATAAACAATCATGATAAATAAAGAGATTTAACATTAAATAATTTCATCTATCGTAAGTTCATATCATAAACTCCATGAATGAATAAAACAAAATCTAACTTATAAATTCGTCAGGATAAATAAAATCATTATACTAAATTTTATCTAGTCTGTATATAAACTTCTTAAATTGAGATAGGTACAGAACATGACATGTGTCTCAAAAAAGGAAATTGAGAAAAAAAATCAATTACCGATTTGGTAACATTTATCAATAACCCCAATAATTGAGAGATCCTAAAATATATATTTAAATACCAATAATCATAACAATAATAATCTTAAATTAAACTAATTTTTAGTATACACACCACATTAAAAACTAGTTAGTGAATATGGCATGTGTTGCCCAAAAGTAAAAACTGAGATGGAAATCCCAAACAGCATGTCCCGACTAGATTCACACTAATTTGAACTACATGTATAATAAATGTCTATTTATTATACATTATTATATAAAATAAATATAAATATCATTCCATATATTATTTAATTAAGACATGTTCTCCCTTTTATTAACAATGTTATGTTAAAGTCATGTATCATGTAATAACTGTTGTGTTTTTCTTAATTATTTTGATTATCTATTTTTGATCCTCTAAATTTAATCATGGATACATAATATCCATAATAATAATCATGAAATAATTGTCATATTATACATAATTTATTATCTTAATACCTATCATTAATGATTTTTCTATTAAATGAAGTCTGTTACAATCATAGAGACAGTAGGCCATACATACACATGAGTAACATTTCAATTTTTCAACGATAACTATATTGGGGTGGAATGTAATGTAATATATTTAAATAATGATAATAATATCATAAATAGCATATTATATTTTAATATATACTTATATATATCATCAATTAGGTGTGTTTATAAAAATAGAGATTCGCAACACATGGTAAAGGAGGTATTCCACACTTACATGAGGGGTGTTATCATATTTCAGTGAGTGAAATGGTAATAAAGAAAAACATATATTAAATGTTAGAAATGATAAATATTTCTTGAATATAATATTTATGTCAATTATATCCCATGTAATAATCCATATTATATTCCCTGTAATGTGTTAGGGAAGATGAATCAAATCCCTTCTCAAGGGAGTAGTCTGGTGTAAACATGAGCGAGGTTATCGTATCACCTACAGAATGGAAATTAAAAATTTATATATTATATAATGACACCAGTTATATATTTATGTTATAAATATCATATATATATATATATATATAATTTATATCTATCACCATACTCACTCATGAGATATGGTAATAAAAATTGAATGACATCAGTTCCTGAGGTGGTAGTCCGTAGTATACACAAACAATGATTTCACAACCTATTTGATCAAATATAGATGGTTTATAATGACCCAGTCTTATCATACATATAAAATAAATTCCATATTCAAGATACATAAACCAATATATATATGATATCATATATACCATATTAGATTAGTTTCTTTTGGAAACATGTAAACGTAAACCTTGGTACCTGAGAGAGGTACATTATCTCCCACTAGGTTCTCCAGGACTAGAAACCATCCTAGAAATTTCATGAAAGAAATATATCTTCATAAACTAGAGAATAATTCTAAAAAGGGGGTGATCTCAAATTCTCAATTATGGTAATCAAGAGATACATGTATGCATAAACATATGCATTGGGTTAAGAGAACATGATCATAAAAATTGAAGATCATTCTGTAAATATCAATGATCATATAATTGAATGATGAAATAAATCCTGGAAGTTCATGTAAAGACCTGTAAATTTAAAGGAAATTTTTTTCTTAAACTTTTTGTAATTTTATGGGTCCTCAGTTTCTGACGAATCCTATTTCCGAGGCCAGGTGTGCCCAGAATAATTTTCTGATGTATTGTTAAGCTTAAATTTATGTGCATATTCTGTTTTACTGAAAAAAGTGGAATAACTCTTAAACAGTTACTCAGATCAGAAATCTAAGGGCACCGTTGCACTCAGGATGGCGGGTTTACCCTACGTGCGACTAAATTTTAGTCGACGCGGACATCCTCTGAAAAATTCAAAAAATGGAATAACAGTAAATATAATAATTAAATAAATTATTTTATTTTTCAAATGCTTATTACTCACAAACTGTAGCTCAGATTAAAAATCCAAGATCATCATTGAACTTATATGGGTATGATTTATTTAGGAAGATACTAAATTTGGTTGGTGCAGGCCACCAAAAAAAGTATGTTTTCAGCCGTAAATGAAATAATTAAGTGATAATTATTTTATTGTAAAATTCATAACCTCTAAATGGTAACTCGGATTGAAAATCTGAGAGTATCGATGGGTTCGTTTGGGCGTGTTTTACTTATGCAGAGCCTAACCTCGACCGGTGTGGGTCGAGGTTGACTAATAATGAATTTACAAACATTTTTTTGGGTACGTTCAAAAAACATACATTCGGAATTTTATATCTTTTGAACCGGTGCTTGGAATTGAAATCCGAGGGCACCGATAAACTCGCAAAGCCGATATTTTTTTATGGGGATCTTTACCACAGTTGCGTTTTATGCGGGTTGAGAGTTAATTTTCGGGGGAATTAGAAGAAGATAAATAAAATTGTGAACACAATTTTATTTTATCAATGTTAGTTATTTCCTCCGAAGGGGAGTTAGAGGTGGGGACCACACCCACATAACCTCCCATTAGAGGATATTTGTGGGGTGGGGACCACACGTTCCCTAAAATTTTCATCTCCCCATAACTCCCTTAAACTCCCCCATTAACACCCTCTTTCATTATGTTTGTTAACTATCCCCTTAATTAATTTGTGGAGCCTCTCCATCTCTCATCCATTTATATTGCCATCACTAATGCCATAATTAAGTCAATTTACATTTTGAATTAATATGAAAATACATGGAAATGTTATATAATGGGAGGGCCTTATAATATTTTTGGTTGGAAAATTGTTTGGGTGGGGAAAACCTCTGGATAATTTGGAGGAGAGTTCTTCTTACGATGAAAAACACCATCCTTCCACGAAGAACAACGACGTGCCTTTCATCATCTTCAACGCAAAAAGTTAGGAGACACCGCTTCCTCCTCGGATGCACCCCGAAATCATCTTCAAAACCTCTTTCCACAACTCCGCTCTTGAAACCGAGGTAGGGGGTTTGTTTCAATTTTTAATTGATTAAAAATTATGCTTCATCCTTCGTTGAAACCGTGGATTGTTATTGGCCAGGTGATACCGCCTAACGTGGAGGGTGTGGGCTGAACAAACACAGCCCGACGACCCTTCGTCGATCCTTGTTCTTTTTCAATGGTTATGGTGACGGAAGGGATGGTGTCAACTGGAGAAAAAGAGGTAGACGTATGCCGGCCGCGTGGAGAGGAACCACGGCCCGCAACTGTGGGCCGCTCGACCGACAAAGAACTGACCTGCTAAAGCCGCCCAGACCAAAGGAAAACTACGGCACCCCAAGGTTCACCACATTTTGGAAGACCGCAGCCCTCATTCCATGGGCCGCTCGGTGGGCGAACCGGCTGGTAGGCGGCGGGCCGGGCTGAGCAGGGCCACAGTGCCAGGAGGGCGCCACGCTGGATGAACAACAGTCCGCCGAAGCAGGCTGCTTACGCCATGAAGGCCGGTCAGTTCGACCGGCCAGTTAGCGAGGGTGGCGCAGCTTGGCGCCGCCGGTTCGGGCAACTGGGGTGCTGCACCACCTACTGCGGACCGCTCGGCTCCTTCGAGCCGAGCTTCGTCGGGCCAGGTCGCGCCTTCCACCAGGCCGATTCACGCTTCTTTTGGCCGGTCTGACACCCCATACTGGGTTGGACCAGCCAAATCGGGTCGGACCGACCCGCCAACCCACTGGGCCTAACGGTCCGGGCCCATACACTTAAATGCGAATAACTTCACGACCGTACGTCCGATCGACACACCGTCTGTGGAACTGGGACCCTTATGATGAGGCGGTCCTTCTGCGACACTCTTAGTGAGTTTTGGATGACTTCGGGAAAACAGCTGGGTTGGTTCGAAACCGAATCCAACTGGGGCCTCTGAGCGGAAACGCTTATATCATAAGGACCGAACATCCGATTGACGTGTCGTCGACGGTGTTGGATTAATTTTGATGAGATAGTTCTTTTGGAATACTCTACATAGGATTCAGATATGTTTTGAGCATGGTTGGGTTGGATTGTACCCAAAATCCAACTGGTCCCTTGGAACGGAAATGCTAATAACTCACAGACCTGGCGTCTGATTGACGCGTCATCTGTTGCGCTGAGACCCCTATGATGAGGCGGTCCTTCGAGATACTTCCAAGTGATATTTTATGACACTTGGATATATCGACCAGTATCTCGTGGAGCGGACCCTCCCGGAGACGAGCATACAGAGTATTGAGACCTAGTAGGTGTAGACCTGATGACTACTTGACTGATTCGACTCAGAGTGATTCGATTAGCCCAATGGACGGAGCGCCCGGTATTTTGGGGCAGACCCATGGCGAACGGATTTCCTGGTAGTTGGGAGCAGACCCGCCGTACTCGACAGGGGGAGTACCTCTGTAGGCTATTAGGGGGAGCACCTGGTATTTGGCGGTAGACCCATAGCGGACAGAGCACACGATATTTGGCAGCAGACCCGCAGTACTCGATAGATGGAGTATCTCAGCTGTCTATGGTTAGTGGGTAGCGCCTCAGAGTCGCGACAGGCCCACTATAGTCGACATAGGAGGATTTCTCTAGAATTTGTGGTTGCGATAATGAAAATCCTGGTTTGAGCTGAGTTAATGACCTCTGTGTTTTTCTCATTATTGAGATGGGTTACTTGATAACTTTGGTATATATATGGGCATATACCTATGTATAGGTTATCTGTTAAGATCTTTCTTTGTGGTTTATCCTTGATGTATTTTGTGATACCTTGAGGGTCTCGGGGTCCCTACTGAGTATCGTTATACTAACCCCTCGCAAGGGCTATGCCTGTACCTCATTGTGTTGGATGCAGACGACGGACAACGCTAACCGAGGTAGAGTGCACGAGGCCTGGACGGTACCCGGAGGTGGAAAATCGGTATGAAATCACATAGAGAAGACCGATTGACGTGGATTGCTGAGGAGGACATCTGTACCTACCCTTCAGGTAGGAACCTAGAGGACGATCCAAGAGCTGCTTCACTATTCTGTTATTTGTCATTTTAGTTGTAATTTCTTTCAGTTGTAGTTGTACCATTCTGTTGGGCTTGTATATCCGGCCCCTTTGTACTTTCATCACAATTGGTACTACTTTACATAGTGTTTGCTTTCACTTGTACTCTGGTTGTGTGTGTGTTTACGTTTATTAAAGCCAATGCCTTCACAGTTTTTAGGGAGTTATGCATTTGGTTCCAGTCGCCAGCCCCTGGCCTATGGAAAGCGGGCTTGGGGTAGTCACGATACGGGCCTTGGGGGATGGGTCATGACAAATTGGTATCAAAGGAGTCGGTTCTACTGCAGAACATAGAACTATGATATTTTCTTTCTGTGAGGCAATAGTGTTAAGGGTACTGAGTGTGGTTTTCAGTTCCCGGAGTCTAGTGTTGGTGCGACGACAGACGTATCCATAAAACAGGACCCTGACTTCTGATTTCCGACTCAGTGCACGAAAACACTGATTGCGTGTGTGTTTTCAAAAGTTTTTTAAGTCATCTCAACCAAGTCAGCTCACTAGGTTTAAATCATTTGACCGTGTCACATCTGTTCAGGATGCCTCCACGCAGACAGTGAGTTGGAGTTTCGAGAAAGTACCCGATGACGACCCACCGAGCGATGAGGCTCTGGTGTAGGGCCCTCTTACTATGTTGGCACCTTCGGGTGGTGTACCAGCAACACCACCACCCATTGGGAAGTAGATGCCACCAACCGTACAAGCGGACGGTGCACGCTGACCAAGCACGTTACACGCGTTCCAGTAGCATAAGCCTCCGAGGTTATGAGGCAAGACAGATTCTTAGGCAGCATTAGACTGGATGGAAGCTATTTCTACAGTTCTACAACTAGTTTTGAAACTAGTAGAGAAGATGGTGATCTTAGCTACATGTGTTTTACAGTAAGTGACCATGAGGTTGGTCTGCATAGTGATGAGGCTTCGGTATGTGGAACGATGCCTGAGATAGTACCTTTGGGTAGTGTTCCAACTATATCACTACATGTTGGTCAACAGTTCCAACCAGAGGTACTGGAAGATGACACACATAGGCTTAGTTCCTTACACGTGTTTTAGCAATAGATACCCCTCATGCTCTGATGCGAGCCCGACTCACAGACAGGTGGGGACTGGCATGAGAAGGTGACTGAGAGTTTTTTAGAGCTTATACAGCTCTGGCAGGACGATATGTCGGTAGCCGAGTATTCATCGAGGCATACCGATCGTTCAAGATACTTGATGACTATGATATGATCAATGCTTTAGACCTTGGACCTTAGAGCGAGGTGTGTTTAAAGGACATCTGAGCCATCACTTTTCCTCTATGCATTTCTACTTATGCTAGGGTTCTAGAGAGAACCTTTGTGGTTTAATGTTCTTTGGATGAATGGATACAGCTAGAGAATGTTAGTAGTGGGAAAGCAGGGAACTGGCACTAGTCTCAGAGACTGGGGCATGTAAAATGTTTCTATAAAATAAAATGATAAGGATAGATGAATCTGAAGAGCAGCAGATGTGGAAGCAGAGCTTGGAGAGGAGCATGTGGTGGTGTACATTTCATCATGTTACCACCACCCGCCTTTATTGTCCCCGCCAGGATCATGGAGCTGGAGGGTAGGGGAAGAGAATAGTTTCATACGGTCAAGAAGTGTGACCTGGGGGATCTATGAATGATTCGAGGTACGGTCTATGTCTACAACGAGCTACTTTATCAATAGACATAGGTACCAATCATTCCTTCCTTCCAGGAATCTTGTCCCAGACCAAGATTTTCCAGTTAAAACAGTTGACTTTACCCTCACGTCTAGAGATACCTTTGGGAGGAGACTCGATAATCACACTTATGCCGACGGTGTGATCTGAACCTTGAGGCGAGAGTTTCGGTTGGGAACTCTTGGGGGCAGCGTCGAGGCCTTACGACGTTAGTATGGGTATGGACTGGGCAACTAGATTTCATACACAGATTCACTGTTTTATGCAAAAAGGTTGTGGTTTATCTACAACATTTGGATGGGGTTTTTCTTTGGTCGGTGAAGATGGAAACCCATGCAGTATAGGATAAACTCATGCGTATGATGTTGGGGCTGATCACTATTGAGTCAGCCAGCTTTACCCTCGTGGCAGCAAGAGATTTGTGTATTAAGTTCCTCCAGGACTATGACATAGAGATAGTCTATACTCCTGGGAAGGGGAATGTTTTTGCGGATGTGCTCAGTAAGAGGATTGGTATTCAGTTTCTAGGAGAGGAGACAGAGCAGCTGGCTGCCTTACATATATCCTGTGTGGATAGAGATGGTGCAACCTAACTTCAGTCTCTTACAGTCACTCCTTCTTCATGAGTAGAGTAGGCGAGGTGGCTTATCGCCTCGCCCTTCCACCTTAGTTGCACCGGGTGCATGACGTCATCCATGTATCTCAGCTGAAGAGATGCATGCATGACCTATCTGACATCATCATCCACAAGGAGATGGACATCGATGAAAAGGCGACATTCTCGGAGGTTCCGATGGAGATCGATGATCGACAGGTGCATGTCCTATTTGGATGGTCTATTCTTCTGGTGTTCATTCACTGGTATCACAGGAACCTCAATGAGAGCACATGGGAGCGGGAGGCTCAAATGCGTGCTCGGTACCCTCATTTGTTCCCCTAGCATGTGGTGTAGCTTTATGGGGACGTATAGCCCTGATGTAGGTGTAATGTAAAGACCCGTAAATTTAAATGGAATTTTTTTTTAAATTCTTTGTAACTTTACGAGTCCGTAGTTTATGACGGCACCTGATTCCGAGGCCCTGTGTGCCCGGAATAAATTTCTGAAGTTTTGTTAAGCTTAATTTAATGTGCGTAAGGAGTTTTAATAAAAAAGTGGAATAAATCTTAAAAGGATACTCATATCAGAAATCTGAGGGCACAGTTGCGCTCAAGATGGCGGGTTTACCCTAGGCGCAACTTATGTTTAGTCGGTGCGGGCCTCCTATGAGAAATTCCAAAAAATGGAATAACCGTAAATAAAATAATTAAATAAATTATTTTATTTTTCAAATGCTTATAACTCACAAACGGTAGCTCAGATTAAAAATTCGAGACCACCGCTGATCTCTTGAGGGCATGCTTTATTTAGGATGATACTAACATTGGTCGGCACGGGCCACCAGAAAAAGTTATTTTTTGGCCGCAAATAAAATAATTATGTGAAAAATATTTTATTGTAAAATTCATAACCTCTAAACGGTAAATCAGATTGAATATCCAAGAGTATCGATGGGTTCGTTGGGGCGTGTTTAACTTAGGCAGAGCCTAACCTTGACCGTTGCAGGTCGAGGGTGACTGATAATAATTTTTTGAACTTTTTTTCAGGTACGTTTATTAAACGTACATTCAGAATTTTATATCATTTGAACCGGTGCTCTGAATTGAAATTTGAGGGCACCGATGAACTCAAAACACTGATATTTGCTTAAGGGGATCTTTATCGCAGTTGCGTTTTATGCCGGTTGAGAGTTAATTTTGGGGGAATTAGAAGAAGTAAAATAAATTTGTGGAACACAATTATATTTTATCTATGTTAGTTATTTCCCCCCAAGGGGAGTTAGAGGTGGGGCCCACACCCATATAACCACCCATGAGAGGATATTCGTGGTGTGGGGCCCACACGTGCCCTAAACTTTTCATCTCCCCATAACTCCCTTGAACTCCCCCATTAACACCCTCTTTCATTAAGTTTGTTAACTCTCCCCTTAATTAATTTGTGGAGCTTCCCAATCTATCATCCATTTATGATGCCAACCCTAATTCCATAATTAATTATATTTACATTTTGAATTAATATAAAAATTCATGGAAATATTATATAATGGGAGGTACTTATTATACTTTTGGTTGACAAATATTTTGGGTGGGGAAAACCTCTGGAGAATTTGGGGGAGAGTTCTTCATACGATGAAGGACCCCATCCTTCAACGAATAACGACGACGTGAATTCCTTCCTCTTCACTAAAACAAGTTAGGAGATGCTGCTTCCTCCTCAGATGCACCCTGACATCGTCTTCAAATCCTCTTTCCGTGACTCCGCTCTTGAAACCAAGGTAGGGGGTTTGTTTCAATTTTTAATTGATTAAAAATTGTTCTTCATCCTTCGCTGAAACCGTGGATTGTTATTTTCCATGAGATACTGCCTAACGCGTAGGGCGCGGGCCGAAAACACATGGGCCAACGACCCTCTGTTGATCCTTGTTCCTTTTCAATGGCCACGGTGATGGAAGGGATGGTGGTGACTGGAGAAAAAGCGGCGGGTGTATGTTGGCCACGTGGAGAGGAACTAAAGCGCGAAACTACTCGCCACCCGACTAACAAAGTACAAGTCGGCTAAAGCCTCCCAGACCAAAGGAGGACCGCGGCTCCACAAGGGGCACCGCGATGCGGAAGACCGTCACCCTCGTTCTGCGGGCCGCTCGGCGGGCGAACGAGTCGGCAGGTGGTGGGTTGTGCTAAGTAGGACCACGGCTCCAGGAGGGTGCCGCGCTAGATGAACTGCAGCCCGCCGAAGCGGGCCTCTTGCTCCATGTAGGCCAGTCAGCTTCGGCCGGCCGGTTAGGGAGGGCAGTGCCGCTTGGGCCTGCCGGGTTGGGCAACCGGGGGGCCGCGCCCCTGCCACTGACCACTCTGCCCCTTCTGGTCGGGCCTCACAACGCCGGTTTGCACCTCGTCGGGCTGGGCCGTGCTTGCCACTAAGTCAAGTCGCATTTTATTAGGCCGATCCAACACCCCATGCCGGGTTGGACCCACCGAACCGAGTCATACCGACCCGCCAGCCCACTGGGCCTAATGGGCTAGGCCTGTAGGCTTAAATGTGAATAACTTCACGACCGTAAATCTGATTGACGCACCGTCTGAAGAAATGGGACCCTTACGACAAGGCGGTCCTATTGCGATACTCTTAGTGAGTTTTTGGTGAATTCAGAATAATGGTCGGGTTGGTTCGAAACCGAAACCAATCGGGCCCTTAGAGCGTAAACACTTATAACTTAAGGACCAGACGTCTGATTGATGTGCTGTCTATGTTGTTGGATTCCTCTTGATGAGAAGGTTCTTTTGGAATATTCCACAAAGGATTCAGATGCGGTTTGATCATGGTCGGGTTGAATTGTACCCGAAATCCCACCGGGCCCCTGGAACGGAAATGCTAATAACTCAGAGACTGGGCGTCCGATTGACGTGCTGTCTATTGCGTTGAGACCCCTATGACGAGGATATCCTTTGAGATACTTCCATATAGGATTTCATGACACTTGGAAGTATCTACCAGCAGATCGTGGAGTGGGCCCTCCCAGAGACAAGCATACAGAGTACTAAGACCTAGTAGCTATAGACCTGACAACTGCTTGACTGATTCAACTCGGAGTGATTCGATTAGCCCAGTGGACGGAGCGCTCGGTATTTTGCGGCAGACCCACGGTGGACGGAGAACCTGGTAGTTGGCAGTAGACCCGCGGTACTCTATAGGAGGAGTACCTCTGTAGGCTATTAGGGGGAGCGCCCAATATTTGGTTGCAGACCCATAGCTGACGAAGTGCCCGATATTTGGAAGCAGACCCATGGTACTTGACAAGAGGAGTACCTCAGCAGTCTACGATTAGTGAGTAGCGCCTCAGAGTCGAGACTGGGCCACTGTACTCGGCAGAGGATGAGTTCTCTAGTAGTTGTGGTTTTGATAATGAAAATCTTGGTTTGAGCTGAGTTAATGACATTTCTGTTTTCCTCATGATTGAGATGTGTTACTTGATAACTTAGGTATATTTATGGGCATATACCTAATTATAGGTTATCTATTGAGATATTTCTTTTTGGTTTATCCGTTTTGGATTTTGTGGGATCTAGAGGGTCTCGAGGTCCCTATTGAGTATTGTTATACTCACCCCTGCACGGGCTATGCCCGCACCTCGTTGTGTTGGATGAAGACGATGGACAGTGTTGGCCGAGGTAGAGTGAACGAGGACTAGATGGTACCTCGAGGTGGACACTCACCGTGATGGCACACGGTGCAGACTGATAAACGCGGAGTGCTGAGGAGGACATCTATACCTACCCTTCAGGTAGGCACCCGGAGGACAATCCAGGAGCTGCTTCACCATTCAGCTGTTTGTCTTTTTAGTTGTACTTTCTTTCAGTTGTAGATGTACCTTTCCATTGGGTATGTATTTCTGGCCCCTTTGTACTTCTAGCACACTTTCTACTGCTTTACATAGTGTTTTCTTCTTCTTGTACTCTATTGGTGTGTATTTTTACATTTATTAAAGGCAATGCCTTCCCAGTATTTATAGAGTTACTCCTTTGGTGCTAGTCTCCAGCCCCCAGCCTATGGAAGGCGGGCTTGGGGTAGTCACGATACGGGCCCCGGGGGACGGGTCATGATAATTCAAAATAAATTGATAATAAAGAAATAAATAACATAATCCACAAAATAATATCATATAAATAAGACAATGAATTTTGGAAAACACATAAGAACATAAAATTATTTCCATAGTAGTCAAAGAAACGCTGAAAAGGCCATCATAGTAGCATGGGTTCAATTCCCGTGTCATAATAGTAGTCATGGTTCACTCACATAGCTATATTAGTAGCATGAGATCACTTTTCATACCATATTGGTAGTCATGGTTCACTCCCATGACCATCTCAGTATTCATGGTTCTCTCTGAATACCATCTTAATATATCTCATGAGATATAAATATTTTTCTAATACATTTTAGGTAGATATAGGTCTCACCCATCTTATACTGAGATCATACAGACATGTTCCAAAAGATCATTAAAAATCATTTCATAACCCATGAAATGAAATGGGAGTCATAAATAAGTACTCATATAATAACATGTGGAAAAATATATAGGTATCATAATTAGTTCATCAAGAACATAACTCATGAAAAGAATTGGGATTCAAAGGTATATAATCTATGATCGAGTTACTTTATTCATAAACATTTTTATAACAAAACATAAACAATTCAGGGATAAAATATGAATTTAATCAATAAATTATTTCCCCAAAAGTCATCGGTAACACAAATAGAAGAAATCTAATATGGAAGATAATTTAGAAAGAGTATATAAATAACATCATTAAGAAAATATCATTTGTTATTTGAAAAAGTGTAATGTCCTAGTTCCGGGTGCCACCTAGAGGTTCCCCATACACGATTAGTCTCATGGCCTCAAACACATTTCCCCAAATGCCAGAGGCTACCGACTATCAGCGAGGTCATTAGATGTGATACAGGGGAAACTATACCATCATTGGTAGAGTAAAGCATCAGAAGTAAATAGATAACAACAACGGAAGCAGTAGTAACATGCAATAAGTAAACAATGGAAGACTGAAAGAAATTAACAACTGTAGAACTTATATAAATGATTCATGATACATAGGACCATGAAAACAGTCAAACAAGTCACAATGCTGGAATACTGTACTAAACCAAAGTACAATAGAAATGAATGTAAATACCTCCATAGACTCACAAGCCTCAGCTTTGTCCCTTGCTCCCTAGCTATGCAACAATCAAATACCTGAAGTTGAAGGGAGCTTTCCCTTATCAAGAAATGAAAAAATATAATCTATTTGGGCCCAAAAGAATGACCCAAATAGGGTGTGAGACTAATCATAGTAGGCAATCACCAAAATATCTGTGCCTAACAATCAGTGAATATATATGGCAGACAATACATAAAATGAAGTAATTAGCAAGAAAGTACTCAAAAGTAAAAATCATACAGCATCAACTACATTCATTAAATTTAAAAATTTATTCAACTAATCAATTACGAGAAACACTATGTAAAGTACACATAGTCTAACTCCTCTGGTTCATTTCTATAAATGACTCTCTGTGGAAGCACACACCGTCAATTCCCCTTATGGCCTCGTATCGGTAACAATAGACACTAAGAGGAATCATCAATATTCAATTCCCCAAATTTTCTCATAATGAGTGTCTAAAAACACTTTTAGGGAGTAGAAAGTCTATCCCCCCTATGGTCTCACAAAGTAAAAGTAAACAGACACTCTGGGGAAGCCCTCAAATTCCATTCCCCCTATGGTCTACTACACCGGGTTCCCACGACCCTGTGTAAGTCAGTCGTGCACAAATGATATATGGAATCCAAAATAAACCTCAAGAACTACTGGGATAAATATTCTACAACATATCACAACATGTCAGATAAAATCAATCCATCCTAACAATAGTAGGTAGGGAAAACATAGTATCCAAAGTGGAAAAGCTAGACTGAATGGTCCATAAAAGCATGAATGGAAAAACACATCCATATTGTTAAAAAATAGCCTTATTTACAAAACAATACCTCTATAGAATCCAACAAAACATAATAGTCATTATCAATATTTAAAATCCCCAAACATGCAATACCCCGACCAATAGTATTGGCACTTTTGAACATGTAACTCAAACAAAAACTATGGAAAGGCACAAACCGCCTATCTCAGCATTGTATAAATGATATAACTGAACCATAGGCCTTGATTTTTCCTATAATGTCATAAATGTACAAAAATTATAAAAAAATTCAATTGAGGATATCTCATGAAAGAGTGGAAATTGCTAAATGGGGCACTATAAGAAGGAAGAGCTTACAATGGTGATTCCAATGCAATTGACGGTGATCGAATCGGAGATCAGAAAATGAGTTAGGGTCTCAGTAAAAATTCATCTGCTATGGATGCTCCTGGACGAGATGGGAGAGGAAGAAGGGTGTTCGGTTGATTAGATGTGACCCTTGTCCGTTTAATGAAATATAAAGAATGTATACGACGCGTTCTTCAAATGTATAGGGCGTGTACTTTCCATTATTGTGCCCTGCTTTAGGCGGCCTCCAGGTCACCGTACATGGTCATGTGCTTGGCCATTACATGGACAGCACATGGATACCCACGGAAACCTGTTATATGGTATGTAATTATTAGTGCATGACGTGTACACCTTAAATTTTTAGAAACACTTATTTTATCAAAAACAACTAGAAAAGAAAGACAAACCTGAAAAGAAGATCTATGTTCTTACAAACTTCTCCCCATAAATAAATTCTCCCCCAAATTTCCATAGCAAGGTGGAGTAGAAGAATAAACTTAAAAAATCACTATCCAATGAGAACATACATTAGCCTCCCTCTCCCAATTATCCTCCATGACTCGCTCGTACTTCCATAGCACCCGTACCATAGGAATAGACTGGCCATGGATAACCTTCACACTGCTATCAATAACTCGAATTGGATGCTCCTAAAATGATGTATCCACCTCCATCTCAACCTATTTGGGATGAAAGACATCAGACAGGTCTGATAAATAATATCAAAATTGTGAAACGTGGAAAAAATCATGCATAGCCCGGTACGTCTAAGGTAGCTGCAACTGATAAAAAATTGGCCCGACTCTCTCCAAAATCTCAAACTACATAAAGAATCTCAGTGAATGATTACCATGTCTTCTAATCCTCCTATGTCCCAACCTCGATGTGACACTTAAGAATACCTGACCACTGACATCGAACACTTGAGGTTGTCTCCTTTGATTAACAGAAGTATTATGGCATGACTCTTTAATATCCATACTCTTTCAGATCGACTCTATCTATTCTGTGGTCTCGTGGGAAGGATGAGGCCCCAGCGTAGCTGCCTCTCCTGCCTCCATAAAACATCGGGGTGGTTGACATAACCTACCATAAAAAACATCATAAAGTTCCATCTGAATAGTTGTTTGAAAACTATTGTTGTAGGAAAACTCCACTAGAGGAATATGCTTCTCCCAAGAACCTCCAAAATCGAGGATGCATTCTCTCAGCATGTCCTCCAGCACCTTAATCGTAATCTTGGACTGGCCATCTATATGGGAATGGTATGTTGTACTCAGATGTACCTGTGTACCCAAATCCTCCCGTAGATCATTCCTGACCCATGATGTAAAACATGCATCCTTGTCTGAAACAATGGAGTGTGGAACACCATGTAAACATACAATATCCTAGATGTACATCCTTCACAGATCATCAACACTGAAGGTCTCTTTAATCGGAAAGAAGTGAGAGACCATCGTGAGTCTATCAATGACAACCCGTACTCCATCATTCCCTCAAGGGGATCTCGAAAAACCAGGCATTATGTCCATCACAACATCATTCCACTTCCACTCAGGGATGGTTAACTTATGCCAAAGCCCTACTGATCGCTGATGCTCCGCCTTCACATGCTGACAGGTGGAACACCTCATGACAAACCCTACAACAACTCTCTTTATACCAGGCCAGAAATAGTGATGGTGTAGATCTCGATACAAGTTGGTAACCCCGTGATGAACTGCTCAAATTGAGTAATGAAAGTCCCGCATAAGCTCCTCCCAAATTTCGGCTCACACCAATACACGTCCATTAACGATCATGATATCATCATCTCCTATGGTCCATCCGAGAATACAGTCCTCTCCTAACACACTATCCCAATGAACTAGGATATCAGAACCAGTTATATTCCTAAATCATACTCTATCAAGTAGTGTAGAGGTAACAGCTAAAGAAGAAAGAAAGTAATTCCCATGTTTGTCATGCACCTTCAATTACATCTCAGAGAATAGAACCATAAGCTTCCACTCATTGCTAACCTCCTGAAATGCCAGCATCTACGTTCTACTACTCAATGCATTATCCACTGTGTTTCCTTTCCCATGTGTGTAGGAAAGCTCAAAGTCAAAGGACTGATGGTACTAAAACCCACTTCACTATCTCAAATTCAAATCGCACTGAGTGAAGATATAATTGATACTTTTATGGTTAGTGAATACCACAAAATTCTCTCCCAATAGGTAATGTATCCAATGGCATAAAGAATGAACAACTACGGCCAAATCGAGATCATGTGTTGGTAAATTACTCTTATGTGGCCTCAATATCTGAGACCCGTATGTAACGACTCATTCCCCCAGCAAAAGAACTGCTCCCAGCCTGATACTTGATGCATCACAGTACATAGTATAGCTCTTTCCCAACTCTGGAAAAAATAGTATTTGTACTGAATTCAACCTCCCATTCATCTTTTAAAAGGCTTACTCATAGGAATCTGACCACAAGTACTTCACACCCTTCTTATTTAGGCTCATTGGTGGCACTGCTAAGCGTGAAAAGTCCATTATAAAAAGCTTGTAAAAACCAGTTATCCCTAGAAAACTCTGTACCTCAAAGATGTTCTTAGGATTCTCCCCCGAAACTACATATCTCACATTATCTGGGTCTACTAATACTCATTTCTCTGAGATAACATGTCCCAATAAGTGAATCTTCTGATTCCAAAAGTGGCATTTTGTGAACATAGCATATAACTGATGCTCTCTCAGTATACGCAAGACTATCTCAAGATGTGTGGTATGGTAGTGTCGAGTGAGATAGTACACCATGATATCATCCATGAAGACTACCATGAATGTATCCATGTATGGATTGAACACTCTATTCATAAGTGCCTTGAAAATAGCAGGCGCATTCGTGAGACCGAACGGCATAACCAAATACTTGTATGGGCCATACCTCATCAAAAAGGATGTAAGAGGTATATCTAATGGACTAACGTGCAAATGATGATAACCGGATCTTAGGTCAATGTTTGAGAATACTCGAGCTTCTTGAAGATGATTAAAGATATCATCAATCCTTATCAAGGGATATCGATTCTTGATCGTCAAATGGTTCATCTTATGATAATACACACAAATTCGGAGGGTACTTTTCTCCTTCAAAACAAAATGGACTATAACTGATCAGTTAATGAATGGAATAGGTGAAAAAAGGCAATCACGATTTTTAAAACAAGGATACACGGCATGTATTACCCCTACACAGTGTGTTCCTTTATGCAATCATGTGGGTGTGTACTTCTACCAACTCTTGTTGTGTAACCCCCCATACACATGGTGTGTTTCTCCATGACATGGTGTGTAATTGTATTTTGTTCTCCTACCTGAGTTCTTTTAAATGAATAAACCACACAGTTCTCCTAGAACAAGACTATAGGACATGTTTTTACCAGACACGACATGTACTAGAAGAACGTCACCGACCCGTGTCATTAGTCACATGTCCGGACACATGGCTCCTAGGACACAACATGAACATTGGGTACACGGTGTGTCCCACACAAATTTTTCCAACCCTGTGTCTCAGCCCACACAGACAGTGAAATTGTTAGTGATTACATGGAGTGTACATAAGTACATGGTGTGTACTGAAGAAAAACAGTTCCTTCTTGAACAGAAGGACACATGGCATGTATTCTGCAATAGACACCATGTATTCTGGGTTTTTCTGGACAGTAGGCCTAATAAACTACTCCAGAACCCCAAAAAACATTGGAAGAAACATCAAAGTGCCAAATTCTGATCTGTGAGGGACCATACTCCCCGCGAATAAAATCTTGGCATCTTATACAAGTTTTATACAAGGAATAACAAAGCAATGATCCACCAAATTTCAATCCATAAGGGCCCATAACACCTCAGAGACCCAATTATGTCGTTCATTCAAATGAAACCTTACACAATTAATACCTTATCAAACAACATATATTCAATCAAGTAATTTATAACAACATCATGCATATCTATCACAAAATCAATAACAACAACATGTAATCAGTAATGCACCCTAAATTTCATGACAATAATGCATGGCATGAGATTTATAACAAGTTCCTATATGATGCATGAGATTGAATAACCTTGTAACATCATGTTGTGACAGAAATAAGACCTTAACAACATTAACAATATCAAAAAAACATG
Source organism: Viscum album (assembly GCA_963277665.1). Taxonomy (NCBI): domain Eukaryota; kingdom Viridiplantae; phylum Streptophyta; class Magnoliopsida; order Santalales; family Viscaceae; genus Viscum; species Viscum album. Next base: position 922,488,340 of record OY728132.1, read on the forward strand.
TGAATTACCCGACAGTGAAAAAAACGACTTTAATGTTGCAAAACATGAAAATTGAAATAATAAAGGTAAATTTGATTTTCCCTGCACACGAGTTATCTACTTCCATGCACAACTTATTAGGAACTATCTATTTCTTCATATCCCTGGCTACTAGCTCCAAACAGTAAGTCAAGAAGAAAATAATTCCTCTGATACCACTTTGTAACATCTTGGTTCTGGGTGCCTCCCAGTGTTTCCCCGTACCCGATTGGACACACCGCCTCAAGCGCATTTCCACAAATGCCAGGGACTGTCGACTAGAAGTGAGGGCCTTGGGTGTGATAGTGGAGAAACTATTCCCCCATTGGTATAGTAAAGTAGTTAAAATAAATATATAATAATAATGAAAGTATTAATAACTTTACATAAGTAAATAGTGGAAGACTGAAAGAAATTAACAACTAGAGAAAATATATAAATGATGAATGATACATATTTCTAGGAAAATAACCAAACAAGTTACAATGCTTGAATATAGAACTAAACCAAAGTACAATAGAATATTAATTAAATAAATCCACAACATCACTAGCCTCATCTTGGTCCCATGATCCCCATATCCCCAACAATCAAGTACCTGGATTAGAAGGGAACTTTCCCTTATCTAGACCTACAACAATATAATCTGTTTGTGCCCAAAAGCATAACCCAAATAGGGTGTGAGAAGAATCCCAACACACATCCACCCAAAGATCTGTTCATGATAATCTGTGAATATATATGGAAGACAATACTGAAAATAATGTAATTAATAAAGAAGTACTCAAATGTAATAATCCTACAGTTTCAACTACATTCATTACATTTATCAATTTAGTCAACCAAACAATTATAAAAAAAACCATTGGGAAGTACTCATAGTATAACCCCTCTAGATCAGTTTTTAAAAAAAACCTCTCTGAGGAATCACTCACTATCCATTCCCCATTTTGTCTCGTAATAAGGAAATACAGACACTTCGGGGGAGGACAAAGTCCATCCCCCTATGGTCTCGCAATGTAAATGAAAATAGACACTCTGAGTAAGCCCTCAACATCCATTACCCCCTATGGTTTACTACAACCATATTCCATGGCCATGTGTAAGTCAATCCTCCCCAAACGATATATGTCAGCCAAAGTAAACCTCAAGAGCTACTTGGGTAAAGAGTCTACAACATATCACAGCATGTTAGATAAAATCACTCCATCCAAACAAAACTATACATGAAGAAGAAGTATCCTAATAGGAAATGCTAGACCAAAAGGTGCATAACAAACCATAATTAATAAACACATCCATAGTATGGAAAAATAACCCTATTCACAATCAAATACCTCTAAATAATCCAACAAAACATAGTAGGAATTGACAGGGTTTAAAATCCCCAAACAAACAATACCCCGACCAAGGGTATTGGAAATTTTTCACATGTAACTGAAAGAAAAATGATGGATATGAACAAACCATCTACCTCAGTGTTGTATGAACAATATAGCCGTTATTCTCCCTATAACTCCATAAATCTAAAAAAACGATAAATAAGTTCAACCGAGGATATCTCACGAAATATGTGAAGTAGGGAAATGAGGATCTAGAATATAGAAGTGCATAATGTGGTGATTATAATGAAATTAACAGTGGTTTAATCTGATAAGGGATGACGAGTCAGGGTCTCAGTGAAAATCTGTCGGCTATGGATGCTCTAGGATGAGACTGGTGAAGAAGAAGGGTGTTATATCGAATAGACACGACACCGGCCCATTTAATGAAATAAAAAAAGTACACGGAGTGTTCATTAAATGTACATGGCATGTTCTTGCCATTACCAGGCCCCTATTTAGGTGGCCTCCATGTCACCCCACATGGCCATGTGCTCGGCCGTTACACGTCCTTCACACCCCTTCCTATGGAAATCAGGGGCATGACGTGTGCATATATGTACAGATCGTGTACTCTTTAAATTTCAAGAAACTTCTATTTTTTCTCAAAAAGAACCAGAAAAAAAGACATAGCTAAAAATAAGATTAGGGGTCTTATAAAAAGAATCATTCAATCATAAACCCTTTTGAAAACAATTTTCGTGAAAATAAGAAATAAAACATAAAACAGAATCTTTGAAAACATTTTGAAAACTGATTCCTTTGAAAACATCATGAAATCTTATAATGAATTCTTTAAATAATTTTTCAAACTATTTAATTAAAGATACTTTTGAAAACTTATAGAGAAGCATTGAAAACATATTCAAGCTCCTTTCATTGAAAATAATTTGAAAAAATATTATGAAATCATGAAATTTTATCAAAAGTCGTTTCTTGTAAAATGCATTGAAAAAATATAAAAAAAATTAATTTTTTTTAATACCATTTCATTGAAAATAATTTGAAATCTTATAATAAATTCATGCGCATTAGACACACCAATCAAAATAAATGAGTGGTGAATAAGGAATGTATCTCACAAGAATTAAACATTAGATGAAATTTTGATACCTTGTGTATTAACTCTCGTCATACTCATTAAAAACACTTTTATAATAAATATATTTTTATTATAAATTTATAAATTCACCAAAATATTATATTTAATACCATATATGGTTTTATTATGATTTTATATTACCCCCTTTTTATGAATTCATACTTATAGTTTCACTTTGGGAAATATCATCTTTGTTCTTCGCATGTTTCTTAATTTGTTATATCATTTGTCCTTAAAATTATATAATTATTTCCTGAAAACAAATCATGATAAAAATATCACTTATATTTAATATATTTTCATTATAATAATCTATAAAATATAGAATTATGAAACGGAATACACCGATCATGGAGATGGTAAGTCGTACATACGCATGAATATTCATTCGATTTTATTGTCAGATTAAAAGAAATAAATAAGATTAAATATAAGTTTATATATAATTATAGTAAAATTATTATGTTATATATATCATATATTTTCGCAAAAATCGTCCTTAATACATTCCATGTAGTTTGTAAATGAATCACATTGCATTCACACATACTTAAATGAAATTGTAGTATTTGTAAAAAATGAAAAGTATAATGATATTTATTGTAAAAGAGTTATATAATAATAAATACATTATAAATATCTTATAATATATATATAAACATATTTTACATAATTATTTCCAATGTGATATGTGGTAAAATAATAACAAACAATCCGCGTTTTGTGAGGCGGTAGTTCAACATACAAATAAACAGTATGATCATTACCCATGAGATTGTGGTGTGTGTAAGTGTTCGTAAAAAAATTATCATCAAAAAAACTCAGTATATATATGATTTTGGTGTTGATTTATAATGATTTAATAAAGATATTTTAGGCAGTGGGTAATGGAAATAAAAGAAAGGATCATAAGGGATGTTGTTACCACTTCTTTGGGTAACCCCTTTTGGTATTCCTCGAAGGTCTTCCTTGGATTGATTTGTACCCAAATAGAGACATCGAGGACGAAGGGAGGGATTTTTGGAATCTTGTTAGGAATACATTTTCAAATTAAACTGTGTTTTAGAGGTTTGAGGAAGGGGATAGTTTATGGAATTTTATAGGGAAAGGAAAAGACTCACATGGTTTATATTGAAAACAAGTTAGTTGTACCCACATTTTTATCAAAGGAATGAAATCCAAAAAACCCAAAAAATACTCAATAATAAAATTTTAATGTTAGAATAATTCAAATAAAAATGGATTTAAACATGTGGGTAGGTCATTATGGCCATTAAGATAAAGTTTTATTCCATTGTTATGAATAATTTATCTATATTCGTTGTAAATAAGTTTAATTACATTAGTTAATAACTAAGGTAAAAAATTAATTATAAGATATCAAAAATTATATATTCTGATAATTAATTATATTTAATCAATTTTTATAAATTCTAATCACATATGTATTGAAATTGACTTGAACTTAATCTATAAAATTGGTTGACAATATTGGTTTTTAAAGAAAAAATGTTAATATGTTTTCTATGATTTTATATTCAATTTAAATTTAAAATTGATTACAATGACACAAAATTTGTTATTTGATAAAAATTTAATCTAATTATAGTTTAAAACCAACTAAATATATTGTGTAACTATATAAAAAAATTAGATGAAAAAAAAGTGTGAATTAAAATTCATATTTTTCACTATTCATAAAAATAGGAAACTTCAGAAAAAAATACCAAAAGTTCTCCCTAAATTGATTTTTGTCCTATTTCATGTTTATTTTGACATATATTCATTATAAATAGTCCAAATATTATATTTAAAATAGGTTCCCCATTAAAATGTGTTAATGTTTCTTAATAATGATACTAGTTTTTATGTGTGGAATTGGGTTTTTTCTGATCTTATGTTTATCAAATTTATTAGATAAATAAAAAATATTTTATTGGGTATATAATAAAAATATTAAAATAATATCAGTCAATATTTTTGTTAATTTAATTTATTTGGATAAAATAACGTTGTGAGAATAAAAATATTTTTATATAAAAACATTCCCATTGTATTCAATTTGAACTTATATTCATTTTTAAATCATTCACAACTAATCAATTCTACCATGTATTTAATCAAATATGTTAATCCTATTCATATTGTCCAAATTAATTTCTATATAATACATTATTATATTAAATATCAATATATTTAACGACATATTATTCCATGGTAACACTAGGTCTTGCGTGTTACGTAATCCATCAAGGAAAGTTAGTATTCTGTGTAATGTAATCATGCCTCATTGCAACGTTTAAAGCAAGAAAAGCATTATGTTTTTTGTAGTGCATGATTAACATGGATTTTGGTATAACATAATCCAAACATGATGATTTAGTATTAAATAATCTATTTTCAGTGTCTCGTGAAATGATAAATATAAAAAACATTAAATTAATTTGAAAAAATATATTTAAAAAAATCTCAGTGTGTTATGTTCTACCAACTTTAAAATTAATTCAACCTTTGAAATTTATCTCGTTTATTAGAGGATTAAGACTTGAAAATTCCTTTTATAGAAACCCACATTATAAAAATGAATACTAAAAAATCCTTTAAAAATTGAAATTTAGAAACATAATGGTTACCCAAAATAAAACCTGAATAACTTTCCATATATGAGAACATAGGTGGATAGTGAAGACATTGAAATAGAGTAAAAGCATAAATATTCGTAGGGATTTATTGAGACAATAAGTCACAAACAATTTAATGATCATTGAAAAGTTGAGTGACTCAAATTCACAAATAATTGAAGATTTAAAAGCCCATAAATTCCATAATATTTAAGGTATTGTGAGAACATCCATTTTTTTATTATTTTCTCAACATTGAGTAATTATTTTACTAACCATGAATATAAGGAAATATATTTACTTCATATATTTCTATTTATAAAACTTCAATCTTCGGTTGTTATTTTTTCAATTTCTAAGTCATCTATTACTTTAATAAATGGATGATAAAAAATTAACATTGATGACTGACGTACTAAAATACACATTTAGTATATATTATGTCCTATAAAGGATTTATATGTATAACTATTTGTTTTGAACTATAATTTCAAAAAAATATGGTTAGTACATTAATCTCTAATGATAAAAAGTAACTATGTTTGTTCATCATTAATATTTATTAAAAAAATACACATTATCCAAGACATCACATAGGCTTATGGTAGGTTTAAAACCCTTATCATCCTTTGGATGTGGGTTCACAACGTGTAGTCTTTCCATTCATCATTGGTTTCCATTAGTTAAACATTAGTTCCTTTTAATAAATAAAACTAATATAATTCCAAAAAAAATATAGATATCCTTGAAATAATGTTAATCAACAAATAGCATTTTAAAAAATATTCTCATTACAATCTGAATACATAAATACTTCATCCAATTTTTAACAATAACTTTTCATGAATTGGTATCCTTATAACCCACTTGAAAGATAAAAATCCAAAAAAAATTAATGAAGGCCACGAAATCATCTTAACATTGATCTCCCAAATATGAAAAAGAATTTATTATTATTATATTCAAAATATGTGAATAACATCATCATATATTATTTGGAATCATTTTAATGACCTGAATTACCATAAATCCATATTGAAAACAAGCATGATTCATTATTCCATGTTATATTAGATCTATTTCTAAAATCCAAAAATATTAAAAACCACATCATTCATAGAATAAAACACTTGTCAAAAAGTTCTTACTTTGTTCCAAGGTAAACAATACCATCTTATTTTTTGTATCCATCATACATATAATTATCCGAAAAAATCATCTCAATATAAATATCATATATAGTTTTATCTTACATTAGTCAAAATATCATATTATCTATAAACCACATTATATGTCCACTAAAAAAATTCAACATAAACATATAAATACTGAGTGGAAAATAAAAGTTGAAAAATCCTTGTATATTTCATTCGTTATTAAACATAAATTTTTCAATCCAAATTCATAAAAACTTAAATTATTCTTCTTTATCCGTTATCCATAAGAATGATACAACATAATATTATTTAAAACCTATTACCTTCCAAATATCATATGCAGTCTAGTCATTATCATCAATATGACCTTAACTTATACCACCTTTCTGATTCTCATTGGGATATTCCCCTTGGGATGTTGATTTTCCTAATGTTCAATCATTACATTCCAAACATGTGAATAACATCATCATATATTATTTGGAAAAATTTTAACAACCCGAACTACCATAAATACTTATTGAGAGCATGAATGTTTCCTTATTCCATATTATATTGGATCTATTTCATAAATCTAAAAAATTTAAAAACCACATCATTAATAAAATAAAACACTTGTCAACAAGTTCTTACTTTGTTCCAAGGTAAAAAATACCATCATATTTTCTTATCCATCCCACATATCATTATCCAAAAAAATCATCTCAATATGAATATGATATTAAGTATTATCTTACATTATTCAAAATATCATATTATCTTTAAATCAAATTACTAGTCCACTGAAAACATTCAACATAGTATTATAAATAATGAGTGGAAAATATAAGCTAAAAAATTCTTTTATATTTCATCATTCAAATAACATGAAATTTTAAATTCAAATCCAAAAAAACATAAATTATTACTCTTCATCCATAATCCATAAGAAGGATAGCTCATCATATTATTTAATACATATTTCCTATTAAATATCATATGTCATCTCATCATCATCATAAATATAACCATTACATATACCACCTTTCTGATTCTCTTTGGGATATTTCCTTTTAGGACATTGGTTTTCATAATGACCATTCATTATACCTTTATTGAATTTGAAATTTTATAGTGCCTTAGGGAGGTTGATATTCCTATCCAATTTGTTAACAGATCCATTCATCTTTCCATTGGAGTTAATTGATTTGTGACCATCTTTTTTACAGTCCAAACAACATCTTGTTCCTCTAATACATTCACCTTGGTGATTTTTTTTATTTTCATAACAAAAATGAAATTCAATATTATTTCCTCCATGGATTACATTACCTGTACACCCATTGAACACATTCATTCCTTTCCTTAGTGATTCTTAGAGTTGGTTAAGGAACACATTGTTGATCATGTTCTTTGAAAATTGATTAGGCACCACACAACATCCATAACTCCATTGATCATCCCATATTATTGCTCCTCAATAGATTTTTAATCATACCTAATGATAATTAAGTTTCTTTGAGTACCCTCCATTGGATAAAACTATGAAAAATCGAGTAATAAATGATTATCATAGTTTGTAATCTCATAAACATGAAAATAAATTATATGATGTCTAAATTATGACTCATTTCAGAAACTATGACACCTCCTGATTATCGTAGGTTAATCCCAGAAAAAACCTTTTACATCCTTCATGGTGGTTCATTAAGAGTTTATGAATTTTCAAATCATACCCTCTAGGAGTGTAAAACCAAGTGTTCATTAAGGCCCATTGTCATGTACCAGATTAGCTCGAGTCAGGACTAGAACATATTTTTGGAGTTTTTATACCTATGTACATCTTTTCCAGAGCCACATCAACTTGTAGTATCCAAATAGGGATGTGTTTGTTGGAAACCACACACTATATCATTTACCAAAATACTATGACACTTTCCTAAACAATAACTCATCCTTATACTTATCCATAGAGATAGCCCTAAAAATTCAATTTGGAATACACATATGGATATCACTATGTTTTCTTCATCCTTGTTTGCATGTGTTGAATATACCTTCAATCTGATACCATCTATAATGATGTATTTATAATGTAGATATATAATACAACACTTGTTAGGAATACATAAAACATTATACAAATAGTCTCCTAAAGACCACATTAGTTCGGTTCCATTGGAATCAAGGAAACTTTAACACTGCTACATGATCAAGCTATATTATCTCCCAATAAGTTCTCCAAGACTATCACCCCTCATAGAAATATCATTAAAAAATGTATCTTCATAACCTGGGTAATAAACCATAAAAGGGGTTATTTTTTATGCTCAGTAAGGTAAACCATGGAATACATGTATATATAAACAGGATCATAGGGATATGAGAACATAATCAAGAAAATAGAAGATCATACCTTGTATATAATATATCATATACTTGAATCATGGAGTAATGTTTAAATTTTTATAACAAGTTAATCGTAAGTAAATAAAGAATATAAGACATGAAATCATAACATCTGAATAGGGAATTGGATTGTGGAAAACACATAAGCACATATAATGATTTCCATGGTGGTCACTACATTACTGCGAAGGCCATATTATTTGAGTGGGTTCACTACAAAAACAATCTTGGTAGTCATGGATCACTCTCATGTCCATCTTAGTATAATGGTTTTACACCTCGTACAATATTGGTAGTCGTGGTTCACTCTTGGGACTATATTAGTAGGCAAGGTTGTATTCTAAGACAATCTTGGTATATCTCATGAGCTATAAATATTTGACCAATGCAATGGTGGGAGATATAGGTGCCACCCATATCATAGTGTAATCATACAAACATCGTACACAACATCATTAAAAAACATATAATAAACCACGAAATAAAATGGGTATAATAAACATGTAATAATATCATATCCTCTGGTAAATGATAATGGTTTCACAATCGCTTCATTAAAATCATAACCCACGAAAAGAATAATATTTCATATGCATATAACCCAGGAAATAGAAATTGTTTTTAGAAATATCATGCTACTAAAATATAAACTATTTAGGGAAATAATATAAATGGAAAAATTGAAAAATTTCCCATGAAAGGCAGGATTAAAAACAACATATTTCATCTTATATGGGAAATAATTTTGAAATATCTATTAAAAATATTTCATGATAAAAATATCCATTATTCATTAAAAATGATCTTTAAAACCTAAAACATACTGAAAACCATTTTCATAAAAATAAACATGAATACTTATAATTGAATCATTGAAAACGTTTTGAAAACACTTTCATTAAAAATTCCTTGAAAACCAATAATTAATTCATGAAAAAAATTTAAAAACCATTTCATTGAATATAATTTAAAAATAAATAATAAAATCACGAAAACGTTTTGAAAATCGTTTCTTTGAAAATAATTTGAAAACATATACGGAAATCCCAAAATGTTTTGAAAAAAAATTCAGACTACTTTGAAAACATATAATTAAATCTTCAAAACGTTTTGAAAAAACAAATCATTAAAAAAATTTATAACACGTAATGAAATATTGATTATGTTTTGAAAACCATTTAATTGAAAATTATTATAAAAGATTCTGAAAAACATTTTGAAAACCATTATCCTTTAAAACATGTAGAAAAAGCTTGAAATCATTTTTTAAACCACTTTCCCTATGAATACCTTAATGAATTATAAATAATATTTGAAAACAATTAATATCATTTTCTTTGAAAACATCCTATTGAAAACTTTTAAAATATTCTTTGAAAACCATAAAACATTTCAAAATTATTTTCCCGTGAAAATGATCTTCAAAGATCATTTGAAAACATTTTAAAAAGATGTTTTTTGAAATAAAATAAATTTCTGACTGAAGAGAGGCATATGGTTAGATTTTTCATTAAAACAATTTCCTTAATATATAACGATACACTGAGTGGTAAAATGGATAAGCATTAAAAATATCAAAATGTGATGAGATTGTTTCAATAGACTCTTACCACTTGTTAACCTTTAATCATACTCCCCATGTATGAAAATGAAATTATATGTTCCACAAAAGATAATGAAAAGAATTAAATTAATTATATAACATTTTAAATTGAAGTGTATACACCATGAAAATTAATGTTAGTGTATAACCAAACATCTATCTCAAAGAAGGAAAATTAAGACAAAACTATCTTACTGATTTAGTATCTTTTGAGATATTAATCCCATGAATGAAATTTCATTGAATAGACACATAAAAACCCATATATTAAATAATATTATTAATTTATTGCATTCATACAATGTATTCAAACCACACAATATAAAGAAGTGGTGAATATGGCATGTATCCCACATAAATAAAAATAGAGACGAAATTCCATTACCTTAGGTCGTGACTCTCATTGTACTCATTCCAACCACCTATAAAATAAATATATTTTTATTAATATTCTATAAAAGATCCATATTTTTTTCTAAAACCATATATTGGTTTTAAGGACTTTATATTAACCACTAGTTAACTAATCTTTGTCATAGTTTCACTATGGGTAATATCTGCATTGTTTGTTGAATGTTTCATAATTTGTTATATATTTGGATATAATACTTTTACAATTATTTAAACAAAGTAAATCATGATATAAAAAAAATTTATATTAGGTATATTTTTAGTACAATAATCTATATACTATATAATTTTGAGATGGAATACATCATTCCTTGAGACAGTAGGTTGTACGTAAACAGGAATGATATATCTATTTTATGTTTTTATTGAGAGAAAGAATTAAAATGAAATTTGTTTATATATAATATACAATTTATTAAAATTATCAATATATATATATATCATATAATTTCACTAAACCCGTCCTGAATTCATTTCATGTTGTGTGTGAAGGAAGCACATCACTTTTAGGGGGCGATTGTCCATACTTCCTCAAATGAAATTATTATATTTACACAAAATGGAAAGTATAAATTTTTTTTTGTAAAATAGTTAGATAAGATTAATTTCATTATAAATGTCATATAGATTATATATAAATAGATTTTACATCATAATTCCAACCATGAGTGGTAGTAAAGAATGAATGAACAATCATAATTTGGTGAGCTGGTAGTTCACCATACACATGAACAGTATGTCTGCTACCCATTAGATAGAGGTCTATGTAAGTGTGGGTCAAAAAACGAAGCATAAAAACATATATGTATATTGAGGAAACTTTTTTTGTATAATATTGGAATTGGGAATTGGAGTTGGTGTAGAATGAAAATAAAAGAAAGGAGCTTCAGGGGGGATGTTACATCTTCTTTGGGTAACTCCTTTTGGTTTTTACAAAAGGGATTCCTTGGAATGAATCTGGCCCAAAGGTAGGGTTGAAGGGGGGATGTATGCTTTTTGGGAAATTTATTGGGGATAGATGGGCTGAAACTATGTGTATTGAGAGGTGTAAGGAATGGGGAGAGGTTGTGGCATTTTATAAGGAAGGGAAAATAATCAATTAGTAATTTTGATAACAAGTTAGGTGTGGTCATGTTCATAACTAAAAAAATTAACCCAAAAACTAAAATAATATGTAATGTAAGGTTCATGCGAAAATTTATTCCATCCAATGGGTTTTGTAAAAGTGGATAGGTAACATTAGAATATAGGTTGAATTTTTATTCCCCCAGTAAGATAAATTCTTCCATAATCATTATAATTAATTTTAATTACATTCACTAATCAAATTGGAAAAAAACAAGGCAATACTTAATAGTAATTATAAATTATGATGATTCGAAATATTCAATCCATTTTTTCATACTCCAATCACATAAGTGGCATAAATTTATTTCAATTTAACCCCGCAGATGTGATGTCATTGACGGTTTTGAAAGTAAAAAATGTTTAAAAGATTTTTATGTTTTTATATTCAATTTAAATGTGAGATTCATTAAAATGAACTAAATTTGATTGTTTTATAAAAATATAATCTAATTAAACATTATATCCAATTAAAAATACAATTTAACAAAATATATTAATTATATGTAAAATAAATATTGAATAAAAATTATGTATTTTTTAGTATTAATAAAAATATGAATCTGCACAAAATAATATCAATATTTCACAAGAATCTAATTTTTATGTTCCTATTAAAAATATTAATTTATTTTAAATTATAGGATTTATAAAAGTTCTTAAATTTGGATTTAAAAAAGGGCATCCATTAAAAGGAAGTAAAAGTGCCTTAATAAAAATATAAGTTTTGTTGTGCGAAATTGGGTTTGTTCCTATCTTATGTTTATCAAATATATTGGGTGGATATACAAAATATTATATTGAATATAATATATATATATATATTACATTATTATCTATCATTAATTGCAATTAATTTAATATATTAAGATAAAATATCATTGTGATCATAAAAATAGTTTTCTATAAAAAATCCATTTATATTCAATTCGTTCGTATATTAATTTTTAATTCATTATTAACTATTATATATAACCATTTGTTTACATGAGATAGATAATAAAATTCATAACTATTAAAATAGTCAGTAGTTTTTATATTATTATATTAAATAGTAATATTTTTATTAATATATTATTACTTAGTAACGCTCAGTCTCCTGTGTTTTGCAAGCCATCAAGGAAAGTCAGTCTTGCATGTAACGTAATATATATAAATATATTGTTAAATATAAATAAAAATAAAAATTATGTAGAATGTATTCAATGACTAAATTAAATTAGATTAATGGGTGTATAATTTAAAAAATATTACTTTAAAAACATTTTTAAAATATAATTTATCTTTATAAATAAATTAAACAAAAATGCAGTTTTCAATTAAATTTCTCTAATGTTAAGTAGTCAACAAAAAATATAACATTTTAAAAAAATACCAAAAATTATACATTATATAGTTTTGGTATTAATATTTAAAAAATTAAGTGTATTCAATCAAATTAATTATTTAAAATTGTAATTTTTTACTTTTTAAATTAGTATTCTAAAAATAGTTGAGAAAATAGTTTTTAAAATAAACACCCATTTTAAGTGTAAAATTGGATTAATTCCAATCACAAGTATAGAAAACTCATAAGATGAAAATTAAATAGTTAATTTTATATGGTAATGTAATCATTGAGAAAAAGTTTTGGGTTAATTTTTTTTAGTTCAAACACATTTTTTTCATAAAAATAGTTTCTTGAACAAAATATATCCTTTATTTTTATTTTTAAATAAATTTTCACCAAATAATTTATTGTATATACATCAGTAAACCATATTTTGGTAATTTATATAATAAAATTCATACCCACCACTAAAATTTATAGGTGATAATTATCATGCTAAAATGATATTTTAATAATAATTCACATTTTTTAAAACTCAATGTTGTGTATAACGCAAGTTAAGCTCAATGTTACGTGTTGAAAAAGCTAAATTTTGTTTTATGTATAGAGTCCATATTTTTTCTTTGAAATAATATGAAATGTTTTTCAATATATTTCTTGAGTTATGTTCTATGATTTCATATTATTTCAAAGTTGATTGTGACATGAATTAATTTAATAAAAATATTAAATATATAAAAAATCATGCATGTGCAGTTTCATAAAAAAATTGGATAAATGTTTTTAAATTTGTCCAACTATGGCCATTGAATACACTAATGTACGTGAATAATTGTTTATTATTTGATTTTATAAAACTAAATATCTCTTATATTGATCATTGGGCATAACCGATTTGAAAGGATGGATAAAGTTTTGTTATTTTATTCTCCCCATCAATTGATTTGCATTCATCACTGGTTGGACAACATGGTCCAAGTTCGACATTGTTGGGTGGTATTGTTTCTGATTAGATTCACAAAATCACAACGAGCCCACATTTGAGGTACATATCTGTGAACCATGGGTCTTTATGGATATATTATGAGATGTGGGTGATTAATTTGATGATTGTAGATCATGGATTTGGCGGTTAAATGACTACATGCATGATGGATAAGTGATGTACCAATGAAGTCAAACAAAAGCCAATATCTATCCACTTGATGGTCGGGAAGGAAAAATCAATACTATATCCACCGATCATGGATAGTGTGGATAATAGATTTTTTTTGGAATAACCAGATTCAAAGTGCGGAGAGTTGATCTAGAATTTGGGAAAAATATGACTACACATCATGTAGATTGAAGAAAACACCATGTGTCGCGACTTAGCTATGGTAGATAGGGTTTCATTAGATTATAAATATCATATTCCATGTTGGAACCGCGTATATCCAGTGACCCCATGTCGGAAGACTCAACATGTGCACTAGGAGTACAAAGGCATGGGCATGGCCAGTCACACTGTGTACCGAAGTACAAAGACACAGGTCTGATACGTGGACATGAGATGGAGACACAGGCAGATCCAAACACCTATGTAGGACTATAAGTTTCATGATCACACCATGTATGTCCACTAAACATTGTATATACACAAACTATAGTCAAGCCATGTTCCTATAGAGACATTTCCAAGAGATAGAGTGGGACCACATGTCATGTGGGTCCCATCACACAATGTGTTCCCTTTAGATCCCTTATAGAAAACGTCAATATCACATATATCATCCTTGGACTCAAATATTTGCTCATGAGTAGCCAATCCTGAGTATATTTTTTTCTAGAAAATGAGGGTTCCCTTGGTTGTGTAATTTTGGAAATTATGTGATATTTTCTAGTCATGTTAAATGTTTAGTGTATTTACAACGATGGTAGAGATCACATAGGATCACCAGATGCATTCTTAGTGGAACACTCCAGCTGGGCTTGGAATAGTCCCTTGATGACTAAAATGGAACCCTCCAGTAAATCTGGTTATGTGTCCACTACATCCTTCTAAAGTGGACCCTGAAACTAAGCAGTGAATGGATCCTCTACCGTTAGAGTGGAACCCTATTGTTTGATAGATAATAAGTTATTTATAAACATCTAATGTGGAACACTCCATTTTTTACAGGCATGGGCCCTCTACCATCATAGTGTAAAGCTCCTTCTGGGAAGGGAACATGACCTTAATTGACCATTAGAGTGGAACCCTCCCATTAGAATAGTGAATGGGTCTCTGTCAATTAGTAGGGTTGACCCATCCTATTAGAACATGGAATCAGTCCTCTATCTACCCATTGAGTGTAACCTTCCTATTGTACTAGGTAATTCATCCTTTACCTAGAGATTATGGCCCCTTGATTGTACAGAATGTTATAATGCATTGATTGACTTTGATAGTTTATGATTGGAAGATGCATGATATTCTAGGTATTATTTTTGGACATATATGATAGATGGAGACTCATTTCTAGGGCTAGTCTATGGGATAGTGATCCTCATTCTCCGTCATATGGGATTCCTTTACTGAGAATATATATAAATTTTTATCCATACCTTTGGATTTTTTTACTCTACTACTGTGGGTTGTAAATAGGTGTGTTGTATGTTTCATGATTTATATGTTTATATTCTCATGGTTATATGGGTTTACTCCCACCATGGGTATAGAATAATAGATGTGTATTCCATCTACACACCTTATTAATCCCCATTATGCCTGGATGATGTTACTATTTCTGTTACATTGTGATGAGATATATCATGTTATTATCTACATTCATTTTATTCTTGTTTTATCTCTTATATACCCCCCATCATATTTTATGGAATCTGTCTAGGTATGTATATACTTACCCCTTCATGGGATCTTCCCTCATATGTCTTCTCTTATATAGACTACAGATAGGTCGGTTGTGATATTAGATGATCTTAGGGATACTGAGTGATATGGACCACTTATGGGGGTCATATATTGGATATTATAAGTTAAGATCTCTCAAATATTTCACTTTTCAGTTTTTTTCATCATGGGATATATTTTTAATTCATAAATTATTTTTCTGATTTACTTTTTAGTTTATTTTACTGTACTCTTATACACTGTGGATATTTAGCATGATTTATTTACATTCTATCTATTTCATCTTTTATTATTATTCCAATGAACTTATATATTTAGATGGTTAAGTGTGTGAATATAGGTTCTTTAGAAAAAGTCATCCCATTTAGGATATTCTTTTTTAATCTTATCTCCACCCATCACCAATAGAAGACATCTTAGGGTAGATTTGGATCAATCCTCTATTAGGATTTGATCATTTTAATTGTTATCAGGGTACTTCATTTCTTACGATGTTGTCTGGAGTAGTCCCCTTACAAGTATTTGAATGGGATTTGTGAAATAGTTTCAAAGTGTCTCAAGTGAGGTTCTCAGGCCAGGGGATCCATTATGGTATGGGTGACTGATGTTTCCATTCATCAATACCATGAATACATTCTTTTTTACATGGAATACCAATAAATTTGTTACATGGATCAATTGTGCATGAATAATATTGGATTGAGTCTTTGAAATTACTTCATGAGTTATCTCCACATTTATATATATATATATATATACTCATATGACCATAGTAAATATTGTTTAAAATTTTAGGATGCCTCTGTGGATATAGCCATCCATGATACAACTAAATGATTTTGATGGTGATCTGATGAGATACAATACCTCGTTTCAGAGTCCAACCCATGAGAATCTTCCTATAAGTGGGTAGGTAGTGGCACCTACACCTTTAAAGTATCTTATTATCCCAACAGGGAAGACTGAGGATGTTTTTTGTCTTATCATTCTCTATGATATCCAACACCAGAGTTCATTGAGGTTCTACAGTGAGCAAGATCCCTAGGATGAAGAGTATTGGATAGAGTTTGTTCTCCATGTATTCATGATATTTCTGATACATAAAGATGATGTGGTTGTTATAGAAACTAACATTTTCCTCAATATAGTTGGGAACTTGTTGAGTATTATCACCCATATGCACGATAAGAGGATACTCTCATGGACTGACTTTTAGTAGCTATATTGTGAGGAGTACTACCCCTCTTAGTTTTTATTAGGATAAATTCTAGAGTTTTTTGGAATTTATATATGGAGGGATGATATAGGCTGATTACACAGTGAGATTCATAGACCATACCCAATACTCCCCTAAAATGATTCATTATGGCTAAATCCGATCATGGATATTTGTGCAGAGACACCGTAGATAGATTCACTATGGTCCGGTGACCTTGTGAATACCCACCTATGTTCGGGGATGGAGAGGGATCTAGTGACAGAGGGATTTATGTCAGTGGGGCACCACAAAGCTGGAGCTATTAGTGGGTGTCATAAATATTAGTCACCTGTAGTTGCTAGCTAGAACTAGACAGTAGGATCTCAGTGCAAGAGATCCAACCATGATTTGGCTCCGACACATTTTCATGAGGAACAATGATAACACAGAGTTCCAGGGAATCCTAGAGAAGGTCATAAATTTTTTTTATGGGTGATGTAAAATAGAACATGACTTCCCATACAAATGATTATTATTTAAATACAATGGTTGCAACATCCTCGAATAGGGAGACACTAATCCAGTGCCTCGAGCCAAGTCCCCATATGACCTTAAATATACATCCCTATATTCGAGAGGTTTCCGAATACTAGTGAGGGTCTAAAAGGTTATATGGGATGACTATACACTCATTACTAGAGTATTTCACACTAGATAATAATTTAAATAATGTAAAAAATTGAGGACGACAATAACATGTGTTAATAACCAATTCCTAAACCTAGGAACAACCATATACAACAGTAAATATTTTCTTCCATGCTATGGTTCCAAGTGAACAAAAAACAAAGAAAATAAAAACATACAAATAACCGTAATAGTCCAGACTCCAAGTCTATATCCTCTACCATACATGTCTCATGTCCAACTCAACTCCTTAGTATAGGGCCCTTTCCCTTGTTCTGACCTGCAACATGAAATCTGCTCAGGTATCCAATGGCGGCCCAAGAAGGGTGTGAGTATAACTCAGTAGGACACAACCAAAAAAGTGTACAAAATATCAAGAAAAAGTAGATTGTGAATGCAAGTGATAAATAATTGAATTTAAAGACAAATAGTTTAATAGAAAATTCAAGAATATGTTCTATTTAATTATAATATAATTGACTCCATGCTCAATACATAGACATTTCATTGTCAATAAACTTTTTTCATGTGTTCAATGGTTTAGGCATGTTCAAAGTTCTCAAGAATATGAGAATAGAATAAATTCTTATATCACTTGGAATCACATTATAAAAAACTCCAAATACTCACCTATAAGCCTCAGTGTGGGTGGAATGCAACTGTTAGCTCAACATAAGTATGTCCCATTCCCTAACACCTGCATTTAGTGGTGAATCTAGAACCTCAGTCCAACTCATCCCATGGGCGTAGAACCTCATGTCAATACAACACTATACCATTCTATGTGCACAAGATTATTTATCATTTACCACAATCAACCATATCACAATAATCATAACCAACATCATTTTAAACATCACAAAAATATCAATGAATTGGAAATTAAAAATTTTCCTCAATCCATTAACATAGTCATCATTTATATTACTTAACCCTTTATCTATGTTTCCCATTTCCCAGGCATCTCTCGCTAAGAATATTCATGTATAATGCTAATCCAATAAAATTTTCCCATTAAACCATTTAAAACTTTTTCATGCCAACCAAACTACCACCTAGGCTAATACCCAACCTATGTGTACTATTAAAACACCAATTTCACATCCTTCAATCATATTTAAATATTCATCATGGGATCTATGTTTTTTATCAATGACCTTACACTTAGCTAAACTTAATGTTTGTGGAATATCAACACACCACATGGGTGGACCTAATATCACTTGGCCATCCCCCATGCATTCCTCAGGGGTCATGAGGAGTTCAATTAACTATTTAGACACCCACAATATGGAATGATATCAAAGGGAACTGAGAACACAATAATGGAAAAATAAAGACCATAACCCTACATGCACAAACCCACTTGAAACCCAAGGGATAAAACTTATAGACCACCTACCTTGAATCCTATTAGTTAACACACTCTCAACTGAATCCTTATATATCAATTAAATCATCCCTTTAATACTTATCCTAAACCTCACCGAAAAATAAGGTCTTGAGAGCTTCAGAAGAAGGTAAGAGAGAGATACCAACCCAAATCATTATATATAAACAATTATGGGTTTATCCTAACATGAATATAAAATACGAAATTAACAGTGATCTAAATGTCCCAAAGATGATGGATATAGATCCTTTGAATCTCTAGGGATATTTGGTTCACTCTTAGGGTCTAAGGGGGGTGAAGAGAGGAAATCCTAAGTTGGGTATAAAACAGTTTACTGTATCTTTTGAATCATTCCATAATTTTCTGGGATGCGTGGTTTAATCACACAGTTTTCCAAACTGTGTGAAAACCGTTTAGATGCAACTGTTCAAAAATAGTACCCTCGTATGGTTTACCTACACGGTTTACCAATCCATGTTCAAACCATGCAGAGGCTGCTGTTAGAAAATCGTACTTCTTGCACGGTTTAACTAGGATGTCTGCATAATCAGGACTAACAGTGTTTAGACCGTGTGTCTTGCCCTGAAATATGAGATCTTGCAACCTCCCTAACGTACAATGCATCATCCCCATGTCGCACTTCCCGAGAATCATTAAGATCCCAAGGAATAGTGATTAGGCCACTAGGCCCTCATGTTAGATTCCTGCTCCAATGATTCCTTCAGAATGGGTCCATGCTACCATTGAAGACGAACTAAGGGAACAACCTTTCTTGGAAAAAAAATCTCACATTGATCCACAACTTGAACCGGGAGCTCTTTGAAGGATGAATCATCCTCAATCTCAACATCCTCAACATTTAACACATAAGACAGATTGGTATGATAGAGTAGGAGTTATGAAACCTAAAAAACATCATGCAACCCACTATACCATTGTGGAAGATCCAAATGGTATGCCATGGGTCCGACCTTCTCCAAAATCTCAAATGGTCGCACAAATATAGGTGCCAACTTTCCCTACTTCTGAATTTGATGGTGACCCAGCTGCGGCGTTGCCTGAAGAAACACACTATCACCCACCAAGAACATTAAGGGTATACGATGTTGATCTTCATATAAAGTTTTCTTAATCTAAGCTGTTTCCATTCTCTTTTGAATAAAACAATCATTTTTGACATCTCTTGGATAAGACTTGGTCCAAATAGCTCAGACTCTCTAGCCTCTAACCAACATCACCGAGATATACATGGTCTCCCATAATGTTCCATAAAAGGTTCCATAAGAACTATTTCTTGAAATCTGTTATTGTAAGAAAATTCCATAAGCGACAATTGATTTTCCCATGAAATATAAAAATATAGAAAACATGCACTCAACATGTCTTCTAATACCTAAATTGTATACTTTGACTTCCCGTCATTCTACAGGTGGTATGTCATACTCAAAAAAATATGGGTACTAAGTTCCTTCTTTAGTCCCCTCTAGAAGCGCAAGGTGAAATGGGGATCAAAATCTGAAACTATGGTTCTTGTCACACAATGAAACCATACCATTTCACGAATATACAATTCCCCACCTGGTCAACTATATAGCTCTCCTGGATCAGCAAGAAATGATCCATAGTTGTCAGCAGATGTACCAACACCCAAATTGCATCATTATTCTGAGGCATCTTCAAAATACAGACAACAAATTCCATCGTGGCCTCATTCCACATCCACTATGGAATAAGTAATAATTTCAACAACCCACCTGGGGAATGATGTTCAGCCTTCATCTGCTAATAGGTAAGGCATCATTCCACAAAACATGCAACTTTTTTCGTCATTCTCGACCCCCAAAAATGACTACAATGATCACGATATATAGTTGCTAGGTGATGACACCACATCATGACCATGAACGTATTAAACTCCATCATCACTGAAAGTCTAACCAAAAGGTGACTCCCCACCTTTAAGACTTTCCTTCATAGCCAAACACTCTAGGTCTACTAGCTGACTCTCTTTAAATCGGCTTAAAAGTAATGAATAAACTTCAATAGATGCAAGGGTCATCTAACAATGCCAATCCTGAACCTCCAAATTCTTCTCAGCAAACAAGACCATTATTATCCACTATGAACTGGATTCCTGAACAATCTGATTCTGAGTCTTCCAGCTCAGTGCATCGATGACACTATTCCCTTTCCCTAGAATGTACACAAACACCAAATCCAAAGACTGTATGTACTCCACCCACCGTTGATGTTGAAGATTCGAATCCCACTAAGAGAATAAAAATTTGTTAATTGTATGGTCAGTAAACACCTTAAAGGGTTCTCCCAACATGTAATTCCTCCAAAAGATTAAGGAATGAACCATAACAACAAGCTCAATGTCATGAGTAGGGTAATTCCTTTCATGTAACCTCAACTATCTCAACCCATATGTTACAACCTGATCATCTTGCATCAATAATACCCCAAGTCCAACACCAGAAACATCACATAACATGGTGTATGTCTTACCTAGTTCGGGTAAGATCAAAATCAGTGAGGTGGTCAACCGGTTCATTAGCTCCATAAAATCATTCTCAAATGATTCTGAATAATAAAAATTAATTCTCTTCTGGGTTAGGCACGTGAGAAGCACTGCCAAATGAGATAAATATCTAGTAAACCATCAGTAATAACCATAAAAACCTAGAAAAAAAATCTGATTATTAGATAAATTCATTGGCTACTCCCAAGACACCATAGACTTTGCCTTTTGTAGATCTACTAACAAGCATGACTCATAATTGATGTGTCGAAAAATTCGACCTTATCAATCCAAAAATTAAATTTTGATTGCTTTTCTTAAATCCTATGATATCATAGTTTACTCAAGACGATGTCAAGATGATTGGGATGATTTTAATGAGTTATAGAGTACACCAAGATGTAATCAATGAAGACCACTACGAATTGATCCAGATACTAGTGAAATAACTGATTCATCAAGGACATGACCACCACTAGGGCATTGTATAACCCAAACAGCATCACTAGAAATTCATACAACTCATAACTACATTAGAAGGCTATTTGGGTTACGTTAGAAGGTATCAACCTAAAACGATGGTATCCCAAATTCCAATTTATCATGGAAAACACTGAAGAACATCAAGTTGATCAAATAGGTCATTGATTCTATAAGAGGGTATTTGTTCTAAACCATCATCTAGTTCATCTTCCTATAATCAACTCATATCCTTAGTAATCTTTTTTCCTTCTTATATAAAACACCATAGATCCCCAAGGTGATGTTTGAGGACATATAAACCCCATACGATCCAATTAATCCACCTTGACATTCAGTTATTAGAGATTTTTTTAAGCCATTCGATAGGGTGGAATGGAAACTGGCTCTACTCATGGGAAGAATTTGATCATAAACTCAAAATATCTCTCAAGTGGTAACCCCATGAATTCCATAGGAAAAAATCTTGAAACTGGTCCAAAAAAGGGGAATACTGGTTTTCCCTTCCCCCCATCATCTAACATAAGGCATGCCACATGGTCTGTGAGTTCCCCCAACAACTAGAGTAGTGGACCTACGTAGCCCGCTCGAGTTTCCCACTCACCACAAATGATATAATTTCTCCCATAAAGATATATAAATGTTACCTGATGATGGTAATAGTCGATATGAGCATGATATAACACCAATTAGTTCATTAACAAGAGTAGGGAAAAACATTACATATCTAGGGAAAATAGATCCCACAGAAAATGTTACCCACCAACATCCAGAGTAAAACCTTTACGCTACCTGATGTCCTCCAATCGTACACCTAGTAGAGTATCAAGAAACATTACCGCATATGAAGTCTCCAAAATTAATCCCAACACAACAACGAACTGAATAGAAATAATGGAATGTGTAGGACATGTATCAAATAAAGAACTATCATGTGGACGATATAAGAATCATACTTCGAAAAGTAGATGGTCATGCCTCAACACCATTAGGTGTAGCCTAAACTACAAGGAGATTACCTTCCCCTTTATTCTGAGCTCTAACTAGAGTAACCTGCACTACACTCCTCTATATATATGGATGATCTCACCCCCAGAGTTCCACTTTCACCTCCCCTACAATTCTGAAACATAGAGCACCAACTGCCTACCTAGTATGTGGTAATCGACCCCATGCATAAACTCGACATCTACCTTAGGCCTCCATAATTCCCTGGCTATAGTGGGTTCCTGCGAAACCTATTCACATAGCCTAACCTATGACATGCTTTGTACACGATCAGTGGGTGGGGACACTGTTCACGTTTGTGCCTCGGACTTCCATAAGGATAATAGCAGACTTGGTCACCACCCTGAGATACTAACCCCTCTTCTAACATCTTAGTGTGCTTCCCCCTTGTGAAATGATTCCAAATAAAAAGTTCCTAATATTATAAGTCTCACCAATTGATCACCAAAATGAAACCATAAGTTCACTACTTGAAGATCCCTTCAGGTCCCCCTATGAGATAATGGATTGATCCACCACTTCAGCAAACCTCTTTAGGTGAATGATGTTCACCTGAGATCTAATCTTCTATCTGAGGCCGTCCTAGAATAGTTTTGATATGGAGGCCTCGTCTCCTATTAATGTTAGAATGAAATTACTCTAATCGGTGAGTCAACTAGTATAGAACAACCCCAACATTTTTCTCTTAGTCATCCTCATAAAATCATTATCCTTCTCATGCCTCATGGTTTTTGGATATAAGTTCTCAAAGAAGTTCTCTTTAAAATCCTTCCACATCATTCCTTCATCTTGCAACATCTGATGCATGATGTCCCACTAATTCTTCTCCTAACCCCTCAACATATAGGATTCCAACATGACTCTATTCTAATGAGGATTCTATATATGGTAAATAATAGTTTGGACGGACTATATCCAAAACTTTGCTACATATCGACCACCATCTCATGTAAAGGTCGAAGGGTGTTGTAGCTGAAGCTCTTTGGTGAACTCAAACATACTTAGTGTAACCCACCCTACATCTCGTTATAACATCCTCATAAATTGGAAAATTTTCACTTCGAACATCACTTCCCTATTCCCTTGGATCACCACGTTCTCCAACCCCACCATTGGAGGAGTGTTCATGGAAACATCCTCATGTTGCCCAATTTGTACACATCTTCGAGCTTTCATTTCTCTACAATCCCAAATTTGAGCTTTAGAATGAAACTATAACACTTTTATGAGAAGTTAAGAGTTATAGGTAGGATCATCAGAAGACAAAAACTAGTTTTTATACACTACCCCAAAACGACCACTCAAATATGGATCACTTCCCTTTTCCATCTCTCTTAAGGCCAGGGCTAACACGAGTATCTAATTCAAATGGTTACAAGACTTATCTTTCACACCCATCAAAAAAAATTCAGATCCCAATTAACTCTTACAAAAAGTTAATCCACTCTTACATCTATAGTAAATACCATTTTCTACTTACTACATGACATTTTCAATTCCCTTTTTACTCATTCATACAATTTTTTTGGGCACAATTTTAATTAATTTTATGAAAACAAACACATCCCAACCATTATATCCTGCACACCCATCCCATGTGTTTGAATATACAGATTCATGAAACCTACCTACATAGTTTCCCATAGTGATGCACGAATGAGAAACCACGTACATGTCCATCCATGATAGATATATCACAAAACGGTCAAATTATACAACAATTGCATCACCCAATTGTGAGATGTCATCAAATGAAACAACACACAATATGATCAACAATACCCTCCCAAGGTGACTTGGTTTTTACCCTATATGTGGGTTAGATACTCCCATGAACTATCACATTACCATGTTTTGACAATTTCTTAACCTCCAGTCTTCCATCCCCAAATAGTAAGAATGGGAAAAGAACCTGCATATGTTACCACATTCTAACAACCTTGACCTAGTATCAACTAATATGGAGCCTCAATTCGGGTCGTCAAATGACCTCAAGTGCCCCTCCCCATACTACAGAGTTTTCTAACTAGCATCGAGGTTCTAATAGGTAATGTGAGGAGATAATACCCTCATTACCTGAGTATTCCACATCAGATACTAATTTGAATAACGTAACCAATAGGCAAAAAAAATAACATGTATAATGAAAAAATTCCCAAAACTGGGTACAACCATATAAAATAGTAAATATGTCATTCCATGCAATGGTGAAAATTGGAAAAAACACCGATCTAATGAAAAATAAAAGAATACATAAAATGGTCTAGAATCCATGTCTCAAACCTTTCCAACACATGTCTCGTGTACAACTCAACTCCCAAGCATAAGTCCCTTTCCCTTGTCCAAACCATCAATCATGAAATCTAATTGGGTACCCAATGGCGGCCTGAGAATGGTGTGAGTATAAATATATAGACCACCACCAACAGTGTATATAGAATATCTAGAAATATTAGATATTGCATGAAAGTGATAAATAACCGAATGTAAAGATGAATTGTCCAATTGTACATTCTAGACTATGTTCCTTTTAATTATACTACCATTGAGTCCATGTTCACTAATTATACATTTCATGGTTTAATCTATCCTTTTTATGTGTTCAATGCATTAATAATTTTCAATTTTAACAAGAATATGGGAGTAAAATCAAGTTCTATATCACTAAGAATCGCATTATATCAACCTCATAATCCTCACAGTGAAGCCTCGGTTGGGGTGGAATGCAACTGTTAGGGGAATAGAACTTCATCCCATTCTCTAACCCATATATTTAGGGGTGAAACTAGATACATGGTACTACTCAACCTGTGGGTGTATAACCCCAATCAATTCCCCGATCTACCAAACCATGTGCACATGCTCATTTATCATTCACCACAATCAATCATATCACAACAATCATAGCCAACATCATTTACAATATAACAATAATATCAATAAATGGGTAATTTAAATTTTTCTTCAATCCATTAACACATTAATTGTTTATATTGATCATAAATTTATCCCTATTTCCGATTTACCTTGCCTATCTTGGTAAACATATTCAAGTATACAACTAAACCCCTATCGTTTTTCGATTAATCCATTTAACAATTTTTCATGCCAACCAAACAACATCCTAGTCCATTACCAAACCAATGTGTATTATTAAAACTTCAATTGCACATCCATAAAAAATGTTAAGATATTCATCATGGGCTCTATGTTCTCTCAAAATTTCCTTCCACTAACTTAGCTAAACTCTATGTCCATGGAATTTCATCACACCCCATGGATGGCCCTAATCTCACTTTCCATCCACAATGCATCCTATGGGGATCATAAGGAGTTCAATTAACCACTTACACTCCCACCATATCCAAATAAATAAAAGGGATCCAATAACAAAATAATCCAATAACATTGAATAAAACCCTACATGAAAAAATAAGCTTGAAACCCATTGGATATAACTTATTGAGCACCAACCTTGAATCCATTAGAAAATGCAATCTTAACATAAGCATTAGATCTTGATTCAATCAACCCTTGATAAGTCAACCAAAAACTCACCATAAAATGGTTTTGAGATATTTGGATGAAGATAAGAGAGATATACCAACCCAAATAAAGAAAAAGAATCGAGGAGGGGTTTAGCCATACCCATATCTTCAATCTGCAACTTATGGTGCTCCAAACAGCCCTATGATGAGGAAGATAGATCACTGGAAGCTGTTGGGAGCTTTGGTTTGTTACTAGGGTCCAAGCGAGGAAGAAAGGGTGAAATCCTGAGTTGGGTATTAGAATCCCGTAATGGAATTTTTTTAATGTTTTTAATTTTTTTGGGCCGCATGGTTTACCTACATGGTTTTCCAAACCGTGCGCAAATTGTGTGGAGGCCACTATCTAAATATCCTCCTTCTACACAGTTTACCTAGGCTATCATCATCGTCAAGACTAAAGGTGCGAAGATCATGTGAATTGCCCATAAAACACCATCCCCTCCCCCCACTTTTTATGTCCCAAACCCCTGGAACACCCTCAAGCCTTCTTATGGACTTTGGAAAGAACATCATTGACCAAAATAGCGAGGTTAAATAGAAATGTGAATATAACATACCTTATAGAGAAATATGAGACCTTAAAATGATTATGACCAAGTCATTAAATTTGGGGTTATGGAAAGGATTAACTACATTATGAAACTTATTTATGTCCTACTCAAGATAAATGTATTGATAAATTCTTATAATATGTTCACTCTATTTTTGGAAATGTCATCAAAATTTGTTTTCTTCAAAAACGATTTTATCTGTTTTTGGGAATAAGATATTATAATTATTTTATAAAATATTTAAAAATGTATATGATAAATTAAAAAAAACAATATCATCATATCATGATTATATTAGCATGCAATGTTTTCGTTTTCTAAAAAATATTGATTTTTTAATGAATAGTGAAAATAACCATTTTTTGTACAAACTACAATTGTTTTGATAATTTATGTAATTTAATATTGCCATTAATATTTTAATTTTTTTCGAATTAAATTATTAATTATTAATATATATTTAATTCAATTAATTTTCTTTAAATCATCTTTATACTATATTTTTTGAATTAGTTTACTTTTCAGAATAAAAAATCATTTTCCAGAAAACTACATTAAAATGCATAATATTTTTCTGTTATAATTTGGAAAAAATAAACCTATATGAGGAATTATTTAAATGAAAATTTTAAATTAAAAATATATATTTATTAATTGAAATTAATATAATGAATGTTAATATTTATATAGTTATATCAAAATAATATTTTCCTTGAACATTCAATTTTCATAAAACCGCATTACATTGCACTTGTGGGTTTCATATGAAATTAAATTCCTCCAAATTTATGAATTTATCATTATAAAATGTATTACATATTTTTAATAATGATAATTAATATTATGAAATATGTTCAACTTGATTTTTTGACAATTTTAACTATAACCATAGTTAATACTTATCACCACATTAAAAGGAAAATAGAGAAATTATGATTAAAAATAATTTAACAAGGACTTGATACAATGTAATACTAATAGTATGAATATTTGTATTCAATTTTAAATTAAATAATGATTATACATAATCTATGTTTTTCATTACTTAATTAAATTTATATGTAATGAGTTATCAAAAAATTATTTTTTAATGCAAAAAAACTCATATTGTATTTTTCTGTAGTATTTAATTTTAGTGAAGAAATTATATTTAATGATTTAGTGCATTTTTAAAATAAATTACATTTAAATAAAAACATTACTATTAAATAATTTTTCTTAATTATAAATGATTATGTAATCTCTATGAAGTAAAATGTGATTGTTATAAGGTTTTGAAAACCATTATTGTAAAAATATCAGTATTTGTCAATAAATTTCAATTTTTAAAAAATGAAAATACAAAATATTTTGAGAATAATTTGTCTAAAATAAAATTTTATTTTTTAATAATCATATCAAAATTTTATAATTTTTAAATTTTCACGACTTTCTGAGATAGTCAGGTTTTTTGGTAAAAATTATATATATTATAAATATACAAAGTGTATTATCAAATAATAATGACCCAAATGTAATGTGATATGTGATATAAAGGTTATAAATGACCAAATATATGTCTGAAATTTCATATAATGTGTTTTTTGGTGATTTTATTTATATTAAATTGCCTTTATGAATCCTCCAAAACCTAAATTATAATTTTTGTTTTTAAAATCATTTTTTTAGAACATTACTCACTTCCACATAACCAAGGTTGTATATTTATGATTTCAGACCATTTACATATTAAATAATGAAAACCACTGTTATTTGGAAGAAACTGTGGGAAAAAACTATTAGAAGGTTTTTGGTTTTTATTATTTTATAATATAGAGTCCAAATCCAATGTTTGGGAAACAAAAAAGAACTCACATCTCCTTTTCACTATAAACCTACCTAATATATAATTAATAACCGCTAAAAATTTGTGGATGATATCCTTTATCTATTTCATCTTCTGTATAGTCCACCTAAGGTTCTCCCAGGCTCCCAAGAAGCTCCTCCAAAGCTCCCATGGGACCTCTCTCTTGATTCTTTTCAATTCAAGTACCATATTTGTCTTTATCCTTTTGATTCTCATTTTGATATCTTGTAATGGGTTAATAAATATCCCAGTTATTTGAAATCCATTTTCTTATAATGAGAGATTTTTTATCCCCTCTCTTTATTTCATTTACCTAGCCTGTACTATGCTGAAATTTAGTAAAGGATCCACTCTTTCTCCTCCTTATTCAAGAATCTTCTACATTATATGTCATTTATTTCCAACTCCTAATGAAGGAATATGATTTTAAAAATCCATATTACTATAAATTTTATCTCAAAATGATTATATACCCATTTATATTTAACTAAAACTCTTTATTATCCTTTATCAACTATCACTATACTGCAAAAATTTCACTGGTTTTGTTGGATGCCAATTTTTTATTCAAGAACCATCCTTATCTTGTAGAAATAATTTGCAAAATTTTAATTTCGTATTATTTTTTTATAAATTTATCATACATTAATTTATACAGAAATTTTATGAGACAACCCATTATATCTCATTGAACCATTTTGTGAATCTTTATGTACTGTCATTATGCTGCCGATATGTCACTGTGATTTTCCATGCTGAACATTTGTGAGGTTTATACCCATACCCATTTTTATTCAGGGTTATTCACCTAGTTTAATATATAATCAAATGATTGGGTATTTCTATTTATATAACCGAATTTATTTATTCATGGGAATATATGTGATGAAAAATTATTCTAGGTTGAATAATCTATGTGGCATACTTCTGCATATAAATGATATGTAAGTGATGAGTGTGCATGGAATTGTATAGTGCTCCAATTCCTTAGGGAGTGTTTTAGTATCATAATATTCTATTTATAGTGTCTGGGAGGTTATCCTCAAGAAATTATGTTATAATTTCTTGTCATTTATCCTTGATCCATGTTTATGATATCGTGTTTAAAGTTTTTGCCACTTTCCCATAGTTCATTTATATTATCATGTTATATCATACCACTTGTTCATTTTTATGATTCTCACCCATTATATGTCCCATTTGAATGCCTATTGTCAATAAAATAAAATCTATTCATGTTATCTTTTTCTTATTAGCGTTTTGAGCTTTATATCTCACCCCTTCTATATTTCCATAGGTCATCTCATACAATTTTACAAAATAGAGAATTTTAAGAAGTATGTTAAGGATGTTTTCAATAATGTTTTTGTATCAAGGTATCAATTTGTTAGGACATGTAACTAACTACCCAAATACATTAGAATTCATGGTATTATTGGTTGTATTATGTGTGTTCTTATGTAGTAATTCAGGAAATAATTTATTATAAAAATTATGGCTATCATATTCATGATATTGAATTACAATTAATGCATGGAATAATTATTGTACTTCCTATCCAACCCCAGCAAATATTTATCAGTAACGAAAATGGAAAGGTTAATGATACATAATTCAAAAATTCTTATAGATATATAAATAATATAAATACACTGTAGTAACAATTTGAACATATAAATGATCAAAATACATTATTATAAGATAAAATAGACATAGAGAAACTCCATACACATTTTGAGAATATGTTGTACTAATATGGGATCATATTCTTTAATGATAATTAAATGAGTCTATTCTGACATTATATTAACCCATGTAACAACACCAAAATAGGAAAAAATTACTTATGTATTCTAATGGTATTAAGTTTTACATCTTCGAGAAAATATATATGTACATGAGTATCTTTCATGTTTAGTACACATCATAAATATTTATGATGAAGAGATAACATCACTTTAGAAAGACAACAACATTGGAGACATCACTGTTAATATTCATAGTTTTATCTCTATGGTTATAATTAAATGAATAGATCTTATGTATGGTTGATTTTTCAATTCATTAATTAAAAATGTTTTATCAATAAATCATATATTCTAATCCGATAAAAAGACAAATTTAACAACATTTAAAAGCACTACATAAGGATTTATTATTACATAACCGTATAAAATTATTTCAATGTCTCTCACTATATCATAGAAAACTTATTATTCAAAATCATTTCATAGATAATAATAATTCTTTCTAAATTTCTACTATAGTTATATACCCTTCTTCTTAATTTTATAAATTTTTTATAAAACACTTCTGAATGGAAGGAATATATGTATTTTTATTCAAACATACAAAAATTCCCTAGTTAAAAATTCGAAGAGAATAGTAATAAAAAAAATTGTTGAAAACACTATACCTATTCATCATCAATCCTTTTCCCCTAATCTAAAAGACCGTAAAATGTAGCGTGAGGAAGTTAAGGATTTTTTCATTACATATGTTTTCTAATATAAAATACTATCTCATATATGCCTCTAATTTAGTCCAAGTATGGAAAGAGGAATGGTGGTTAATGTATAGAAATGAGGTGGGAATATAGTGATTCTGAAGAAGTTTCACCAATGGAAAATATGGTTGAATGGAAAATTGGATAATGGAGTCAAGTGAATGGATGAAAAGAGGGGAATATAAATCATTTCATTAATTTTATTTTTCATTTTATTATTTCTTGGATATTTTATATATTTTTTATTCTAATAGTTTAACATTAATTGATGTTAATTTTTTCCTTAAATATAGTTCATTCCATTTTCTTTTATACATTATTCTAATAATAATGGATTTATGAGTTTATAGGCCAAAAAGTTTTAAACATGAAATAATTATGATAAATCGGTGAAATAGATAAAAAATATTAAATTGAACATTTGAAAATGATCCAATCATTCGTTATAATGATAGAAAATATGTACAAATATAAAAAATATTTCCAATCAAATTCTAAATTTTCCAAAGATTCAAAAGAAAGTGGAAAATATAAAATATACTGAATATCACATTAAAATAACTCCTTGATTAAAATTCATATTTTTTATACTATGAAATTCTATTAAATCATAAAAAGACTAATCTTGATAGAGGGACTTCTAATTTTTTTATTAAATATATTTTTATTGTTTTTTCACCTTCCATGCTATAGTTTTATAGTTTCTCAAAAGTTTTATATTTTTTTTATTTTTTTTATTTTTATAAAATGGATAAAGATTTATTTGATATCAATAGTGATTTAGTCTTTTAAAAATTGGTATATTTAACTTCTACCACCTCGATCCGCTCAATCTATTTCTTAAAAGCGAAGAATCATACTTTTTGTCTCATAGTGTGAGAGTCGTTATTTTTCCCATTCATAAAAGGGTAAAATTTAGTCTTAAGTACATATCTTATAAATGGGGTATTTATTTTTTGGGGATATTATTTCGTACACATGACCTTATGATAATTATAAATGGGGAAGTTTAGTTGAAATTCGTCTTTGAATATAATCATAGGATATAAAATGACTATTTTCATGCATAAAAATTATATATTAGATCATTTAATATTACCCCCTGAACACTAATTTATGTTTATGTATGATATATTTCTATCATAAAATATAGGGATATTATTGCTAAATTCTATTGATAATAACTTTCTCTATCATTTCAATAGAAAAATGTTAATCATCAAAATATAAACATCATCATATATAAACAAATTCCCTATGTGTTTTAATATTTCTTATATATATCTTTTATGGGAATATGTGGTATCTTGAATGACAAAAAAGGTTTCAATATATAGATATTGAAAATAATATAAAACCAAACCATTCCATAAATGGTTGACTTAATGATGGAATATAGAAGGAACATAAAAATCACCAAATGGATACTCAGTAACTTATATGTTATCATCCTCATCATCTAAACATTTCTTATAAAAATAGAAGAATCTTATAGATTTTAAGAGAATCCTAAAATCCAAACCATGAATCACAGCAACACATCACTTCTAATAGGAATAAAAAACTATAACATCCATCAAATATGGATATGAACAATGTCATGAAAATGGGTTATGATTATTAGATAATAAAATGGTTATCTTTTCCCCAACTTAGAAGCACCACTTCAGTTATCATATTTAATATAGTGAGGAATCAATAGAAAAAATTCAGGCACAACATCATTTAAATGGATACAAAATTGTCCTATTTATCACAATTAATATAATAATATAGCGACATTGATGAGTTAAAGATGGAAACAAGGGAAAATTAATTGATGTTCATATGAGTTTAATGGGTGAGTAAATATTTTTTCTTGTATTTAGAATTTTTCAAAAGAACAGTTATATTGTTTTGAAAAAAAATCAAATACACTAATGTTTTTTCAATAATTTTTTGCATTGATAGAACAAATGGTAGTGAAACTCCTGTGAGTAAAAAATGTAAATTCCAGTTGGATGAAATTATAAAACTAGTTGTCTATTATTATTCAAGAGTTATGACTATAAGTATAGTTTACTTTACTACTATTTTTCTAGATCATCTGTATAGTTTTCTTATGCCTGTCCTAATTTAAAAAAACCCTATGTAATATAATCTAAACATAGTTAAAGGAATTTTTATGTAATATATGAATACAAATAATGTTGGACATTTTTAATTTAGATGAAATTATTTTGAATTGGTCTGTTATTAAAATTCTGTTATTATGATCATAATTAATATAGAAATAGAACCTCTAGAAAATATCACTTTTAGGGAATATATTAAGTATCTTGGTTTAGTAAAAACATAATTATGTTTCATTATCCCCTAAAAAGTCTAAATACATAACTGCAGTTACTTTTTGTGTAAAAAGTTTGTCTTTGAAAAAAACATTGCCCGATTATGGATATCAAATTCGCATTTCCCTATAAATTAGGATATTACAAGTGATATTTATATTTTTAATAATCTATTATCTCATTCCAGGATTAATCATATTGATATAATATATCAATTTATGATATATCATTTTCAAAAAATTGGATATCACTCTTGAATTCATTTGAACTAAACATCAACTTACTTATATCTTAATAAATCCTTTGATTTTTGATATAAGGTTATATCAAAAAAAATTATGAGGGATTAAATGTTTCTAATTATAAAATTATTAATTGGCTATATTTTGTTTTAATTACTAATCAAATATATTTCCTTTATTATGTTGGTTAACTAACATATTTAGTAGGTTTTTTCATTAATATGGTTGTATTACATTAGTATTTGAATTTGTTAAGGTCCAATAGATATAAAATATGTTATAGATCATATTTTTGAACTACTAGTGATTCAAAACTTATGATCAATTAAGATGATCTTATGGTTTGTTAAATTGTATTCCTTTATATTTATTACAATATGGAAGAGCATAATACCATGCCTTATCTAATGATACCATATGTGTCTCAATTGTTTTAATATTATTTTATTATTTTACAATTTTTTACTCTTTAAAAATTCCAAAATGAATTCTGAAGAGCCCAAAATTGTATCTGAATATATTCTCTTCACTGAAGTCATAAACATATATTTATTTACATTCCACTATTTAGAACAATCTTTATTAACCAATCTCTATACTTTTAAAATTTTAATTTTATTAAATATATTTTAGAATTAAGGATTGCCTTGAATATGAAGATCTATAATCCTTGAGAGTATAAAATAGATTTAATGCAAGATCTGGTGGAACCAAAAAACCCTCATAGATACATATATATTCCATAGAATCTATCCCTAAAGAGGAGGTGTATTTAAAATTGTTTAAATTTGTATGATATATATTTTGGAAATTTATTGGATAACAAGGCTAGATATAATGGTTTATAAATAGTAATAAAGCCTTTTATCCCTAGTTATTATAGGATTGAAATGTCAAATTTCTTTTTCAAGATAGTAAAAATGGTTCATGATTGAATGATTACTGATATTCAAGAACATGTATTGTATTAATATTTGTGGGATATGGGTTTAAAAGTAAATCATCAAGGTAAATATTAAAACTGTGAGTGTTATTAGCCTATCAATAATCCCCATTTAATTTTTGAAATAACATATGAAAATCTAACTGGTTATATAAATCCATATAGGGAAAATTTTGTTAATCTCAATGGTTAATACAGTAAGCTACATAAATTTATTCCAACATGACATTTTTCATAGTGAATGGGGTTTAACAATGTGAGGCATCAACACCTATTTATTTTATATACGATAGTGCACGATGTAAAGTTATGATTTAAATATATATTATTTGAAATCGGGATGAATTAATAAAGTACCAATCTAGATTTAATTATCAGGATTATCATACATTTATCTTGTCCTTTTTATAGCGTAATGTAATTGTACCTTAGGGGGAGTAAAATTCTATTATTTTTTTCATATTTGTTTGATTCAACCCTCTTACAAAAGTTTAAATAATTTTTGGAACCCTAGAAAGAAAATATGGGTTGTGGTTGAAAATAATTTTTATGATCAATATCATCCATTGAAGAATACCACTGGACTAAAGGATATATTTGATATAGATTTCAAACATTGTCCAGTAGTTGAGGTAGTTATTTATGTAATGAAAGACGAGATGTTGTAAAAATTAACCATGTTGATGTATTCATGAGGTATTATTAATTAATTAAGAGTCATTATACATATCTAGAATTTTCAAAAGACACAAGACTGATGAAAGGTGAAATTTCTCCTGAGGGGGAGGATATACCTGGATCATTTTCCTACACCTAATCTCACTAATTCAGTTAGTGATGACCATGATTATTTTGTTAAATAATGTGTTTAAATGATAAATATAAGGGGTTCAATCATTGAGTATATTAATTATATAGAAGGTAATTCCCTCAAAAAATATCATAATAAGTTTTGACCCTCACTCCCCATATACTGATGATTGGAATGATTTTAATGGTGGAATTCCACCAAAACATATTGGGCAGGCCAAGAATATTTTACCATGGATCTAAAAAAATAGGGTACAATTCTACCGCACTTTTTATTTTGGAATAAGGTTGTCTAAAATCACAGATGATTGTGTTTTAAAAGATATGTTTTGTCCAACTCATTTTAAACAAGGAGTTCCATCTATCCTGGCTCACATATATGTTGATGAAATATTAGGTGATTTGGTGCATGATTCTTCGCCTCATAAAAAATATATACCAATTGGAGTATCTGACAAATCAATTAATGTGATTGAGTGTCATGAGTCTTACTCATCAAATATTAATGGGCCTATGTTGTTTATCTCATTTGTAGATGTTTTTGAATCAACCATTAGTTATTACATATCTACTTTATCTACTTCTACAACACTAATTTCCTTAGTAGAAGTATTATAGTTCAAATAAAACTTAATTTATGTATTAAATTAGATATTGTATGGTATATGATTTTATTATTAAACTATTATACATGAGTACATTGATTTAACCATTTCTAGTGTTGATTCTCACATTCATCTGATGTTATTTCTCAAACATGATTGTATGAATCATGATATTGAATGTCACATAACATGAGTAGGTACTCTGCAAGAAAATATACTAGAAATGATGCTTATGATAGAAGATATAAAATTTGATTCCCCATATAGTTAATTTATACATCCTCCTCTTCTTCCAATACCGATATATATTAATGAGAATCTATTCAAATGATTGTATAGGAGGAAATTCAAGTTGTTTTAGAGAGTTTCATTGAATCTAATATTTCAATGAAAATTGTTCTCACTGCTCATGGTGAGAAATTATTTGATATAACCATGGAAGATACAATTAATAATGCAACATAAAAATAATCAAGGATTTTAATAGTAGTTGTACAGCCCCTTTAGGAGCTAATGATGATTTATATTCTTTAAAAAAATATTTGATTTGTATGGATAAGACCAACCAATTGGTCACCCATGGAGTTATGCCTTGGACCATATGTACAAAGGAGAAGGTGAGATGGAATACTTGGTGGTTCCTAGATATGTGATTTAGTTTCCACCACCACCTAGAGTGCATGGTTTCCATGTGTTTTTTGGCCCTAAGGTCATGATGACACAATTTTTAGGTCAAAAATTAAGAAAAACATGGTAATTTAAAAAAAATTATGTATTGTAAATAGTTTTTTTATCATTATGGTTATTTTATTAATTTAATTTGATATATTTTAATATATTTTTGTGGAATCATAAATATTTCCAAACAATTTTTTAAATAGCTTCATACTAGAATTTTGTTTCAATACAGTTGTGCTCATTTTCACCAATTGAACACAAATGCATCATCATTTGGGTCATTTCGAGATTCTAACAGAGAATTTTAACTAAAATATGACTTTTTATATGGACATTCATGAGTTTGGTTTTGAAATAGTTCTGGTGATGATGGTTTATGTCTATTTATCAATGATACCCATGATTTGGAGTGTAATTACATGAGCATTTTTAAATTAAATTCCCTTTTTAATGAAAAAATTTATTATTAAGTAAGGTATTTATAGAAAACACGTGAAATAATTTGGTTAATTTGAACCTTCATATGGTCTTTAAAATTTAGAAGACCGTTAAGCATCATAACGACTAATAATAAAGTTGTTTTATAGTTAACATTATGAATAGTATATGAAGGGTTGTGATAAAGTCTATTCGACACAGAAAAGAGAATTGATGGCCTTTACCAGTGGAATAATACACTATAAATTCCATTTATTGGATATTACGAAGGAGATAACATCACTTGTAATTCCCCTTTACCAATACCAATATGATTTTTAAATACAGAAGCTTGAGTGAAACTGTTTTTGGAAGAATCTCAATCTCATTGTGATCATGGTCCAAACCATGTTTGTTGAGTCGGCCCATGAAAATATCACCATCACACACCTTACCTTAGGTGATTAACTAGTGTTATAAAGGTTTATGTATATAGACCATAATGTTTTGAATTTTAATATTTTCATTTTAAATAAATAATTTATTATATTTATCCTTTATTATTATTATTTCTTCGTCAATGATTAGATAATTAATTGGATAAGAATTAGATTTTGATACAAGAGAACTTAAATTTTATTTTTTTAGAAACATATATTCTCAATAAATACCAAAATTTATTATAAATCAAGGAGTTTTCATAGAAAAATGATATTTTAGTAAAATATTATTATAAATTTGTTTTTATTAAATACAAATTATATTATAATTTTAAAAACTCAAATGTAATTAATATAAGGGTTATAAATCTGGTATTTTCAAAAAAAAACATGTATGTTTTAAATAATTTGTATTTTGATTTAGATGTTTAAATAATGAGATATAAAGAAATTTTTTGATAAAATAAAAAAAAATTCAAATTATAATGTTGAAATTAACATATATTGATATTTTCCTAATCTTTTTAGACAGTCGAATTTTCAGGTAAAAAAGAAATATAGTATAAATATTTCATATATATTACTACTTCATAATGATTGAAAAGTGATATAATATAGAACATAAAATATATCTATATCCAAATATATATTTCCCACTTAAAATATTTTGGTTTTTATTTTATTTTCAAAAAATTATTAAGACTTAATGAATCCCATGAAATATATATTATATTTTTAGTTTTAAAAATCATTTAATTATAACCATTACTCACTTAGACATCACCAATGTTATTATATTAATGTCATAGGTTATTGAAAATATAAAATAATGATACCCAATTCACATTAATAATGAGAATTTGAAAAAATAACAGTATGGTTTGTCATTTCGATTACATTATTGGATAGATATGAAAACCTAATTTTTCAAATTAAAAATGATTTCTCCTTGATCTTGATATATAAAACAACCCAAACTCTCATTATTATTGACTAAAAATTATTTATAATAAAATTAATCTACCCTTACCTGAATATATTCCTCCCACATTTTCCCTAATCTCTCAATAATATCTCCCAAGCTTTTAGAAGATCTCTTTATGGAAAGGAATCCTCTCCTTCTCTGCTCTATTCAAACGCCATCTTTTTATTATGCCATTTAATTTTCAATTTTTAATGTTGGTTTATGGTCTTACACACCTATATTACTTTGATTATGGTTTAAAATTAATATTAGAGATATTTCACACCTATTAATCCATTCTATGAATCTTTATGTACATCTGTTATTATTTTGAAATTATCATGTGATTTTTCATAACAAACAATTATGTAGTGAATACCAATCCACAGATCCACTCAAGGGTATTCACCTATATATACCTATCATTATTATATGTTTCACATACTAGTATGTGTCCCACACTATGTAATCATGGTATAAAAATTGATGAAATAAAACCGTATGTTGTATGATCTATGTGGCACACTTATGCATATACATTATATGTAAGTAATAGGTGGACCTGGAATTATATTACCCTATAATGAATTGGATAATGTTTTAATCTAATGGGATTCCATGTATGATACATCATAGGATATCTAAAGAACACTACGTTATGTTTTCGTAGAATGTATCGTTGAATTATGTTTAGTATTCAATGTTTTTAAGTTGTTCCCATGTTCATATGTTGCCTTTGGGTTATCATGTTATGTCATGCCTCATTGTACAAGACTATTATTCTCATCCTATTTATTTTTCCACGATATAACTCAATAATAACATGTCATGTTTTACATTATTGTACTATTTTTTTATTCCTTTATGGTACTTTATATCACACCCTTCTATTATATACTCCCCCATGTTATCATATTCAATTTATAAATAATGATTGACTTTTAGGAGCATGTTAAAGAAGTTATCAATAATTTCATTGTATTTATTTTTCATGTTATTATTTTATGTACCTAATTTCATAGAAAATTATTCATCATGATCTTTTGGAATAATATTATGTTTACCTTTATATAATAAATCATGAATTCACGACGTATTAAATATATGGGTTTCCATATAGATAAAGACGATAATAAATCAATGATATCAAATTTGTAAATATATTGGAATATTTTATGAAAAAATTTACCTCATATGGTGTAAATATTTAAAATTTATTGATATATTTGTAATCATGACATTGTAAAATTTTTATATGATCATTATTTTCAGTTTGGGTAGATTATGGGTTGAAATAATGGATAATGAATTTTTTTTGAAAATATGTGGTTAGTGAGAATCTATATAATCATACAAGATAGTTTTTCATCACAAAAATTTGGAGGTAGTAGATAATGGATTATTAGGTGTATGGTAAGATAATTGTGTATATTAAATATTCATTGTGGAAAATTTTGATTAATAAGGAACACATTGTTTTATGTGTGAATAAATAATAATGCATGAAAATTATATACATTTTGGAATGTTTCATGATTTTCTTGTATTGTTCCCATATTTTTCCTTGGCCCTATTTAAATACATTATATTTATTTAATTAGACATAAGTATTATTTAGGGGTGATTCTAATGATTTTATTTGACTGAAAATGATTATTTCCCTATAAAAGGATTATGAAATATCTTATCAAAGGTAAGAGTCCTTCAATCTTCTTTATTCAGGGATATCTTTATGTCTCTCCATTATACATCTCATTGAAACTATAATGTGGTTAATTTATCATCAATATAATGAACATGAGATCATTTCCATAGTTATTAAAGTCAATGTATTGGATAAATAATTTCATCATTGGATGAATATTTGTGGAAATTATAGAATTGTTACAATAGTAGATATCTTCTGTTTCTTATACGAATGTCATGACCCTTTGATGTGTTCATTGATGTTATTAATGAAATGTTTTTTATTGAATTTTATTTCTAAACTAATTAATAGATAGGTATTGTTTTGATAAATTATTTAATTTTGGTTTTTAAATAATGTGGTTGATTTTGATCCAAAATTTGGATTTTAGATTTAGTAAATCATGGTATTTGGTTTTCAAAATTGCGGTCTTTTTTTGAAAAAATGTTATTTCATTTTAATGTGGAATTTATAATAAACTCTTGGAAAAATAATTTCAAATAAAAATATATTTTTATTTTATATTTTGTTTATAATTAAAATAAAGGGGCTTCTAGAATTGGTATTCATGTTATATAAGAAAAAATGAAAATATTTTTTGAAAAATTGATAAGTGTCAGATATAATGAAATGGCACCCAAAAGATTTGTGAGATAACTTGGAGGGGGTGAATCAATGATCCAAAATTATTTTTATATTATCCTTTTAAAAACCACTACACCAACAATTAGATTTATTTGAGTTTACTGTTAAAATCACACATGCACACAAAATATAAGGCACATTATATTAAAAAGATCGCCTCTCCAAAAAAATATGATAATACTTTGTGTGATTTATAATATCTAATGATCACATGAATCACTAGTTTTAACTTGTGTACTATAATGATAACATATTATCTATGTAATTTCATTATTATACTCTTCAATGTGTGTTTGTATCCTATAATGTTACAATGATATAAGAATGATTTTCAATAATAGGAGAGTCTTCCACCACATTAAAACATCAATCACATTATCATTGTGATGCTTGAGGTTCTAAAACATTAACTTTCATAAGTATATTCTTCCTCTTCATTTTCATTTAGTGAAATAGCAATTAGATTCTTCTTTTATCACTTTTGATATATATCATTGATTCAACAAGTATTCAGTGTTGAAATTTATCAATTATTCATTATATTCTTAAATAAATTATTGAAAACCTTCTTCTTATTATTTTTAACTTTTATTGTCACTATATTTCTATAAATATTATTTATATAAATTATTTATAGAAATTATAATTAACTTTACCCTTTTTAATTATTCAGGTTAACTATTCATGTAATCATATCCATATTTTACTTGATTTTTAATTTAAAATATTTAATTTAAAATTACCTCTAGTAATTATCCATGATCTTCTACTTCAAATGTTCCATAAATATTACCATATTATTATCTTCATAATGTCCATAAAAATTACATTTAACTTATTTTATTCCACATTTATGTTTTCATGAAAACATTTAAAAAATATGACGTGGATAATTTACATGGTAAAGTGGAATCCAAAAATAATTTAATTCAATCCAAAGCACTTGTGGTGATTTTTTTGTCAGTGAATAAAATATTATTTTGAATATAATAGTTTAATTCCATTCTTCATAATTCATTTCATTAAATTTTGAATACTAAGACCCTGAGAAAATTCAAATTTTCACAACATATCTCAATCATACAAAGTCAATAAATACTCTTATAATCTTTAATGTTACTCTTCGGATGTCCCTATTTACTATTAAAAAGTCTTTTTTTATCTTACATACTTAATTACTCTTCCAAAATGATATAATTCTCTTCCAATGTGGCATACTACCCTTCTGAAGTACTAGTGTACTCTTCTAAAGGGGATTTTTACTTTTCCAAGGTTTATTTTTACATATTCAAAATTGTATAAAATTCCTCATATTGATTCAAAAGTCACAAAATAATCTTATAAAATAACCAATTAATCTTCATAGGTCACAACATAACCGTTTATATTAATTCCTTTTTTATATTTTGAATAAACTTTGCACTAGACAAATCTTCAAATGTTTTGATGACTTAGACAAATTTTACCTTCAAATTATAGAATTCTTCAAAAAAACCTCTAAAAATAATTTTTAACTCCTCCAAAAATCCAAAAATCATTAAACTCACATATTAGAATATTCAATTGTGAGTTTGAATAAGATTTATGTATTGAAAAAAATGCAACTTTATAAATAAATCACTAAAAACTATTACAAAATAGTTTCTCTAGATAAATTATACAATCTAATGGAATTATTCCTCAATATTAGAACACAAAAACATCAATAAGATATTCATATTTATTACCCTCAATAAAATCCACCTTTATGTTTTTTTCAACCAAAGAAAATAAAACTCTTTTATGCTCAATATTCACAAAATTGATTCACCATACAATAGTTCTAGGGAATCCTAAGATAACTAAAGTAAAGAAACAACAACATTTAATATTGAAATCATGTTATCGATAAAAATTGGTGATTTACATTAAATTATACATTTCTATGAATTCTACTTGAGACCACATAAATGTATTGAATTTTCTCAGCTTATGATTACATAAGTGATACTATTTGATATTAATTATTCTTCTACTTCTTAAAAATCATATTATACTTATATAAATTATACATGGAAGTATTTTTAAAAATAATTATATATCTATGATAAAAAAACAACAAGAACAGTCCATAAAAAATCAGAAAATATACACCCTGGGATGATTTCACATTTTACTTTTTTTAATAACTCTCACTAAATATATACTCCACCTAAATAAGGAAACCATATACCATTGAATACTTCACTAATACAGTTATCATTCCCATGTTGTGAATACATTATGAGGTTAAACATAAAATTAATTATGTTGTCTTATTCTACCATAAGAAAATATTAGAATATCCATAGAATAACATAATAGAGTTGAAAGTAGCACCATAACTTAGCATTTACTTAAATTAGGTTGAACTAGAATCTTCTTCCTTAAACTTTGAAATTCATAATTTGTAAATATTTTATTAAGATATATTATATTTTCTACAATGAAGGAAAAAGATCCAAATTTAACTCATCTTACTCAACACGCACATTGATTAAGTTATATTTGGTATCAATGTGGTTGTACCTTGGCTACTAAATAGGGTTCTTCAGAAAATTATTGTCACTATAACTATCAGAAAAAAAAAGTATTGAAAACATCAGATACACCTTGAGATCATCTAAATGTGTCCACATATATGTCATTTGGGTCATGGTTTAAGTAGAATCCACATATTTTTCAACATTACATATAAAGGTTGGTCAAATTTTCTTGTTTTTGTGTCAGCACATACTCCATTCACCAAAAAATAAAAATCTTCCATATATGGATCATCACTAATCAGTACATACTACACAATCCATGTATATATATTTGAATTGATATTGTGTTTGTTTGATGTTATATTTTAACTGATAATTTAATGTGCCCATCATTCTTTTGATAATTAATTTCCTAGAAATTACATGTGAAATATTTTTTGTACATTTGATCCTAGAATAAAGGGTAATAGTTTAAAAAATATCCTAAAAATAATCCTTCAAATAAAAAAAATTCTAATAATCCTTCTAAATTTTTTTGAGTGAATATCTTTTCATTCCTCATCCATTTATAAATTTATTCCAACTAAGATAGGTGTATAAACTATATTTGATCCCTTTATTCTAAAATTCTCTATAATTACCAAAGTAAAATTTTCATAATAAATAAAATTGTGATATTACACTTCAGGAATTTATAGACCCTAAAAATATAACATCTCATTAAGAATATGCATTTCAAAAAACATCATTATCTCTATAAAAACTAT
The DNA here is from genome assembly GCA_963277665.1 of Viscum album. Lineage (NCBI taxonomy): Eukaryota > Viridiplantae > Streptophyta > Magnoliopsida > Santalales > Viscaceae > Viscum > Viscum album. Next base: position 922,533,140 of record OY728132.1, read on the forward strand.
TCATAACTACCTTCTTTAATTTCTAATAAAATTATTTCATCTATATAAATAATAAAAAACATTTATACTTTTTTCGTATTTAATATAGATATTGTTTTCCACTCATCAATTTATGACATTATTATTCTTCAAGAAGGTAAATAACATATGATATTATGATCTTGTGGCTTATTTCAACCCATATATTTCATTATTGAACTTAGAAACACAGTTCTCCTCTTTACCAATCATTAGTCCCCGAGGTCTCTCAATGTAACTCTCTTTTTAACGTTATCTATTGATAAAAAATACAATACATTCATTTGGAATTTATTTTATTTCCTTTGTTCTACAATGGAATGAAATATAATAATAGTTTTAAGTATTGTAATTTGTGTGATGATCTCACCAATATCAATGTCTTCAACCTAAGAAATCCCCTTGCACACAATTCATTATGTTTTTACATATTTCACTCTGTCATTTAACATATCTCATAACAACCATTTTTTTCCTAGAAATAATATTATCATCGGGTTTGGGTACTAAATCTAAAGTAATATTTTTATCTACATAGTCCATTTATTAATTCATGCAATCAACTTACTCATGATGCTAAAAAAATTCAGACTCCCTTGGTTTAATGTGGGAAAATAGAGAAGTATGTGATTCTTTCCTCAAAGTTCTCCTTCTCTAAAACTATTTTCCTTAGTTTATAGTGATGTTTTGGACAACCACATTTCATATAAGTCTTGTATGATGTGATATTAGTGGATCATGATCACTATAATTGTCCGTATCAACAAAATCATATTGGAAATACCTCAGGATTATCACATTTTTCTAAAACATTATCCTATTGTTTTAAAAAAATTGATTCATCATCATAACTTTTGGAAATTTTTAATTCATCAATGTATTATTTTTTTATATACTACAACTTTAACATCATAAATTTAAAAAAACTTCCTTGTCTCTTTTTTATATAATTGGTACCCTCCACTATTTGGAGGATAACCCAAAACTATATAATCAATAACTATTTTGTCAAAATACCGATGATTTTCACCATTATCATAGATAATTTAGGGGCTAAAAACAATTTGTACTGCAAAAATGGTATTATTTAAATACATATCATATGGTTAAATTTTAAAAAAAAATCTATATAAAAAATTTTAAATTAATATTTCAAATCCAATTGACTGTCTCCTAATGTACAATATAGTATCATTTTCTATAAACATAGTTCAAGGTATCAACACCAAACATATATTCATCAATTCAGATAAACCATATTTTAGTGTTTTTATATTTCATTGAGTTCGTGGTTAATATAACTATTTTTATGGTAAGACTAATATTTTTCATCTATATATAAAATAACATAATCTATCCAGATCCTTTTCAAGGACTAACCACACTAATTTTCATCACTTCCCATAAAAATATTGTGCAATTTAAGATCTTATCATTTATCTTTCACAGACATAATTCATGTAATTTGAATTAATTCATCACTAAATAAATAAAAATTATGATTTCAAATTGTTGATTTCTTTCTCATTGGACCACATATTAAAATATTAATAAGATCAAATATATGAGATATATTAATCTTAAATATCATGTATAACGAATTTATATTCTTCCAATTTTGGCTTGTGGATAAAAACTGGTTTATTTCTATATTCTTCAATGTAATTTCACAAATGTTTTTTCTTTGAGTCAAATTTATCATGTTTCTTTGGAAAAGATATCCAAGTTGTCTATGATAATATTTTTTTTCTTTTATACATAATTATCTAGAATTCTAAGTATCTCCCACTTCAAATAGGTTATCGTTAGTTTACTGTAAATTATCACAATACTCTCATCTTATAACGTTTTTACCAAAAAAACTTGTTTCCTAGAAATCACATCATTTACATTATCATAGAATTTATAACCACATTATAGTTAGTGTTTCATTCCATTAAAATACAATGTATTCTTACACTTTATCTTCTCCTTTTTTAACCTCGATGGATCCAACACCTTTTATATTGATTATCGCATCATTTCCAAAGGACTCTATCACTTCTATTAAATCTCCAAAATTATTCAATTGTTTTTAGTCTATTGTATTTCACAAAAATCCACTATCTAATATCCATAGATATTACCATTTTTATTCTTTAAATGAAACTTCTAAAACAATATAACTTTCTATGTATTTAATATTATTCTCATGAAACTTATGAGTATTGTATTTCATTCTCTATTGGGAAGGTATCATGGAATGGTAAAAATCGTTATAATGATTAGGTTATTCATATGTCATACAATATTATTGTAAATGTTCAAAAACAATTTTAATTTTTAATCTATATTTTTCTATATTCTTCTAAATATTTCTTATATAGTTGGTTGAATGAGCCCAAAAATTTGGCCTCCCAACCCTATTATATTCAAATATTTTATGTGGTTAAACAAATTCATATGTTTTATGCCTCAAACATAAATATTTCCAAAAGTATCCATAAAACTAATAAATTAATATATAAATTGATTGTTTCATAAAATCTAACACAAGTATTTGGTCCACATTTTGACTAATAATATTTTCTCATTTTCTGATAAAAAACTTTTATATTCTCCCAACAAATTATTATTTTCTCATTATTACTTTCTGACTTTTATTTATCCAACATTTGTTGAAATGTTTTATTTTGCCATTATATTCCCTTAATTTGTAGATTTCTAAGAGTTGGTTAGCCTATCCAAAAACAAGTTCTTCATAACTTATTGAATAAATTAAAACATGCCACCAAAATATTAAGATAATTTTAACATGTTAATATTTACTTATATTTGTATTATTAAACATCGTTATTCAATGAAATTTATCAACTTCTTTAACTAAATTTTAATATTTTAATATGAGATTACAGAATTGATTTTAGGCATAGAGATGTTTTAGTTTAACAAGTTCAATAACCATTTCTATTTCCTTAATTTTTACTTTTATATTTATATTGTGATTCTTATCATCATCTATAATATCCATTAAAATATTAACCTTTTTAATTCACATTGTTTTTATTATATAAAAAATTATTTTGGGTTCTAAAAGGATGGGTTTTCTTTTTTTAGTTTTTTTCTCACCTTCTATAATTAAGTGATATTTGAAAAAAAACCTGACCTTATCTCTCTCTTATGATAAACACTATTTTAGTTTCCTCATCGCTCTCAACTTCACTAGTCTCAGAACTAGTGAGTTTTATTTCTTTTTCTTAAAAATAATTACCTACTTAGAAATAAAATTGGATATTTATAAATCCTCTTTTTCATCAATTATTTCACTTTATTCATTCTTGGATAAGAAATTTTTCATCTTTTATTAAGATAAAATATTAACTGTTCCTAGAGAGGAATATTTTGACATGGTTTCTTTATTCTAATAATTTATTTTTATTATTTAATTTTCTTTTTAATTAGCAACTTTTTTAAAATTTTATATAGTTTTCTACAAATTTTCAAATAAAATAACAATTGATGAATTTAGTGGTACTTTCGCATTAAATAATAATATTCATCTTCTCACTTATCTTTAATAAAGAGAAAAAAATCAATCTTTTTATTCACTAATCCTTCTATGTTAGAAAATCCAACATTATCATTTAAGAAATATTTTCATTCTTTTCTTCTTATTTTAGGTTTAAAAGGATATTTATATTTTAGCCATACTCGTATTCTAACTATCATTGACATTACAAATATAATAGGATTATATAATATTTTGTGAATCAAATAGAGTAATTTTACCTTGATCTATATTATCATTAGATGAGACATTATAATCAACCATATTAGGTATATAGTGTAGTAGCTTTTTTCACATAGTTGAATCCTATAAATTCACACCAAATATTCTAACAATGATTACATTTTAATTAACCTTTATGAAAAAATCATCTACAGATTCACCATTCTTATTCAGTAGTTATTAATATTTTGATTTATAAATATATAGTTTTTCTTACTTCACCTTAATATTACCATCATAAATGTTTTCTAGTACATCCCATAATATATTTATTTTCTTTATTCAATTTTATTTTTTAAAATACTTCTATAATAAGGAAAATGAAAAAGTATTCTTAGAGGAACCATCATTGTTATTATTATTCATACTTATTTCAATCATTATTACACCTTCAACAAAAGGCGTAAATATAACTATTTTAGTCTCCATAACATATAATATAATTTATTAAAAAAAGAATCATCTTATTATTTATTGGGTGATAATTTCACTCATCAAATATGGAAATCCCCTTACCATTCATAGAATTTTTATTTTCAATAATTTAAGATATATATTTTATATATAGATATTTAAACAAATATAAATATATTTTTCCATCCTTTAAAAAATATAGATACAAGGGATGGAGTTATTCTCTGATACAACATGAAAACCCACCCATAAGATCAGTGAGATTATAAAGAGGGGGGAATCATTGTTCAAGGACCATTCAAAATTACCTTTATTGAATTCCCATCTAATTCAGAAGGAGTAATTTAGGTTTTCACTAAAATTCACAAATGGTCATATAAAAAATTAATATTATATTTACATGTTTAGCCTCTCAAAATTGGAAGACAGGTTCTTGATGTGACTGTAAATCACTTGCTATCATGGAATGCACTAGTATTAACCTATGATTACAACGATTAGGGTTTATCCATGTAATAAAGTCGTAATTAACCCAAATATATATACATTCCTTACAAATTTTTAATGATATAACAAATTTTAACAAAAACATTGGAGTATTACGCCACTTTAAGACTTTAATTTCTTCATTATTATGCTCATTTTTATTCTATAAATTATAATATCATAATTCTGTTATTCTACCACATCATTTTCTTGTACAGAAGTTTGCAATAATTTTTATTTTAAATTTAGTTATCTCTCTTCAAATAAAGAGATATTCAATGTAGTTGTGTATCAATTATTTTATCTAGTCATTTATCAATTATTGACACTCTTCTTCATCATATTATTCATTATTTATATTCATATATTTTTTAATATTATTTATATTAAATTATTTATGTGGGGTCCCTCATACTTTCAACTTTTTCAAAATTTAATTCATTTATTCCTAAATTTTTCACTAGTTATTGTGCACTATTAAATTTAAAAAAATTAATTATAAATTCCCTCTGATAACATAACATAAAATTCTCCTTCCAATCTCCCAAAAAATGTCATTAATTTTTTTTATTTAAAATCTATAATAAATAAACTACATTTATTTCCTTTTATTCAATTTCCACATTTTTTTCATATGTAAAAAAACACAATGTCAGACATCTCATTATAGCATCGAATTATAAAACCTACTCTTGAATCACAATATCATACTGTGATGTTTTCTTCTATGAACATCAGTTTAGTAATCATTGAAATATTTAACTTTATTCTTCAAAAACAATAGTTTGGAAATATCTAATATCCATCAGTTAATAAAATTTACAATTTAAAGAAGTATTTGATGCATATAGAGTTAGTAATTACTCTTAAAAACTCTACATTTAATATTATAAAGTATTTATTTACTTTCTTAAAGTCTATTTTACTCAAAAATTTTGAACTACTCTTATGATGCGGCATAATACTAATTTTCAGTTTAAGAGTAATTAGAAAAAGTAATATAATTTTTTTACAATGTGGTAGTTTACTTTTCTAATGTATATCTTTACAAATATAAATTTTTTGAATTTTTTAAGTATTTATTTAATCTTTTTATGTAAAAAATAATATTTAAATGGAACATTTACTTTTATGAAGAAAAAAGTTACTCTACTAAATAAATTCCTTTATCATATTTCAAATTCCATTATATTTGATGACTGCACTAATGTTTTGATTTCCTAGAAAAAATTATCTTAAAATTCTAGATTACTTCGACACACTTGTAGACTAATTTCAAACTCCTTAAAACATCCATAAATCCTCAACCAAACATATTAAAACTTATTTTATATTATTTTGAGTATGATTTATTCATTGAAAACAATATCTAATACAATAACATATTTAATTAGAAATTTTCAAACAACTCATCTAAAGTTAAATTCAATAATATATCAGTCTTATTTTTCACCTTCAAAAAAAAAAGTTCCAAGAAGATCTTAACATGTCTCAGCATCAAAAATTAGGTAACACCCCATGCTTCCACGGTACGCTTCTCTTTAAATAATTACAGTAGCATGTGTTGTAAGTAACATCGATATTCTAACACGCCGCGACCAATCAAAGTAGCCGTTATGATACCCAATTTTTGAAATTTTATATATTTTATCTTTCAAAATGTAATTAATTTTTGGATTTGGAATATCGAAAATATCCTAGGATGAAATTTTGGTACTTTTCAGATAACTTTCATATTTTGATGATGTGTGAAAATTACTTAATTTTTATTAAAAAAAATTAATAGAAATAATTAATAGTGATAAATTATGAATTTGAGTGGTTTAAAAGTATATTAAGAATATATTTTTACTATTTAATACAATTTTGGACATTGGACATAATTTCACATTTAAACATGACATAAACAAATGTCAATCTTTTGATAGTTATTATCTCTTAAAAACACGCTTTTTGTTTTGACAGTGGGAATTAATTTTAAATTAATTTCTGTCACTTCTGTATTATGAATTTGGAAAAATGGACTCCATATTTGGAATCAAGATTTCGAAATTGTGCAAATAGTTAAAATTATTCTTAGACATTTTGAATAATTATATCTGTAAATATTTTATTTACCATGGTTAAACGGTAAATCTGGTAAATAAGGGTTAAAAATAATATTATAATAATAATAAATTACCCTAAAACGTGTCCTAACCTTATTGGTGGATAAATTTCTGACCATGGGAATCATTGGGTCGATTTTGAGACCCCATGGATTCACTGGTAGGTGATGGGGACACTTTATATTAATTAAGTTAAAGTAAATAAAAAAAATGACATAAGCTTATATCTTTTAGCAAAATAATTTTTACATAGGGTCATATGTGATATATTTTTGATTATAAATATTCATTAGAAATATAAGAATATTTACTAAATAATGGTAAATTATATATAATTTTTATACATTTAAAAAGTATAAAAATATATGACACAATATTGATGCAGTATTTTCATTATTAATGAAAGAATCAAATAATTGGTATTATAAATGTTAAAATAAATATAATTTGAATGTTTTGATGGAATACAAGAATTTTATTGGTTAATATGACATGTTATGATTTCTTAAATGAATTTTGTTCTAATTAATAAAGTTTTTATGTCTTTAAAAAAATTATTGTGTAGTGTCAAAATTGACATAAATGAGTTATTAAACCAATATTATATTATTAATTTGTATTCTATTCCTAAAAATCTAAGGTTCGGCCAAAGGACTTATATAATTTTTGGTGAATCATTAATGGACCACTATGGGGTCGCATGGATTTAAATAGTGAGTTTATGAACTATATAATATAAAAATACTATGTGACATGGTAAGTGTCAAAATAATTAACTAAGAGTTAAAACTGAAAGATAAGGTTAATATGAAGAACCAAACATGTCTAAAATATATTGGTTGAAAGGATTGCAACCCATACCTACCTTAGACTTTGAATAATCCACTTTGGATCCATTAGAAACTGAATATGGATTTATTATAAAATAATATTTATAGCTTTTCCATAGGAGCCCCTCACCATCTTATAAAAGGACACTCCCCCTTCTCATTAATTCACACCTTCAAAGCCATTTGGCTCGGATAAACTATGCCCAAATATCCTACCAACTTCCCTCAATTCATCCTAGAAGCCTTATTTTGATCATAAAGCCAACCAAAGGAGCCCTTTTGATAAAATCAAAATGAAGAACCGGAAGAAGAGGTAATGTCTTCAACACCATCTTTAAAGTTCCTTTCTTCTTCATCTTCTCCATTCCTTGTTATTTTAATTATAAAATAATAACTCATGTATCATCTATATACTGTGATGTTATTATAATTATGGGACAAACAAATTCATTATTATATACATCCCTTGAATGATATGTCACCATACGTGCGTACGTACGGCCTACCGTCTCAACGTTGTGGTGTAATTGTTATTCAATATATTATTATTTAGATGGGTATAATAATGATGTATAATTCATGTAAATAATAAATATAACATGATAGTGATTCTTTATATATGATATACCATCCAATTATATATTATTTTAATATCCAAAGAATGATATTGTCGCTGGTGCGTACCTACAGATTACCGTCTCCACGAACGCGATGAGATTCATTCCCCATCGTATCCATTCAAGACAAAAAATTTATTGGATGATTAAAAATAATCTTTAAGGACTTGATATAATTCTGGATATGAATAAGATACAACCTATCCATAACAAACATGGCTTATGTAACAAAACATCTAAAATAAAATGAGTAAGTTAACACCCGAAACGACGATAATACTAAGATATTATCGACAAAGAAATGTTAAAAGATCATATATGATATCATATTAATATAGATAATTATTGTATAATTTAATAACAATTTTTTCACCATTATACAGGAGGTTAACCTACCATCAACCAACTAAAAGTACAAGGTAAGGGTTTATTTTACAATCTCTTCATTATCTGAGGTTGTTTATACGTAATTATCTACTAGGAACTCATTATCATCCACATACATGTCTCTTAAAAATGTATTTCAAAACATTCTTACTATTTTAAATAACATGGTTTAAAGTCATTTATACACTTGTTTGACTTTTTATAAGAGGTTTATAAAGAAATCATTTCGTCATTTTCCAAACAAGGTCCTTTTTAACCTTTTCGACAAAATTAAGGTAATAATGTCTTTTATTAACTTATACGGCGGGTGTGGCTATTTTCTGCCATTATAAAATATTCAAAGCTTCCCTTACATGATTTTAAGAATATATTCAGAGTAAATATTTTATTTTATAATTAGGTTACTTTTAAATCATTTAAAAAAAGAGATATTTCTCTCAAATAGTTTTGATTTCATCTATGTCAACATCCATTGATGAATTTTAACATTATTTGAAGTTGATATATTTTGATACAAAACATCCATATTTTATTGACGGTTTTGTGATATGTTTGACTGTGGATGTGTTATTTTTATACCATTTATCATTTATGGAGAAAGTATTGACATTTCATATGATAGTTTTAATATGAATGTTTATGGTATGCTTAAACCTGTTCATATGAGAAATGCATTGGACATAATAAGTAACAGGTGGAGCCCTCTATAGCTCCTCGATGCCTTAGTAGGTCTCATGAGACAAACTAGTGTCTTGGCACGAGGCCTTGACAAAATCTTATTTGTAGACTTGGCACAAGGCCTTGGCTATGTGGTTATGATAGTCTGGCATTATTCATTCTATTATTATGAAAGTCATTATTGATATTGCATGTGATTATTCGACTAGTAGAATATCCATGTGAATAAGTAAATGGCATTATTTCATTTTACCTTTTCCATATTATGCTGAAATTCAAGTTTAAATGGCTTTTTTAGTTATACATTGCCTTAAATGTTTATGTTTATTTATAAAAGTTTCAGCTATATTTTTATCCTTACTAAGCATCTGATCTCACCCCATTCAATGTTTTATTTTTTCCAGGATTTGAAAAAGTAACATATGAATGACCTGTAGGGATAGTATGTGGGGAAATGAGTGTGGACTGTGGAGACTATGTTGTTGTAGTTTTCATTTTTATGATGTAATGTAAGACTTATGAATATATCTATTGTTTCCAAGGCTACATAAATAATCGGTCATTCAAGATTTGATCTTTCTTATGATCATGCCAATGTTATTTAATAATGCACTGACTCTGGGTAACTGGGGTCTGGGTGTTACAATTATATATGGAATTTACCTATTTATTAATGAGGTTTTCCATTAAAAAATTAATAAGAAGCGCTATTTTTCTATTTTATGTGGATGATAAGGACCATTTCATTGGTGAACGGTGTTGTGAATGTAAAAATATTTATTTATAATCATTAATTAGTAGTGTAATAAAGATAAAAAAGTGTATACTAAATTTTTATTTACTACTATTGATTCCTTAATCCTGCTAATATGGTATAACATGGAATTGATGCACATAATTATGATGTAACTATTATTTTGAAAATATTATAAATGAATTGTGTTTGGATTCTTAATTTTTTGAACCTCTAAAATGATTTGGATTCTCTAAACAATTTACAGTGAAAATCAAGTTTCTAGAAAGTTATATTATAACAATATATCATAAAATATTAGGTATGGTGTATTATTTTGGTTCCAAATGTGTGTGTATAATCTTGATGGGATGATACATGAAGTTATTTAATGCATTATTTTAGATATGAAAATACATGAATTACATGTGAACATATTTTTAAAATGATAATACTAACGAATATTTGTTTTGATAATGTTTTAAACTTTCTGTTTATTTTGAATGTGATTTTACAATTTTTATAAAAAATATTTTGGTGGAAATTTCTTTATTGACATGTCATAAGATATTTATATTTTTATGTAAATATCATAGGATTGTCAATAAAACCACCAAGACATGGAATTGGAAAATAAAATTATTGAGGAAATATGATTTCAGTTTTTATAACATGTATGATTGGTGTTTTTTCAAACACATTATAAAGAAGAATATTTTTAGTGATTTTATTCATGGTTTTTTATTAGTCTTGTATCAATTTCATCAAAAAAAATAATGTGTTCATTATAAAAAAATAATGGAACAATGGATATATTTTCTATCTCATTAAATGTATGGTTCATGGAATCCATGTGATTTTAAAAGAGGTGATCCATGATAGACTGAGAATTGGGATTAATACTCATACTTAAGATAGAATAATCCCCTTATGTTTAAATGTGATGGTGGGTTTTAAAAATCTATGTATTAGTTTAATAGGTTCATTTTAATAATCCAATTCATTCATACACCTATTTTTTAAAGTATAATTACTTATATACATGTACTGTGGACCAACACATAAGAATTGCTAAAATAGGATTATGGTGATGTTGCATTAAGATTATTCATGGACTAGGTTCTTTAATTTTGAAGTTCCACTTGAATTATGACATTGTTTATTTTATTGCCAACATTTTCTAAATAATTTTTTTGAATTGAGCAATAATATATTTTAAATACAAATAATTGAGTATGGAGTTTTTAGTGAGTTTACATGAAATCTATTGAGGTATAATGAGTTATAGGTTTACTGAACAGAGATCTGGAACTAGAGTGAAACAATATTTCATTGTTAATTTATCAAAAGAATATCACTATTTCATAATAATAACTATGATTCATGTTGGATTTGATGGAAATTCAGTCGACTAAAAGAAAGTTTTATGTTAGAGATCAAAAAAAGAAATATGATATGTGTTTTCACCATATGTTGGATCAATGAATGCTAAGAGGCTGATTTGATCAAAACATTTACTCGAATATAATTTTAGAATACATTGTAAGTAAAGTGGTTTCATACAACCGTAATCACAAGGCTCTTGTTATGACTATAAAAACTACTTAATGTTATTGAACTCTGATTGGAGCACATGAAAAGGTAAAACTAGAATGTGGTTCGAGTAATTTTTATGGATTTTTATCCACTAAAAATTATCGACTTGCCTCAACTAAACATCAATAATTCACAACCATTGTGATGATGTATGGATGGGTGGTTAAAATATGATTTTTTATAAATGAATGTCCCTGATTCTAGAAAAGGTTGCAGAACATTGGAGGACTATTAATAGTGATTTTAGTGGAGGATTTAAAAAACTAAAACTCTAGTATATTTGGATGATATTTTTGAGGTTATATTTCTATTACTTGAAGAAGTCTGGAGTTTCAAATCAGATACCATGAATTCTCACTACTATCATATTAAGATCAGTTATATCATGGAGTGTCATCATTTCAGTTGGGGTCACTAGTTTTGTTGTTGTTAATAACCATGAAAAGATTTAGAGACTAATATCATCTAGATCCCAACCTAAATTCATGGGGATATGCACTAGGTTGGAGAAGTTAATCACTGATATAAGATATAATTTCAAGTAACGATAGTGACATGTTTTGGAATATAATGTTCTGAAGATTGTGGAGTTATAAGTAGATATTGTTTTCTATTCAGAATGATCAAAGAAATTTTATTATTGAAATTTGTGGGAACTAGTATAGACATACATTAAATAGAAATTGAGTGTGGGATCCACATTTGGGTTATGGTTGATCCCTCTATAAACAATTATATATGTTAATTTATTGTAGTGTAAAATCGATTACCCATACATCACGAGCGCAACAATGAGTAGGCTCCCTCATTGGGAGCATAACTTGTGAAAATATATGTTCTTTTCTCTCCTGTTTACTTTAATACATATGAGTAATGGTGAGTTTATTACTTCATCATATCAATACCTTAACAAGTATTATAGGTGAACATAAATTCAAATTAAATTTCTAACAAGGAACCATTAATTCAGCACCCCCTGTGGTTTACCCATTATGGGTATCGAAGGTGGTATCAAAGAAACATCCTAGTTTTTTATCCATCTTTTAATGATAATGAAAATTAATTATGTCTAAGCCCATGATACCCCACCTTTGATGAAAAAAATTCATGGATAGAAAAATAGGATGATACACAATATCATGTCTCTGGTCCTGGAAAGAGAAGATGCTCCTACAATAGATTTTCCCCCAAGAGAAATGGATGTAACTATAAATTTTACTCACAAAATAAAATTGTAATTTAATGGTATGAATCAAAAAGAAATAATCATATTTTTTTCAAAAAAATATTATGCCAAGCTAATGGAATATCATTAACCAAGGAAACCTAGGAATATTGGAATGTATCATTCAAGGTATTTTTAATGGAATCAAAGCATCAAATCAGTAGAAGTGAGTATGAGTAATTTAATTTGGAAAATGAAGAACACATTAATGATTATTTCATTATAGTCAATTAAATTTTTAGTAATATCTATGTGGTTTTGGGACACTAAAGGACTCAATTGTTATGATAATGTTAATATGAAATTTCATGGATGGATTTAATCCTAAAGTCTCACCATTGGTGGATAAAGATGATTTATCAATAGATAAACTTCAAAATAATCTTGGGAGATATCAAAAGCTGATGGAATATATATTTAAGGAAAATTCTAATTAATAAATGGATTCTGAATCCATGAGGTTACTAAAACACAATTCACTAAAAGATAATCCTTTTGATGAATTAGAAAAAAAATGATATGGAAAAGATGAATAAGAGGGTAATATCAATAATATATAAATGTTTTAAAAAAGATAAAGGTATGTTCAATGGTAAACATTCTATAAAATAATTTTATTTTAGTGGAGTAGTAAATGTTTCAATCAATTCCTATGATAGGAAATATAATAATGGAGACAAATGAAAAACTGAAGAAAATATGTAGATGTGGAATTAGAGAAAGGAATCTATGGGAGGTAGAAAATAATTATAAGTAAAATAATGTTTACCTAGAATAAGATAAGGAATTTAAAAAGAACTACAAAATAATTAGAATCATTGGAATTGGTATCATCTAATAAATAAAAACCAAGTAAACTCATAAATTTCAGGGAACTTATGATTCAATGGGAAACCTTAATTTAAGAATAATAAATTTGTGATATAACTTACTAGAAACCCATACTGAAAGAAAAACATGAACAATGTATTGAGAAAAATAATAAACCCAGGAAGTAGATTTACTTTTTGATAAATAATAGAGAAATGAAGATTGAATTTGAAAAAATTTCTCTCAAAATGTATAATTCACACATTGGTGAAATCAGCAACCTCATGATGGATGTGTCTATGTGGGATATAATTTTGAATAATAAAAATGAGAATTTTGATATAGTGGAAGCTAAATTGGGAAATAAAATATATAAATATCTTATAGTTGAATGAACTATAATTTTTAAAAATTGTTTTAATAAGTAAATGAATGTTCAAGTCGAATATTCAGAATGCATTAAAAAAGTTAGTCTAGAAAATAGGTATAATTTATTCCTCTAAAATAGGAAGATATATCAATTTCTACTAATAATGCTGGTTTCTTAAAAAATGAGAAATTTTGGGTTATTAAAAATAGAGCAAGTAATCCATTAAAAAAAATAGAAGTTAGACATAATGTTTTTAATATATATCATCCGCACAAAAGGAACAAGTAATTCATATCTAAAAAAACATGAAATTTATAGAATAAAAACTTCCATTAATCAAGAAGGATGAATAATGTTTATTGTTTGTCTTATTGAAAATATGGGAACAAATCCTATAATTTTTTGTAATACATATCACCAATAGAAATAAGGAATTAGTTTTGGGGGATAAACTGTCAGTGAAAATAAATCCATATTTATTATATGAGAAGTGATATATCATATAAGGAAGTATCTAATGTTAAGAAATCCTCAAAAAAAAATCATTTTGACTTACTAGAAGAGTCCTACAAATGATATATCTTATTAGTCACTATGTGACGGAATCCATGAAAACTCCTCCTTCATTGACTATATACACAGGAATAGAGAAGGAGAATTAAAAACATTCTGATGAAAAGTCTTTAATAGATGAAGACACCTTGAAATCTATTTCAATGTATAATCCATGGATTCTTGATAGTATATTATCTTTAAATATATGGACGAAAAATGATCCAAAACATTTATAATCATTATTTATGTTGGTGATATAATCTTTTTGACGTAACTTATCATTATTCTAAGATTTTCTTAAATAAAATTAGAGATTAATTTTAAATTTCAATTATTTTTAAAATGAATTAATTTCACAGGCTACAAGTTATATAGAATTAATGTTACATATTGCTTTTATAGTATAGATTTTTAATAGATATGTTGTTGAAATTTTATATGATAGAATAAAATGAGGTTTCAACTCTTATTTCCATTGTATTAATGTTTATAAATGATAGATCCATTAAATTTTTTAATCAAATATACATTCAAAAGTTAATAAAAATTTTACTTTGTCTCGCTGAATCATGACTAAATATTATGCATGAAGTTGCAAAATGTGCCAAATATTGGAGTGATCCAAAAGAATCACACATTATGTATACTAAGAGAGTATTGAGTTATTTAAATGGAACTTCAAACTATAATATGATGTATCAAATAAGTAGTAGATTGAAGTTACATTGATTTATGAATATTGATTGGGATTCTTATTCTAGCAGTTATAAATTAATATCCATAGGAAAACACTTTTTGGAAGAAATTTGTTTTTTAGAGTAGAAATATGTAAAACTCAGTAACATTATCTAAAAAAGAGTCGTAATATGTTTTTTCGACCCAATCATGAACAAAAATTATGTGAATGAATGTTTATCTACAAGGATTGAATGTCACATCCCAACCTAGGTGTCATTAAATCAAATCCATGATACAGTTCAACACAAGTCCTCAAGCACTCCTCATACCCCAATGGTTGTCCACTTGCAACAAGGGTCTAAAGGGGGGAGACCATACCCTTATATTAGAGTAAAAATAATGAAAATAACCATATATAAACTATAGAACTAATAAACTATGTGGGGAAGAAATGAATATACAGAAATAGAACATGATGCAATAATAAATGAGATTCTGTAAAATCTCAAACAACCATGTTATACACACAAGACTGGACTACCACATGTCCGAAAATACATATATATGTGCAAAAAAGAAACAAAAATATATATACATGTATCTACTAATAATTTTGGTCCATACCACATACTTGGTCTCCAATATTCAGTCATGTATCCCTAACCTAATGATAAGAATCCACATGAGTGGCTCTACTTGATCATGAATCCTTAGGCCAATCCCTTTTCATCATGCAATCTATGATCTGCCTGAAATTTAGACATAAGGTCTCCTTGCACATCAACCTTCACATATAAATGTTAGAAATAATATTATAATGCCACCCTAATGATGAAACATTAAATATGTTGTCTAATTTACATGCTGATGAAATATAGTCATCCTATCTGAGACACAATTATAATAATAAATACATTAATGACATAAAAATAATCATAGTCGGTCTTCAGGTATGTAATCCATATCAGCCAAATTTACTTCTACCTATGTTAGAATGTCTGTAGGTCTATGAAATTTCATAAATATTCCCATACATAAATATATGTGTATGTATATACATAACAATTACATTAACCTGAGACATTAGAGTGATTTGTTTATGAACAACATCTTGACAAACTCAATCCACAATCAATTTTAGATTCCTTGAGATGGTTGAATTGATATCCTCTAACTAGGGCTCTGAGTTGGGTGTAATACCACTCAATCCATATATCATTAATTTAATCCTTAGTTCTATAATCCCAATTGAAAATTTATACTTCATCTAGAACTAGAATGACTATGAAAGCTATATAACTACATGGTGTACAAGTCCTAACCCATGGATCACTTGTACTCACTAGAAATCACTATAATAAAGGGTTCTATATACAAATAAACAATTATATAAATGGTCATTGATCTGGATTCCATACCACTTAGGCCATGTTGATCTAGTATTCATCCAGAACCCTAGGTTTTGATTCATTGGAAATATCGACATTACAACTTGGATAATCCCTATAGGGATAAACCTTATCTGGTTTTAAAATGGAATGATCTTTTTACCCATGTAAATGCTCATTATCCATTCATATAATTATCTCAACATCCAAATCCATCAGAAATACATCTTGGTAATGTAGTAATAGAGTGTCCACCCAACCCTTGGGGTAATACTAGGAATAACATGAGGAGTGTTTAATCATCCATCAAGAATATGTCATGCCAATGGTGATTTGAACCATGTCCACCACCATGATCAATTAATCAATCAGGGAGAGGGTAATCATCATCATCACATAGTAGATTGTAATCATCAATGAGTATCCATCAATAAGGATGACATGCTTGAAAATCATAATCATTCGGATTCCATGCTCAAATATCATAATCATAGGGGTGGCGTTACTAATCTTAATAAATTAGTGGATCAAAATTTGGATCCCAAGAAATATGTCCATGCATCCCAAATAAATAATAATCTGGATCCCATGAAGTACATCTGGGAATCTTAAAGTATGTTGCACTACATCAGGCTCATCAAACAAAATCTAGGAAGCACATCTAGTAATAATCACTACATAAAAAATAAATAAATTAATGATTAAATTCAATAGTGAGGTTTGTTGAATATCAAAACCTGCAATTAATATCATAGCCTAATAGGCATACATGTTCAGTAAATTATCTTATGTGACACATGCAACCTTATCTGCCCATACCCACGTCATACTAACTTATGGTAATCCAAACACCAGGGCACCCACTATTTCCCCTAATTCATAGACTAAACAGGACACCTACATGGGATCATATATGTATAAACAAAAGAAATGGAATCCAACTTGGTATCCTCAATTATAAGGTAATGTGTGGGATACTAAATGGTATCCTGGATGGTGGGTAAATAGAGGCACCCCTCATGGGATCCTCAATGTAGTACAAAGGAGGAGTAATCCTATTTGGGAACCTCAATAAGTGTAATAAGATATTGGAATCCTACATCGAATCATCTAGGTTAAAACATAAGAAGTGGCCTATTGTAGGGGATCCTTAGAATCTATTATTTTCATGGCCTCCTGGGGTATAAGGAAACATCCTTAACGGGAAATGTCTTCAATAGATGATCTAGAAAATTATTGGTCAAGAGATATAGCTCATGGTTAATATAAGATCAATGAAAATCACTATCGAGGGATAATTTTGTTAAATTACCAGATGAAGAACCTCTATATTTAGTAAAAATCTTGAAAGACCTCTAGGGAGACCTCATATCACCACAATAGTAGTACCATTGTGATCAATGAGCAAAAACACACAAAATAGACTACTATGCCTGGGAATTTACTTCAAATAGACATGGAATGTAAAAGCCAATGATCTTGGAATGTAAAACATATATATGGTGTGTACCCTTCCTTTTGTACCCTCTAATTTACTACACATGGACCATATCTATATAAACTAGTTGTGTATCTCAATATGACATGTGACCAACATGGTGTCTGATCATGCACATTACATGGACATGTTCTCCAATATGGGTTGTCTAGTTGGGTACATGGATACACGACTGAGTGACAAGACATGGAGTGTATACCCCAATCAAATAATTCCATTATAGAAAGGACATATTCCCTAATTGAGATGACAACACAATATTTTTTCCTGAAATACAAGTCGTGTGATTTGGATTTTGAAACGAGAAACCATAAAATTTTCATCAAACACCGTCTATCTCCTAAAAGCTATAGATAAACCCTCAATGGATCATAAGAAGACATAATATCAGTTTAGAATGTGAAAATGGTAAATAAACGAGGATTTAGTGATAAACATAAAATCATCCTTCCATTGGATAGAATCCATTAATGCTTCTCCCATTTCTATGATCCACCGCAACAGCACGACAATCCAGATCTTCCCAAACACTGTGATGGTACCACACTTATTATACCTCTATCTTGATCTATCAACCATTATCTCTCTATTTCATTACATATGTGTCACATAAAGTGGTTTAATCAAGAATCCAAAATGAATTAGAAGAAAATAAAATAGAAAAATAAAATGAAGAATAAAAAAGAAAAGAAAAAGGGACCCAGTACCGACCTCCTCTCCTCTCTTGAGTTTATGTTCCACATAGAAAAAACACCTCATTTAAGACTCAACGATGGACAAATAATCTAAATCCAATTCTACAATCAAACTATATAGTAAAATTAATTTTTTCAATTAATTTTATAATTAATTTATTAAATGATAAAGAATAATTATTCCATGAAAAAATGAATGGTATATAATTCTACCAAACTCCTATCCTAGGGTAAACACCCTATTATGGGACCAAAGAAGTGGTCAAATAAAATCATATGAGATCATATTATAGGATAATTGAGTATTATACCTCTTACAACAATCTAGAGGGAAAAAATTAAATTAATGCCCGAATTTTAATTTTGTAAAGACATGTGTCCTTACAACCTCTCCACCATTAACCCTCCCATCCCCAAAAATCCTTGGTGGACGAACTTATCTTTGTTATTATCCACAGAATCTTCAAAAACATGTTATCCTAACTTCTCAATGACTTGTTTCATGGAATAAACAACTATTCCATCAAGGAGGATGTTTAACTACGACTGATCTAGTACTTCCCCCCTTTGGAATCCCTTATCGTCGTCCAATAGGCCAACATTGACCTCAGTAAACCATGACAAGTGGTTAATTTCAACTGAAGATGAGGGTCACCACCCTCAATGTTACAATGGTGTACTCCTCACTATAAGGATTTCCATATACATCTCCTTAATTAAAACCTCAATAGGTTCTATTATCAGTCTTGGAATGGTATTTAAAATGAATGGAATCTTGGAATAGAACCGATGTAATCTCAGAATACTCAATATTATGTCAATATATATCATGATCGTCTCTTACTGGGAATAAAAAAAATTCCATCCAAAATTGAGTACAACTCTCTTAATCCATGCTAACATCAAATAGGATGTACTTTCCTTTAACAAACTTCATCCTGGAATCTACCATCTTATGAAACCCAATTTAATTATATTGTCTCATCTACCATAGAGGTTCATTCATCATTTAACCAAAACATTCAATGAAGCATTCCCACAGTAAATATTTGAACCCCTCAGTTCATGGATCCCACACAATCACTAAATGATATTGAGTTAAAATGGTTCAATGTGTAACTAACACATTTCATCACCACCTAACACATTCCTTATTGAGTAAACCATCAGAAATATAATATCACCATGATACACATTACATCAGTCTCATTAATCCCAAATCTCTTGTAGAACTCATATTAAAAATTGTGAACCTCGCCTGTGACAAGATTTATTTCCATGACCAACCTTCATCCAATGTTGTTCCAATCATGAGGACATACCAATTTTATTACAACATTTATAAAAGTGGCAACACTAGTTAATCGGGCTTGGTGACCAAAAATTCATGTCCTTGGAATCCAGTCTTATAACCAAATTACTTTAGGTTCTTCTTCAAAAGTCCAAGGAATCTACATACATATATCGCAAAACTCGTGTACTAATCATGAATTGATCTCAATTGACCATATATCCTATATCACTATCTTAGAAGGTATCCATAATCCCGGTCCAACCCTACTCATTGGTTTCCCTTAATCAAAATAAAATGTAAACCTATAAGGGTAAAGGTCCTAATTAAGGGCCTCTTGGTCTCGCATAAACCCCTACTAGTCAAGTATCACAACTGGGTCACAAAGTCAAACCAGCAATCCCAAAATATCAAACTTCTCTAAGATATGTAAAGAAAACACTACCCTATGATGGTCAAAAATTTCAATACATCCTACAAGGGCGGGATTCTCCCTGAGAACCCTCATATGTGACTGACCCATGAAATGTCACTATACACAGGTAAAATAGATATTGAACTAACACTCATTTAAAATAAACATTTAGTAGTATCCCCTTAAGGTATAGTTCACAAGAAACATCCTAGAACCTATCTACATTGTACTCATAAATATAACATGATAACCACGATTAATGTTTGGATCTGTAGAATTTCATTCCATGATATGAGAAAAACACTATATAGGTTGTTACAGACACTTCATATAACTGGACCTAAGAAACAATACCCTATATGGTTCCCAAGACATAGGGAATCATTTTCTCTGTTGACATTCAAGGATCACAACACATCATGTGCATGAGTATTAAGTCATCTTCCTCACCATCAAACATCTCCACATTGATCTACATCACCTACCATCATAATGAAATATATATATATATATATAAGTCATCCCAATTGAGTGTAATCTCACCAAAATCATTAATGGGAGAAAATTATTATTTTTTGACATTTTATACAATTGACCATTGCTGTTAGTAAAATCACACACTAGTTGGCCTATAACACGTGAACCCTATGTGTCAAATATGATGCATGAGACACCTCTTTCATTTTTCAGACAATGGTCAAAATTAATCTATGGAAACTTATTATTAGTCACTGATCTAGAAATCCATAATAAATTATCACATAAAGAAAACATGAGTTTCATTCAAAGAAGAAATCATATACGACTGTAACATCACATATCAGAATATCAATCTCATAACCCTTGAATATAGGTCATCCAATAGAAATAGGTGTTCTTGAGGAACTAGTTTGATAACCATAATAGGTAAAAACATATTCCAAATAATTTCTTATACCCTATCCTAAAAATTAATATAACTAGAGGATAAAAACCTATGATATCAATTTTTAACATCCATTCCAAGGTACTACTAAAAAGGTTCCCTGGGTCGGTTCGCCACAAGACCTCAAATGCACCTCACCATACACAAGAGGTTTCCAACTTGTAGTGAGGGTATAAATGTGGAAAAGTAGGGAGAATATACGATCATATTGAAGTAAATTTTTTTGAAATTATCAGATATCATTCATATTATAAATAAACATAGTATTGAATTAGTGAGTACATTGAAATAAAATATGTTTCAATAATAAAAGAAATGATATAAAATCCTGAACAACCATGTCATACAAACAGTAATAGTCACCCACCATAACATCATACATACAAGATAACATAAAATAAACTAATATAAATATAAAATCATCTCTTATTAACTTATATCCAAACCACATACACTGTCTCCATGACCCAATTGAGCTTTCCTATACTAATTATAAGAATCATCAAAAGTGGTACTTCGTTATCATGTAACAACAAGCCTCAACCCTATCCTGCATACAACATATTCTGAATATAAAAAGTAGATGTTAGTTTTTCACATACATAGAGGTTAATGTATATTTTTGAGAAGTAATACTAATATGCTACCCCAATGAAGATCATATAAATCGGTTTCCACGCATACATGCACATTAAATATTCTCAACCTAGTGAAGCCACAATTTTAATAATAAAGATATAAATAATAGAAAAAGGAAACATAATTTGTCTATGAGTCTATAATCCCTATCAATCATATCTTCTTCTACATATGTTGATATTTTCCTAGCCCTATTCTATTATATATATACCCCCATATATATATATATATGTATATACTTGAAAATGGAATTGAACTTAGACATCCTAGTAATGTGACCATGAACAACATCATAATTATCTTAATCCACTTCAATCAGAGAATCGTTGATCCATATGATAGTAAATCTTATGACTTGGGCTATGAGATGGATTTCCTACCACTCATCCATGTGTCATTATATTGATCCTTATGAGAATAATCTTGATCGAATATTCATGCTTCATCCAGCAAAAGAATTTTTATGAGCGATCTACATTACCAAAGGGGGATACGTATCTTAATTGAGGTTCACCCATACTCACATCCATTCATAATAATGATGAATTTTTTTATTGATAGTCAATCTAGTAAATGGTCACTCAACTAGATTCCATACCACTCAAGTAATCTGAATCAATTTTTATATCTGAACACCAGGACATAGTCCATATGAAATTGCAACATTGCGATTGATATAATCACTAAGGGGATAACCCTTTGGAAATCTATAAATGTAATCCTCTATAAACCCATATAACTACTTAGTATCCGTTAATATTAATGGCTTAATTGACAAATCCTCTTGAAATACCATTGGGTGATATAGTAATGTTTCTTCCACCTAGGGCTAGGGAGTATCCTAGTTATTAGTCAATGTGATCATAATAATCAATTGAACATATTTCTCAACAAGGGTGAGGAGCTCCATGTCCACCACTATGATCAAGTAATTGATCAGGGAGAGTGTAATAATCCCCATCACATAGGAGAGAATAATCATATGTGAGTATCCATAAAAAGGGATTTCATGCAAAAATATCAAAATCATTGAGATTCCATGAGTAAATATCATAATAATAGGTATTCCATGATTGAATATCATAAAAATTCCCAAATATATGATATTAGGAAATTCATCTAGGAATTATAAATAATGAATATGACGGATCCCTAGACGAACATCTGAGCATCTCAATGAAAGTCACACCGCATCAGGATAATCTATCAAAAAACTAGGAAGATCCTCTGTTTATCATAGATTCATCAGTTGTAAAATGGTGACTACAAAAAATATAAGAGTGTGGTTGGTTGGATGCTAAAACCAAACTCTACTGTCACATCTTAATGTTACTAAATTTTTGGTATGAGTTCTAGGATTACACCCACTACCAACTCTACCCAAAACTAAATTACAATTTCTCAGGGTCAGTAAAACACTAGGGAGCACAATAGTTTCCCTATTTCAGACACTAGAGAGGAATCTGACAAGGGATCCTCAAGTAACACACATAAGATAGGGAATCGTACATAGGAGCTTCAGTTGTGAAGGTAAAATGAGGGATATTACAAGGGAATCTTGATGGGGATTAAAAAATGTCATCCTACATTGTATTATATGAAAAGTACATTTGAGTATTCATACTACATGTGTTCCTAGAAAACAATAATAAGATAGGGGAATTATCCATGGGATCGACATGGTCAAAACTCAAGCAAAGTCCTCCTATAGGGGATCCTTAGAAACAACTACTCGCATGAACTCCTAGTCTAGAACAGAATGTATTGTAAGGGAAATTTCCTAAAAGGAATATACGAATGAATATTTAAATTGATATATCCCATAGATAATTTGAGATCAAAGTGTCACAATCTCATAAGATATCTAGATTTTATTTCTCAAGGAATAACCTCACTATTTAGGGAAAATCCTAAAACAACACATAAGAGTCCTCAAATCAAATATGGTGTAGTAAAATCCTGATTAACATGGAAAGGAACTCAAAATGGAATACTCATGTGTCCAATTATGGATTTAAGGTGTAAATATATGAAAACCCACTCAAAAGGGTACCAAGGTAGATGTACACAACATCTGTACCCTGGCACATGGCTTATATCTTTGATGATCTACCCAAGTATGTAATTTATCCACTCATGGCATATTGAGACCCATGTACACTACATTTGACCCATATACATGTCGTGTACCCTAAATGTGGTTCTCACCCACGTACCTCACATGGCCTGGCCATTTATATAGCCAATTCATGTGCTTCTACATGCCATATAAAACACATGATCACTGTTCATGTACTCTACATGCCCTTGTGCGCCTATGATGTTTGTCTGGATGGGTGCGCGGCTACATAGTTGAGTCCCGGTACATGTTATGTATACCACATACAAGACATGAACTTTTAAAAATTAATCTTCCCCAAATAGTTAAATTTCCTATACTGTGTTCCTGAATTACATGTTCTGTGATTGAGATTCCCAAATAGGGACCACTCAAATCATCCCAAACAACATTTTTCTCCTCAAAAACATATAAATCAACCATCATAGTGACATTTCTAGTTATAATAGGAGTTTAAATCTTGAATATTGTAAATCATTGTAAAATTATGGAAAAACATAATATCAAACTTCCTTTGGGTTGAATATGGCTCCCCTTGAGCTCTGTGGTGGTGCCCCTCTTCTTCTACAACCATATCTCCCTCCATCTTTCATTACCTATTAGTGATTGAAATATAGGATTCCCATAGGGGGTTTATTATAGATGACAAAAGGTAAGGGGAACAAAAAAATGGAAAATTTAAAGGAATAAATAAAAATAAAAAAATGGGACCCTTCACATGGATGACCTATGTTTATATCAGGCCATTGAAATCTCCACATTTAGACACAACATCAAAGATAGAGTCTCAATAATATGCTACATTCAAATGATCTAGTTGAAAAATTTGTGTGAATAAATTAATATACAATTAATTCATTATTTATTATTCATTATTCCATAAAATTCAAACTATAGAGAATTCTAAAAAACAATTTTCATAAGGTAAAACCTATATTACAGGACAAACAGAGTTGTAAGAGAAGTTATTCAAGATTACATGCTTGGGTAAAATTACAATTTTAACCCATATAGGAATTCAAAAGAAAGAATTGAAATTCTTTCTCAAATTTCCAGTATGAAATAACCTGGGTCGCTACCATGAATGTTAAAGTTATAAATAAATTATATATTATATATTATAATAAAATTGAAATTCCACTTTCAATGAAATTGGGTCAACACTCCATATTAAAAAATGTTGATATAAGCGTTCAATTCATTAAGGATAGCATCACATTTGGATCAGTAATGTTGGTTCATTTTTCATCAAGAAATAAACATTATGATATTTTTACTAAAGTGATACCAAGTGAAAGGTTTGAGGAAATAATCTTTAAAATTATTGTTTATCCTTTCCATCTCACTTAATAGGTGTTATGGGACATCCCCCATCCCTATTGTTTGTATTATATTGACAAAGGAGGATAATGATGAAAGAAATTGTCGAATGGATGAGTATAATATCTTCTACCATCTAATGATCTTATGAATGAATCCTAATAATAAAGGTAGAGAATATGTGATGTGGATAAATTTAGTTGGGTTACATCAAAATCACTTTGAAAAAAATACTCACCAAGATATGGGATTATCTCAAACAAAATCTTTATCTTCTAGTGTGGCATCTATGGTTTTTTTCTTAAGAATGGTTGTGATATGTTATAATGTAATAGTCTTGATATATTAAAAAAAGTTATACTGAAATAAAATCTAAAGGGGTATATTGATGTTCCCATGGGATTATAAACTTTTTTTAGAACAATATTTTAATTTATTTTTTTAATAGGGGTAGTTACTCAAAATGGGTTTCTCAGATAATTACTCGATTAGAAGAAAAGTTGTGGGTAAATATCCATAAGGAAAAAAGGAAAGACTATATGTTCCATCACTAATAGATAGAATAATGGGATTTTAGAGGATGTGATAATAAAAAGGTGTTTATATATGGAAATGTTCTAACATAGTTTATGTTTGTAGTTTCAGACCACTGAAAGAACATGGTTGTAATTAGAATTTTTCAAACTATTAAAAGCTATAGGAGGATGTGGTAAGCTGTAGGTAGAACCAGGTGATGGGAAAAATAAATTCACCAAATTAAATCCAAAGAAGGCTACCAAATTGATTTAGAAAAAAAATATAATGAAAAAACAACAATGATATTTCTGATATGGACTGTAAAAGTTATATTATTAATAAGGAAGTTTCATGGTTGTACCAAAGATAGGTGGATGATTCCAAAACTCTTGTTTGTGTGTTTATCCAAAAACTGTTTTTCATTGAATACTTGAAGTGAGTGAGGGTTTAAAATAATATACCATGCATTCCACTCTTTTATCGAAGGATGATTTGTTATATGAAGGTCGAAAACCATTCTATTTGTATTTATTGGTGTCTTTATTATGGATAAAACTACTCATTTTGAAATAAGAAAAACATCAGGATCCTGATGTATATTCACTAGAGGATATGTTGTATTAAGTATGATATCACTTCATTGATGAATCTATAAGTTTATTTACAGGTAGATATAAGTTCCAGATATCTGAATTTTAAAGAAATGATAATTCCAAATAAATATTTTTTTAAATTATTTGGGATTATTAAGAGTCTGTGAAAATTGGCGGCATGTGATTCTGAGGCCCAGAAATCCCATAACCTATTTTTGAAAACATTTTAGGTGCGTTCAATAAACTTGCAGGTGATGTTTTCTGACATTTGAACTTGTGCTTGGATTATAAAACTGAGGGAACCATTGAATCCATAGCACCGAGATTCTCTTAATAGAAGAATAACTTTTACTGGAAAGAGTTGGACGAAAAAGTTATTTTCATGGAACTTACAAAAAAATAGTAAAATAACTATTTTTTAGTTAATTTTTATTTTTTCCAAATATTGGAAAAATGGATGTGGGGCCATAGTGAAATGTCAAACCATTTATTGGATTGACCCTTAGGTTGGGTAACCACACCACTGGGAGAATTAATAGGTTGAGTAAGAGAAAAGTTGGTAAAATTAATGGGATCATTAATTTAACTCATTAATGAAACCCATTAATTGTGTGGTGCATTGTTCCCCTCATTTAATATATTTAATCAATGATCTGGCTTGGGTTTCTGGAGAGCTATGAGAGGAAGCTCTGATGAAACGCCAGTGACTTCCCACTCGAACGAAGAACGATGATCAAGTGATAGTCTTTGGAGGGATCGACAGATGAAGGTAAGCACCGACGAACACCTTTAGACATAGACCATACTTTCTCCTCTGCAATGCCTTCCTCCGGAAAAACGAATGGGGGGTTTTATGGATTAAAAATGTGTTTTTTAATCTTGAAAATGATTCCCATGTTATTATGCTAACACGGAGGGCGCGTGCCAAACGAACAAGGCCCAGACCCTCCACCGAACTCTCTTATGGTTGCATTCTACGTGGGAAACCAGATGATATGGAAGAAAAGTGGAAACAAGGGCCTTGTAGTGTAGGAACCATCCCAGGAGGACCGTAGGTGTAGAAGATAATAAAAACGGACCACCGGAGCTTCATCGGTGGCTCGAGGATGCCACATCGGTGGGGCTGCACCGACAACCGAGAGAGGTGGCGGCCAGCACCAACCGACCACGATGGAACGTCAGCATTCTAAGGAACCACAGTGGAGAAAAGAGAATCCAAAATATGCCATCCACATTAAAGTGGGGTGTCATGTTGTGGTGGCATGCTAAGAAGGAAGGCCGCATCATCAGGTCATGGTGGAGGATGGACCAACACCCGCGGGATGCTTGTGGATCGGTCCGCATGGAACGACCAGGTGGCGCTGGGACATCCGGGTCACTACTGAGCCTGAATGTGTACTACGATGTTGTGCCATGGAGGAGGGCCATGGCTTCGAGCCATGGAACATGGCAGACCCATGCCCATTTTTCTGTTATGGGTCGGTCAGTGCGAACATACCAGAATGTGCGGCGGCAACTGGGTTTGCAGCGTCGAAGACCTGTATAGTCGATGTCGTTCGGGATGGGAGCAGACCACCCACTATCCAGCGGGCTGAGACCACGGATCAGCGAGTCGTGACCATGGCCCAGCAGACCACACCATGCTAAAACACATCATTCTATGTCGGGTCGTTCTGACAAGGTTGAACCATACAGGAACACCTTCTTCCCTTTTACACTTATACAAGAGTATCTCTTAAACCGGATGCCCGTTTGACGAACCTTCTATGGAACTGGAACCCTTTGGACGAGGCAGTCCTTTTGAGATAATCCACAATATATTTGTATAATTTTGGAGTCTGGTTGGGCTGGATCATACTCAAATCCAACTGGGCCATCTTCACTAAAATACCTATAACTTACATATCGGGCATCCAGTTGATGCACCGTCTATTGCGTTGGAACCCTTATGACATAGCGGATCATTGTGTTACTATTTAGAGAAAAATAATGATGATTGAAATATGACCGATGGATTGAGGAGCGGTTATCCCAAGCACACAACGTACAGAAACCTACTACTGGCTGAGACAAGACGACTGCTAACTTTTGACTCTGTGTGACTCGACCATCCAATGGGAAGCACCTCTATGTGACTTTGCAATCCCACAGTGGGGAGATTCCATGTTTAATATAGAATACCCATGGTACTCAACGAGGGAATTACCTCATAAGTCCATGGTGGGGAGCGGCTCTGTGTGGCCCGGTAGACCCATGGTACGCAATAGTGAAGAGTACTTATGTATTTCAATGATAGTTGGAAGCATCTCTGTTTGACCCGGCAGGCCCACTGTACTCGGTAGAGGAAGAGTTTCCCAGCTTCAGAGGTGTTTGATGTTTGTGAAAAAAGAATCTATTGTTACTACCCTAGAATATATCTAATGTGATATGTCTTTTGATTTGTGTTTTTTGATTGATAATATGCATTGTGGTTTTTCCATGGCAGAATTATGAGAGACCTTCAGGGGTCTCAAGGTCCCTACTTCATATTTATATAATCTCTCCTGCACAGGCTTCACCTGCACCTTTTTGTGTCTGGTGCAGATGATGGGAGGTATTGAATGAGTCTCTAGGAGCCAGGCCTTGATGGTGTACGGAGGTGACCAGTTGATGTGGAGAGCCCCTGTGATGAGTTATACCTACCCTTCAGGTTGGATCCTCAGATGACGACATTAGGAGTTATTTTCCCTTTTTTTATATTTCTATTTCAGTTGGGATTGTATTCTGGCTCCACTAATTCATTAGATACTTTTATACTCTATGGTGATTTTTAGTTGGGGATGTACATTTCACCTTCTATTGTGTTTTACTTGTGTCCAATGTTCCTTGTATGTCTGTGTGAGGGTTTTAAGGAAATTCCTTCCCATATTTTTAGGGATATTCTTTTCCGGTCCTAGTCTCCAACCCCTGCACTATGGAAGGTGGGCTTGGGGTAGTCACAACACGGGAATCGCGGGACGGGTCATGAAAAAGTGTTATCAGTGGGCGGTCAGTTTCCCCTCAAAGATCTAAAGTCTGACGTTTTGTTTTGGAGAAACCGTGTTAATTTTAGTGAGTTCGGAATTCATATTTGAGGAGTCTGGTATTGGTGTGGCGTCCAACGTATCCAAAAACCAGGACCTTTAATTAATGTTTTCGGCTAAATACCCGAAATCACTGGTTGAATAAGTGTCCTTTTCTTTTTTGAATAAGAGTTAGCTAAGAAGGAACAAACTTCTAAAAATGGTACATCTTGATCTATTTGAGGAGGTTTCCACATGGACGACCATCCAGGATACCGATTCAAGGTCTTAAGGAAAACCCGTCTAACGACAAGGCGTCCGTTCAGGGATAGGTGCATGAGTTGGCCCCACCGGGTGTTACACCAGTGCTACCACCATCCGATGGTCAGCATGTACTACTGGTGGTTCTAGGAGAGGATGTTAGTAGGCTCAGTTCCCTACATGAATTTCTGAGATAGAGACCTTTCAGGTCAGGGGAGAGACGGATCCTCATGTCACTGAGGACTGGCTAGAGGCTATGACGCGGGTCTTCCGCTTAGTGGGGACACCACCAAACTAGATGGTGATCTTCGCAGCGAGCTATCTGGAAGGCCCAAAAAGGATATGGTTTAGTTTTACCATCCAAACTCATGGTGATAAGACCCTCATTTTGGTTGAATTCAAGAGGATTTTCCTAGAGGATTTTTTCCAGTGACATTGCACTTTGTGCGCATTCAAGAGATTCTTCAACTACATTAGGGTAGCATGATAGTGATCGAGTACTCAACGAGGTTCACTGAGCATTCTCCTCTACTCCATAGACTTGTTGTGAGACCCTTTCATCAGATATCAAGCCTTTTAACAGGGACCCGGGCGAAAGAATAGGGCTTAAGTGGTGTATCTCAACTTCCCTACCTAGGTCAGGTTGCTGGAGTGAGCTCTTCTGATGGAGAGATTCTTAGAAGAGAAGGCACCCACAGTTAGAGTTTCCAGAAGACCCCAGGTGGAAGAGTCTTCGGTAAGTATTAGATAATTGACGTGTAGGCCCAAGCGGGCCAGGCATTTCAATGGCCGACCCTAGGACTTAGGGTCAGTAGTGTGAGGCTCCCATGCCAAAGGGAGACAAATGGGGGTAGGATTTTCTTTTCATGTAGCGGGCAGAGAAACATGGCGTGTGACTACCCGACCCACCATACAGATGACTACCATATGGTCAAGGGGCCGCCAATAGAGTGGCAGTGGTTCGAGCAAGGAGGTCTGAAGGGCGTAAGACATGGCATGGGAGATTGTCGAGCGACATGCAGTGGGTGATGGTTTGAGGTGTTAATGCCACCACCCCAAGGTGGTTCACTAAGACCTCATGGAGTTGGCAGATAGGGGAGATCATATCTCCAGGAAGTAGAGGTTTACAACAACATTTCTCTAGATATTTTCGGAGGTACGATCTATGTCTTCTTCACCCAAGCTGCAGTAGTAGTTGACATATGTGCTACATATTCTTTCCATTCCATGGATCTCTTTTAAAGCTCGTATATTTTGCTGGATCCGTTGGCTTGATACTTAAATATAGTAACTCCTAAAATAGTGGATTCAATGATTACACACTAGTCCAAGCAATGTGAGATTACTCTAGGAGGTGAGTGCTTCAGCTAGGATCTCCATGTAGAAGCTTAAAGGCCTTGCAATGTAATATTCGGTATGGACTGGTTATCCACAGTTCATGCTTTGATAGACTATTTTAGGCGTAAAATGCATTGTGTCCACATAGATGTGACCATTTTTTCCTTCATCGGTGAAAAGGAAAATCTTGTAGCATAGGAAAGACTCTCTCGGAGGAGGGTGCAGCCAATCACTCATCAGTTGGGAAGCCTCATCATCAGTGTAGTGGATGAAAGGATTATGAGATATCCTGTAGTGGTGGAAAAGTATGATGATTTCTTCCCTGATGATGTTATGGGACTACCCCTCTTATTGAGGTAGACTTTTACATTTACTTGTACCTTGTCATTACACCAATATCTTCACAAACATATCGAACGGCTATCGTGGAGCTTCATGATCTAAGGGAATTG
This sequence comes from Viscum album, assembly GCA_963277665.1. Lineage (NCBI taxonomy): Eukaryota > Viridiplantae > Streptophyta > Magnoliopsida > Santalales > Viscaceae > Viscum > Viscum album. The sequence continues at coordinate 922,564,905 of OY728132.1, forward strand.
TTGGATGAATTATAGAAGAAGTGGTTTAGAAGTCCTAGTGTGTCTCCTTGGGAAGCCCTATTTTTGTTCTCCAAGACGGCAGATGGGAGTCTGAGGGTTTATGTGAACTATTAGCACTAGAACAAGGTGACCTTGAAGAACATGTTTCTTCTACCAAGGATCGATTATCTCTTAGAAATGCTGAAGGTAGGACGTCAGTTTTCGAAGATAGGCCACAGATCAAGATATCACGAGCTAAGGGTTTGGGATGTGGAGGTACCAAAGACATCCTTCAGATGTCGGTATGTCCATTACGAGTTATTGGTGATTCCCTACAGTGTTCCCAACACTCTGATAGTGTTCATGGAGATCATGAACCGGATCTTCCAGCCTTACCTTGATCTCTTTGTGGTAGCCTTCATTGACGACGTCTTGGTGTACTCTGCGACAGAGGAGGAGCACACCATGCACCTGCAGATAGCTCTATATACACTCTGAGAGCACCATCTTTAAGTAAATCTCTCGAAGTGCCAATTCTAGATACTGGATGTCTGCTTCTTGGGGAATTTTATCTCGGAGGCTCATGTTTCAGTGGATCCAGCAAAGATAGTGGCAATGATAGATTGGGATCCAACCAGTAGCGTGACAGATGTTTGGAGTTTCCTTGGATTGGCTGGGTACTACAATAGATTTTTACCTGACATCTATATGGTATCTTCACCCTTTTTAGCATTGAATAAAAAGGCTATATTTTCTTGTGGATGGAGGAGTGCTAGTAGACTTTCTAAGAGCTGAGGCAGAGACTAACGAGTTCCCCCAATTTAGGATTCTAGAAGAGGTAATAGGGAATGTATTCTACTTCGACGCATCAGGAACCTGACTAGGTTGTTTTCTGATGGTAGAGCAGGTGGTGATCACCTATGGCTCCATACAGTTTACTCAAAATGAGAAGAACTAAGCTACCCTGGGTATGGAGTTAATATTAGTGGTCTTTGCACTGAACATTTCGTGAAACTACTTGATTAGTGAATAGTTTAGTGTTTAATCTAATCACAAGAGTCTCAAGAATATTCTCTCACAGAAGGACCAGAACCTGAGATAGATGCGATGGCTGGTGTTCCTCCAAGACAACAACTTTGATATAGTCTACACACCAGGGAAAGGGAATGTAGTAGCAAACTCACTCAGCAGGAGGTCTAGAATGCAGTTGCTGAGTGAGACAACAGAGAAACTAGGAACATTGTGTGTATCATTAATGGATATAGATGGTGAAGCTTACCTCTAGTCAATGACTGTCATTCCCCCAATCCTTCAGCATGCTCTTGAGATTCAGCATGGGGATGTTCACTGTGAAGCCCGACGTGCTTATATATCTTTAGGATAGTCTCTTGAATGACTTTATGATTGTGGGGAGTATGTCATCCTCTTTAGAGGATGCACCATGGTACCAGTGACACTACAAGAGGTGGTGTTGAGGGAGTTTTTCACATCCACATTGGCGGTAAATCTGGGACTGACGAAGATGTACCCGAACCTATGGCATCAGTACTAGTGTCCAGGTGTAAAGAAAGGTGTGGCAGAGTTCGTATCGTGATGCTTTACTTGTCAGCATGTGAAGGCCAAGAATCACATACCATCAGGCTTAGCTCATCCATTTGAGGTTCCATAATGGAACTGGGATGTTTTCTCCATGGACTTCACAATAAGGCTACGACGTACGTACAAGGGCCAAGAATCCATCTGGGTGATTGTTTATCGACTCACCATGTTGTCCCACTCTGTACCCATCTGATAGTAGGGATATGTAGCGGGCATGGGACGTCTCTAAATACAAAAGATTGTATGGCTTCATAGGGTGACATCAACGGTTGTCTTAGATTTCAACACTCATTTTACATACTTCTTGTGGAAGAGATTATAGGAGGTGTTTGGGACTCAACTACGCTTGAGAACCACCCTTCACCCTCAAACAGATTGTCAGACAGATCGGACCATATAGACACTCAAGGACATGCTTCTTGCTTGTGTCATTGATGTTTTCCGCACTTGGGAGGACCACCTACCACTAGTGGAATTCAAATACAACAACAAATATCACTCCACCATCGACATTGATCTATTTGAGGCCCTGCATGAGTGACCTTGCATACCACCTCTATGCTGGACAGACCTAGGGGTGTCAACACTTATGGGTGCTGAGTTGGTACAGGCTGCCCTAAAGAATTTGTAGTTCATCCAAAAGTGGATGAGGACTATATAGATCCAAAAAAAGTCTTATACCGATAAGGGACAAAGACCCTTTTAGTTTGAGAAGGGAAACCATGTATTCCTATGGGTCTCACCCCGATGAGGATTACAGAGATTTGTCCGGGGTGGAAATCTATCTCTGGGGTTCATTGAACCTTTTCAGATCCTTAGAAGAGTAGGAGAGGTAGCGTACCATCTATCCCTTCACTGATAGATGCACCAGGTTCATAATGTTTTCCATGTCTCCTAACGAAGGAGATACGTGCATGATCCATCTCAATTTATCGACTGGGACGAGCTGAACATCGGCAATGGGGCGACATTTAGGGAGTTACCAGTGGAGATAGAGGATCGAAAATAGAGGGTCCTTTGTGGGCGATCGATTCATCATGCGTGGGTTCATTGGCAACACATGAATCTCAAGGAGAGCACATGGGAGCAAAAGGATCAGATACATGCTCAATACCCCCATTTGATTCCCTAGTTTTGTGGTAGCTTTCTAGAACAAAAATCCCTAAGTTGGGGAGAATGTAAAGACCGAGAAATTCAACAAATTTATTTTAAAATTATTTGGGATTATTATGAGTCTAAAAAATTTGGCGGAACTTGATTCCAACGCCCGGATAACCCGAAACGGATTTTTGAACATTTTTTAGGTATGTTCAGTAAACGTGTTGGAAATGTTTTTATCTTTTGAACTATTTTTCATATTAAGAATCTGAGGGAGCCGTTGAATCTGCAGCACTGATATTTTCTTAAGGAGATCATAACTCTGACCAACAAGGGTCAGAAAAAAATGTTATTTTATTTTACAATAAAAAAAATAACTAAAAGATATTTTATTTTTATTTTTTGAAACCATTGGAAAAACGATCGTGGGACCGCAGTGCAACATCATAACATTTAATTGCTTGACCCCTAGGTTGTGTAACCACCCCACTGGAAGAGTTAATAGGTTGAGTAACCATACCATTGGGAGAATTAATATGTTCATTAATTAAAGTCATAAAAGAAGTCCATTAATTGTGTGATTTGTTGTTCCTCTCTTTTCATCTATTTAATCAATGCTTGGGCATGGTTTTTAGAATATCTAAAAGATGAAGCTCTAACAAAATTATGGAAACATCCCCCTCCTATGAATAATGGTCATCGATTGATGGTTGTTGGAGGGATCGACAGATTATATAAAGCGTCGCCGAACACCTTTGGACGCAGACCTTGCTTCCTCATATACAGTGCCATCCAACAGATACATGGTAAGGGGATTCATTGTTTACCTATGAGTTGTTTCCTTTTGAAATGATTATCATGTTATTATGATAATGTAGAGGGATCGGGCAAAACAAACATGGCATAGTCCCTCTGACGAACTCGAATACAGTTGCATTCTTTTTGGGAAACCAGAAGATTTGGAGGAAAGGTGGAACCAAGTTTCGTGGAGCGTATGCACCATACTGGGAGGCCACTGGGCGTAGAGGAGAAGAAATAGGGACCACCAGAGCTTCACTAGTGGCCCGTAGAAGCGACCTCTGTGTGGCGGAACTGGGGACTAAGTGAGGAGGTGGTTGGTACCCGACGGGCATGATGGAATGGTGGCAGTCGAAGGCTCTGTGGCGAAAAAAGGGGTGGCCTTCCACCATCTGCCGTGTTGAAGTGTGGCGGCACGTTAGAAAGGAATTTCATTTCTTTGATTTGTGGCAGAAGATGGTCCTGCTCTAGCAGGTCCATTGCGGGACAGTCCCGCACCCGCAGGTCCTTTGTGGGCTGGTCTTGTGCCCCTGGGTCTGTTACGGGCCGGTCCAGTGCTCGCGGGTCTGTTGCGGGCTGTTCCATGCTGACTAGTCAGGTGGTGCGGTGCCATCCGGCACCACTACTGAGTCTGGCGATGCACTGGGGCGGTGCAATATAGAGAAGGGTCGCAACTTCGATCCATAGTGGAGGGTGGACCCATGCCTATGAGTTCGTAAGGGGCTGGTCCACGCGGACTATCCAAGAGGTGTGGCGCCAATTGGAACCCCGACATTGAAGACCAAAATGGATGATGTTGTTCGAGAGGGGAGCTGATCCCCCTCACTTATCCAGTGTGTCGAGTGTTTCCACGGCCAAGCGAGCTGGGCTATACCCATGGTCTAGTGGGCCAGGTCAGGTCGATCCGACCTAGTCAGACCGTACCTAGACCCCTCTTTTTCCGAGTCACACTTAAACGAGCGTATCTCCTAAACCGGATGTCAGTTTGACAAACTGTCTGTGGCACCCGAACCCTTAGGACGAGGAATTCATTTTTCAATACTCCATGAGAGATATGGAGAAATTTGGAGTTAGGCTGAGTTGTATTGTACATGAATTTATAAGGGGCCTCGGCAATAAAATTCTTATGACCTAGAGAATGGGTGTCCTGTTAACCTGCTGTCTATTACTTTAGAACCCTTATGACATAGAAGATTATCAGGTTACATTTCGAGGGACATTGTGATGATTGAAATACGTTTGACGGATTCAAGAGTGGTTCTCCCCAATGCTCTACATGAGGAACCCTACGACTGGCTGAGACCTGAAGATTGTGGACTTTAGACTCTGTGTGACTCAACGACCCAGTGGGAAGTACCTTTGTGTGAATTTGCAGTCCCATGGTGGAGAGAGGCTCTGTGTGACCCGATAGACCTAAGATACTCAACATGAGGTGTACCTTAGTAGGGCACAGTGGGGAGAGGCCATGTGTGTCCCCCATACCCATTGTGCGCGATGTGGAGGAGTACCTAAGTAGTTCAAGGTATGTGTGAAGTGGCTCTATGTGACCCGACATGCCCATTATACTCAATAGAGGTGGAGTTATCCAGTAGCCATGGAGTTCATCGTTTGTTACTGGAAATGCTACTATTACTACCCTATAAAATAACTAGTGTGATCTGTCTTTTTCTTTGAGATTTATGAAAGAGATCATGCTTTGTGGTTTTTCTATTGTGGAATTCAGAGAAACCTTCAGGGGTATCGGGGTCCCTAATAGGTATTTTTATACCAACCCCTGCAAGGGATTCAATCGCACCTTATTGTGACTTGTGTAGATGACATGCAGCCTTGACTGAGTCTCGAGGAGCCAAGGAATGGTGATGTACAAAGGTGACCAGTTGACGTGGAGAGCCATGGTGACGAGATGTACCTACCCTTCAGGTTGGATCCTTGTATGATGACCATATGAGCTGTTTCCCTTTTTTTATATCCATTTCATTTGGTCTTGTATCTTGGCCCATTTACTTTAGTACTTACTTTTACACTCTATGGTAGTTTTTAGTTTTGGATATACCTTTCTCCTTCCATTGTATTTTAATTTTGCGCAGTGTTCCCTATCTCTTTGTGTATAGGTTTTGAGGAAATGCCTTCCATTTTTTAGGGAAATTCATTTTTGGTGCTAGTCGCCAACCCCTGGCATGTTGAAGGCGGGCTCAGGGTAGTCAATACATGAGCCTCGGGGGACGATTCATGAAATAAAATTTCAATTATTGAAGAGTTATTGGATGAAGATAATTTTTTATTTATAATTCTCAAATGAAAATTGTTATTGCAACAGGTGTTAACTACTATAATCATCATTTCATGATACATTTAATATAGAATAAACTTGTTTAGTGAATCCTTGAATGACATTATGTTTCGATAAATAAAAATATCTTTTTTTTTCATTAAAAGTATTAATTATTTGAATTATGTATTAATTAATGTTATGTTAATCTTAATCATATCATCATGTTTCTATACTTAATTTTTTTTTTATTTTAATGTTTTTATTGTCCATATCATGTGATTCAAGTATAATGAAGAGTTTCTAGGCCAAATAAGTCATTTCGGACCTTAAAATATCATTTTATATATTGTGACACTAATATTTAGAAAAATATGGATGTTTCCTTCAATATCAACCATTGAGTTAAAGTTGGGAATCCGATGAATTGGTCATGATTAAAATAGATTGATCATGAGTGAAATAGATTTACCATGAGCGAGGATTTTGAAAATTACATATCAAACACAAGTAAAACATATTGTTTACCATTTTTTTCAATCATAAATTGAGGTAGAAAAATTCTAAATGTAGTTATTCTTGTTTAGTTGGAAAGATAAATATATCTTTATATTAAATAATGTTTTTAATAGATATATATCATTTTCTAAATATGGTTATAGTGAATTATTTTTTTCAGCAATATGTCTACAATCTTCCAAAATTGTTGTGATATTGTATTTTGATGACAACATGGGATATAAAAGTCTACATAAGGTGATTCATCATTATATGGAAATATAATTAAATTATATAAGTAGAATAAAATAGGAGATAGTGTTAATTTTTCTATTTAAGAGGTATGTTTTATGTATGAATATTTTTAAAAATGTCTCTTTAAGGATTACATAATTTGGTTAGGTCAATTTTTTATACATTATGAATTCTAGTACAAAGTGAATTTTACACCTGCTTTTTTACATGAATTCCATTTGTAGATTCCCTATGTAAATCCACTGTATAATTATCCAATATATTCTCCTATATGGATTTTCATATGTGGTTCTATGAATTTCTACAGCATATTGTAAAACCTAGAGATACGATCCCTTTTATATAATATTTCACATTTCAATTTTATAAAATTTTATTATAGATATAATTAGTGTATATGTGTCCCATAAATAAACATTAATTATTTATAATTCCAGAAAACAAGTTTTAAATTGTGTTATGATGAATTAAATGAGTGACACATGAGGTTTGTCAAAAGTAAAAATTCATATTGACATTTTGGGAATTTGAGTATTCAAATTCAAATCAGCTAAAATAAGGTTGAATATTGATTATTATAATGGATTATTCCAAAGATATTAATGTTTTTTATTTATTATAGTATTAATTTTTATAATGAGTTCCACGGTATAGTTTTTAATTTTTTAAAGGATATTGATGAAGGCCTACAATAAATTTAATTTTCAGTAATGATATATTTACATGTGGATATTTATCTAGGAAATGGAAATATAAAAATCAAAATTAGTTCATTGGAAATAAGTGGATTTTATGTTCCAAAAATTCTATAAAAAATTATACTATATATATATATATATATTGGAGACTTCATGTCTAAGTGAAAAGAGGTTGGGGATATTCTTGAATAGTACAAGTGCTACATTCTTCTTGTGATCAACTACAAATCCCATCCAAACTGAAATAATTTGATCCTTTACTACTGAAAATTTGCATGTCTCCTTAACACTGAAACATTAAGTGATTCATCTTGTTCTATGAATACATATATTCTTATTTATTTATACATTCATAATTGTAAGGGGTTATACAGACCAGTTAAAGGTAACTAATAGGGTTGTGAATCCCAAATATCATTCAGCCATTAGGTTGTGGCTCTATGTGAAATAGGTTTGTTGTTCAGGTTTTTCCTCTATGTAGAAAACGGAAGGTTGTATTTTTATTCCTTAAAATGGAAAAATAATTTTTAATTAGGTTGAAAATTTAGGTGGGAATAATTCATTATAATATTTCATTATTATTATTAAAGTGGGTGTCATATCTCTCAGTTTGTGAGAGGGATGATGAGATGACTACAGTTATTTAGATCCAAATCACTATAAAGATTTCTTGTGTTCATTTACTTTTATTTCCACTAAACATTCTTTATTAAATCAGATATATATTTTAATTTTTAAGTCCAAATTAACCCCCCTCCTCTTTTCAAAATTTTAATAATAACATTGGGAAAAAAATTGTATTATATGATGACCCTTGATTTATTTTTCATTTATGTAACCACTTCCTCACATAACCATCAAGGGATGAGGATATATTTAAGATGGAAGATAATAGTTCAAATGATGTAAGGATAACAAAAAAATCACATCATTTTAATGGTATTGATTATGGTTACTTTAAATCTTGAATGGAAGTTTTATTGAAGAAAATTATCATTGATAATTTGATAATCATGGGAAATCCATTCAAGATTCTCTATGGTATACCAGGTTTATTAAAAAAATGATTCCATGAATTATGTGTTAGATAACACGGTGGTGAACATATTATATTGTTTAATAAATAGTAATGTATGTGGTCATATATCTTCTCGTAAGATTGAACATGAAATCTAGATAGTTCATCAAATAACACATCCTTCTTCAGATACAATTATTAGAACTGTGTTGGGTATGTTTTAGAGATGAATATAAATAATTTCATATGGGGGAAGGTAAAACTATATATCAAATGTTTCATGGGTTTAATATAATTTTAAATGGTATGAGTTCTTTAGGGTTGAATTTGAAAACTTCTTTACCTATTGAATGTGTTCATATATCACTTCCTAATATATGGAAATTAAATAAGGTATTTATAGAAAAATTTAAGAATTTATAGTAATACACTCTTAATGATATTGTTGGATCTCTATTACAAAATGATTTAGAACTCAGAAATATTCTATTGGATGATAATTCAACGAAGAATGGAATTTATTTAAAATCTAATGTGTTTACATACTATTATAATTATGAACTATAGTGTAGTGATAGGAATGATACATCCTATGTTGAAAAAGTAGGGTGTATGTGGAAGAAAGTATACTCAAGGATATATTGGAAAGACTATCCTAAGGATGATCAAATAGAGAATAAGAAACATAATTTCATTCATAATGATGATTGAGATGTATTTTTTATGATTGTAGGAAGAGAGGGTACATCAAGCCTGATTTCCCAATATTAATGAAAGAAAAAAATAAGAGGAAATAATACATTAAGGGAAATAAGGTAATGGGATATAAATATAGTTTTATTTAAGATTCATGTTCTTATAAAGAATTTGGTTCAAAAAAGTTATTACAAACTTATGCATAATGGAATAAGATATTATATAAAGTGACACTACTTATTATTCAATTACTTAATGTAAATCTTAAAACCTTATTATTGAGGTATTTATTAGACATGTTGATATACTTGAACAAAAATTTATAAATATTTCTAGTTTTTATAAGAAACTTAAGAGATAACATAAGTATGTCCTTAAGAAGAGCGAAAATATAAAGAAATATGTTTAGAATGAAAACAATTATTATCATACTGATCATGAAATTATAAATGAGAATCCTAAAAAATTAATTTGCTAAAAATGATTTATTTAATAGATATTTTGACTACATTTTTTTTATTTTATGAAGCTGATATATATAATTTTGATACCATTATTATGTAGAATGAAAAGATAATAAATGAAGTATAATGTTTAAAGTCAAATCTATTAAAAAATTTTAAGGTAAAGAATAATTTTATATAATTTTGAATTTTATTAAAATGAAAAAAGGATATATATTATTAATTTTGATTATAATTAACTAAAAATTTACGATGTTTTCATTCTTAAAATCAGTAAGGTACATCTACTTCTACGTGTTTTAGATGTCACATGAAATGTCATTATGTGAATGAGTGTTCCTTGAGATTTGTGAAATCACATTGAAATACTAAGTCTTTCATTTCTAAATCATTATTCTCGAGAATTCATATAAATAAGTGTATGAAATCTATATGGATCCATAATAATCCATATATTAACCCCATTGGACCCAAATTTTAATCAGAACTAGATCATTATTAAATATGTTTTTATTTTAACTATATCTCAGGAGCATCAAAAATGAATTTGGTATAAGGAAATAGGATGGTCAAGTCACACTAATCGTAACATATCAAAATTTCTTCATTTAATAAGTTTGATGGGGATAACGTTCAATTTAGTAATAATTGAAAATGAAATGTAAATAGATTTGGTGATTTTGGAATTTATAGTACTTTTATTTTTTTCAATGGTTTTATATGATAATTTTTTGAAACACAATTTAAAAATAATTTAAATTTTTAAAGACAGAATGTTTGTTATATTTAAAAAGATAAATGCATTATCTCAAGGATAAATAATTTTTTCATTAAAATAGAAAAGAAAACGTTTATTCAATTATTATTTTTAATTATGTGATCTAAATTTTATATTATTAAATGATTTAAAATATAATTGATTTTTCTATCATTCAAGATTAAGGAAATCAAATTTTTTGTTTATTCCAATGATCTTTAAGAACAATTTCATTTCATTTATCATAACCTAATGTGGACATCATCTTTTAATGTTATTTATGAATGTAAGATAAACAACACAAAATTTTTCAAGTTAGTTAAATAAGTAAAAACTATTAGTCCTCTTAATATCATTTCATTAGGTTCATTTTGTCCTATAAAACCATCTAACATGAGAGCTAACTTATATTGTTTTGTTGTTATTGATGTCTTTACAAGGTACACCAAGGTTAATTTTTTTACTCTAAAATCTAAATAATTATCTACGACTATCACTTTTTGTAAATTGGATCAAAGTGATAAAAGATAATTCTTTAACTCAATTATAAGTTGTCATGGTGATGAATTATAGAATATTGAATTGATTAATTTTTGTAATGAAATGGGCATTTTAACAATTATTCATCCTCTAGAAAACTAAAACAAAATGGTATATATTAAAGGAAAAAAAAGAAAACTTCAAAAATTGTTTTTTTATAATAAATGATTTTATAATATTTAAATATTTCTAGGATGAAGAAATGAATACTTATTGTTATTATAATAACATAATTATTTTATATCAATTGTTTAAAAAGACACCTTATAAACTTTTGAAGGGAAGAAAACCCAAAATTGACTAAATTTTAGTCTTTAGATGAAAATTTATTATTCAAAATACTACTGATTATTTATATAAATTTAATAAAAAATATTAGTAAGGGATATTCATATAATAGTATGTCATGTACAGTATATAAGAAAATAACTATGTTTGTGGATGAATATATTCATGAATCATTTTATGGGAAATATTTGAATAAAAAAGATGATGGTGTTAATAAACATGAGGAAGAATATAGAGAATTTATCACTGAATAGGAAGAACCACAAGAAAATATTCTAATTTTTAGGGGTATAATTTTTGTTCCCAATATAAATATATTCAGGAAGTATTTTTGAGAATCATATAGATAATATGATAGAAAATTTTAATGGTAATGTCGAGCCAAAATATCACACAAGGTTATTTTATATGAATATTTTTTATTTTCATTATGTTTTTTTAATTTTCTATGAAAAATATTTTATGAGGATTTATATGATCCATATTTTATACTAGATATGGGATTTGAATTAATTCATTTTACTAGGAATAATGTGTGGACTTTTTTCCACAAAAATAATTTCATATTATTGAGACAAAATGGATCATTATAATCATTCTTAATGAATCGATAAATTTTTTAAAGAATAATGATAGATTAGTCACATAACATTAGTCTCAAAAGGAAGGAATTAATTTTTAGAATAATTTTTTCACATGTTGCTAGAATAGAATCAATTAGGATTGTATTAGATTATCTTGTTTTTCAATCTATAAAAATATTTCAAATAGATGTCAACATAGATTTTCTAAATTGTTATACATATGAATAAGTATATGTTAGACATCCCCATGGTTTTTTCATATCAATCTATGCATTATAAATACTTATTTATCATATTTTCGTATAATATTATAATAGTTCAAATATTCCCATGACTACTTCTTGTAAATTAGATTTATATAAAATTGGAAAATATATTCATATAAAAAGCTATAGAGGAATGATTGTTACTATATTAAATTTAACTACATATAGGACCAATTTCATGTTTCCAATTTTCAATTGAGTTAGATATAAAATTTAGCCAATGTAAAGTAACATTTAATATGATTATGTAATTATTATATATGATTGAAATTATTTAAATATTGTTTTATTGTATCATAAAAAAACTAATTTTTATTTGATAAGTTATTACGATTATAATTTTTTATGATGAAAAAAATATAGCAATACTAAATTAGGTATGTTCTATTTAGTTATTCAATAACTATTTTATTTGGAATCAAATAAAAATAATAATATTTCCCTTTCAACTATTGAATATGAATATGTAGCTGTTGCATCTTTTTATTCTAAATCTTTATTGATTCAGAAAACACTTTCTAATTTTGGATTTAATTATATTATTATTCTTATTATCTATAATAATAATTTTAAAATTTCTATTTCTAATAATACAATAAAACATTCTATGAATAATAGTATTTATGTTAAGTTTCATTTTCTTATATATCATATACAAAAACGAAATAGAAGTATGGAATCTACTTTTACATAAAAACAAATATCTAGTAACATTACAAAGCCCCTATAAATTAAAATGTTTTATAAAATAATGTTTAAACATGGAATGATGAAAATTCAAATTTATAATTATATGGGGTTAATTTTGGTAGAGTTTTTGTATCTTTATATTTCTGAAATTTTAATCTTTACATGAACACTATGAAATCTAGAATTGATTTTTTAGGTTACAATTATATGATTTTTATACATATTTTTTAATGTATAACTATTTTATCATTTCTCATATATACTAGGTGGTGTTAACTTTCTATTTAAACATTAATTTGTCTGAAAATATTTTTTTATAATTGTATTAAATTATTGTTTACAAACAACTTTAAAAAATATTCCAAATGTGTCGTGGATCCTTTTCAGATGTCTTGAAAAATGGATGGATTTACACTAGTTCCTTGACATATATTATTATATAAGTTTAATAACATTTTATATGAATTTTTTAAAATATATTATTGTTGAATACTAAATTTAAAGGAAATAAAATGAAAGTATCCAAAAAGAGTACAAGATTCAAGGAAATTCCCAAGACAGAAAACTATCTTCCTATCTGTTTCATCAATATGGCAGTTATCATTCTCTCTTCTTCTTTAATTGCATGTCATTCATCCCTTCTACAACCACGACCCCAAACACTATTTAATCATGTTTTTAATGATTATATTTTTGATAATTCAAAAAGGGGAGAAGGTTTTTGAAATTATTTTTGGTTTTTTAGTTATCAAGATGTGGGATAATGTTGAATGGCTCCTTGAATCACATTATGTTTTGATAATTACAAAACATTCCTTGTTTTATTTCCATTAAAATTGTTAATATTTTTAATTATGTAATAATTAATGATTTCTTGATCATGATCATATAATATTATTTATTTTATTTTAATATTTTTTATCTCTTGTTTGGTGATATCATGTGCTTCTAGTTTCAAAAATTTTTCCTAGAATAAATAAGTAATTTATGACCTTAATATAAAATTTTATATATTCTATAACTAAAATTCTGAAATATTTGGAAGTGACATTGAGGATTCAATTAGAGTGAAAATTAAGTAATGTATGGATCATGACCGAAATAGATTGACCAGGAGTGAAATAGATTGACTATGAGAGAAAATTATGAAATGTGTGGATCAAACGTGAGTGAAATGGATTGATGTTGAGTGAAATGGATCGGTTAGCCACTGTATTTCAAATATAATTTGATCTATAATTCCCAATAGGTTTATTCATATTTTTTTGGGAAAATAGTAAAATTATATATATTTCAATATAATACATCATGTTAAAAATAGATAATTATCCTGTTATAATTTATGTTAAAATCACTGCACATTTTCTATAAGGTTTCCAAAATTTTCAAGAATGGTTTTTCTTCTATAATTTTATTACTACATGAGATATTTAATCGAAATTAAGGTGACTTGTAACTCTATATAAATATAATGATATTATATAAATATAGGTCAACTATAGATAATTATAAATATATAGTTTATAAGGTAATGTTTAAGTATGATATTTTGTAATTCATGCAATATAATGATTTCAAAATTCAGTTATGTAGTTTTTTGGTATGTGATGTGTTCAATTACATGGTGAATTACCTATTTGTTTCACCGACGCAATTCCCTTAAATGAATTTCCTTCATGAATACCCTAGGCAGTTCACCTATGTGATTCACCTATGTGGTTTCATGAATTTCTACAGCATATTTTAAAAACAATAAATATGCATTACTTTACAAAATATTTTAGATTTTTAATTTATTCATGATTAATATAGATATAATTAGTGTTTTTTTGTTCTATAATTAATAATTAATGATTTGGAATCCATGAGAATATTTTATAAACTATTTTATGATAAATTATATGAGACTCACATGGGATTTATCATGTGTTGATATTAACACTATAATTTAGAATTAGGATAGTCAAATTCTAATCAGCGATAATATGAATGGTAAATATTTATTATTATCAATGAATAGTTCATGGATATTATTTATTGTTATTTATTACTATATTAATTTTTATAATGAGTTTCACTATATAGTTTTTTAATTTGTTATAGTATATCAATGAATACCTATATGAAATTTATTATTCATTTGTGAATAACTTATATGTGGTTATCTACCTAATAAATGGACATTTACAACTCAAATTTATTTCCTTAGAAGAAATAAATAATTGGGTTTCATGTATTAAAGTTACTGTTAGAATGGAAACTCTATATACAAAGAGTGGATTGAACCAGTTTCAGTGACGCGAGGATTAGGATATTCTTATATTGTACAATTGTTTCATTTTTCTGGTGATCAACTACTTATCTCATCAAAACTACAATGACATGATCCATTCAAATTGGATAATTTCATACTACGTCTACACTCACACAATAAATCTTTCATCTAGTTCTATTATTTCTCTTCCAACTATTTTATTTTTAAGTGTTTAATTATAATTTTTAATAGTATCCAAAAGGTAGGTAACTGGGTTGTGGCTCCCAAACAATAGTCAGGAAATGGTTTTTTCATCTAGAGGAAAGTGTGAGGGTTGTTTAGGTTGGTCCTCCTGGTAGATGAATTCTGGTCATTTTCGGTTTAATATTCTAAGGGTAAAGGATTTTTAATTGGGCTGTGACTCCACATGTGAAAAATTCACTATACGATTCCATTGTATTGGTTATTGTCATTTTCATCTCACATAGTTTGTGAGAGGTAGTGAGGTGTGTACTAGGATCATTTCGATCGTAACCACTATATAAATATCATTTCTTCATTTTATTTTATTTCCACTTAAAATAAATTGATAAATATGATATATCATTTATTATTGAAAAAAATTCCAATTTCACTCCTTGATAGATATATTGTCATCTTAACTCTGAACAAACGAACTTTTGGGTTAAGAATGGTACCTTCCAAAACAATGGTAATTGATAATTTTTTATAGTGTAAAATTTATGATTCAAAAATCCCTATTACATAAAGTATTATGAAACCTAATTGGGAAAAAACCTTGTAAAAACTATGTTATTTACAATTTTGATTAATTTTGTAAATATTAGTGATAGTGCACTTATTACTAGAGTGTATCAATACCATAAAAAGTTTTATAGGTAGACTTATATTTAAAGATATTTTTTAAAAAGGAACCACTAATTCAACCCCTCCCCCCTATTAGTTGTTTAACCAATGATATTAAAAGTAAATAAATATTAAGAGTTCTTCGATTTAGAATTGGGGTTCATAAATGACCTTGAGAATACAACTCTATTTATGAAAATTGTTCATTTTTTTCTAAATCCGGTAACTAAGTGTAATATCAAGGCTCGGTGATTAGAGAAGATAGGTGAACATAATATTTGGTCACATGTTATTTCTTATAATTTTACTACCAATATTAAGGTAGTGATGGTGTTGGATATAGTACTAGTGGATATAGTGAATGTTCAAAGCACAAGTTATTTTCATTTATAGAAAAAGGGTGAAAATAATTCTTAAAGGACTAATTTGGAGTGGAGGTTTCAGAGGTATTGAAATAGAAATAGAAATAGAATGCTCGAAAACTAATATTTTGTAAAATAAAATGGAAACATTAAATCCATTTGATGTATTAAATTAGATTACACCCAAAATGGAATACTGCCAAATTCAAAGTGACATCAGATTATATAGTTAGAAATGAGATTTTAAGGAAAAACTGTGACATTGTTTATTTTTTTAATTCCATCTGCACCACTCTAAAATAATGGAATATTGCCCATTTCAACCATTATTCATTATCATCACCCAAACTATATTTCTATTCCTGATAGATCACTTCCTCCATAAACCATCCAATCCGTATAACTATATTTTATTGCATCACCAAATTTGGAGGAACTAGATATATCAAAACTATTATTTCCACTATCAAACAATTTATCCCCAACATCTCCCTCTACCATATGAGATATTATTGAAATAACCCCCTACAGAATCATATCTATCATTTCCAAACCAGATTATTCATTATGCTCTCCAAACTAAATTCCTCATCTTTGGTTGCTGGAATCATTTCTTATGTAACACATTGCCTGTAAATACACCCCTGTCGTCTAATATTTTCATTTTTTCAAGTTTTGGTTTCTTACCCATGTTTACATCTATATCACTTAAAAATATCATTTTTTTTATAAATCACATTCATATTCTATTTCCAAATTCATTTACATTTTTGTTAAAAAGTATTTATTTTTTTAAAATAAGAACCACATGTATAGAAGTGATTGTGGAATGAATGGAAGTGACAAGAATAGATTTGTGATTTTATTTTATTATCATGGAGTGATATAAATGATATTTTTAAATGTGGTATCGTGAGAAAAATAAAATAGAACTATCCTAGAAAACCAATATTGGATCATTACAATAGAGAAATTATAAATCTCAAGGGGTTTTGTGCATTCTTTAATTAAGGATCATGTGTTGAAGTTTCAATCATACACTGGGATTGAATATTCAGCTAAAAAAATATAAAGGATGGAGATGAATCTTATATGAGGAAATGTAATAAGGATAAATATGAAAGTCTTAGGGATAATTATCTGTTGGGGAGCATAAAACGTAGGATTCTGATATAGGGGTTGTAATAGTATGAGGTACCTTTTTAATTACATCTACTTTGACCTCTACATTGTTTGATATGGGTGTGTCTTATATATTCTTAAATGTATGATTAATAGATAATTTATATTTTATGTGATATTGATGTTTTGATTTATGAATGTTGTTAATTTTCGGGGTAAAGGGTATAACATGATTTCAATTGATCATCTTGTCTCATTATAGTATATGATATACAATGATCGTGGAACATTCTTTTTTTTCATATAGAAATAATTTACATAATCATTTGAATTAATTACTTAGTTAAATTGGTTGCTGGAATTGAATTATGATTTAAATCTAATTTTTACAAACTAAATCATGTAATTCATTATTATGATCCCCATTGAATTCAAAATATTTGATCATTTACTCCTTTTTTAAATTTTTTGTAAATTTTATAAATAAATGTTATAATCATCTAAATTTTTAATTTTATTTTCATAATAAGATTAAGGAATTAAAATATTATAAACATGAATAAATTCTGGTTATTGATATTTTAAATATGGAGAAGTGGTCGTGTAAAACATGTGCAAAATGAAAATAATTAGGATATTTCAAAAAAGAATCTTGTTATTTTTCACAATATGATGTTTTCACAAAATATGAATTGGTTATCTAGGAATGAAGTAAAACATCAACATCAAGTATATATAATGATAGTTTTTTTAATTATGTGATATAGAAAATTATAAATGATGAAATATCTTGTTCTAATAAGAACTATATATAATTTTTAGCTGATGTGGTTATGATACAAGAAATATATGGTGGCCCAATCTTCACGGCATAGGGTGACATGTGATGGATGTTATTCGGGGATATGTGGTGGATGATGGGTATGAATAGTGGATCCATGTAGCCAATCAATGCTATAAGGGGCACCACCAACTTCATAGACAACACACTTAAGGGAGGGATGTGATAGCCAAACCACAAAATAACTCACTTGGGTTGGGGCATGAAATTAAGGGATGTATGGTCATGGATTACCAATCTACCTTGTAGTTTGACAAGGAAAGAATGAATTAGATCATGGGGGAAACAATGTGAATCCTCACATAATGGATAGACACAAATCATATTCTCTCAATTAAATCTTGAATTCCATACAAGTTCCATGGGGTGGCTATATATAGGCAATGAGGTGGTACAATAGTCAAGGGTCTAATACCCCAAAGGCAAAAAGTCAAAACTAATTTGTTCCTTTAAATTAAAAATGATATAGTCTACCAAAGACTTTTGGAAAATTATCACACAACTTTCAAACTATATCCAATCATATTTGACTTTGAGTGTATTGCCCACCATATATGACTTTGATGTCAAATGATTCCATTTCTGAAATCCTCCATGTGGGAAAGGCTTCCAAATTCGTGCAACCATGTGGGATAAGATTTAAACATCATTTTTAGGCTTGAATAAGTGAGATAATAGTCCAAATTTCTCCATACATAAATGGATGAACCATTAGGACGTTAATGAAGTATGATGGGGACCCATTATTACTTTCAACCTCTTTAATCTCCCACACATCATCATGCCTTAAAAAACCAACTCCTCCTTCTATGTAATTGACTTGGTGCCTTTAACATAGTACCCATAATCCTCCCCCTCTTGAAATGGACTCATCCTAGACTCTTCATCCTCTACACCCAGGAAACTAGAATGTTCAGTAAAATTGAATGTGGCACTAAACCATACTCACCTGCCAAAACAATCTTGTAAGAATTGTTTGTAATATTATCAAGAACGTGGAAGGGTTCTTCACCTCGTGGTATGAGATTATAATTTTTCTTGTCGGGAAATACATCCTTCTAAACATTAACTCATACTCAGTCACCAGGCTCAAAAAAAATTTCTTGTAACCCACGTTTGCATGATAAACATATTACTGGTTCATCCACTTGATATTAGTCATTTCCTTTCATAGATTTTCTTGAAGATTTCTACACACTTTTTCACATCTATATTAGTTGCTTCCATCAATGGTATAGGGAAATATATCAATAGAAGAAAGGAGTTTAAAGTCATAAACAATTTCAAATAGATAATATTTAGTATTGGAATGCTTATCCCTATTATATTATAATTCCACATGTGGAAAAAATTCAACCCAATTATTATGGTTCTTTATGAAAATTGGTTGTAGACGGGGTTATAGTGTCTGATTCATCACCTCTGTTTGTCCATCGGTTTCCCTATTAAAATAATGGGAAAATAGTAACTTATTTTCTACTTTTCCAAACATTGTCTTCCAAAAGTAACTGAGGAATTATGTGTCATGATCTGACACAATCATCTTTGGTATTCCACGGATTTTGAATACTTCTTGAAAGAAAAGTGTATCAATTTTAGCTATGTCATCTATTTTTTGCTATAGAATAAAATGTTCCATTTTAGAAACCCTATCCACCACTAAAAAAATGGAATATCTAACCCTCTTGGTCCTTGGTAACCCCACAATAAAGTCCATTGATATGTCCTCCTAAGGTTTTTTGGGGATTGGGAGAGGAAGATATAACCCACAGGGGTTTTGAATCAATTTGGATTTATGGAAGACAATGCAGTTTTCCACAACTTTTTCAACATCTCTAGATATCATAGGACAATAATAATGCTCATTGTGAATGGTTAATGTTTTTCCAACACCAAAATGTCCCATTAACCCACCAGAATGTGACTCCTTTGGTAAAAGTAAATGAATATATGAAATTCAGCATGCAAATATAAACAATCTAGAATAAGAATCCAACTTTTAAATATAACTTTTCCCAACATACTCTAGGTTTTCAATGTCCATATAGTTAATTAAAATCACTATCTATAGCATATAAATCATTAATGAAGTCAAAACCAAGGTGTTTTGAATCCAATAAGGATAAAAAATAATATCTATGTGAAAGTGATCTACCATAGTATTTTCTTTACCCTTTTTATCCTTGATGATATATTGAAATGATTAAATGAATTCCATCCATCTAGAATGTCTCCTTTTTAGCTGATTTTGGATCCTAAGATACTTAAGACCCTTGTGATCAGAATGGATCCTAAATTCTCTATGAAAAATATAGTGATGGAATGAATATAGTACTCTAAAAAATGCATACAATTATTTATCATATGTAGCATAGTTTAGAGTTGGACCCTTTAACATCTCACTAAAGAAAGAAACATGCTTACCTTCTTGCATGAGTACTCCCACTATGCCAATTCTATTTTTATCACATCAAATTTCAATGTTATTACAAAATTCTTGAAGTGAACGTTGAGAAACATGAGTGAGTCTATCATAAAGAAAATGGAAGGAATTAGATTTAGTTTT
The DNA here is from genome assembly GCA_963277665.1 of Viscum album. Lineage (NCBI taxonomy): Eukaryota > Viridiplantae > Streptophyta > Magnoliopsida > Santalales > Viscaceae > Viscum > Viscum album. The sequence continues at coordinate 922,585,414 of OY728132.1, forward strand.
CCCCCACCGTAAATGAACATTATTATTTTTCAAATCATTCAACAGTGTTGATAATGTTCTGAAGTCCTCAACAATTTTCCTGTAAAAAACAAGAAATCCCATGAAAACATCTTACTTATCCAACGAAGGATGATGTTTTCCATACTTGTGTTGCATTGATCATATCAGTGTCGACTTCAAATCCATTACCACTAACAATGAATCCAAGTAAAACAATCATATCGATAATAAATTCACACTTATTTAGGTTTCCAAATAAGTTTTCATTCCTTAACACCTCTAGAACATTTATTATGTAGTCTACATGTTCATACATGGTCTTACTATAAACCAAAATTTCATCAAAGTAAAATTCCAAAAAAATCCAATTTATGAATGTATGAAATGATTAATTAACATCATAAATGTTCTAGGACAATTGGTGAGATTATAATGCATGAATAACCATTAATTATTTGATTGTATTGACTCTAATGATGGTTTCCACTCATCTCTTTCTTTTATCATAATTGGAAAGTAGCCACTTATTAAATAATTTTTTTTGAAAATTGTTCAATAATTTAATTCGTCTAGAATATCATCTACACTTGGGACATGATAAAGATGCCAGAATATGGGGTTATTTATGGATATAAAGTCACTTGACTTTCTCCATGTTCCATATTTCATTGGTACTGGATAAAATATTATGAAAAAATGACTATGGGTATCTCTAACATATCCCACTTCCAATAGCTCTTGAACATTCCTTTGAATGTAATTTTTCTCTTCTATTTTTGTGAAACATGCATGGTAGATCGGTAGTAATGATACAAGTATATAATAAACTTGATGCTTAATTCCATTAATTGGAGGAAAACCAAATGGAACCTCTTCGAGAAACACATCTTCAAATTCCATCAACAAAGACTAAACAACATGTGGCAAGGGGGTAAGCCATTATTATTTAGAAACACCACATTGTACATGAGTATTAGGAGGGTTTTCTGTGAAATAAAAGATTAAATATCCTCACTCATTTTTTCCAGCATCAAACTTTTCACTCCCATCAAATTCTTTTCCCCTCTTAATTTGTCTTTTCTCTCCATTTCTTTGACTATCTCATTTTCTATGTTTCCCTAAGTCTCCCCTTTTTCATTTTCACTCTTCTAGTTTCTTCATCAATAATTTTATTCTTATATCTCAAAATGTGATCTTATATAATTTATTTTTGGGACATAGGGCCGGATAGTTTTAGGTTCCCCTCAAAGTGAAAAAGAGTAACGAATCAATAAACCATCATGAGTAACACACTAATCATACTTCCACAGCCGTCCCAAAAACAAATGGAAAGCTTTCATAAGATCAAAATAACACAAAACATCATCTTTGTACGTATCAATAGTGAACAATATCTTCTCTTGCTTGGTTAACATCATCTCAAGACAATCAATCAACCATTGAAGTGGGTACTGATTCTGATGTCGCAATGATGGGAGTCCCAACCTCTCCAACAACTCGTTTCTCACCACAATGCTACAACATCCCCATAAAATAATAACACTACATACCTTCCCATTGATGTCACATCATGTATGAAAAATTTTATCTCTATTATTCTATTAAAAAGTCATTTGTGCACTTAAAACACTCCTAGTGACAATAATCTCACCATTTTCTGCAAATTCTCCATAATCAATTTCTGGAGATTCTTTCTGCTACTCTTCTGAGCTATCTCCATCAGTCTGGCATTCTCCATACATATTGATAGTCATGGTGCATCGGTTTGGGAACTCAATAACACTGTGACCCCTTCCTTGAAATTTTTAACAATGAATATCCTGATTCCTAGTTTTTTTAGACTCAAAAGATGGTTTCATAGGTGAAACAATTACCAAGTCACTTTTGTGATCAACCACCACTTTGTTCCTTTTATGGTTCTCCAATATCCTTCCTCGGATTTCTCCATTGCGCGAAAAGGGTACTGGGTTTCTTCATGAATCTCCATATTTTTATTCGTTTCCCGATCTTGGTGTCTTGATGAATCATATCTTGTATTCTCATATAGTGGTAAATCTCTTCTTGATCAGTTATCTCCTGATTAACACCATGTAAAAACTGTGCCATGGTTTCCTCCAGATCCTCCTCAATGTTTTCCCGAATCATGGAAATTTTCATCTCGTTATAGTATTCTTCAATAGACTTTATCCATTGGGTGAGCCACTAATATTTGGTGTGGATATCACTATGTTAGTGTGAGGGAATAAACCACTTCCGCATGGAAGACTTCATGTTTTCACATGTTTGGATAGAACATCCTCTATATTGGGATCTCTTATTTTGAACATGATCCCACCATTTTAATGCATAATCAATGAAATCAAGGGATGCATGTTTTACCTTTTTCTCCCTAGAATATGTATTTAATGAAAATACCTACTCAATCTACATGTACAACTCCATGTATTCGACCAGATCACTTTTCCCTTTAAAATAAGGGACCCTCACCTTGAGGCCACCAAGAAGGTCATCATCATGCGGCCTCCCTTGGCCTCTTATAGGTTGTTGGTACAACCTCATCCTTTGGGGATATTCTCAAAATCAGCATCATGGTTTTCCATCTTTTCCTCCATGATATGTGGTGACATGGTGTTGAAGCTCTCCACATGCTATCTTGTATCATCCTAGTGTTTGGTAGTTTCTCTAGGTTATCGATCCATTCATATAGCACCTCAAACATCCAATCAAGAATCCACGTGAAATGCCTCACCAAAGAATGCATTTAGAGTGGTGTAACTATGGGTGTCGATGATATTATCTTGGCTTCCTTCATCGCTAGCATGAGATATTCTCTTTCCATGACCTTCTTTCATGATAAGTAACACAACGAAAAACTCACATGAAGACACGGACATACACGCACAATGATACATACTCACAAACATGATATATACACACTCAAATACTCACAAGATATACACACTCACACACAAGGATACACACACACACACACAATATGTACATACTCACACTCACACACACCAGATTTACACACTCACACACACATGGATACACACTCATAAAAATAAGATATAATCTCTCTCACACACACACACAGATACACACTCAAGAATTATTATTTTTTCTTATTTCTATCCACTCTGAACATCAAATTTAATTTTGAATATTTTATGAAATATAATACCTTTTTAGGGTGAAAATTTTCCACCAATCCTTCCCCAATAAATATTTTATCAAGGATCGTTTAACAAAACCCGCTTGAGTGGTAAAAAATGGTAAACAGTGATAAAAGGGTAGTGATATGGGTAAAAAGGTAAAAATAGGGGTAGAAAGGTGGTATATGGGTTTTCCCTGATTGTGCATGATAAGAAAAATTAATAACAATATGATCCATGTAAGATATGGTGATGAGGTAAAAAAGATGAAAAAAATGATGTATTGGAATATAATGTGCTAAAAGCTAAATCATGATGAAGTAATTGTATCATCTTTTTTCATTTTACTTTTATTCACCAAATCTCCCCAAAAAGTTTTTTCATGGAGTTTTAATGCACAAGACAATTAATGGAGGGTAAGTCATTTTTATAAATAATTCAAAGAAAGGATGTGACTAATTTTGAATAGTATAAAATTATGAGATGATATAATTTTACTTTTTTGTCTTTTTTTGTTTACATATCACTTTTAGAGAATTAAATGAAAAAAATATGGATGAATAATTGAATCAATGTAAAAATATTTCAATATTGCACAACAAAAGGCCGATTATTGAGTTTCTTAAAGAAAATGGGTTTTCATTGAACGGGTAATAAGGAAAGATGATAAGGGTAATGGATATAAATAATGTAAATTATGGGGAAAATTATTACCATGTCAACTAGACCTCTGATACCAAATGATGCGAGATGCATGAGGTGGACCGATCTTCATAGCATAGGGAAAAAGATGAAGGATATAGTTTGGGGATAAGTGGAATATAATGGGTACGGATAGTGGATGCAATAGTCAATCAACACTATAAAGAGAACAACCTAATATATAGACAACACACTAAAGGGAGGGATGTGATAGCCAATACACACAACGATGCACTTGGGTTGAGGCACAGAATTGGGTGAATTGTGTTCTTGGATCACCAATCTAACTTGTTGATTGAAAATGTAAGAATGAACAAGTGGAAGGGGGAAAATAGAGACAATACTGACACAATAGACAGAAACAATGAATAAACTCTCAATTAAATGTTGAATTCCATACAAGTGCTATGGGAGTGGATATTTATATCCAAGGGGTGGAACAATTGTAAAGTGACTAATACCATAATATCATAAAGCCTAAACTACTTTATTCCATTAAATTCAAAAAGATAAAGTCTACTAATTAATTTTGGAAAAGTTTCACACAACATTCCAACTATATCCCACTAGATTTGACTTTGAGTGCATAGCCCACCGGGTCTAGCTTTGGTGTCCCAAGATTCCATTTCTAGACTCCTCCATGTGTCAAGGATTCCAAATTCATAAAACCATCTGGGCCAAGATTTAATCAAAAAAAATTTCTTGAATATGTGAGATAATTGGCCCATTTTTTCCACCCCTGAAAGGAAAGATCCATTGGGACGTTAATTTATTGATATGGGAACCCATTGTTACATTCAACCTCTTTAATCTCCCAAGTGTCACTAGGCCTTGCAAATCCAACTCATCCTCCCATGTAATCGACTATGTACCTTTAACATTGTTCCCATAAGGTTATTATTTTAAAATCATAACACATTAATATTCTATTGAATTTAGATAACTTTTTAACAAAAAATAGAATTTTATTGATTTATTTCATATATTTGGTTTCCCATAATGAAAATTTTATTTTCATTAAATTGTTGAGTTTTTTGGATAAAAATTCCAATTGTTCTTACTTCTATAATTTATTAACACTTTGTTAACATAATTATGTTTTTATAAAATCAATTTTACAATAATTATAATGTAAATGGGTTTTTAGAGAATAATGTTACAGATAAAAGTATCTATATCTAATGTATTATTATATAATTAAATTACATTATTCAAAAATAAAATTTCATAACTGCGTTTATATACCCATAAAATATATTTATAAAATGACATTTGAGATTAATTTTGGTGGGAGTTTGAAATTTCCATTGAAAAATATCTTTGTATATTAATTTTAAAATAGATTAATTCAGTGGGTTTATATATGTTTATAAATAATATCTAAATTACGAATTACTTTATTTATCTAATAAAAAGTGAAATTTTATATTTAATTGGAGACACAATTTGTGATTGTAGGATTTCTAGTATTAGAGTTCTCAAATTGGGATGAATTTAATAATAGAGGAAATCAAACCATTTGATCCGAATTTTAGATATGAAACCATTTGATCAATTTTGTTCAATAAATATACCAAATTAATTATATAATTTAAAACTAATAACACTTATTATTGATTCATTAGTTAGATCCATCCAAAAACCCTATCCTATAATGATTCTCATTGTTACAAACTTCATCCACCATTAGAGTATGTTCAATGGTGGCTCAAGCTAATATAGAGTTCTAATGAATTCATTGATGCTTCTCACAATAGGTATGGTCAATGTCTATTTAGTTATTCATGTTAATGGTTTTGTGGTATTTTATCTTCTAATTATTCATTTATTCAAGTCTTTCAAAAGAGAATTTACTCAAATCAACGCATTGGTTTAGTAATAATTCATATATTGTGGTTTTTTGACCATTTAAAATTACATTTATCATGTTTGGTTCTTCCATTTCAAATAATTCAGTAGTTATATATGTGAGATTCACATTTGTGTACTCATTTGAGGACATTATCATGTGTTTAACCAAATACCAACTAAATCATGGGTTACTAGTTTTATAGATGTCTAGATTTATAGTTAATGATATATTTTTTATAGGATGTTTATTTATTTTTTGATTCATGATTGAATGAAAATTGTGATTAAGGGAGTTTTTGGGTGACTATAATCAAATTTAAAATGATCATATTATGTGTTGATAATCTTCAATATAGAGTTATGATAAATGATAGAGGTGATTTACATGATTCATCTCATTGAATACAAAGAGTATATTGGAGAAAGGGTAAGAAAAGGAGTATGATTCAAAAAATGGAGAGGCAAAGATGGGATGAGGTTTTAAAATAAAACTAGGTTAAGTCTTCCATGGCGAAGTGAAAATGTGTAATTTGAGGAAAAACATGGAGAGATACATGATAATAATGGACTCATAGAATTTCTACTTATCATATAGAGTAATATCATTTTGTTCCATTTCATTAGTTTCCATCCATATGATCATTCACATATAGATTACTACCACAACCTTTATTGGAATGTTTTTATGTGTTTTCTGTATAGGTTTGTAGTCAAATAATTGAATATAGGTTTGAATTTATATGGAATATGATTTTATACATTGTGAATTTTTTTATACATGGTTTCTTATTATTCATATATTTTAAATATATTTTATGATTAGTAATATTTTATAATTTATTCACAAATAAAAGGTGTGAATGAATGTTTTCTTTCTATAAAAAAAGAATTAATTATTCATCGTTAATAGTTTGATAGAATCTATAATATAAAACTGGTGAACAAAAGGTATTTTTAATGAAAATTACTCTATTATACATAGAGTTTAAATTCTTGTTTGAGTGATTTTTTTCTAATTAAATGATGTATAAAAATAAAGATTGTAATTAATTCTTTTTTAAGAGTTGGTAGTATTACCAGTGAGAAAATACAACTTTTGATTCTTTTATCCGAATAGTAATTATATATTAAAACAAACAATAATTGATGAATTATTATTGGATATTAATAACAGTCAAATTTTTTACTAAATTGACTGATATTAATGTTCATTAAATTATATTATTAATACATATTTCATGGGGGTATTAATAATCTCATTGATAAAATATAAAATCAAGTATAATTATTCTCAAGAGCAGTGCTTTTACCTTCAAGATAAGTTAATACAATGTCTCATGGAGAATCATTTGATATAAGAACTAGCCTATTTATTTATAAATGAAATATCTATACTACTATGTTCAATATGTTTTATGTTTCTATATTTTTTAAAACTCAAATCACTCATGTATTTTCATTTTACTTATTCGATTATTAAAACATAAATGCTTTAATCTCTTTAAGTAAATCAATTCCCAATTTTTTTTACCCACTGAATGAGAAAAAAATAATTCTTAGTATCAGACCTAATTTCTTCTATACTAAGTTAGAGTGTGTAAAACAAATTTGGTCATCCAATGACTTGTCAAATTTTGGTTTTATTTTCAAGAATGGATAAGCGTGTTATGGTATAACAAAAATATAAAAAATACATGTTAACAATTTAAAAATTTATATACTAAAAATGAAAAACAAACAAATTGTGTTTTAACTTGAATTTATGCTGAATATACACCTAAAAATCATTTAACTCTGACTTTTCGTGTTAAAATAACAAAAACATATAATGTTATCGGTAAAAGAATTGATAAAACATATTGTAATTTCAGTTTTATATCCTTCTAAACAAATTTACTTTTCGATGTAAAAAAATTAAAAACATTTTCTTTTATTTAGTATATTTTATGTGTAGAAAGAACATTGTTTTCCAATTTTTTATGAGTCGTTATTTCTATATGTTTTGCTTATTTTATTACTACATTGGCGATATGTTCACTAATATTTATATTGATTATGTGCTAAAATTTTAAGCATTGTTACACTAAAAATGTAGGATCACTAGGATATCTTATTGAGTGTTTTTAGAACCGTTGAAACAATAAATTTAAATTCATATTGGTGGCATTAATATATAAAATAATGTTAAATATTAAAACTTATATTAGAGATATATTGGTAACAAAAATGAAAAACCTATGAAACCTCATAATTGTACTGAAAATATATAGAGTACTAGACTTAGGGACTTCTATATCTCAATCATTTAAATTAATCCCTCTTTTGTTATATATTTTCAAAGGTCAGGGAATTTTTAACTTAATCCATCCTATCATTCACCACTACCCTGGTTTAACAGATTTTGAAATAAAGAAACATAATCATTCATTAGAGATAATTATGTAGTGGTTTAGTAGCCACATCTATAAGGGTTGTGTGAGGATGAGTTTTAGATAATATTTCCCCATTTTTCCTAAAAGACATTGTAAATTGGTTCCTTTAGTTAGATGAATACTCATTTAATAATTTGGGTCAACACAATAATCCATTAGTCATGAATTTTGATTCCATGTTATTAGTGTGAGATCATAAGATTAAGATAGAAAATTTCATGTAAGATAAGGACGAGTTATTCTACAAAGAATGGGATAGGTATAGGAATCTTCAAAGGATAATTACACACCACTAGTCACCCACACACTTTCTCAGGGATTCATTTTCTATGGTACTCATATCATCTTCTCAAAACATAGTTGACCAAAAAATTGGTGGAAACTATTCCAATAACATGAATGGCCAAATTAAATAAATATATTACTCATTTTCCCATGACTATCAAAAAAGTTATTTAGAATAATAATTGAAATAGGGGTAATAAAGTAATTAAACAAGGATATAAATGATTACTCAATTTATTTATATTGAGAAAAAACTTTAAATATCGATGTCATTTAATGTTCTAAATAGGTTGTTTTTAAAAATAAAAATATAATACATAGTGTACAATGTAAATTTTGGGCAATATATTGGAATAATTAAACATTTTCTCAAAATTTTAACCTAAACAAAGTTCTCATTGAGTGTTTTGTTTATGTTGGTTATGGGGGGAACAATAGTTGGAGTTTGATCTTTTCTTACCAACTAAAATACTAGTTATAGAAACCCCCAAAATAAATTTTAGAGAGACCAAGTTGTAATAAAATATCATTCTACCCTTGGGTACACAAATCGTCCATAAAATCAATTTGAATGAACAAAGACACCTTTTATTCTAACAGTAATTTCAAATATTTGTTTAGAATGTTTATCATTTAGGTTTATTCTCGATAATATATAACTCACAGTTTAGAGGATCATTTTGTGAAATAGATAAGAATCAAATTGAGTGAGATTAGGGAAAAATTCATAGTACTAGTTAGATGATTCATAGGGAGAAGATCAAGTCTATCATAACTAGGAGTGAAATAAAAATACAATAAATGTATTTTCTAAACCATTAAAATACCAAATATATATATACAATTAATCTAATAATGAAACAATTGAAAATGATCATTCTGTAAATATATAAAGTAAGGTAAAAATGGGATATAATATGGTTCTTCACCGAAGGAATACAAGGACATTGAGGTAAAATGAAAAAAGAACATAGATAGAAAAAAGGTTTATGATGATAGTGATCATGGACTGAGAAAAATTACTTCACCAATAAAATTTCCACAAACGGTCCATAAAAAGAATCATGATCCCAAATATCTCAGGTTTCATGAAATTCTTAAAATTATTAGAGTAAATTTAACATTCATTACATATTTGGTTCATATACCTTCCCTTATCAATTTATATTAAATAATTGTCAATATTAAGTTGGCCTGAAGATAATTCTCTAAGATTTCCTTCATAGTAGAGTTTATTACTATTATTCAATAAATCCCTTCACAAATATCAAATCCTTGATAATTTTTCATTTATTTTATTTTAAGGGTATTAGAGATAAGAATTTTTTTTACCATGATGAAAGCATAAATCTCATTTAGTACTCTTGTTTCATTAGTGAAATCAAAGATAACATAATCCTACATTGGATTCAATTTATTTATTTGATAAGTCCAATACCAACCAAATTATATGGGTAGATGTTTTTTGATCAAGGTTGGTGATTTAGTGATACCCATTTGTTTTCTAATTTTTGGTATAGAGTGTGATAATGATGCGCCTACCATTCTAAGTTGGCCATTTCTAGCTACAGGAGGATATGTGATTGATTTTTTATGGGTAAGGTTGTGTATGGTATTTTTGATGAATCTAAGAAGAAAAATTTATTCAAAACTGAAATGAAGGAAACACTTTGTAATGGTTTTTTAGAGTAGATTTTATATAGGCAGTGTCGTCTTTACATATAGATAAAAAATTTGAAAATAAAATGTTTATTGTGATTGGGAGAGGAAATAACCCATTGGTTAATGAAAAACTAGTTTCTATCAATTTTGAGTAGAATTAATTTATTTAAATCCAATTAACTTTTGTGAATGAATCTATAAAAAATAAATTCCAAATTATTTTTAAAATATTCACATCCATTTTATCAAGTGACTATTGTGAAAAACCATTATCACCAATATTGAATTTAGTTGTTTTGGTTAGGATATTTCTCTATTTCATAATCATTAGACTATTTTAATGAATAATTATTTGGAATTATGTGTTGTTTATGGTGGTTACTAAACAAGTTCGTTAGAGTTTTTGACCAAAAATGTTGTGGTAATTGAGTGTAATTTTACCACTTTGGTTGAATTCTTTTATAACCTTTCACATATCTTGGGTGTGAGAAGTATTGGATTAAAATATAAACAACCATGGATAGTATCTTGTTTCCTACTTTGATTGGTTGTTATAGAAATCATGGGTTGATATTGGAGTAAATATTTATTTATGAATCTTTTTTATTATTAAACACTAAATAGAATGGAAAATAGATCTATAAAACCTTAATATCCCCAGAATTATTGTTAGATATTTATGAATAATTATAACTATATGATTAAAAGAAATTAATTTTGGTATTAAAATGATAATTTCAACAAAACAACATGTTTATTTTCCCCTATTTTTATTTCATTATTTTTGTTGAAATAAATTTTCTAATATTATTTTTTATCATTACTATAACGTGAGTGGAAAAATATATCAACACCAAAATAATCCATTATCCCATCAGTTTCACGATTCATTTTGATAATTAATATAATTTTTATATATAAATCAAATGACTAATAATTTGGATGGTCAATAGTATCAAAGAGAAGCATCAATTTTTATTTTCCATAGTTTATTTAAAATATTTTCCATCATAATAGTCCACCTCTACACCAATTTAAGTAGAATTCTTGATTGGAAGCTTAAAAATTTTGCACATTCTTTGTCATTTTCATGGAGTCCGAATATAATAAATTTTTAACCACAAAATTTGTTTTATCTTTATCAATTTTCAATCATGATTTCTAATATAGATCAATTTTTTCTTTTACATTCTGGAATAAGATAAATATAGGTTTATTTGAAATAAAATAATCATAATATCTGATATATTTAATTTTATCTGATGTAAACTAGTAGTTTTATCAGAAACAGAGCATCTCCCTACTACTTGAAATCTATTGAATGATTTGGGGATATCATTTATTTACCCACTATTCTATTATAGTTCTTCTCACATAATCTTTGATTGGTTATAAGAAGATTAATAAATGTTAAATCTTCTACGTTTTATAGGTAATAAAATAATAGCAACTAGAATAACTCAACAATTTGAATTAAAATAGTAATTATAGTATGCAATTCAAAGGTAAATGCAACAATTTTTTTTGGATTTTCTACATTCCATTTCTCTCTTCATATATGTATTTATTCAATTTATTTTCACATGTCATTTTTCATTAATCTCATCACCTTTTTACTTATTATTATGATATGGTTTGTTTCATTCATTGATAATTTTTTTATTGATTAATTTTTTTTGTTCATGTCAGTCGCTGAAAAAAATTTAGTTTATTAACTGTTAGTTTTTATAATAAATTATTATGTCATGTTATTTCATAAATCATCTTCCTACAGGTTGAAAATGGTTTTTTAAATTTCATTATCTATGTTTAACTGATTATTATTGACATCCTTACATGAATAATTTATTTTTTTACTAAAATAATTTTTATATGTGCTGAACTCGAAAATAGTTTTGGTCAAATGTTGTTATTTTAAATATCATGTCACCCTTTAGTATAATTTTTTAATTCTTAAATGTTAAGCTTTTTGGAAAAATAATTGTGATATTTATACCCACCATAATGTTTATCATTTTGGAAAAATTTGGGGTAATGTATAATATATGGGTAAAATCTTATCAATTCATTATTTTTACTAAAATGTCAATTGTTGGTAATTATTTTCAGTGTCCAGAACAAAGTAGTTTGATTTTTTTGAAATATTTTTATTTTAATACAAACATTTAATAGATTATAAAAGAATGTGTTTAACTATAAAACCTTTTCAGTTTTTAGTTTTCATTATTATGTTTCTTATTATTCATTAACTATATAAATTAATTGGTAAATTCTTTTCTACCTCCTTTTTTAAAACAAATATTCAGTTCAAATATGAATGTATTTTTTATTATTTCAAATAATGATATTTTGACTTATATGAAATATTTTTACCAAAAAAATAATGAGGGATCTTAATGGTCAATTATAATATATATGGATGAGTGTATGGGTTTCATATGTTTTTAAATTATAATTAACGGGGGTGTTTAAATTAAAATATATTACGTATTACATTGAAACACATTCATCAATCATTATCCTAATATGTAATTAATGGTTTATTAAGCCTATTTTTATCCATGGGTTACATATTTTCTATATTATTTTACTCATCAATAAATCATAAGGAATTATTAAGAAATTACTTTAAATTATTCTTTCCAATCAACTATATTATTATTAATTTCTTGTTATAAATTTAAGTCATTTTGAAACCAAAAAATTTCAATTTCAAGAAAATGGTATATTATTATTATTAAATAAAAAATTTGTGGTAATAAATATCTTCAACAACTATCCATGTCATGCATTTTCTATCATCCTGAATATTTATCAACATTTCTAGTTTAATGTATGTTAATGTATGTTTGTTGTTATTCGACATGAATAAAATTTCATAGTGTAGGATAATTTTATGTGGTTATTATTTACATGTTTAAAAAATGGATTTTATATTAATTTTCATTCATTTTTATACTACAACTAATTTTTTATTAATTAATTTCATTTATCTAGTTATCTTTTATAATAATGTGTTTTTTTAAAAAAATTGAGTTATTTGGTTAAAAATTCCATGTGTTATGTTTTCTTAATTTTTTAACCATTTTGTGAACATAATTGAAATATTATATGCTCAAGATTTTTTTTCCAAATTGAAATGGGTTTTTAATTAGTATGATGTAAAAATGTATCTGGATATGATTCTTTGTTTTGGAATAAAAATATATTTTATGAAAATTATATGTGATAACTAATTTTTTATAATTACCTTTGAAAATATATTTGGAAATTGTGTTTTAAAATTCATATTTTTGGTAATAAGAAATTCATTTTATTACTTCACTTTGAATATAAAAATCCAACAATATTAATCTCATATGTTTAATTATGTCAAAAATTGAATTTAAATTTATAGTAATTTTATATATTTTATGAAAAAATCTATTTTCTAATTATATAATCTATTTATTATTATAGTATTTATGTGTTGGTCATTAACCATCTAGGTTTATTGTAATACAGTTGGAACTCCAACCATTTTATATAATGATTATATGCTATGTTTTCTGATCAAATTTTGGAGATAATTTTACTGACAAAATTTTAATATTCCAGAGTAATAACACTCAACCATTATTCTTTTTGAACATCCACCCATTAACCATAGCCACTAAATATTACCATTATTGCTTGTTTCCTATAATAGTGTAGGTAGTTCAAAGGCTGTTCGAGTTTTTCTAGAGTTCTAATATATATCCTGACGTTTTTTTATTGAAATCATGATATATGTCTATTTAGAGATTCCTAAAGTTCATTTGATGGTTTTTTATGGGTGATTAGTTAATTCAAGTTGACCAAAGACCAATTACTTGGATCAATACATTCTTTCAGTACTATTCTAAAAATTGAGGAGTTTTCAAGGAGCTAAAACTATATTTTTTATATCAATTATTCCGTTTTAAATAATATGGTTGATGTTCATGTGCGAATAAAATTTGTGTTCTTATTTTATGACCTTATCACAGGAATTACCAAAAATATAATAGAGATCGAGTCAATTGTGTGAGATTTATCTAAATACATTGGTTTTTTATTTATTTTTTCAATACCTATATGATTATATTTTGGTTTATTAGAGAATTAATTTTATATTTAATGGAGTGTTAGGGTGACTGTGAATAATATTAATAGAATATGATGATAATATAAGAATCAGTGGAGATATGATACTAGATTGAGTTGGTTAGGATGAGTCGTATTGTGGAATGTGGGGAGTTTGTCAATGTAAAATGCCAGCAAAGGGGAAATCTTCTTAGCATGGAGAGGGATAGACAATTAGGGGTGAGTGATTATGAGAAAACTCGGTCAATAAATCTATGGAAGAGAGAGATCCCAGAATTTGAGGTAGAATATGGATAGTTAAATAGGGATCTTGGACTCAAATAATTTTGACATAACACAGGGGTTACTCATTGCCTTCTCTATGCTTTATTTTTAGCCTCTTATTAATGCTGCAATGGAATCCTGAATATACATTTATTTTAACGTTAATATGTGTATTATGGATTTGTTTCAAGGATAAGAACACTCTAGGAGGTTTGGATTGACATGGTATATGATTTTTCTGTTTCATTCTTTCTATTTATCATTTTTACATATTATCTATCTATATTGAATTAATTATATGATTAATATGACATTAAAATTCATTCACGAATGAAATGTGATGACGAATATATCTTATTTATTATAAAATAATTAATTCTACAACATCAATAATTTAATAAAATTTAGAATATAAAACTATAGAACATTTTTAATGATAATTAATTTACCTTAATTAGATTTTAATGTGATTTTTTTAATTGATTGATGTTTCAAAAGATGAAAAGTAATTCAATGTTTTTTTATGAGTTGTTAAATAATTTTTTGGTAGAATAACATTTTTATCATTTTCTATAAATAAGACATTCGATTCACCTCAAATATTATTTGATGGATTGTTATTAAATGTTATAGTATAGTATTGTTATTGAATTTAGTGATAACAAAGTTATTTCAATTCCATTTTTATTACTTCCTGACACCATGTATTAATAAAATAATTAATATTATTGCATCTCAATTATACATATTCTATTGGGAATTATGTTTTCCATCAAGCTAACTCAAATATTATCCCCTAATCAAATTTTGATATCTGAACCAAACTTGTGATTTCTTCTATAACTTTTTTTACAACACCATTCACTATTTTCTGTACATATTTATTATCTAAAATTATATTCAGTTAATATTTATGTAGTTATCACATCATTAAAACACCATATCTTTCATCTATTCTAGTCAATCCACTCCAAAAATTGGTAAACCCATTGAAAACACACCACCTTCTGTGTAGGATCAATTCTATTTTTCAATGTAATAGGTTATAGTATGTAAATATATTTTGTCCATCCAGTTGAAAATAAGACCTAATATAGCCAATAAATTTCCTACATTCTACTAAGTGACTAAAATATCATCAAATAATTAGATAATATTAATATTACCTTCTACAACTCATATATATTAGTAGAAAAGTATAATGCATTTTAATGGAAAAATAATTCTTCTTTTTATTATATATACATAACATTTATCAATTATGATTCCTTATTCTGAGGGGTTAAATAATTGTATCAATATAGCTGGAAAATTCTTTTAATTGCACTATATTGGTGTTATAGATATCGGATATAAGTATATCACCTTATACAACACCTGTATCAGTAGTATGCTATAATGGATCATTGAGTTTCATTTTAAAGGGAAATAGATGTCGTCCCATATGACAAGATGATATTCGAGTCAACGATTAGGAGACAAAAAATATCATATACTAGAATGGATCTATATCATTAAGTATAGAATTATTGATTGAATACAATCTTATATTTCTTTAATATAACATTTCCATGTTATAAAATCCATAAATTCAATATAAACACCTCATTCTAACATTTTTTAATAACATAGAATAATCTATACACCATTTTATTTAAATTAATCATATATCATAATGATAGAGAATGATAGTTACCTAATATAAATTCATAGTCATTGATGAAAATGAGTTTCCATGTGTAATCCATGAATGAACATAATACAAAAAAAGATACACATCCTTGCTAAATCAAGAACCACTACAATGAAAATTAAACACAAGAAGCATGATTGTAGAGAGATAGAGACGAATTTATTGATGTGAATTAAATCTCGTGATACTAAGAAGAATAATACCTAATAAAATAAATCTCAAATATTCCATCAACCATGAGAATTTATAATTTTATCCACATTATTCTATGTTTACAGATATCATGATGGTGAATGACATACTAGGGATTACATGTAAATAAATAATGATAAGAATAATAATTATGGATCCTTGGATACTATATTAGATTAAATATTGTTTTCTATCATTCATTATAATTTTCTTTTTTCTTTTTTTTAGTTATTTTCTACCCCTAATCATGACTTTTGGGACCATATGCAGTGTATGAAAAAAAAAGATTTTTGATATCGGATGAACTACCTATAAGTGGATGTTGAGGGATGCATTGGGTTACTAGATCATGAATCTAATATTATATAATAGATGGATAATTGTATACTTAATAATAAGGGTGAGATACTTAATATTTTATAAGGCCTTTACTAGATAGTTTGGGATGACCTATTTATCAAAGTCATGCGGTAGGGTTGCTAATATGGACAGTATCAGGGAAATGAGAGATCTCAAAGGATACCGTAAAGTATAATGAGGGTATCAGAGAACAAGTCCATATGATTATATATAGTATAGAATTCCATGTGAGGATCATTGGGACTATATTTAGTAAATCACATAATGGATTTTGCAAAGGGTTTTAACCTACCTATTGTGGAAGATAAGGGGACATATTGGGTTTCAAAATCATGAGTCTCGTATTGGGTAATGGGATGAACATTTTTAACTTGATAATATGTGTTAGATACTCACACTGTAGTGAGGAATATTCTAGATATATTCCGATTACATATAATTGAAATCCATGTGGAATGGATTCCAATCCGGATAGTAAAATGACACATAGAATTCCTATCAGATGTCATACATAATAATGGATATTTTGGAACTCACAATGTGTTGTGTTGTATTTGTTTTCAATATGATTCAATGGGAATGAAGATATATATCCATTTCATATCGATTTGTAGAATAAGAATAAAACGGTATGAATTATTATTTTTCAATATTTTTTGTTATGATATTTAAATACTGTTCTATAGTAAAGGTAGAATTGTATACTGAGATGTTAATATGGAAAAACAACAGAAGAACCACTTTATATCTTATAGGTATATTTTTGATTATATTTCTATTGAAAATGAATTGATTAATGATTTGGTTACATTATTAATATGGTGAAGGGTGAAGAATATTTTTTGGAATTCATGTACATAATTTTTTGTAGATATTTTTTAAGTGGTAGAATATTCTACTATTGGTTAATATTGGATATTCATTCACTTGGATGAAATATTTTAATGATTGTGATACTTGGTGTTTTATTTGGAGATTTTTTTATGTATGGACGAATAAAAATTTATTCATTGGAGTGAAGACTAAGACAAAATATATTTGTTTAAAATAGATGTATTAATAAGAGTAGTGTCAATCCACTATTGTGTTTATTCTTCCTTGAAAATATTTTTGGATGATTTTTAAATAAATAAATCTTAATTTGACCTAAATTGACATTGTTCTAAACTAATTTCAAACATTTTTAAATATCTATGTCTTTTAATGTAATTTTTAATATTTTATTGAAAATAATATTTATGGTGTATTTAATAAAATATATATTTGTAAGATTTATATTATAACTGCATAAGCTTCATATTATAACTACATATGGTTCATCCATATGAAAAAAAATGGATAAAGAAGGAGTTCCAAATGTTTTTTGTATGAAATTAATAAAGTTGATAATGAAAAGGAAATCCAAAAAATAGAAATGTAAATCATTATAAGGTTTATTTTTAAAAAATCATAAGGACTATTTATCAATCATTATAAGGATTATTTTTGACAAAAATAAATGTTCATATGGATCGTACCATTGTGAAAAAATATTCTTCATAAGGTTCTTGGACATGTTATAAGGTAATGTATCTTCATAAGGTTCACCAAATGAACTTTTTAAGGTACCTTAAATATATTTTTACATACCTTTTTTAAACATAAAGGACGTTTTAGAATTATAGAGAGAAATATTCAGGAGAAACAATTAATGAAATGATGTTCACAATGTCCTTCATTGTTATAACACACCTTGATTTTTAAAATAGGAACATAATGTTCAATAGAATGTATGAAAAAACATAAATCATAAAATATAATATAAAATTTTTATACATTTTGAATTATATATAATTAAATAAATTAAATATCAATGAAATATTTCAATGTATAGAACATCGATTTTAAATGAAACAACGACACTCTATTAATTTTTTTTATTTAATATGACCATTATAGCATAACTGTTAAATTAGTGGGTATAAATATTAATAACTAAATTATGAAAATTTTAAGTTTTTTTAAAAAAATTTAAACAAATTTAGTTATTATATATAGAATAGAAATAAAATATGATTCATTTTAATTTAAAAGAAATGTTTTGTGGAAAATTATATTTTTCTAAAAGGCGGTTTAGTCGATCATTATGAACATAATTTAAAACTAAAATTACAAATTTTATAAAATTTATTTAAAAAAATTAGCTTCTTTTAAATGTAATCATATCAAAATTATTTTATGGTGATTTTTTGGTATTTCTTTTAAATATTTCATTCATCAATGAATAATGAATAATATTTATTTTTATTAAAATAACCCTTTTTATTAAATTTTTTACGATGTTAAACTATAGTATAACTTGGTTTTAATCTAAAATTAGTTCAATTATACAACAATTTTACTAATTTATGGTATTATAGTAAATTTAATATTAAATTTATATACTAAAACCTTCTATATTTATAAGGATTTTTTCTTTGAGAACCCAAATATTCAACATGTCTTTGGGTATAATTATAATTTAAATTATTACAGTTTTGTGAATTGAATGTTTTAAAATGGATTCCATATTTGGACTAATAATAAATTATATGATCTAAAAATTTGAACATAATTTTTTAAAAAAATTAATATTGAAAATAGTATAAATTAATAATCATGGTAAGTGTAAGAATTGGTTTACTGTGTGGTTAAACTAAGATGATAAGTGTTAAAATGGCCAAAAAACTTTGAAAAATACAATTCTATTTCCATATAAGTGCCTTATCCTAACCCTAATTTTATCCTAAGGTAATTTGGGATTTTTTTTCATGTGAATGAGTTTATTATTTAGGATTCATTTGAGAAATTTCAATTTAATTTTCAAGAGGGTTCTATTTCCCCACATATAAAAGGGAACAAACTACCCTCCAATAATCCCATTCATAAAGCCTTATGTCTCAACAAATAATAGATAATATATTTCCCCAATATCCTTATACATATTATAGAGCTACTGGTCCTCTAAAAACCCTTCTCTATGGTCCTTAAGAGGAGATCCAAAAGAGATTTCCCTTAGAAAAGGTTGTTATCTTAACAAACCTCTTTCATTTTATCTCTTTTTGCACCGTCAATTATTCCTTAAAACATTAAATATTTTAACACCATTTTCTACTATATAATTATGTGTTATTATTTTTATGTCATAATATTTATCCTTCCTCTATTTTATCGAATGGGAAATAGAATCATCGATTGTGTGTATGGCGGACTACCTGCCTTGCAGACAACTGTAGTTTGTTTTCCATCACCCCCATTACTAGATGGATATAATAATAGATTGACCATATTCGTATGATATTTTTGATATTATTATACTATTAGAATATTAATATCACGATTACCTTTTTTACATTCCATTTAATTTCAAATCTGAAAGCATTTCTCTTATGTACTGAGAACTACCACCCCACGAGGTGTTATGATTCATTTTTAGAAATTTTTTCTCAAGAAATGTAAAATGGATTAAATTAGTGAATATATTTTATATATATGAGATGATGTTTTTTAAATTAATCTATAACCCACTTCATAACCCATTCACTTCTTAATGAAATGATATTGTCTCTCATGTGTACATATTGAAAAGTCCTGACACGTGTGTTACACACCAGTGCCCCGAGCTGGTTGGCCACATGCCCATAGAGGCACCTCCCTATATGCATATGGATGTGAAAGTGGAGTTACGGTCTAATATAGATCATGGGGAGATTTTTACCCTTTTATCTGACTAATACAATAGGTGAAATATAACAAAAATATCAAACTGATAATAACCATAAATTTAAGAAACTAGTATCACATGATGAATAAAATAGGAAATACAATATCCATATATAAAACTGATGATATATTATTCCATGTACATGTCCAGTGTCAAATGATGAACCCAAAATTAAAGACATAGAAAAACTCAAATAGGGTCTCGATGCCATGTCTGCAAACCTCATCCATGTTATATCCCATATTATCCATCTAATATTGGGCTCTATAACTTATCTTGTCCTACAAAACATGACGCCTTATATGCTACCAATCAGACATCCTAAAGAGGGTGTCAGTAAAACCCATTAGTCCACCACCAATGGTTTCTCAAACAATACCTAGTTAATAACTATATATGTAATTTTTTTAAATAATAATGTAAAATTAATAAAATAAATTGTTATCATATTTTAAATTATTTTTTAATTAACTACATAACTCCCCATGTTCCTGTGGAAACCCAAAAAAATCAATACCTACATCAGCACATGCCAGAGTTTGATCTATCCCTATAGGATATGACATAACACAATATCATTTCTATCAATAATCATTTCAAATAAATTTATATTACAACCGATTCAAACCATAGAAAAATGAAAACATTTTATGCCAAGAACACCATGTCTTGGACCTTGTGGTTATTTGAATCATCATTCCATGTCCCACAACCCAATTATCATACAAACACACAAGTGGGATTTGAATGAGCACTCCATCTGCCTCACTCATTTATCATTATGGGCTTTTAAGCCTTAATCTATGTACAAAACACACATATCAAAAAATCACAGAAGTTGTATTTTTAAGTAGTAGTTTGTGTCCCACACACATTTATCAATTTATCATTAAGGGACTTTGTAGCAGTTGTCCATGTCCTACACATGTTTGCTAATGAATTAAAAAAATCGCATATATAGCATTAATGAACATTAAACAACATTAATAATTTTAATAATACATCACATCATAGTACTATCACAATTTATCACCAAAATTCATAATTCAGTACATCAATCACATGATATAATATGTGTGATTCCCCATTTACCATTTTTCAAAATTCAATTCATATATCCCATTAACCCATTATGTTCTAGTCAACCATTTCATAAATCCCATTTTCAATTAATTCATATCACAATTATTTACTAATTTTACAATCCCAATTTTCTATTTATTCCTCAACCATTACATATCATTCATTGATTAATTAATTAATTAATCTCATTCCACCAATTTTATAATCACAAAATTCAATTACCTAATTCGTCAAATAATTAATCCAATTCCATGTTCCATTAAATTTATTAATGAATGTATTAATTTAATTCATGATTAAATTACCAAAAAACATAATTAAGATCTAAAAATGTATAAATAGATTTGGAATAAACATAATGGGAATTGAATTTAGACTACTTAACACAAAATTATTGATTAATTCTCACTAATAGAAAACCCCAATTTAAGCAAAACAACCATGTTCAAGATGAAGAACAAGATCCAGATCTAAACCCTAGATCTAACATCAAATGAATTAGGGATATGATAACATTGATATAGATCCATCATCAATATGGTAAAACATCCCTACATGAAATGATATAAAAATGGGAGAGTGGGGGAAAAATACCAGACAAGAATCACTTATTGGGATATGTGTAGATCATTATTTTATGCATGGATTCATCAATAAAGGGGCTCAAAATCCCTTTTAACCCATCTGGAATCCTCAAAAAAACATTTTAAATCCTCTATTTCATAATGGGGTCATGTTTTGGTGATGTATAGGAGTTAATGATATTATTAAAAAATCTAAATTATAAAAACCACGTGCACAGTTTCCTGGGTAGGGGCTCACAATTTGAAAGATTGTGTACATAAATTGTTCGACTTTTTAGGGTGCGAGGGTTCGTAGTTACTCCTAAGAGGAAAAAATGTGTGAAAATTCATTTTCCATCCCTAAAATCCATCTCTTTCAGGGGTTTCCTGGTTTTATGGGGTAGGTCACATGGTTTGGGAAAACCGTGCGCCAACTATGAAATGCCCAACTTCATTAAAAAAATTCTCAAGTTTTCCCCCAATTATAGAAAATATAAAACCCAAAAAAAATACACAAAACATGAAAAAAAGAGCCTATAAAAAATATAGAAAACTCTCTAGATATTTTTGTGATCTTACAAATCCCAACATTATAACAACTCAACATATAGTAATACTCCTAAGAATCTCTATGATTTTGAGCCGTGAATATTAGGACACCAATCCCACATATCCACTTCTATTGTGTCAAATTTCTTCCTGATCACGCCTATATTTCCACAATAAAAAAACTATTAGAATATAATATCCCCACAACAAATTCTCATGTAAATCCAAAAAATGTATCAATGGTTCGCTACGAGACACATCGAAATCTTGCTCTGAATCATTCACATTGATCACATGTGAAGGGTCTGGATGATACTGTCAAAGTTGTGACACAAAAAATACATCATGAATAAAACTATACCCCTATGAAAGAGACAATAGATACATCACTAGTCTGATTCTCTTCACAGCCATAGAGGGCCCAACAAACCTGGGCACTATCTTGCTTTGTCTCTGAATACTACAGTGACTCAATCATAGAGACACATAAAGGAACACATGATCACCCACTGCAAATTATAGAGGTCTTTAAAATCTATCATCATACAACTTAGGTATACTTTGCGTTTTATACATGTGATTTTGAATCATTTACACCTTCCTCGAAGTCTCTTTCATGATTCCTTTTCCTAACAGCTATGACCCACTTACCTCCATCTAACATAGAGGTGATCAACATATTTGACCATAAAGAGACTCATATGGTGATATATGTATGGTTTCTAGATAACATTTCTTACAGAAAAACCAAATAATAGCTAAGTGATTCTCCCAAGACTCTCTGTGGTCAATAACACACCCTCAAAACATATCCTCAAGAACCTATATAGTACATTCTAACAACCCATTTCTATGTTGGTGAAATGTAATTCTCAGTAAAACCAATGTACCAAGAACAATTTGAAATCCCATCAAGAAGTGTGACATAAAACATCAGTAACAATTTTTTATGAATACTGTATAGAACACCTTTCATATGGACTATCTCCCAAACGTATAGATCTCTTAACTGGTCCACTTAGAAAGTCTCCTATATAGGTAAAAAATGTGCAAACATTACTAATGGTCCCCAATCACACAAAAACGAATAATTATTCCAAAGATTCCTTGAGAGATCCCCCACAAATTACATGGTATGTTCTTTCCACTTCTATTATAAAATAGAAAAATAGCTGTAATAAACCACTAAGTGATTTATTGTTATCCTTCACATACTTGAAGGTGTAATATCATGTCACGATCCCTATAATATCCTTTTTCATTCCTGGACACCAAAACTATTGTTGTAGGTCATTGTACATCTTCATCACTTTGGGATGCATTGACCACTTCAAGGAATGAAATTCAAAATTCCTCTCATATTGCATACTAATAGGCACAAAAATATTATTCTTGATATAAATGATCTCATATTCATATATATTCAAATATGAAATTGACTCCACACATTAAAGGATTTCTGTCAAAAATAATATTTCTAAATATTCATATTATTATTCTATAGACTAGCGAATAAATTTATATTACACTAAAACTAATATAAGAGTCATCATCTCCTAGAACTCCTAAACAACAGCATGCATGTCAACCAGTAATGTCAACGATTTCCTCTCAGCACTATACTCATAATCTGTCTGAGTATGAGTTATCCTTCTTAAATCATCATCAACATTGGTTCCCTTCTTGTGTATGTATTCTACATAATAATTGAATGAATACATATACACAACTCACCTCCACTATTGGATATTCATATCTCATTTCAAAAAGATATATTTTAAGCTCTAGGGGACAATATACATAGTAAAACTTTCACCCAAAATTAGTACCACCAAAACATCAAGGATTATACAACTACTTACAACTCATATTCATAAATAGGTTAGTTGCATTCATGTGGGAATAACTATTGTGACCCATATTCCATAACTCAATCTCCCTACATCATCGATGCTCCTTGATTAATCCTAGAAGCAGCACAAAACATATTATACTTCTCAACTTGCTGTGATGGGATCAAGATTGGCGTTGTTGTCATGTTCTTATAAAATTCATTGAATTCATCCTCGCATGATTCTGTCTATTTTAACTTTATCTTCTTATTGTTCAATCATGAAATAGGTGCTTCCAAATAGAAAAAGTCAGAGATAAAACTATTATAATTCCCTATTAATCCTAGAAGTATAGGGATATCGAAAACATTCTTGGGATTCTCCAACAGAAAAAAAAGATGAAATTTCTTGTAGTCCATGGAAACACCTTACCATGAGATTATGTGACCCATGAATTGCACCAGATGAATCTAAAACTGACACATAGATATCCTGGTGTATAGTTTATTATCTATCAATGTACTCATAATTATATTAAGATATTGGGCATGATCATCCGGAGTCCTGGAGTACACTAATATGTTATCTTGAAATACTTCCCAAAAATTATGTTTTTATGGGTTGAAGATTATGTTAATTAATGCCATCAACACTGATGGTGCATTCATCAACCTGAATAACATAGAAATTAACTCATAAAGGCCATCCCTGCGTCTTATTATATTCCTTGTTATATCAAAATATAGAACTCTCAACTGATAATACCCTAATCTTAGGATGATTTTCGAGAAAACCCAAGCTCCCTTAAACATGTAAAATATTCCTTTAATACTTTCAGGAGGATATCTGTTATTTACTGTCATCTGGTCCAACCTATATTAATCTACAAGTAAACACATATTCTCACCCACCGTCATAGTAAACAATGATAGAGAACCCCAAGGGGACATACTTGGATGGATAAAACACTTATTCATCAACGCTTTCTATTGAGTCATTGCCTCTTAAATCTCATTTGGTTATAATATGTAATGTATAATATAAATCGTCTCAACCCGCAACATGATCCCAATTTTAAATTTCAAATCTCCCTTAGGTGGTAGTTCAAAGAAGTATTCATGAAATACATCCTGAAACCGATTTAATACAGGTGGAATGAAACCCTACTTTATTCCTCTATCATCTAGCAACATACTATCAACCTAGTCAAAGATACCCCCATGTTTTTTATTAACTGTCCCTGCATGTACCTCCTTGATATCTCATTCTCCTTGGTGAACATAATTGTTACACATATGAGATATAAAAGACACTCTCCATCTGTAGAAATAAATGATGTATTTTTATGATACTGACCAGTACATACCCATAACCAGGTCGAAGACTGACATGTCTATAATATAAAGATCTCAAGTGAAACAATACTCCAAAATCTCAAGAGAATTCCCCTTGAGAAAATAAATGTGTCTGGATACAAACCCAAACTGTGTATTTATCGTTATCATCCTTATCATGAAATCCACTTCCAGGCTCAAGATATTCAAATGTTTTTCACATATAAAATAATGAGAGCCATCAGTATGAAAGAAGTCATTAGAAAGTGTGAAATCTACAATAATTTTACCTATTACTATTGATGGTCCATCCTCACTATCCAGAAGTATATGCTGAACAAAATGAAAAATTTATTCCTCTCTTCCTTATGATGTAGTTTGTGTCCCTTAAACTAAACCACATTGCTGATACATGTTCTCTTTCCTCGGATAACCACATCCACCACATCTACTAACATGGACTGTAGAATAATAACTTCCATACTTCTAAAATGTAGAGGATCCATTTCCCACAACCTAATTCTATCGACCTCCTCTATCTCTATAGATCTATTGTGGGTTCCTACAGAACCCATATTGATGATTAATTCTACGATAGGATTGACACATCATTGGTGGCTGTGGAAAATGTCTACAAACATGTCCCAGCATACCACACCAGTGGCATGTCACTCAGGTAAGGTCCTGAGCAACTGAACATTCCCCCTTCCCACTCTACACTCCACTACTATGTTCAACATTCTCATGATGAAACTTCCTACTATAATATTTCATATCTATTGATCATATAACAAATGTTACTTGTCTTCCACTAGAATCCTTCTTCATGTTCCCCTTAGAAATGAAATATTGATTCACCACTTCTGAATACTTCTTCATCCTAAAGATGATATCCTAGGATTTAATTTTACATTTAATTCCCTACTAAAGATGATTTCCTATAGTGGCCTCATCCCCCACCAACACTAGAAGAATGTGATAAAAATATATAATATGACTTGCATAGTCCATCACTTGCACTCTCCCCAGAGTCAACCTCATAAACTCAACTGATCTCTCCTTCTTGAGTATCTAAGGGTATAAGTGTTCCAATAACTTCTTCTAAATGTCCTTCAACTAAATATTTTATAATTTTCCATCCTAATCCAAGGTGTCCCATCAACTATTTTCATGAACATGTAACATATAAGAATCTAATTTCAATATATTATCAATAGGATTCTCCAAGTGATCAAGTATAATCTAAATTGAATCAATATATAACTCAACTACCTCTGGTCTACAATCTCTAGTAAATGTCATAGGGTGATGCAAATGGAACTCTTGCATCAAATCATATGTGATCCTCACTACCCTCCTTAGGTCTCTTTAAATAAACTATATAAACAGAGATATATACTCCCAGAACTTCTCTCTGACTTCCTCATCTGGCACTATCGGTCCCTCAGGTTCCTCTAATGGTGGATAATTTCTATCCACATACTCGTTTATTCCTCTCAACAAGAATCATCATATACATATATCTCTACAATTCTAAATAAACATATTCAACAAGAGGGATTCACATCAATCCATAACAATTCATTTTCACCAAACCCCACCACATGGTAAAAGATGAGGTGTTATCACTACCCTTAACCATCCTACATCAAGGTCATGGTTAACAAAGGTTAATCTCATTATCATTTTGAATGTTTCATTAGACACCTATTTTGTTCATTTTTTATCATTTAATATTTTATTTAATAAAAAATTATAACATTTACATTTCAAGTAATTACCCAAAACCTACTTTTCCATTTGTTCCTAAAATGATGCATATCACAAAATTATTGTGGGTACCTCGAAAGAATAATGCATACTAAACCCTCTTACCATACTAGGAAATGAGTAAAAAAATAAAATATATCATAAACAAAAATCACCTCCCACGAAATTTGCATCACTCAATGTGATATAACATCCATCAATAATAGGAAACTATAATAAAAAAAATCCCACCCTAAGTACTTGGGATTTCCCTTGTGCCTGGGATAACAACTTCCATGATGGACCTCGTGTACAAGGCCCAAATAATTCTAGTATATTTTCTATATTTCCTAAAAAATATAAAAAATGAATAGAAAATAAAAATAGGCTCGGATACCACATTGTGAGGTCCCGACTCGGGCTCTACACACTAGTGCCCCGAGCCGGTTGGCCACATGACCTCTTGCTTTCCTCTCCTTACGTCGAAGGTTACCTGCTTGTATTGGGGGGGTCTAATATCAATCATGTGGGAGTATAACCCATTTATCAGAGTCATACAATAATGAAATATAACAACAACAACCAAGTGAAAATAACAATAAAAAAAAGAAATAACGGGATTATATGGTCTTGCCTTAAACATTACATAATTTAGTAAATTCTTTTAGAATTATACTTCTTACATTATAAAAGATCATTTAATTTTATAGTTTTAAAGAATTAGTAAATTATTCATAAATTTAAACCCATAATAATTCAAAGTGGGTACTACTAAATTATTATCTATTTCTTCCTTGATACAATAGTTTTTAATAAGACCATAATTCATTGCATCATTAATCTTTGCATCGTCTTTTCTCATCCCATCTTTAATCCAAAAATAGAAATTTAAAAAACATGGGATGATCAAAAAAATAACAGTAATAGACATAAAATGAAAAGTAACCATAAGAACATGAACACTTATAAACATATGATATAATTTTTAGAACATATACTTTTCCCCCATTATGTATCATATTTTTACTTTGTGAAAACATGATATTTCACTAAATATAAAAAATATAAATGAAAACTTATTGGTAACTATGGGAATTAATTACATAAGATTATAACCACAATAGAAAACATAGGATTTCTAACCCTCGTGGATACCTTACAATACAAACATCACAACTACCTTATCATGTAACCCTCATGGCTACCTTATGTTGTAGCAATCGTAGATACACATGGAAATCCAATTTTGGTCAATTTCCTAAATAATCATACCCAATGACTTGGAAGGAGATATAGGTACCACACTTAATTGTAAACAATCACAAATAATCAAAACCTATTCATAAAATAATAATACATGAATAATAAGTTATTTATTTTGAATTTTGAAAAACATTGAAATTTAATTGAGGGTTCTTAATGAAAAGGTCCCTTACCTTGGGGTTTTCATACTTGAAATGTGTTCAAAAATTAGGTAAAATATTTTAAAACGTGTTATTAAAATATTAAATAACAATATTAATATTTATAATTATTTATATGATATTTTATAATATATTTCCACCCATTTATTGAAAAAATATTATTATTTTCATTAGTTTGAGTGCATTTATAATTTTCATGGTTGGTTAATTATGGTTTTTTTGAAATGAAGTAAAACTTAATAAGTAGAAGGATGTTTTATTAATATGTATCTATAATTTTAAATGTTACAATATATCATTTTTTGTTATATTAGGTTGATTCATTATATAAACAATTAATGAAAATGATTTAATTTATTTTGGAATTTTTTTATGTACATATGGAACATATATCAATTTTTAATAAAATGTTTATATATTATATCCAGAACATTATATAAATTATAATATGTATAAGAAAATATAAATTAACCGTAATAATGGTTTTTACCTCTTCAATTATTTTCTTGGAGAACCTCTTTATGGACTTTGGTTATGGCCTTTTGGTGAGAATAGTGGTTCTTTGACGTGGGAAAAGTGCATCATAAGGGAATGCGGAATAAAATAAACAAGATAAAGGGATTTATGGTGTTTAAAGAAGACCTGATGATGGGTGGTATTTAGACATGAGGAGAGAGGGGGTGTATTGTTTTATTCATTTGCTTATTATTTTGGATCATGAATAACAATAGTGTTGATTATTGTGACTAAGAACAATAAATAGTGAATGTGATATCAAACCAATGGTGTATAAAATTGACATGAAACATACATGACTCAATAATTCATGTATTTATCTTGTACTGTAAATTATTATATTTCACCATTCACTGAAAATTCATGTATATTAGAAAAATACAAAAAAAAACCCCCCAAACATTTTTAGATGCGTATAATTAAAAAATTAAATCAATTTTATGAAAAAAAATATATATGGGAAGATTTATTTTTAATTAAAATCATATTTTTTTCAAATAATACCAATTTTGAAACTATAATGGATTTTATAAAACTATAATAAATTAATTATAGTCTTGTAAAATTGCTTTAATAATAATAAAATAAATTATTAATTTATTAATATATTTTATGAAAATTTATGTTCTATTAAATCATTAAATTAATTATAAAATTATAAATAAACCTTTATGTTTTACAAAAATGCCAAAACTTAATTTATCATTTTCAAAACATTTATTTACATATTCCTTAATATAAATATATATGATTTTCAATTTTAATATACCAGAATTTTATTTATACATTGATAGTTGAGGTTACACTTCTATTTCCCATTATAATATTACAAATAGATATCTTACTATTCCTTATATCAAGTTATTATTCCATCAGTATAGATTTCTTAAAATTCCACTTATTCCATTATACAGTTATACTAAGTTTTACTATTTAATTTCAGAATGAAAAAAATATTTTATATGTAACTGAGTTATTAAATTCTCCCACACCCCCACATTTGGGAATTACATCCTCATAATTTTTATTCAGTTATTAAATAAGTGAGGATAAATTTCATGCATAGAATTTTCTTATTTCTGTATTGCTTCTTCAACTATGTGGTTTCTCCAAAAAAAACCATAACCTGATGAATTAACATATTCAAAAATACTTGTTCTCTATGATAAATAATTTCAATGGGTTTATCTTCATAACAATGGTTCTCTTCTAGATGAACTAATGTTGGGCTCAAAACATGAGTTGAATTTGGAACATACTATCTCATCATCAAAATGTGAAAAATATTTTTATACCTAAGATAAACATAGAGGAAAAGATACTTGGTAGGAAAATGGGTCAACATCAAATATGATTTTATAATGTTCAATGAACCATTTACATAGGTTTCATTTCTTACCAAAATTCACAACAATTATCCATGGAGGTATTTTAATGAAGACATGATCACCTACATTGACAAAGATTCATTCTTTCTTTTATCTGCATAAATTTTATACCAGCTCTGAGATGTTATCATGTGTTACTATATCATCTTCATTTTCTCAGTAACATACCCTACTAATTATGGTTATATAATATAATTTTCTGTAACTTTATCCCAAAATTATAGAGTTTGACATTGTTTTCCATATAATGTCTCAAATGGTTCCATCTATATACTGGATTGAAAATTTTTATTATATGAAAACTCAACTAATTAATGGGTGTTAATCCAAAACTCTCGGGTAATTCATTGAAAAAACATGTAACATTTCATCCAATGTATGCGTTTTATCTTTGTTGGTTCATCATATTGGGGATGGAGTTTTATGCTGAAATTAAATTCAATTCCAAAAAACATTTATAGGAATTTCCAAAATATAGATGTTAACCTGGGATCATGGTTTGATATAATGGTTAGTGGAACCACATGGATCCTTAATATATCTTGGATATATAGTCTATAAATTTGATCTAGCGAAATATTATCTCAAATATTAATTAAATTTAATGATTTAGTCATCTGATGAACTGTAAACCAAATTGCATTGTTTTCTTAAGAAATATTTGGTAGTCCCACCATGATGTCCAAGGATGTATTTTCTCAATTCCACTATGGCACTATAAAATCATGAAGAATCCCATTTAGTAGTTTTCACTCTTCTTTAACTTGTTGACAAGTCAAATATTTAATTATAAAATCAGTAATACCACTTTTCATTCTATCCAACCTAAAATACTCCTAAAGGTTTCTATACATGTTAGTGCTGCAAGAATGAACTGAAAATGGAGAACTATGAGCTTAACTTAATATATCTTTCCTCAACTATGAATCACAAGGAATACATAATCTATTTCCATATCTAAATTAGTAATCTTTTTCAATGTTAAATTTTGGAAACATACCTTCCATAACCAATTCTACATATTTTTGTACCACATGGTTTTATTTATATGATTGCATATTTTTTTCTGATAGAGATGACTACACTGACACCTAAAACAAAATAGTGGAATTTCCTACACCAAAAACATCCAATAAAAAATTCATCAAATCATTAATCAAAGGGTCTTGTTCCAAATGTACCATGGTTTATGATGCATGATGCTTTCCCCTCAATGAATATCCCACTTTGTTAACTTTTTCAATGTGGATATTTATAATGAAATAATTGTCCTTTAGTAGTTCTATCCATCTTACTTGCCTCCTATTCAATTATTTCTGAGTAAATATATAATTAAAATTTTTTTGGTTAGTATATATTTCACATTTGGATCCATATAAATGATGTCTCCATATTTTTAATGTGAAAAACACAGCTACTAATTCCAAATCATGTGTGGGATAATTAAATTCATCAGTTTTTTAGTTTTCATGAAGTATAATCAGTTATTTGATTATTTTGTATAAGAAAACAACCAAGCCTATTTAACAAAGAATCATATAAAAAAATATCCATTTTTTAAAGGTACATCTAAAACTAGAGAATTCACAGTTCAAATTCTCAAAACCTAAAACAAAACTCATAGCCTTAATTCGAAATGACTTTAACCCTTTCTGTGATTACATAGTAAGAGGGCTAGATATCCATGAAATTGTTTTAGGAAACTTTATATAATAGCATTTTAATCCATGAAATCTATGAATCTATATAAATGTTTTAGGTCATGGTCATTAATTAACAACATTTTTTGGGTGGAATCATCTGTTTTCCCATCCTTATTTAAAATTTTCCCATGAATAGAAATTTGTTGAGAGTAAAAATCACATTTTATAATAATTATGTAAAAAATAATTTCATTGAGTGTTTTCATGACTATATTTAATTTTTTTTCATGATCTTCAAAACATTTTATGAAACCAAAATATCATCAATAAAAACAACCACAAAATATCTATGTATTCAAAAAATATTTGATTCATAAGATCCATAAATATAGAAGATGTATTCATCAATCCATTGGTAATAAAAACAAAATCATAATGGAAAAATTTAGTTAGTAACATTAATTTTTGAATTTCATCATTCTTCATCATTAGCTGATGGTACCCATATCTCAAGTTAATCTTGAAAAAATACAGAGCACCCTAGAGCTGATCAAGCAAGTCATTGATATGAGGAAATGGATACTTATTCTAAAAATTAAAATATCTATATTCAATGGAAAGTATCAAGGAACCATTTTTATTTTTAACAAAAAAAATAGGATCACTCCATGGAGATGTTCTAGGACTAATGAATCCTTTATCAATTAACTCCTCCAACTGCATTTTCAATTAAAGAACATCAAATTGAACCATTTGATAATGGGGTTTCGAAACTGGATTGGAATGGGAAACTAATTCAATTGTATATTCAACATCCCAATCAGGCACAACATAAGGAAGATCATTGGGAAAAAAATCAGGTATTTATTTACAAATAGGACATCATTAAAAGAATAGTTCAATTATTATCAACAATATGTGCAAGAAAATATTCATTTAAAAATATTATCATTTTATCATCTTCCTTATATGTTATCAATTTAATGGGTTCCTCCATGTTTAAAAACTGGAATTATTTCCAACAAACAAATTCATTATCTCTTCAATAAATCATACCAATGTAAACAGAAGTCAAATCCTTAACTGAAATAACATCAAACTCTACTAAGGGAAAAAAGTCTTATAGGTAATTTTCATCCATATACAATAATAGGAATACATTATAAATCAATTTCCTTAATATTTATATATGGGTTTTTATCCATATGTTCTGATATCATTTCTTGAGGTGAAATTTTCGATTTACTAGAAAATGTACCAAAAATAATGGGATGTTTATACCCTATATCAAACAATTCATTATAAAAATATGATTAAACAAACAATGTACCCAATACAACTTCATTGGATGAACCAAAATCTGTTGGTGTATAGAAAATTTGTTCAACAAAACCTTTGTACTTACAGTTTGGCAACATCCCATCATTCCAATCATTCTTTGGGAAGGCATTCGTGAAATTTTCCATATCATAACATTTAAATAACGTCATAGTTTTCTTATCAGAATGAATCCAATGATCAATTTCTTTGCAATATTAGGTTATATGTCCAAGCATACCACATTGAAAACACTTTCATTGATTTCTTAAATAATTCCCTAGGGTGCTTTTTACCACACATCTACCAAATTAGAAACTAGAGTTTCATACTTATTTGATTGATTCTTACCCATTTCATTCCATTTGGAGCTCTTATTCTACATGTAAGAAAAGTAAATTTGATCTTTTATAAAACTCCATTTATACCCACTACTTGAAACTTGGGTTTTACCAACGGTTAAGAACCCTTGGTAAAATATGATGAACCGTTGGTATAATTTATACTAATGGTTCAGCAAACCGTAGGCAAGTAAGCCGTTGTGAAATGCTTTTCCCAATGGTTTACATAGAACTGTTAGAGTAGGGGTAGGAAAGTAAACATTTCCCAACGATTCTCATAAAACGTTGTGAAAGGTTTTACCAACAGTTTTGCTAAACCGTTGGAAAACCCAAAGGAGGAGGGATTTCCCAATGGTTCTACAACTATTGGGAAAGATTTTTACCAATGGTTCAAAGAGAACCGTTGGTAAAAAGCTTCCTACAAGACATATGCCAATATTTTCAATCCATTGGCATACTCTATGCTGTGCAAATTGCACAGCATCCCTGCAATTTGAACAACAGGCAGAGGTGGGGGTGTCCTGCAATAATTTGATACATAATTTGATGCACATCAAGAATTAAATCATAATTCATTTTTATTCACACACATTTTACATATGATGCATAATTTGATGACAAACACATACATAATTCATAACGTAATTATAAACATACATACACAAAAAAAATAAACATACATAATTCATTTAGAATATAAACATAAATAATTATAACATACATATAAAAAAGTGAGACACTTTGAGTGTTTCACTTGTACATGTCACAATAGACCCATTGATCGTTGTCCTAATGTTTCAACGGAATCCGAATGCGTTTGGTCGGTCTTCTATATGTTATTTGTTAATTTCACTTAAAATCTTGATCATTTTAAACAAAAGAGATACACTCTGAGTGGTGACGACCACACCTTTCCTTTAATTGAGGCTAGGTTTACTCATACACGCCACATATTACCCATTGACCATTGTGTTAAAGTGTCAACACAATCAGAATCCGTTTGGTCGGTTTTCCATATGTACATAAAATTATGTCCATTTAAAAAAAAAGACAGACACTATGAGTGATCCCTTCCACCCCGCGCCTCGAATTGAGGCAGGGTTGACTCATAAACGTCACAATAGACACATGTATCGTTGTCCAAAAGATTCAACCGAATATGAATGCGTTTGGTTAGTTTTCGTTATGTCATTTGTTATTTTCACTTAAAAGGGTTTCCAATTCAAATAAAAGTGATCCACATAGAGTGGTGGGGGCCACACCATGACTCGGATTTTGGTGCGGTTGACTCGCACTCATACACATCACAATAGACACATAGATAGTTGTCCTAATATGTCAACATAGTGTGAATGTGTTTGATCGATTTCTCGTATGTCAGTTGGTGTTTTCACTTAAAAATAAGTCCATTTTGAACAAAAGAGAGGCAGTTTGAGTGGTGTAACACCCCGAGATTTTATGAAAAATATTCATTTAATTTCATTAATGTCTTTTGTTGTATTCTACACCAAGATTACCTTGCGCTATATGAAACGCTGTATTACCTTGCAGTATATGCAACACTATTCTTGGACCGTGTTGCACACAATTTTGATAATAGTTATTCTACGCAACATTGAGTATATATATATGTATATATATATATATATTCAATGTATAAATGAAATATGGTTAGATTTTGTTATACGAAACAACAAAGGATTCTTTCACAACACGCAACCCTGACTTGGCTTGCATTACACGCAATCGCGACCTTCCTCGATAGCGTGTGTTGTACGCAATACCGGGTTTTAATAAACAACGATATATTATTATAATATTGTCATGAACTAGCCATTATGAATAGTAATAACTAAATTTTGAATTTTATAACATTATTATTCATCTTACACATTTTCTAGAACATGGTATAAGAACAAAATAAATTTTTCGGGTAAAATAAGTATTTTTCAAAAAATGCAGTTTTGCCGCCTTTTGATGGCGCACTCACTTTAAATCTAGTTTTTTACATGTTTATATGTTCAATTTTACAATATAAAATTCTTATTTTGAATCATGATATAAAAATTTACGTTAGATAAAGTTTTGATATTTTTCCGATAACTTTCATATTTTAATGAATAGTAAAAACACGCTATATTTTAATTAAAAACAACTTTTTTCATCGTAATATCTTATGTGGTTAAATTATAATATTGAATGGTTTTAATGTATAAATAGAATATATTTTTACCATTTAATATAATGTATGTCATTAGCATTGATTTTACCTTGAATTCGTAGGTTAAATCAATTTAATCTTTTGCAATGTTTTAAAGAAAAACCCGTTTTCTTTCGACAAAGGGAATAATTTTAATTTAATTTATGCATCTTTTGTGTATTGAATTTGGAAAAATGGATTCCATATTTGAAATAAGTGGGTCCAAATTATGTTAATTAGCTACTTTTTATTTTTGGGCATTGTGAATAGTAATTACGGTAAATTTTATTTACGATATTTAAAGGTAAATCTGGTAATTAAGGGTAAATATAAGATTATAAAATTACCCTAACACTTGGTAAAATCCTATTGGATGGATAAAAGTTTACCCATATAACCTAAGGGTTGTATTAGATTCATTTTATGGACTTTTTTCCATGAAAATAATTTAATTATTATTAAAAGCAAAGAATGTGACAACATGTCACTTTCTTAAATCTTATAAGTATAATAATTTTAATTTAGTGATAAACATCATGTAAATTAGAAAATGAATATTCTCCAGAAATCTAATAAAATTATCTACATCATAAGAATTTATTTAGAATTTTTAGGGATTAAATAATTATTATTTATTATGACACAATGATGATGCAGTAATTGTCTTATTAATGAAATATTGACATAATTGATGTTATAAATGCCCAAATAAATGTAATTTGAGACTTTTTATGACTTACATTAATTTTTTAGGTTAATATGACATGTTATTGTTGATATAAGAAACTTGGTTCGAACTTATCATTCTGTTATAAATTTCATAAAAATCATGTACCAAATAGTGTCAAAATTGACATAAATTAGTTTTTAAAAACAAATATTATATTATTAATTTTTATTTAATTAATAAAAATATAAGGATCGGCCAAATGACTTAGATAAGGATATATATATTAATAATAAACAACATGGGGTTCGTCTGTCTTGTTATGGTAAGTTTATTAACCATATAGTGTAAGAAAACAAAAAGACACGGTAAAAGTTAAATTATTTAACTTAGAGTTAAATCTAATCGATAAGGTTAAAATAATAACCTAAACTTGTCTAAATCCTATTGGATGAAAGGATTTCGACCCATCCCCACTTTATATTAGAAATAAGACCCATTGTAACCATTATAAACCGAATTTGACCTTAATATAAAATAATATTTGGAGATTTTCCTCAGGTTCCCCTCTCCTCCCTTATAAAAGGGCACCTCCTCCTTCTCCTCCTCACACCAATTTGAGCATTCAAGCTCGGCCAACCCCTGCCAAAATCTCTTCTCCACTTCCCTAGTATTATCCTATAGGTCCTGGTATTCTTCAAAGACCATCCTTAGTTCTTTTAGTGGAGGTTAAGAAAAGGCGCGTCAAAAAGAGGAGGTTCGGACACTTACGAAGCAAATCGGACTTAAGGTAAGGAAAATATCACAATCTCATTTTTATCCGAGATTGTTTATGATTTTGTATTTACTGGGGTGTGTTTTATCATCCAAATCCATGTTTCCTCAATATTTAATATTATTTATATCCTCTTAAAATTGTTTAAATCGAATTTTACCCTTCGGTGAGTTTATGGTAAAAGATATGAAAGGAATCTTTTGTTGTTTTTCGTATGAGGTACATTTTGACTTTTCTGACAAAAGTATGAGAAGAATGTTTTTTTAACTTATACGACATGAATGGATTTTTAAAGAAAAATCCAAGAATATTCCTTTACATGTTTTCAAGTATATTTTTAATCAACTTCTTTTAGTTTAAAATTGTATGACATGTTAAGAAAGGAAAAATGTTTTTGATGTAGAAAGGATATTTTCCTCAAGAATGAAGTTCAAGTGTTTTATCAAAATTATTTTCCATCTATGATAATAAAGGATTCTGTTTCTATCCCTATTATTACATGGATTTGATTATGTTGTGATGTAAATATTTTTATGAATTCTTTTATCTTATATGAATTGTTTTATGATGTCACGATGTTTAAAGATTCCCATTTTTATTACATGGGTTATTCAATGATGTATGATTTATGATTTTGTGGCACACATAAGAATGGTATCATTATGAGATGGGTGGGACCTATATCTCCCTCCAATTCATTGGGTAAAGATTTTATATCTCATGAGATAGACTATAACGACCCACACTTTACATACATTGTTAATACTTCAAAATTGAAGCACTCTTATTACAACATATGACAAAACCACAAAGGACCGTATAGGTATAGTGTCTTTAGAAACTGGGAAACATAAACAACTGGTTCATAAATCTTCTACAGTGTCTCCCATTTATTTCATCATATCTAGGGTCCCTTTTAGCATATTCTACTTAATATCCATCTTCCTGACCTGGGGAAAAGAAAGCATAAAAGGGTGAGCTCAAATGCTCAGCAAGGGCAAATAAAGGAAATAAAAATCATATCATATCTTTATGAAAATCAAAACCTGCAAAAGAGATCATAATATCTTAACATGAAATAAATCATAGAAGTGAAAATGAGATCCCCATAATCATAACATAAAACTTGAATCTTTGTGGCATGCACACATAATCATGGAAAATCATTTCTTGTTAGTCATGACTCATTGCCAAGACTATCTTAGTGGACAAAGTCCCTTTCTGAACCGAGTTCACTCCTCGTTTCAGTCCTGTATCACTGAACCGAAATAACCTTCCGTTCCAGCCATGTCTATCTCATGAGATATAAAATCATTACCCAATGCATTGGAGGGAGATATAGGTCCCACCCATCTTATAATGAATCATTTCATATGTGTGCCACATAATCATAAAACATACATCATCGCATAACAAAAATGGGATTCTTGAAACATCATGACATCATAAATCAATTCATATATGATAAAGGAATTCATAAACATAATTCCATCACAACATAGTCAAACCAATGTAAAAATATGGATAGAAACAGAACCCTTAATTATCTTAGATGGAAAATAATTTTGATAAAACACTTGAATTGAATTCTTGAGGAAAATATCCTTTCTTCTTCAAAAACATTTTTCCTTTCATAACATGTCATACAACTTTAAAATAAAAGAAGTTGATTAAAAATAAACTTGAAAAATTGTAAAGGAAGCTTCTTTGAAGTAATGTTTTAAAAATCCATTCATGCCGTGTAAGTTAAAAAAAACATTCTTCGTACTTTTGTCGGAAAAGTCAAAAAGTACCTCGTACGGAAAAACAACAAAAGATTCCTTTCATATTCTTTACTAAAAACTCACCTAAGGGTAAAATTGGATTTAAACTATTTCAAGTGGATGGAAACAATATTACATATTGAGGGAACATGGATGTGGATGATAAAATACACCCCAGTAAATACTTACGAATAAACAATCTCGGATAAAAATGAGATTGTGATATTTCCCTTACCTTAGGTCCGATTTGCTTTGTTCATGTCCGAAGCTCCTGTATAATGGTTTAAATAATGTTATTGACTTATTCCAGAATCATACATATTGATATGAGATCATATATGGTCATATTATTAGCTTCTTGTTAGTAATATTTCATTGTTACTTGTTACTCGGGTCTTTATAACTTTTTGTTCTTATGCGTGTTTTGTCGAATAAATTCTTATTCTTATCTTTAGGTTATAGATAATTCATTTCCAGAATGGTATTAGTGTATTATATACCATATTCATTCATTCAATTCATTTATACAATCATTATGAAATGAAGATCATGTAGAACGAGTCGCATCACATCGTGGAGACGGTATTCCGTACGTACGCACGAGTGATGATATCGTTCCTATGATCGTGGAATTGTATTGGAGTATATATATATATTATTTCAGTATCAATATTACTTAATAATAATCATATATAGTTACTCATTACACCATTATACCCATCCTTGTAAGGTGATGGTGGAAAATAGATTACACCACGGCGTGGAGACGGTATTCCGTACGTACGCACGCGCGGTGATTTCATTTTTCCGTAGGATGGATAGAAGGTGAATTAGGGATGTTTCATATTTATAATTACATATCAGTATGTAAGTAATACTGATGTTATTACTTTATCATGAAACAACTAAATAAGAAGAAGTTGAAGACGAAAGAAATTGAAAAGATCGGTAATGGATATTACCTCTTCTTTGGAACGCCTCTTTGAATCCTCCACTTAGGGAACTAAGAGTGGTCTTTGGAGAAGACCAGGACCTCTAGGACTATTCTAGGGAAGTGGAGAGGGGAAAATGGCAGGGGTTGGTCGAGCTTGAGTGCTCAATTTGGTGTGAGGAGGAGGGGGAGGAGGTGCCCTTTTATAAGGGAGGAGAGGGGCACCTTAGGAATATCTCAAAATATTATTTTATATTAAAGTCAAAATCGGTTTATAATGGTTCCAAAGGGTCTTATTTCGAATATAAGGTGGGGAGGGGTCTAAATCCTATCAACCAATAGAATTTAGACAAGTTTAGGATATTATTTTAACCTTATCATTTAGATTTAACTCTAAGTTAAATAATTTAACTTTTATCATGTCTTTTTGTTTTCTTTCACTATATGGTTAATACACTTACAATAACATGCCAAACGAACCCAAAATTGTTTATTATTAATATATATATCCTTATCTAAATCATTTGGCCGAACCTTAGATTTTTAGGAATACAATAACAATTAATAATATAATATTTGATTTAAAAATTATTTTGTGTCAATTTTGACACTATTTGATATATGATTTTTGGGAAAGTCATAACAGAATTAAATTTTCGAAAAAAGTTTATTAAATCAACATTAATATATCATAGTAACCTAGAAAATTAGTGTAATTCATAAAAAGTCTCAAATTACATTTATTTTGGTGTTTATAACATCAATTATGTCAATATTTCGTTAACAAGATAATTACTGCATCATCTTTGTGTCATAAATAAATTAAATTATTTGATGTCTAAAAATTACAAATAAAATACCATCATGTAGGAAATCTTTTTAGCTTTCTAATTAATATTTACAATCTAATTTATCTTATGTATAACCCCATATTAGAAATGTTTTAGTAAATATACTTTGATTTTAACTCTTTTAACCCTTCTTTAAATAAATTAATAATAAATGTCCTAATCTAATCCAAGTGGGCCTAAATGGTCATATTTTATTCCTAAGTTTGTTTTTGGTCGAATTACACTTGTCCAATAGAATTAGGACATGTGTTAGGGTAATATTAATATCATATTTACCCTTAGTTACCCTATTTACTATTAACCGCGGTAAAAAAAGTAAAAAGTTACTATTCACCAAAAAATTATTTTCATCTCATTGAACCACATTTTAGTCCTTGATATTAACCGTGTCTCTCGGATTTTTGAAATTCCATTCACAGAAGCGGTAAAATTAAGTTTTATGCAAAATTCAGTTTTTAACCTACCACTTAGTGGTTTCACT
This sequence comes from Viscum album, assembly GCA_963277665.1. NCBI lineage: Eukaryota > Viridiplantae > Streptophyta > Magnoliopsida > Santalales > Viscaceae > Viscum > Viscum album. Next base: position 922,627,263 of record OY728132.1, read on the forward strand.
ATTCATCAAAAATTGAAAGTTTTCAGAAAAATACCAAAATTTCACCCTAGGCTAATTTTGATATTCTGAGTCCAAAAATGAATTCCATTTTGAAAAATAAAATTTATAAAATTTCAAAAAGTGGTTATTACTATTCATAACGGCTAGTTTTAATAGCATATTGTTGTTTAGTGAAACTCGGTATTGCGTACGACGCAAGCTATCGAGGAAGGTCGCGATTGCGTGTAAAGCAAGCCAAGAAAGTGTTGTGTAGAAAAAGATTCCTTTGATGATTTATATAACATAAAAGTCTCGGGTGTTACATTCTACCCCCCTTAAAAAGAATTTCGCCCTCGAAATTCGTCACTTTGCAACAAACAAATGAGGATACTTCTCCCTCATCATATCCTCAAACTCCCATGTAGCTTCTTCAAGTTGGTGGTTTCTCCATAAAACTTTCACCAAGCGAGTGGTCTTGTTTCGTAGGACTTTTTCGCTACGATCCAGAATCTCTATCGGCTTTTCTTCATAAGAAAGATCTTGCTCCAGTGGTACAACTTCTGAGCTGAGTACATGTGAAGGATCTGGTATGTACTTTCTCAGGAGAGATACATGGAACACATCGTGAACTTGAGAGAGATTCGGTGGAAGCGCCAATCGGTAAGCTACCTTCCCAACACGATCCAGTATTTCAAAAGGACCGATATATCTAGGGCTCAACTTCCCCTTCTTTCCAAATCTCATAACCCTCTTCCAGGGAGATATTCGTAAGAACACTTTATCGCCCACTTCAAACTCTAGGTCTTTTCTTCGGTTGTCGGCATAACTTTTCTGTCGACTCTGAGCTGCTCTTATGTGTTGTTGAATAGATCTGACTTTTTCTTCCATTTCATCAACGAGATCAGGTCCTAATAGCTTTCTTTCCCCAACTTCATCCCAGCAAGTTGGAGTCCTGCATTTCTTTCCATAGAGAGCTTCATAAGGAGCCATCTGAATACTGGAGTGAAAGCTATTATTATAAGAAAATTCCACCAAAGGTAGGTGTTGATCCCAACCTCCTTTGAAATCCATAGAGCAAGCTCTCAACATATCTTCTAGGGTTTGAATTGTTCTCTCAGACTGACCGTCTGTCTGGGGATGATAAGCAGTGCTGAAACTCAACTCTGTATCCAGAGTATGCTGAAGACTTCTCCAGAACTTCGAGGTAAATCTCGGATCTCGATCAGATATAATAGAAAGTGGTACTCCATGCAATCTTACCACTTCCTTTACATATATCCTGGCAAGCTGATCTAGAGAGAAATCCTCTCTAATAGCAATGAAGTGTGCGGACTTTGTAAGACGATCAACTATGACCCAGATAGCATTATTGCCTTTGGATGTTTTAGGAAGTCCTGTGACAAAGTCCATAGTGATGTTTTCCCATTTCCATTCGGGTATGGGTAATGGTTGTAACATCCCCTTAGACTTCTGTCTCTCAGCTTTAACTTGTTGACAAACCAAGCATCGAGAGACATATTCAGCAACATCTCTTTTCATGCCATCCCACCAGAAGTACTCTTTCAGGTCCCTATACATCTTCGTGCTTCCAGGATGAATAGAGAATGAAGAACTATGAGCCTCATCCAGCAGCTCTTTCTTTAATTCGGGGATGGGAGGAACACAAACCCAATTCCTGAACTTTATTATCCCATCACAATCAAGGTTGAATTCAGGAACATTTCTCACCTTCTTTTGTAACTCGACATCTTCTTTCTGTGCCTCTTTAATCTTCACATGTATAGATGGTTGAACATTCATTTGAGAAAGATAAGATTTTTCCCCTTCCATTATAATTCCAAGATCCATTCTTTGTAAATCCATAAATATTGGATCTTTTGTGATCCTCATCATGGATAAACTAGCATGGTCTTGTCGACTTAATGCATCTGCCACCTTGTTTGCTTTCCCAGGGTGGTAATGGATTGAGCAGTCATAATCCTTAATCAGCTCCAACCATCTTCTTTGGCGCATATTCAACTCCTTTTGTGTGAAAATATACTTTAAACTTTTATGATCAGTATAAATATCACACCTTTCACCATAAAGGTAATGCCTCCAAATCTTTAATGCAAAGATTACCGCAGCCAACTCCAAATCATGTGTTGGGTAATTTTGCTCATGGATTTTCAACTGTCGTGAGGCATAAGCTATCACCATATCATTTTGCATAAGAACACACCCCAATCCCTTCTTGGATGCATCACTGTAGATCACAAACCTTTCTCCACTACAAGGCAGTGTGAGCACAGGTGCACTGGATAACCTTCTTTTCAACTCCTTGAAATTCTCTTCACATTCCTCTGTCCAGACAAACTTAACTCCTTTCCGAGTCAACTTGGTGATTGGATTAGATAACCGTGAAAAATCTTTTACAAAACGTCGATAATATCCAGCCAAACCAAGAAAACTTCGGATCTCAGTTACTGTTGTTGGTCTTGACCATCTTTCGATAACCTCTGTTTTTGCTGGATCCACAGATATCCCCTCTTTTGAGATTATATGACCCAATAATGCAACTTTTTGAAGCCAAAATTCACACTTGGTAAATTTGGCATAAAGCTTCTCTTTTCTCAAGGTCTTTAATATAATTCTCAAGTGATCTTCATGCTCTTCCTTGCTCTTTGAATAGACAAGAATATCGTCTATAAAGACTACCACAAATTGATCAAGATAGTCTCTAAAGACTCTATTCATTAGAACCATGAAGATAGCAGGGGCATTAGTAAGACCAAATGGCATCACTATAAATTCATAGTGTCCATACCTTGTACGGAAAGCCGTCTTTGGTATATCCTCCCTTTTGACCCTTAATTGATGATACCCTGAACGAAGATCAATCTTGGAAAAGTATTGAGCTCCGCGTAGTTGGTCAAATAAGTCATCAATGCGTGGGAGAGGATATTTGTTCTTGATAGTGATCTTGTTAAGTTCTCGATAATCAATGTAGAGTCTCATTGATCCATCTTTCTTCTTAACAAATAGAACAGGTGCTCCCCAAGGTGACGCACTAGGGCGTATGAATCCCTTATCAAGATTCTCTTGGAGTTGCTTCTTCAATTCCTGCAACTCAATTGGGGCCATTCTATAAGGTGTCTTTGAAATAGGCAAAGCACCCGGTACGAGTTCTATTGAAAACTCAACTTCACGATTTGGTGGAAGACCCGGCAATTCCTCCGGGAAGACATCATCAAACTCCCGTACAATGGGCATATTCTTAATCGTGAGTTTCTCACCAACCATTTGAGATAAATAACCTTCATTTAGTGGAATCAATACCCATAAGATGGAAGAAATTTCCACTGGAAGGTTATGTTCATCCTTGCATTGATAGACGATCGTAGGTTGATCTGGAATATGAAATGTGACTTCCCTTCTTTGGCAATTGATATGAGCTCCATGTAGAGAAAGCCAATCCATGCCAAGAATCACATCAAATTCCACTAAAGGAAGGATCACAAGATTTGCAGGAAGCACTTTCCCACAAACTTCGATCGGAGAAGAATTATAAACTTCTGATGCGATTGATGTGCCATTAGGTGTTGTCACAGCTAACTCAACATCTAATTGTTGAGGTAATACGGTGATACCCTTAGAAAATTTTTCAGAAATAAAAGAGTGGGTGGATCCAGAATCAAATAAAACATTTGCTACTTTAGAGTGGATGGTACGTGTACCTTTCACCACATCGTTATCGTACTCCACATCGCTGATAGAAATTGCATGTGACTTTCCTTTGTCTTTAGCCTTAAGAGTTTGTTGACGTCGACCATCATCATCAACCCTTGGATTTGGGCATTGATTGGCATAATGCCCCATCTCCTTGCACTTGAAACATTGAAGTGTAGCAGGTTCATTCTGTGTATCCCTTCCTTTGTTTGCATCATTAGACATCTTCTTCCCATTATCACGGCATTCAAATGCCCGATGACCTTCCTTTCCACATTTAAAACATTTACTTGTCCCTTTAAGACAACTCCCTCCATGTTTCTTTCCACACATTGAGCATAAGGGAAAGTTCATCTTCTTTTCCGTGTGCTCTTTAGATTTTTCTTTGAATTCCATCTTCCTCTTCTTATCAAACCCATGTGACTGATGGGTTACTCCAATCTCCATCTCGACTTTGAGAGCACATCGAACGATTTCTTCATAGCTATTGAAGTCCCTTATGGCTAACGCCCTTCGAAGACTTGGTTTTAGGCCACTAAAGAATCGATCGATCTTAATCTCAGGTTGGATAATAATACCAGAAGCGTACCTTGCAAGTCTTGTAAAATTTGCTTCATAGGTACTAACAGATTCATCATCCCTTTGCTTCAGTTCAAGGAACTCTTTCTCCATCTTTGTTCGGAGAATACGAGGGAAGTACTTATTGAAAAATAAGTTCTTGAACTCGTCCCATTCCATAGACTCAATTTCATCCCTTTGCCTCGTATTCTTAACAAGATTCCACCATTGATCCGCATCTCCTTCCAAACGATACACTGCTAGGATGACTTTATCATGCTCAGAACATTGAATAACTGAAAATATCTTTTCAGTAGTACTAATCCATTGTTCAGCAACTAATGGATCAGTAGACCCGCTGAAAGATGGTGGACGCTGCCTCATGAAGGATTCAACAGAATGTTGCTCCCTCCTTTGTTCGTTTGGAAATCCTGCATGATTCATAGCTTGAGAAAGTTGTGTGAGCATGGCTACAAGATTTTGCATTCCAGCTCCCATATCGTTTGGTTGCTCAGGGGAACAATCATTGCATTGCCCATCGCATTCCGCATTAACACGGTTCCTTCGGGTTCCAGCCATTGACTAAAACCAAGAAGAATAGTGTGAGCAACACTAATTATAATAGGAAACCACATAATTCAAGAGTAAAATTTTCATGCTTAAGGTCTTATCCTAGGTTATTCAAGGTCATTTCTAAAACACTAAGATTGTGTTCTATGCTTAGACTTATCCTTAGGGTTCTTACTAAGGCTTTCACATCCTAGTTTCCAAAGGTTGACTATACCTTTCCTCTGATACCAACTATAACGACCCACACTTTACATACATTGTTAATACTTCAAAATTGAAGCACTCTTATTACAACATATGACAAAACCACAAAGGACCGTATAGGTATAGTGTCTTTAGAAACTGGGAAACATAAACAACTGGTTCATAAATCTTCTACAGTGTCTCCCATTTATTTCATCATATCTAGGGTCCCTTTTAGCATATTCTACTTAATATCCATCTTCCTGACCTGGGGAAAAGAAAGCATAAAAGGGTGAGCTCAAATGCTCAGCAAGGGCAAATAAAGGAAATAAAAATCATATCATATCTTTATGAAAATCAAAACCTGCAAAAGAGATCATAATATCTTAACATGAAATAAATCATAGAAGTGAAAATGAGATCCCCATAATCATAACATAAAACTTGAATCTTTGTGGCATGCACACATAATCATGGAAAATCATTTCTTGTTAGTCATGACTCATTGCCAAGACTATCTTAGTGGACAAAGTCCCTTTCTGAACCGAGTTCACTCCTCGTTTCAGTCCTGTATCACTGAACCGAAATAACCTTCCGTTCCAGCCATGTCTATCTCATGAGATATAAAATCATTACCCAATGCATTGGAGGGAGATATAGGTCCCACCCATCTTATAATGAATCCTTTCTTATGTGTGCCACATAATCATAAAACATACATCATCGCATAACAAAAATGGGATTCTTGAAACATCATGACATCATAAATCAATTCATATATGATAAAGGAATTCATAAACATAATTCCATCACAACATAGTCAAACCAATGTAAAAATATGGATAGAAACAGAACCCTTAATTATCTTAGATGGAAAATAATTTTGATAAAACACTTGAATTGAATTCTTGAGGAAAATATCCTTTCTTCTTCAAAAACATTTTTCCTTTCATAACATGTCATACAACTTTAAAATAAAAGAAGTTGATTAAAAATAAACTTGAAAACTTGTAAAGGATGCTTCTTTGAAGTAATGTTTTAAAAATCCATTCATGCCGTATAAGTTAAAAAAAACATTCTTCGTACTTTTGTCGGGAAAGTCAAAAAGTACCTCGTACGGAAAAACAACAAAAGATTCCTTTCATATTCTTTACTAAAAACTCACCTAAGGGTAAAATTGGATTTAAACTATTTCAAGTGGATGGAAACAATATTACATATTGAGGGAACATGGATGTGGATGATAAAATACACCCCAGTAAATACTTACGAATAAACAATCTCGGATAAAAATGAGATTGTGATATTTCCCTTACCTTAGGTCCGATTTGCTTTGTTCGTGTCCGAAGCTCCTGTATAATGGTTTAAATAATGTTATTGACTTATTCCAGAATCATACATATTGATATGAGATCATATATGGTCATATTATTAGCTTCTTGTTAGTAATATTTCATTGTTACTTGTTACTCGGGTCTTTATAACTTTTTGTTCTTATGCGTGTTTTGTCGAATAAATTCTTATTCTTATCTTTAGGTTATAGATAATTCATTTCCAGAATGGTATTAGTGTATTATATATCATATTCATTCATTCAATTCATTTATACAATCATTATGAAATGAAGATCATGTAGAACGAGTCGCATCACATCGTGGAGACGGTATTCCGTACGTACGCACGAGTGATGATATCGTTCCTATGATCGTGGAATTGTATTGGAGTATATATATATATTATTTCAGTATCAATATTACTTAATAATAATCATATATAGTTACTCATTACACCATTATACCCATCCTTGTAAGGTGATGGTGGAAAATAGATTACACCACGGCGTGGAGACGGTATTCCGTACGTACGCACGCGCGGTGATTTCATTTTTCCGTAGGATGGATAGAAGGTGAATTAGGGATGTTTCATATTTATAATAACATATCAGTATGTAAGTAATACTGATGTTATTACTTTATCATGAAACAACTAAATAAGAAGAAGTTGAAGACGAAAGAAATTGAAAAGATCGGTAATGGATATTACCTCTTCTTTGGAACGCCTCTTTGAATCCTCCGCTTAGGGAACTAAGAGTGGTCTTTGGAGAAGACCAGGACCTCTAGGACTATTCTAGGGAAGTGGAGAGGGGAAAATGGCAGGGTTTGGCCGAGCTTGAGTGCTCAATTTGGTGTGAGGAGGAGGGGGAGGAGGTGCCCTTTTATAAGGGAGGAGAGGGGCACCTTAGGAATATCTCAAAATATTATTTTATATTAAAGTCAAAATCGGTTTATAATGGTTCCAAAGGGTCTTATTTCGAAGATAAGGTGGGTAGGGGTCGAAATCCTATCAACCAATAGAATTTAGACAAGTTTAGGATATTATTTTAACCTTATCATTTAGATTTAACTCTAAGTTAAATAATTTAACTTTTATCATGTCTTTTTGTTTTCTTTCACTATATGGTTAATACACTTACAATAACATGCCAAAAGAACCCAAAATTGTTTATTATTAATATATATATCCTTATCTAAATCATTTGGCCGAACCTTAGATTTTTAGGAATACAATAACAATTAATAATATAATATTTTATTTAAAAATTATTTTGTGTCAATTTTGACACTATTTGATATATGATTTTTGGGAAAGTCATAACAGAATTAAATGTTCGAACCAAGTTGATTAAATCAACATTAATATATCATAGTAACCTAGAAAATTAGTGTAATTCATAAAAAGTCTCAAATTACATTTATTTTGGTGTTTATAACATCAATTATGTCAATATTTCGTTAACAAGATAATTACTGCATCATCTTTGTGTCATAAATAAATTAAATTATTTGATGTCTAAAAATTACAAATAAAATACCATCATGTAGGAAATCTTTTTAGCTTTCTAATGAATATTTACAATCGAATTTATCTTATGTATAACCCCATATTAAAAATGTTTTAGTAAATATACTTTGATTTTAACTCTTTTAACCCTTCTTTAAATAAATTAATAATAAATGTCCTAATCTAATCCAAGTGGGCCTAAATGGTCATATTTTATTCCTAAGTTTGTTTTTGGTCGAATTACACTTGTCCAATAGAATTAGGACATGTTTTAGGGTAATATTAATATCATATTTACCCTTAGTTACCCTATTTACTATTAACCGCGGTAAAAAAAGTAAAAAGTTACTATTCACCAAAAAATTATTTTCATCTCATTGAACCACATTTTAGTCCTTGATATTAACCGTGTCTCTCGGATTTTTGAAATTCCATTTACAGAAGCGGTAAAATTATGTTTTATGCAAAATTCAGTTTTTAACCTACCACTTAGTGGTTTCACTATTCATCAAAAATTGAAAGTTTTCAGAAAAATACCAAAATTTCACCCTAGGCTAATTTTGATATTCTGAGTCCAAAAATGAAGTCCATTTTGAAAAATAAAATTTATAAAATTTCAAAAAGTGGTTATTACTATTCATAACGGCTAGTTTTAATAGCATATTGTTGTTTAGTGAAACTCGGTATTGCGTACGACGCAAGCTATCGAGGAAGGTCGCGATTGCGTGTAAAGCAAGCCAAGAAAGTGTTGTGTAGAAAAAGATTCCTTTGATGATTTATATAACATAAAAGTCTCGGGTGTTACATAGACATGGCTGGAATGGTAAGTTATACCGGTTCAGTGAAACAGGACTGAAACGAGGGTGACTTGGTTCAGAAATGGACTTTGTCCACTAAGATTGTCTTTGAAATGAGTCTTGACTAATAAAAATGATTCTCTATGATTTTGTGTGTATTCCACAAAGTTTCATGTTGTAAGTTATGCTTTTTGGGATTTCATTTCACTACTATGATTCATCCCATGTTATGAAATTATGCTGTCTTTTGCAGGCTAAGATTTCCAAAATGTTATGTTCTTATGAATATGATGTGATTGATATTTCTTTTGTTTACCCTTACTGAGCATTTGAGATCACCCTTTTATGTTTTCTTTTCCCCAGGATATAAAGAAAGGTTTTAGTTAAAAAAAAGGAAGATCTTTATGGGAGATGTTGAAGATCTTTCACCACGATTAGAAGATTATATTCCGAGTTTCCAAATACACTAAACTATTACGATCCTTGTGTGTGTGTTTTTGTTATGTACTAAGTATTCCGCAAAAGTAATGTAATGTCAATGTACGTCAGGCTTCGGGTTTCTACAGATGGTATCAGAGGAAAGGTTTAGTCAACCTTTGGAAACTAGGATGCGAAAATGTTAGTGAGATCCCTAGAGATATTTCTAAGGTATGTCTAGGGATGTCCCTAAGAATAAGTATAAGTATAGGTTATAGTCCTAGAATTGTGCTAACGATCTTAGAATTAAACCTAAGATGTTAGATATTGAAGGTACTCCCCCTTTACTATGTTTTTTCCCTAGCATTATTTTTTCCTCTCACACTATTCTTTTTGGGTTTTAGAAAATGGCTGGAAACAAGACTATTGACGATATTGGAGGATATGATGGACAATGGAATGATATTATTCATAAGAAACCAAATGAAATGGGATTTGGAAGTCCAATCATCATTATTATTTCGAATCAGCAATCTCATAATATGATCAATAAAGTGAAATTTGGTAAGTTTCCTGACTTGGATAATAAGAGAAAGATGGAGTTTCATGATGATCATAGAGGAAAGAAAGTTCAATTTCCCATATGTAAATCATGTGGGAAGAGGCATAAATGAGAATGTTTCAAAGGTACTGGAAGATGCTTTGGGTGTGGAAAAGAAGGACACAAATCCAGTAAGTGCAAAGGAAAAGGTTCAGTTAACACCAGGGATGAGGATAATGGTATTGCTACGACATCAACAATGGTTAAATGTTTTAAATGTCGAATGTACGGGCATAATGCAAACCAATGCCCTAAGGGAAAGTCTCATGAAGAGAATCAGTATGGTCGTATGGGTAGTATTTATGTGGATGATGATGAAGAGACTACAAATGATATGTGAGATGAAAGAATTGTTGAAGCTCGGTCAATGGTTTAAGAATGTAGTGGAATGATTACATGTTTATCACGTGTAATGTTGTATAAGTAATCTCATGGTACTATGGAATAAAGAGACATCTAAGGATTGTTACACTGTTGTCTTTCCTTGAGTTTTGAAAGTGTATGATTAATGTTACCAGTATCCATGAAAGTTTATTCAGATATTTTTGGAATGTATATGATATGCGCATAATAAAGGGATAAGGAGAAAATTAAATGTATTCATGAGCTCATGACTGATATAAAGAGAAGGTTATATCATGGTTTGAGTATATAGAGTTTTTGGATTTTGGTATTGGAAAGAGTTAACTTTTGACTACATTCATGTTTTCACTAAGGTTCAATGGGTATTCATTCTTCAAGAGAATACATGATTAAGGTATTCACATGTTTTTAATTTGACCAACAAGACATATCTTATGATATATGGGGATCAACAATGGTATTAAATATCTGGTAATCATTTTCACTATATTATGAGAGTGGACTGCAGTATTATGGATAAGCCTAAAGATTGGAATTGATTATGTTGGACATAAGTTAGTATTTTTTAAGGATAGAATTTTTTCGATATTATTGATGGGATGTTATAGTAATATAGTTTTAGAAAATGGACAACCTGCAGGACGGGTGACAGTCCATCGCGTCGGACAAACATGTGTGAATCGAACATACAACCGAAGTGCGACTGGCCTTTATCGCCTACCACTGGCCTACAGGAAGACCCTGTTTAGTAGAAACTAGTTTTATTATATTAAGCAGTATGATATATGAAGTATAAATCCATTTTAGGAACTATATATGATTAATCTCACTATAGATGGACTTATGTATTTTTTTGATAACTTTTCTAACCTTTTGTTTGAGACAGATGGAATGTCCCATCATTCTATCACATGATCTGCTAACACATCACGAATGACAAATTCAACTTCATTTATTTAAGAGTTGAAGTGGAAATTGTCCAATGAACGACCAATAGTGAGACTATACCAAAATCACGAAAGTATTTCTTCTAATTCCAATTTCATCAACTTTAGGGAAACGATCTTGAAAACCAAAAATGTTGTCCTATTGCTCTTATATCTGATGAATCAGATGGTACCTTAGATCGTCACAAATTTATGGCTCTGTGATTGCCGGATTTTCCATAGCCATGTTCTCTACCACTCTCCATCAGAACATGATGGGTAGATTTCTCTTCCATATCCATATTTTCACCTATGTGGAAACACAGTGATTAGTTTATTTGGGTAACTGTTAAGTTTCATAGTTTTGTTTTTAAAGATTGGGTTTGGTATTCCTTTTTACGATGTGGGTTTCTATCAAATAAACTTTTGAATAGTATACCATTTATAACCTCGACGAATTTCGAGGGCGAAATTCATTTTAAGGGGGGTAGAATGTAACACCCCGATATTTTATGAAAAATATTCTTTTAATTTCATTAATGTCTTGTGTTTTATTCTACACCAAGAATACCTTGCGCTATACGCAACACCGTATTAGCTTGCAGTATACGCAACACTATTCTTGGATCGTGTTACACACAGTTTTGAGAATAGTAATTCTACGCAACATTGAGTATATATATATATATATATATTCAATTTATAAATGAAATATGGTTGGATTCTATTATATGAAACAACGAAGTATTCTTTCACAACACGCAACCCTGACTTGGCTTGCATTACACGCAATCGCGACCTTCCTCGATAGCGTGTGTTGTACGCAATACCGGGTTTTAATAAACAACGATATATTATTATAATATTGTCATGAACTAGCCATTATGAATATTATTAACTAAATTTTGAATTTTATAACATTATTATTAATCGTACACATTTTCTAGAACATGGTATAAGAACAAAATAAATTTTTTGGGTAAAATAAGTATTTTTCAAAAAATGCAGTTTTACCGCCTTTTGATGGTGCACCCACTTTAAATATAGTTTTTGACATGTTTATATGTTCAATTTTACAAAATAAAATTCTTCTTTTGAATCAGGATATAAAAATTTACATTAGATAAAGTTTTGATATTTTTCCGATAACTTTCATATTTTAATGAATAGTAAAAACACGCTATATTTTAATTAAAAACAACTTTTTTCATTGTAATATCTTATGTGGTTAAATTATAATATTGAATGTTTTAAAAGTATAAATATAATATATTTTTACCATTTAATATAATGTATGTCATTAGCATTGATTTTACCTTGAATTCGTAGGTTAAATCAATTCTATCTTTTGCAATGTTTTAAAAAAAACTCGTTTTCTTTCGACAATGGGATTAATTTTAATTTAATTTCTGCATATTTTGTGTATTGAATTTGGAAAAATGGATTCCATATTTGTAATCAGTGGGTCCAAATTATGTTAATAAGCTACTTTTTATTTTTGGGCATTGTGAATAGTAACTACGGTAAATTTTATTTACTATAGTTAAAGGTAAATCGGGTAATTACGGTTAAATATAAGATTATAAAATTACCCTAACACTTTAAAAAATCCTATTGGATGGATAAAAGTAGACCCATATAACCTAAGGGTCGGATTAGATTCATTTTATGGACTTTTTTCCATGAAAATAATTTAATTATTATTAAAACCAAAGAATGTGACAACATGTCACTTTCTTAAATCTTATAAGTATAATAATTTTAATTTAGTGATAAACTTCATTAAAACATAGAACATGAATAGTCTCCAGATATCTAATTCAATTATCTAAATCATAGTAATGTATTTATAATTTTTAGGGATTAAATAATTATTCTTTATTATGACACAAAGATGATGCAGTAATTGTCTTATTAATGAAATTTTGACATAATTGATGTTATAAATGCCCAAATAAATGTAATTTGAGACTTTTTATGACTTAAATTAATTTTCTAGGTTAATATGACATGTTATTGTTGATATAAGTAACTTGTTTTGAACTTATCATTCTGTTATGAATTTCATAAAAATCATGTACCAAATAGTGTCAAAATTGACATAAATTAGTTTTTAAAAACAAATATTATATTATTAATTGTTATTTAATTCCTAAAAATATAAGGTTCGTCCAAATGACTTAGATAAGGATAGATATATTAATAATAAACAACTTGGGGTTCGTTTGGCTTGTTATGGTACGTTTATTAACGATATAGTGTAAGAAAACAAAAAGCCACGGTAAAAGTTAAATTATTTAACTTAGAGTTAAATCTAATTGATAAGGTTAAAATAATAACCTAAAATTGTCTAAATCCTATTGGATGAGAGTATTTCAACCCATCCCCACTTTATCTTATAAATAAGACCCTTTGGAACCATTATAAACCGAATTTGACCTAAATATAAAATAATATTTTGAGATTTTCCTAAGGTGCCCCTCTCCTCCCTTATAAAAGGGCACCTCCTCCCTCTCCTCGTCACACCAATTTGAGCATTCAAGCTTGGACAACCCCTACCAAAATCTCTTCTCCACTTCCCTAGTATCATCCTAGAGGTCTTGGTATTCTTCAAAGACCATCCTTAGTTCTTTAAGTGGAGGTTAATAAAAGGCGCGTCAAAAAGAGGAGGTTCAGACACTTACGAAGCAAATCGGACTTAAGGTAAGGGAAATATCACAATCTCATTTTTATCCGAGATTGTTTATTCTTTTGTATTTACTGGGGTGTGTTTTATCATCCACACCCAATTTTCCTCAATATTTAATATTATTTATATCCTCATACAATTGTTTAAATCGAATTTTACCCTTTAGTGAGTTTTTGGTAAAAGATAAGAATGGAATCTTTTGTTGTTTTTCGTACGAGGTACTTTTTGACTTTTCCGACAGAAGTATGAAAAGAATTTTTTTTTAACGTATAGGTCATGAATGGATTTTTTTTATAAAAATCCAAGAATCTTCCTTTACAAGTTTTCAAGTATATTTTTAATCAACTTCTTTTAGTTTAAAATTGCATGACATGTTAAGAAAGGAAAAATGTTTTTGAAGTAGAAAGGATATTTTCCTCAAGAATGAAGTTCAAGTGTTTTATCAAAATTATTTTCCATCTAATATAATAAAGGGTTCTATTTCTATCCTTTTAATTAAATGGATTTTATTATGTTGTGATGAAAATATTTTTATGAATTCTTTTATCTTATATGAATTGTTTTATGATGTCACGATGTTTAATGATTCCCATTTTTATTACATGGGTTATACAATGATGTATGATTTATGATTTTGTGGCACACATAAGAATGGTATCATTATGAGATGGGTGGGACCTATATCTCCCTCCAATGCATTCGGTAAAGATTTTATATCTCATGAGATAGACATGGCTAGAATGGTAGGTTATACCGGTTCAGTGAAACAGGACTGAAACGAGGGTGACTCGGTTCAGAAATGTACTTTGTCCACTAAGATAGTGTTGGCAATGAGTCTGGACTAATAAGAAATGATTCTCTATGATTGTGTGTGTATGCCACAAATTTTCATGTTGTGTGTTATGATTATTGGTATTTCAATTCACTACTATGATTTATCCCATGTTATGAAATTATGCTCTCTTTTGCAGGCTAAGATTTCCAAAATGTTATGTTCTTATGAATATGATGTGATTGATATTTCTTTTGTTTACCCTTACTGAGCATTTGAGCTCAACCTTTTATGTTTTCTTTTCCCCAGGATATAAAGAAAGGTTTTAGGTAAAAAAAGGAAGATCTTTATGGGAGATGTTGAAGATCATTCACCACGATTAGAAGATTATATTTCGAGTTTATAAAGACACTAAACTATTATGATCCTTGTGTGTGTGTTTTTGTTATGTACTAAGTATTCCGCAAAAGTAATGTAATGTCAATGTACGTCAGGTTCGGCTTTCAACAAGTGGTCCCGGACACACCGCACCACATATTGAGGCGGATTAGACTCGTACATTTCACATTTGACCCATGGATCGTTGTCCTTAAGTTTCAACAAAATCTGAATGTGTTTGGTTGGTTTTTTGTATGTCAACTCTTGATTTCACTTAGAATTAAGTCCATTTTTAACAAAACTGAGGCACTTTGAGTGGTGTCGGCCACAACGGGCCTCATATTGAGGTGGGTTTGACTTTTAGACGTCCAATTTGACCCATAGATCATTGATTTAAGTTTCAATGGAATATGAATGCGTTTGGTCGGTTTGTCGTATATCAGTTGTTGATTTCACTTAAAATTAAGTCCATTTTTAACAAAATAGAGGCACTTTGAGTGGTGTCGGCCACACTGGGCTTTGGATTGAGATAGAGTTGAATTTTACACATCACATATGAGTCATGGATCTTTTTGAAAAAGTATCAACACAATCAAAATCCGTTTGATCAGATTGGTGTATGTACATAAAATATTGTGCATTTTAAACAAATGAGGAACAATTTGGGTGGTGTCGGCCACAACGCACCTCGTATTGATGCAAGTTTGACTCTTAAACATCACATATGACCCATGGATAATTTTCCTAAAGTGTCAACACAATCCGAAAGCGTTGGGTCTGTTTCCTGTATGTCAGTTGGTGTTTTCACTTAAAAATAAGTCCATTTTGAACAAAAGTGAGGCAGTTTAAGTGGTCCTGGCCACACTGTTTCTCGGATTGAGGCAAAGTTGACTCGTACACGTCACATTTGATCCATGGATCGTTGTCCTTAAGTTTCATCAGAATCTGAATGCGTTTGGTTGGTTTGATGTATGTCATTTGTTGATTTCACTTAAAATTAAGTCCATTTTTAACAAAACAGAGGCACTTTGCATGGTTTCAGCCACACCAGGCCTCAGATTGATGCGGGGTTGACTCGTACACATCAAATATGAGTCATGGATCGTTGAGAAAATGTATCAACACAATCAGAAACCTTTTGATTTGTTTGGCGTATGTATGTAAAATATTGTCCATTTTAAACAAAAGAGGGACACTTTGGGAGGTGTCGGACACACCATGCCTCGGATTGAGGCGGGGTTGACTCTTACACGTCACATTTGACACATGGATCGTTTTCCTAAAGTTTCAACTCAATAAGAAGGAGTTTTGTTGGTTTCCCGTATGTCAGTTGTTGATTTCACTTAAAAATAAGTCCATTTTGAACAAAAGAGAGGCAGTTTGAGTGCTCCCAGCCACACTGTGCCTCAGATTGAGGTAGAGTAGACTTGTACACATCACATTTGACCCATGGATCGTTTTCCTTATGTTTCAACAGAATATGAATGTGTTTGGTCAGTTTGTCGTATGACTGTTGTTTATTTAACTTAAAATTAAGTCCATTTTTAACAAAAAAGAGGAACTTTGAGTGGTGTCGGCCACACCGTGCCTCGGATTGAGACGAAGTTGACTCGTACACGTTACAAATGAGTCAAGGATCATTTTGAAAATGTATTTACACTATCAGAATCCATTTGATAGGATTGGCGTATGTACGTAAAATATTATCCATTTTAAACAAATGACTGGAAGTTTGGGTGGTGTCGGCCACACCGCGCCTCAGATTGAGGCGGGGATAACTCTTACATGTCACATATGACCCATGGATCGTTTTCCTAAAGTTTCAACACAATCCGATTGTGTTTGGTCAGTTTCTCGTATGTCAGTTGGTGTTTTCACTTAAAAATAAGTCCATTTTGAACAAAAGAGAGGCAGTTTGAGTGGTCCCGGCCACACCGCACCTCAGATTAAGGCGGAGTAGACTCCTACATGTCACATTTTCCCCATGGATCATTTTCCTTAAGTTTAAACAGAATCCAAATGAGTTTGGTCGGTTTATCGTATGTCAGTTGTTGATTTCACTTAAAATTAAGTCCATTTTTAACAAAACAGAGGCACTTTGAGTACTGTCGGCCACAACGGGCCTCATATTAAGACGGGTTGTCTTGTAAATGTCAAATTTGACCCATAGATCGTTTTCTTCACGTTTCAATAGAATCTGAATGCGTTTGGTCGGTTTTTCGTATGTTAGTTGTTGATTTCACTTAAAATTGAGTTCATTTTTAACAAATAGAGGAACTTTGAGTGGTGTCGGCCACACTAGGCGTCAGATTGAGATGGAGTTGACTCATACACGTCACATATGAGTCATGGATCATTGTGAAAATGTATCAAAACAATAAAAATCCTTTTGATTGGTTTGGGGTATGTACGTAAAATATTGTCAATTTTAAACAAATGAGGTACAGTTTGGATGGTTTCGGCCACACCACACCTCATATTGAGTCGGGGTTGACTTGTACACATCACATATGACCCATGGATCGTTTTCCTAAAGTTTCAACGCAATACGAATGCGTTTGGTCAGTTTCCCGTATGTCAGTTGGTGTTTTCACATAAAAATAAGTCCATTTTGAACAAAAGTGAGGCAGATTGAGTGTTCCCGGCCACACCGCATCTCAGATTGAAACAGAGTTGACTCGTACATGTCACATTTTACCCATGTATCATTTTCCTTAAGTTTCAACAGAATCTGAATGCGTTTGGTTGGTTTGTCGTATGACAGTTGTTGATTTCACTTAAAATTAAGTCTATTTTTTACAAAACAGAGGCACTTTGAGTGGTGTCGGCCACACCAGTCCTCAGATTGAGGTGGGTTTGACTCGTACACATCACATATGAGTCATGGGTCGTTTTTCAAAAGTATAAACACAATCAGAAACCTTTTGATTGGTTTGGCATATGTACGTAAAATTTTGTCCATTTTGAACAAAAGAGGGACAGATTGGGTGGTGCCGGCCACAACACGCCTCAGATTGAGGAGGTTTTTACTATTAAACATCACATATGACACATGGTTCATTTTACTAATGTTTCAACACAATCTGAAAGAGTTTGGTTGGTTTCCCGTATGTCTGTGGGTGTTTTCACTTAAAAATAAGTCCATTTTGAACAAAAGATAGGCAGTTTGAGTGGTCCCAGCCACAACAGGCCATAGATTGAGGCATAGTTGACTCTTACACGTCGCATTTGACCCATGGATTGTTTTCCTTAAGTTTTAACAGAATCTGAATGTGTTTGGATGGTTTTCCGTATGACAGTTGTTGATTTCACTTAAAATTAAGTCCATTTTTAACAAAAAAATAGGTACTAAAATAGGTACTTTGAGTGGTGTCGGCCACACCAGGCCTCGGATTGAGACGGAGTTGACTCATACACGTCACATATGAGTCATGGATCATTGTTAAAATGTATCAACACAATAAGAAACCGTTTGTTAGGTTTGGCGTATGTACGTAAAATGTTGTCCATTTTAAACAAAAGAGGGACAATTTGGGTGGTGCCGGCCACACCGTGCCTCAGATTGAGGCGGGGTTAACTCGTACATGTCACATATGACCCATGGATAATTTTACTAATGTTTAAATAGACTAGAAATGCGTTTGGTCAGTTTTACGTATGCTAGTTGGTGTTTTCACTTAAAATTAAAGTCATTTTGAACAAAAGAGAGACAGTTTGAATGGTACCGTCCACACTGCGCGTCGGATTGAGGATGGGGGTGTTCGGGGGGTGTTCGGGGGGCTGTCTGGGGGGTGTCTGGGGGGTTGTATGGGGGGTGTTCGGGGGGGGGGGGGGTGTTTGGGGAGCTGTCTGGGGGGTGTTCGGGGGGTTGTCCGGGGTCCGGGGAGGAGGGTGAGGGGGTTGTCCGAGGGGTGTTCGAGGGGTTGTCCAGGGGGCTATTTGGGGGGTGTTCGGGGGGCTTTCTAGGGTCCGGGGAGGAGGGTATGGGGGCTGTCTAGGGGGCGGTCTAGGGGGGGCTGTCCGGGGGCTGTCCGGTGTCCGGGGAAAAGGGTGAGGGGGCTGTCCGGGGGGGTGTTCGAGGGGCTGTCCGTGGGGTGTTCGGGGGGATGTCCGGTGTCTGGGGAGGAGGGTTAGGGGGCTGTCCGGGGGGTCTAGGGGGGCTCTTTGGGGGGCTTTCCAAGGACCTAGGAGGAGGGTGGGGTGCTGTTCGGGGGGTTATCCAGGGTCCGGGGAGGAGGGTGAGGGGGCTGTCTGGGCGGTGTTCGAGGGGCTGTTTGGGGGGGGCTATCTGGAGGGAGTTCGGGGGGCTATCTGGGGTCCGGGGAGGAGGGTGAGGGGGCTGTCCGGGGGGTGGTGCGGGGGGGGGGGGGGGGGCTGTCTGGGGACCAACGAGGAGGGTGGGGGCTGTCCGGGGCCTGTCCAGGGGCTGTACGGGGACCAGGGAGGAGGGTGGGGGCTGTCCGGGGGGCTTTCTAGGGGACATACCCGCATCATATCATAAAAAATAACACAGAGGATCAGACAAAATAGAAGTAGACATGCAGAATAATGACAAGTGAACATAAAAATCAAAAGCAACTTAAAATTTATTTCATACATTCCATGTTTATTTCCCAAAACAAGGTAAAACAAGAAAAATGATGAAACTCTAGAACATGGGTTGCCTCCCAGGAAGTGCTCAGTTTTACGACATCATCCAGACAGATGGAAATTTGTCAATCGTCTTGGTCCATCAGCTTAGAATTCCTCTTCCTCTTACAAGAACGAGTGGACGTGTCATCAAGCTCACGAGGACGCTTAGTGGGATCGATCTCTTCAAGAGCGTAGGAGCCATAAATCTGATGCGGATGTAAGAGAATATGGTGCTTGACATCAGCCAGATATTGAGTCACCCATCGTATGAAGTCAGATACGATGATCATGGAAGAGGCAAATGAGCTAGATATTGCTGGTTAAGCTACATCCACAAATGGATTCATTTTTATATATTAAAAATTTTATAAATGTTTTTCCATTTTTACCAACAATTAATGTGTCAAAATTGTGAAAAATAACTTATTGGATATTTAAAAATGGATTTACTCTTGGACATGACGGATAATATCTCAATATTCCTCATTGGATCCCAATATTCAATTTTACTCCATTATCAAAAGTCTTATATCAATTTATTTTTATTTGGATCCCTAAGGTGTACTTCACTAAAATGAATCGACTATCTAGATTATGTTTGAAAAACAATGTCTTCATGGTAATGTTTTAATTCCATTAAGGAAATTTTTATTTAAAACATTCTTCCTAGGGAGATCAATGTCCATCGCACACACTTACCCCGGACAGCCCCCCACTCACCTCGGACAGCCCCCCACTCACCCCGGACAACCCCCTACACCTCAGACAGCCCCACACTCACCCCGGATAGCCCCCAACCCTCAGACAGCCCCCCACACCTCAAACACCAGCCAACTAACACCGGACATCCCCCACCCCTCGGACGGCCCCCCACTCACCCCGAACATCCCCCCACCTCTCAGACAGCCCCCACTCACCTCAAACAGCCCCCACCACTCTGACAACCCCCCACTCACCCCGGACAGCCCCTGCCACCCCTCGAACAGCCCCCCCACTCACCCTAGACAACCCCCACCCCTCAAACACCCCTTCACTCACCCCGAACAGCCCCTTCCACCCCTCGGACAGCCCTCCACTCACCCCGGACAGCCCCCCACCCCTCGGACAACCCCCACTCACCCCGGACACCCCCACCCCTCGGACCCCCCCCCCCCCACACACCCAAATCAAACAGAAAAAAAATTCATACACACAAGAAACAAATTTAATTAATGAAAACATTAAGGAAAACATTAATGTAAATATTAATTGAAATAAAACATTAATGCAACCATTAATGAAAACCCTAAAAACGATTACTGAAAACATTAATTAGATATTTTATACATTGATGTAGTGATTCGAGTACACAATTCATCAAGGGATTATAATGAATCATAAATTTCTCCAAAATCCATAGAAATAGGGAAAAACTACATGATAAATGGATAAATAGTGAAATAGATGGATAAATGTTGAGAATAAAAGGATATATTTAACTAATATGAGAGGAATTTGAAAGAATCTAACCTGAATGGGGGAGTTGGAGATGGAAGATTTACCTGGCCGGCCGCTTCTGATGTAGTGGATCTGATTCTCAACGGTCTGGGAGGTTCTAGGGGAGTCGGGGAGAGTTCAGGGGAATTTGGGGGTGATTTTTTATAACGGTTTTTAAAAACCATTGGAGAAAGACCAACGATTTCTTCAAACCGTTGGGAAAGACAACTCTTTTCCCAACGGTTTCTTCAAACCGTTGGGAAATTTTCCCTAATCACACCTTTACCAACGGTTCTTTTGAACCATCAGTATAAAGGTGTTGGGAAAGATACATTTTCCAGCAGTGACCCTTTCAACACACTTAAAATGTTTCTCATAAATTTTGATCGTAAGGGAGGTCAATTCCCTTTGATATTTTGGCTTCAATCATGTGTAAAATGACTTATTTTGTTGTTCTGATCCGAAATAATATTTGGAGAGTACCATTCCAATCGAGTAAAGTCTAATTTATACACATCCACTGAATATTCCACATTTTTATCTAATTCTAAGAATTTATTTTCCATCCTATGTTGGTCCACGATTGGAAAATATTTATCAAGGAACAAATTATTAAATTCATCTCATTCCAATGCATCAATCTCCATGTTATCCCTAATATACTTGACCATTTACCCCCACTGGTTAGATTCACCTTCAAAAAAATAAATCCCAAGAATTTTTTTTTTGATTATTTTAACACCCCATGACATTGAATATCTTATCATGTTCTTTAATACACCCTTTATACACCACTGGGTCTGAATATCCATTGAAAGCAGGAGGGTGTTGTCGCATGTGATGTTCCACTATAATCATCTTCCTTTGTGGTAGCTTTGGATGATCTCATTGAGGGATACCACAACCCTTTATATCTTATTTAATCTAATCCATCACTGTAATAAACTACTTGAATACCATTCTCACTATTCAATGATGCAGATTCTGAAAGAAATAATCCTCATGATACCTTCCTACATCACCATCCATGTTTCTTCTAGGAAAAACAATTCAAAACAAACATATCATAGACTAATCCACATGGAAATAATTAAATGGTATATCATTTCAAAGTAAACATATATTAAAAAACATTTAGGGAATTATATAAAATAATCCAAACCTTAAAATTTATCTAAACTGAACTATGATACCAACTATAATGATCATCCTTAAACATTACATAATCTAGTTATTTCTTTTTTGAAATCACCTTCAATAAATCCAAATGATATTTGATGTTTATATTTATAGGGAATTGGGAAATAATTCATACATATAAACAAAAAAATTAAAAAGTGGGTATTACTAAACTATTATCCATTTCTTCCAAAATACAATTTTATTTAATAGCACATGAATTCTTCATAACATTCATCTTGTCATCTTATTTTCACATTATCATCCTCAATACCTATTAAGAATCATTTCAAAAACATGGGATAGGAAAATAAGTATTCATAAGAGAGAAAAAATAAAAAGGAACTATTATTCCATGAATACTTATAAACTTATGAAATCATTTTCACAAGATATACTTATCAACCTTAAAGTATCATATTCTTATATTGTGAAAACATGATATTTCATTAAAACATATAAAATATAAATAAAACCATAAAGGTAACATGGGGAATTTTATAATTGTGATTTTAACCCTCATGTTCACCATATTATTTTTAACCCTCATAGAAACCTTACAATGTATCCTTCAGAGCTCCCTTATAGTGTAACCCTAACATCAACCTTATGGTGTAACCATCATAGTTACATTTGGAATAACCATTATGGTCAACATCCAGCATAACCATACCTAACGAATTAGAGGGAGATACAGGTCCCAACCTTAATCATAATAAAATCCTAATAACTAGAACATAATCACAAAACAATAATACATTAATTATAATATATTCCATTTTAATTTTGTAAAAATGGTAATTTAAATGATTATTTTATAATAAAGGATCATATAACTCGGTTTAATATGTAACACCCCAATCTTCCACGGTACACTTCTCTTTGAATAATACAATAGCGTCTGTTGTACGCAACACTGAGTTCAAGTACACCACAACTTCCCAAACTAGACGTTCAAAAGAGGTTATGAATAGTATTAACTAAATTTTAAATATTATATTATCCTTATAATTTTAATCCATATTATGAGTTCTAAGACAAGATTTATGAACAAATTCATTTTTTCAGATAAAAGAAGTATTTTTCAAAAACATGAAATTTTACCGCCTTTTAATGGTGAAGCCTTTTTAAAACAAATATTTGAAACTTTTATATATTCAACTTGACAAAATGAAATTCTTCTTTACAATCAGGACATATGAATTTAGTATCAATAATTTTTTGGTGTCTTTCTGATAAATTTCATATTTGGGTGAATAGTGAAAAATACTATATTTGAACTGAAAAAAAACATTTTTAATAAAATAATTTATATTGTTAAATTATAAATTTTAATGGTTTGGAAGTATAAATAGATCATATTTTTACTATTTAATCCAATGAGGGAAATTTTAAGTAATTTCACTTTGAAATTGGACATAAACAAGTGTCAATCTTTTGATAGTTATTATTTCTTAAAAATATTCCTTTTGGTTTCGAAAGCGGGAATCAATTTTAAATTAATTAATTCAACTTTTATGTTTTGAATTTGGTAAAATAGAATTCATTTTTGCATTTGGAATAATGAAATTAGTCTAGGGTGAAATTTTGATACTTTTCGGATAACTTTTATATTTTGATGAATAGTGAAAATTACTAAATTTTAATTTAAAACAACTTTTTTAATCAAAATAATTAATTGTGATAATTTATGAATATAAGTGGTTTTAAATTATATTTAAAATATATTTTTACCATGTAATACAATGTGGGTCATTGAACATAATTTCACATTTAAACCGAACATAAACAACTGTCAATCTTTTGATAATTATTATTTCTTAAAAACACGCTTTTTGTTTTAACAACGGGAATTAATTTTAAATTACTTTTTGCCACATATGTGTATTGAATTTGAAAAAATGGATTCCATATTTGGAATCAGGATGTCCAAATTGTGTAAATAGGTAACTTTTATTTTTAGATATTTTGAAAAATTACTTCGGTAAATATTTTATTTACCATGGTTAAAGGGTAAATCCGCTAAATAAGGGTAAATAAATAATATTATAATAATATTAAATTACCCTAAAACGTGTCTTAACCCTTTTGGTTGATACATGGCCGACTAGGGGAATCTTTGGGTCGATTTTGGGACCCCATGGATCCACTTGTATGTGATAGGGACACTTTATTTTAATTCAGTTAAAATGAATACAAAAATGACACAAGCATATATCTTTTTGAAAAAAAAAAATTTAAATAGGTTTATATATGTTGGATTCTCTATTGTAAATATTAATTAGAAATATAAAAAGATTTCCTACATTATTATAGTTTATTTATAATTTTTAGACATTATATAATTTAATTTATTTATGACGGAATGATGATGCAGTAATTACCATAATAGTGAAAAATTAAAATAATTGATATTATAAATACCCAAACAAATATATTTTGAGACTTTTAATGAATTAAACTAATTTTATATATTACTATGACATGTTATTAACTATTTAATTAACTTTTTTAGAATTAATAATTCTTTTATAAGTTTTAAAAAAATCAACTATTGAATAGTGTCAAAATTGACATAAAAGAGTTTTTAAAAACAAATATTATATTATTAATTGATATTAAATTCCTAAAAATCTAAGGTTCGGCCAAGAGACTTATATCATGATATATGTGTCATTCCTAAACCACTTGGGGGTCTTTTGGATGTATATAGTATGTTTATTAACTATATAATATAAAAATACAAAATGACATGGTAAATGTCAAACTAATTAACTAACAGTTAAAACTAAAATATAAGGTTAATATAATGACCCAAACCTGTCTAAATTCTATTGGATGAATGTTTTTAGACCTATCCCCACCTTAACCTTTAAATAATAAACATTGGAGCCATTATAAATAGAATATTAATTTATTATAAATTAATATTTCTAGCTTCTCCAAAGGTGCCCCTCACCCCTCTTATAAAAGGGCACTCCCCCTTCTCATTACTTCACACCTTAAAAGCCTTTTGGATAGGACAAACTCTGCCCAAATACTCTCTCAACTTCCCTCACTAAAACCTAGAGGCCTTAGTTTGATCAGAAATCCAATCTAAGATCCCTTTTGATCAAATCAAAAGAAAGAACCCGATGAAGAGGTAATGATTTCACCACACTTTTTCAAGTTCCTTTCTTCATCCACATCTTCTTTATTTGTTACTACCATTCTAAAAAAATAACCCCAGTATCTTATATATATAATTTTATGTTATTATAAATATGGAACAACCATATTCAGTATTCTATCCATCCTTTGAATAACAGGTCACCATACGTGCGTACGTACGACTTACCGTCTCCACGTCGTGGTGTAATTGTTATTTAATAAAGTATTATTTGGATGTGTATAATAATGAAGTTTAATTCATTTAAATAATAAATATAACATGATAATTATTCTGTCTATATGATATACCATCCAACTATATATTATTTTAGCATCAAAAAAATGATATTGTCGGTCGTGCGTACGTACGGACTACCGTCTCCACAAAAGCGACGAGATTCATTCTCCATCGTATCCATTAAAGTATAATTATCATTTTATGATTTAAAAATAATTTTTAAGGAATTGATATAATTCTGGATATGAATAAGAAACAACCTATCCAAAACAAACATGTCTTACGTAACAAAGAATATAAAGGAAAACGAGTAAGTTAACACCCGAAATGACGATAATACTAAGATATTATTAACAAATGAATGTTAAAAGATCATATATGATATCATATTAATGTAAATGATTCTTGTATAATTCAATAAAAATTATTTCACCATTATACAGGAGGTTAACCTACCGTCGACCAAGGAAAAAGTACAATGTAAGGGGTTTCTTATCTCACTCTTAATTCCTTGAGAATTCCATTGTTCACCACTTATTTATTGCATGTGGTGTATGTGTACTGCCCATGATTATATTAATTGTGTAATATACTTTAATTTATGGGTATTTACATCATAATTGTATGATCCTTCTTTCATGGGTGTATGTTTCATAAGTTACCTAATCGATAAGGGAATTTGAAATTTTAATTTCCATTTATTCGGCTTTACGCAAACTTCATTGATTATTTTTACTCCAAGATTATATGTGTAATCACTATTCATTTTATTATGTCATAATTTCCACTCCCCTTTCTGTGGATATACTTTTTATACACATAATCACTCTATTGATAAATTCTCAAGTCATTGGTATGAACTTGATAAGAGTAATTTTTACTCAATCTCGATTTGTTGAGGTAAACATCAAATTCATTGGTGTTGTTTTTACTAGAATATGTGTGAATGTACTTTGATTGTTTTACACTGAATATCCAATCATATTTAGTGTATTTATATTTGTCACACATAATTATGTCGTTGATTTATCCTTAACCTAAGGATACGGCCTTTATGAGAGATTTCATCTCAATTTACATTCCATTGAGAATTCTTTGTTGTTATACACCAAATCACTTTTATATGGTGTACATAATGTACTTTGACATAGTATATCATGAACCCCTTTATTCTCATGATATTACAAAGTTTTTATTACCTCAATTATTTGAATTCAAGTGTCTCTCTTTTGGTTAGAAACTCTAACTAAAATACCATTTTTAAATGTTTTAAAGACTTATTCTTCTAAATCTTGCTCATTAATGTCCATGTTTTAAACATGGTTTTAAGGATTTATTTATATGGACATTAAAGTATTAAAATTAAAACTCCTTTTAAAAGTTTCAAAGTGGTATGGGGCACTTTGATTCAAAAATATTTTTTTAAATAGCTTCTTGACAAATAGTGTGACTTTTAAATGATTTCAAGAAAAAGGGGGATATTTCTATAAAATAGTTTTGATGGTTATTTCCATATATGTCAATATCATTCATTATTATCGATTGAAGTTAATATGATACAATAAAATCTTCCATATTGTATTTAATTAGTTGTGTTTGACTGTGGATGTGCTATTTTTATACCATTCATGGTTTGTGGATAAAGTATTGACATTTCGTATGCTAGTTTTAATACGAATGTTTATGTTATGTTTAAAACTTTTCATATGAGGAATGAATTGGACTTAGTAAGTGACGGGTGGAGCCCGATATAGCTCCTCGATGCATCGGTAGGTCCCATGAGAAAAACTAGTTTCTTGGAACAAGGCCTTGTCAAAATCTTATTTGTAGTCTTGGCACAAGGCCTTGACTACGTGGTTATGATAGTCTGGCATTATGCATTCCATCATTATGAAAGTGTTTATTGATATTGCATGTGATTTTTCGACTAGTAGAATATCCATGTGAATAATTAAATGGAATTATTTCATTTTATCCTTTCCATATTATTCTGATTTTAAAGTTTAAAAGGATTTTGTTTTAGTTATAAATTGCTTTAAGTGTTTTATGCTTATCTATGAATGTTTCTGCTATATTGTTATCCTTACTGAGCATCTGAGCTCATCCCTTTTAGTGTTTTATTTTTCCCAGTATGAGAACAAGTAATTTATGAATGACCTGCAAGGATAGTATGAGGGGATATGAAGACAAGATGTTGTTTTAGTTTTTTTTACCTTATGATGTAATGTAAGACTTATGAATATATCTAGTGTTTCCAAGACTACTAAACTAATCGGTCTTTCGAGACTTGATCCATTGTGATCATTCCAATGTTATGTAATAATGCACCGACTCTGGGTATCTAGGGTCGGGGCATTACAGTTGGTATCAGAGGAAGTTTAGTATAACCCATTGAAGATAGATTTAGATATACTCTGATTAGAGAACATAGACCTAAGATGAACTTTGAGGATTAGTATAGAATAACTTCCTAGAATTTTGGTATTGTATAGATTTTGTGAGTTTTCCGAGCAATACATCCCTGTATGGATAATAGCAGGTAGAGGCAGCTCTGGCACAGATGTACCTAGGGGTAAAACCTGAAAACACCGCTTTGAGCTAGACTCGAACAGGTACTGGTGCACGACAACGGGCCTTGCAGCACTCTTGGTTACGACACTCCCAGGGGATATGCTTAGGATAATTTACATTTTCTTTACAAACCAATTTGATGTAATATATATATATATGATGAGAGTAAATGACCTTGGTTAATCCTAATATGTTTCAAATTGAGAATATGGTGACATGTTAATCTCTAAATGATTTTATGACTACTGTTACTCACACGATGCTTTCTGGTTTTAGTCGATGGCTAGATTCCAAGGAAGTCATAGTGACTTTAACAATGATGTACAAGGTGTGAACAGTGGTGGAAATGAGCAACAAAATGGAATGTTGATAGGAGTAAACGATATCGTCTTTATGCCAAATTAGTTTTCCAAAAATATGATCAACAACATATATATTAACCAACTCCCAGACTCAACAAGGAAGAGAAAGGTGATGAATGATAAGAGCTCCAGCAGTGGAGACCATGGAGAAAGGAATCCTCAATTTCCATCATGGAGGAAATGTGGAAGGAGACACCAAGGAAAGTGTCTCAATGGGACAAAGAAATGATTTACATGCGGGAAGGAAGGACATAAAGTGAATAATTTCCAATGAAAAATGAAGAGTACTATGGAAGAAAATAAAAATGGTCCCAAGAGTCCATTTACAGTCATTTGCCGTAAATTTAGGGGACCTAGCCATTACCCAAGTGAATTCCCTATTCTATAGGATATTTTATTGGTCAAAGAAGAAGCTATGTGGAAATAAATGGTTGGAGAAATGTTTAAAAAGTTTTAGTGCTCCTTGTTGATGGGTTTACTTTGGAATAAATTTATCTTGTATTTGTAACCCTACAGTTTTCCATGTTAGAATGATATTTGAGGAAGAATTATCTCTTCTCTTGTGGATATAGTTATAAATAACCATTTGGTTTTATATGATCATTGGGTTTGAGACAGTTATAAGTTATTATAATTTGGGATGAAAATGCAAGGTATGAGATAAGATTTGTTGTTAAATTATGTTATGGTTATTTTGAGGAATTTATCTCATTTTGGTAATGTTATAAAACATAGTTTTTAAAAAGGACAACACGAAGACCGTGTGACAACCCGTCGCGTTGGACAAAGCTGTGGGAATCGAACCCACAACCAAAGTGCGATTGGGATTTATCGCCTACCACTAGACTACGTGAAGTGCCTGGATAGTGTGACTAATTATTTTTAGTTAAATGATTTTATTGATCAATAATAAGTTGATTTGGGTTCTTATGTCTTATCAAATGAATACCCTTCCTATAGGAAAATGATTTGGTGATTAAGTGATAAATGTTATTTTGGAAGATGTTCACTTTGTTGGGAACACTATATGACCAAGGAAAATCAAATACTATGGGGTTTCATTTGTGGAGTAATGGTGGATTTTTATTTACGTTTTTATTGTGGATTTATAGTGATTTGGGTTATTTATGGAAATGATTAACCTATAATAGAGAAAATGTGATGAGGTTAATTACTTTTAAGTATGTGACTTTAAGAGTATTTGTTGTCATTTGGAGATACAATTTAACATGGGAGACTACATAATAAAATTGTTCTATGTTTTTGGATTCAATATTAGTTTGGATTATATTGTATGATTTTAAGGACAATTGATTATTGAATGGTATTTATTTAACTTTGGGGTATTATTGGATTAATTTTAGAAATTAAGATTAGTGTTTATTTCTCTCAAAGAATATCCTTTTGGGGGATCATTAGATCTTGTACTAACCATTTTGGTTTGATTAATCTCTAAATACAATGTAAATATATAGTTTATCCTGCATGGATCATGTGATTCTATAGAAGTTTATTCTAGCTCTTCCAGTGTGACCAAGTCTTCTTGAATACTCATCGTTTAAAAAAAGAGTTAGTGGTGGAAATATATTAAAGAATGAAACTATACTTAAAAAGTATGTATATATCTTTATATTCTCAGTCAATATCATAAATGAATTCCTCATCCTTACGTAATGTAACTTAAAACCAAAAATTTTTTCCGTTTACTTTTCCTACTAGGAGACTAATGATCATTTTTTCCATTACAAGTTTGTGGTTTTCTTATTGTTAAATTTCTCCTGATCATGATTTCTATCCCTCTCCATCAGAACTTCACACTTATTTTATCATCCACATCCATGTCTTTCTACCTGGAATCCTAGTATTGGTTATCTTGGGTGACCTTTAAACCTCTCTTTCTTTCTTTTAAAGTGATAGTTTTATTGACTCTTTTTCCGATGTGGGATTTCCCATTCTCAGGCCCAATTTTTAAAACTTTGAGGACACAATTTATTGAAGGAGGGGTGAATTTAACACCCCAATCTTCCACGGTACACTTCTCTTTGAATAATACAATAGCATCTGTTGTACGCAACACTGAGTTCAAGTACACCACGACTTCCCAAACTAGACATTCAAAAGAGGTTATGAATAGTATTGACTAAATTTTAAATATTATATTATCCTTATAATTTTAATCCATATTATGAGTGCTAAGACAAGATTTATGAACAAATTCATTTTTTCAGATAAAAGAAGTATTTTTCAAAAACATGAAATTTTACCACATTTTAATGGTGAAGCCTTTTTAAAACCAATATTTGAAACTTTTATATATTCAACTTGACAAAATGAAATTCTTATTTACAATCGGGACATATGAATTTAGTATCAATAAAGTTTTGGTGTCTTTCTGATAAATTTCATATTTGGGTGAATAGTGAAAAATACTATATTTGAACTGAAAAAAACATTTTTAATAAAAATAATTTATATTGTTAAATTATAAATTTTAATGGTTTGTAAGTATAAATAGATCATATTTTTACTATTTAATCCAATTAGGGTCATTTTAAGTAATTTCACCTTGAAATTGGACATAAACAAGTGTCAATCTTTTGATAGTTATTATTTCTTAAAAATATGCCTTTTGGTTTCGAAAGCGGGAATCAATTTTAAATTAATTAATTCAACTTTTATGTTTTTAATTTGGTAAAATAGAATTCATTTTTGGATTCGGAATAATGAAATTATTCTAGGGTGAAATTTTGATACTTTTCGAATAACTTTTATATTTTGATGAATAGTGAAAATTACTAAATTTTAATTAAAAACAACTTTTTTAATCGAAATAATTAATAGTGATGAATTATGATTTTGAGTGGTTTTAAATTATATTTAAAATATATTTTTACCATGTAATAAAATGTGGGTCATTGAACATAATTTCACATTTAATCCGAACATAAACAACTATCAATCTTTTGATAATTATTATTTCTTAAAAACACGATTTTTGTTTTAACAATGGGAATTGATTTTAAATTAATTTCTGCCACTTCTTTGTATTGAATTTGGAAAAATGGATTCCATAGTTGGAATCGGGATGTCCAAATTTTGTAAATAGGTAACTTTTATTTTTATAAATTTTGAATAATAACTTCGGTAAATATTTTATTTACCATGGATAAAGGGTAAATCCGGTAAATAAGGGTAACAAAATAATATTATAATAATATCAATTTACCCTAAAACGTGTCTTAACCCTATTGGTTGATACATGGCCGACCATGGGCATCTTTGGGTCGATTTTGGGACCCCATGGATCCACTTGTAAGTGATAGGGACACTTTATTTTAATTAAGTTAAAATGAATACAAAAACGACACAAGCATATATATTTTAGAAAAACAATTTTTACATAGGTTTATATATGTTTTATTTTCGATTTTAAATATTCATTAGAAATCTAAAAATATTTCATAAATGATGATATTTTATTTATAATTCTTAGACATTATATATTTTAATTTATTTATGACACAATGATGATTTAGTAATTACCATAATAGTGAAAAATTAAAATAGTTGATATTATAAATACCCAAATAAATAAAATTTGAGACTTTTAATGAATTAAACTAATTTTATAGGTCAATATGACATGTTATTAATGATTTAATTAACTTTTTTAGACGTAATAATTCTGTTATGAGTTTAACAAAAATCAACTATTGAATAGTGTCAAAATTGACATAAAAGAGTTTTTAAAACAAATATTATATTATTAATTGATATTAAATTTCAAAAAATCTAAGGTTCATCCAAGAGACTTATATAATGATAGTTGTATCATTAATGGACCACTTTGGGGTCTCTTGGATTTATATAGTATGTTTATTAACTATATAATATAAAAATACAAAGTGACATGGTAAATGTCAAACTAATTAACTAAGAGTTAAAACTAAAATATAAGGTTAATATAATGACCCAAACCTGTCTAAATTCTATTGGTTGAATTTTTTTAGACCTATACCCATCTTAAAAGTTAAATAATAAACTTTGGAGCCATTATAAATCTAATATGAATTTATTATAAATTAATATTTCCAGCTTTTCCAAAGGTTCCCCTCACCCCTCTTATAAAAGGGAACTCACCCTTCTCGTTACTTCACACCTTCAAAGCCTTTTGGTTCGGCCAACCTCTTCCCAAATACTCTCTCAACTTCCCTCACTACAACCTAGAGGCCTTAGTTTGATCAGAAATCCAGTCTATGATCCCTTTTGATCAAATCAAATGGAAGAACCCGAAGAAGAGGTAATGATTTCACCACCCTTTTTCATGTTCCTTTTTTCATCCACTTCTTTTTTATTTGTTATTACCATTTAAAACAATAACTCCAGTATCTTATATATACTGTTATGTTATTATAAATATGGTACAACCATATTCAGTATTCTATTCATCCTTTGAATAACATGTCACCATACGTGCGTACGTACGTCTTACCATCTCCACGTCGTGGTGTAATTGTTATTCAATAAATTATTATTTGGATGGGTATAATAATGATGTTTAATTCATGTAAATAATAAATATAAAATGATAATTATTCTTTCTATATGATATACCATCCAATTATATATTATTTTAGCATCAAAAGAATTATATTGTCGCTCGTGCGTACGTACGGACTACCGTCTCCACAAAAGCGACGAGATTCATTCTCCCTCGTATCCATTCAAGTATAATTATCATTTGATGATTTAAAAATAATGTTTAAGGACTTGATATAATTATGGATATGAATAATAAACAACCTATCCATAAAAAACATGTCTTAAGTAACAAAGAATATAAAGGAAAACGAGTATGTTAACACCCGAAATGACGATAATACTAAGATATTATTAACAAATCAATTTTAAAAGATCATATATGATATCATATTAATGTAAATTATTCTTTTATAATTAAATAAAAATTATTTCACCATTATATAGGAGGTTAACCTCTCGTCGACCAAGGAAAAAGTACAATGTAAGGGGTTTCTTATCTCACTCTTAATTTCGTGAGAATTCCATTGTTCACCACTTATTTATTGCATGTGGTGTATGTGTACTGCCCATGATTGTATTAATTGTGTAATATACTTTAATTTATGGGTATTTACATCATCATTGTATGATCCTTCTATAATGGTTGTATGTTTCAAAAGTTACCTAATCGATAAGGGAATTTGAAATTTCAATTTCCATTTATTCGGCTTTACGCATACTTAATTGATTATTTTTACTCCAAGATTATGTGTGGAATCACTATTCATTTGATTATGTCATAATTTCCACTCCCCTTTCTATAGATATACTTTTTATACACATAATCACTCCATTGATAAATTCTCATGTCATCGGTATGAACTTGATAAGAGTAATTTTTACTCAATCTCGATTTGTTGAGGTAAACATCCAATTCATTGGTGTTGTTTTTACTAGAATATGTGTGAACGTCCTTTTATTGTTTTACCATTAATATCCAATCATATTTAGTGTACTTATATTTGTCACACATAATTATGTCATTGATTTATCCTTAACCTAAAGAAACGGACTTTATGAGAGATTTCATCTCAATTTACATTCCATTGAGACTTCTTTATTGTTATACACCAAATAATTTTTATATGGTGTACATAATGTACTTTGTGTTGGGAAAGACGGGAAAGCGATGAATGTGCAAACAAAAGAAAAAGCGAATGCGCAGCAGAAATTGAATCTTTCTCCCCAAATAGAAGCGGATGTGCAGCGACAAAATTAAATGTGCAGAAAAATAAATTTGACACCGGAAATTTTTACGTGGAAAACCCGAAAGGGAAAAACCACGGGACCTAGTCCAGAAAGAGGGATCCACTAAACTCAAGAAGTACACGGTAGAGACTCCCCAAAATGGAAGGGATCTCAAAAGTAATACTCAAGAATAAAAGTATGGATCAAAAGGTGGAGAGCAAGAAAGATGATCGTCAAAGAAAGGCGATCACCAAATGGGATTTGCTCTCGGTGTTGTTGCTTCCGGTGATGATGAAATGCCTTGCCTCTGCCTCCTTATATAGGAAAAGAATCAGCGTCAAAATAATGTCACCATGTCAAAACAGTGTCACCACGTGAATTAATTCACGCGGTCTTGGCCCGCATTAAAACACCACATTAAAACAGATACCGCATGTGCACCATTTGAGGAGGCGTTGCCCAGTGCGCCAACCAGGAAGGCGCACAACAATCTCCCCCTCCGACTCAAGTGGGGATCACTGCCAACCCTGCAATCTATCGGCAAGTCTCAAATTTTCCTCTGGGTAAACTCTTGGTCAACATGTCTGACCCATTGTCATCAGTGTGGATCTTCTCAAGCTCTAACTGTCTCGAATCAAGGACGTTGCAAATCCAATGATCTCGAACATCGATATTTTTCGACCTGCCATGAAAAGTAGAATTCTTTCCCAAACAAATAGCACTCTGACTATCACAAAATAAAACATACATGTCCTGATTTAAATTGATCTCTCGAATAAATGTTTTCATCCACAACAATTCTTCTCACGCCTCAGTAGATGCAATAAACTCGGACTCTGTGGTAGATAAATCAACACATCTCTGCAATCTAGACTGCCAAGATACAGCTCCCCCTGCAAAAGTGATCAAATAGCCTGAAGTAGACTTCCTCGAATCGATATCTCCTGCCATATCTGAATCTGTAAAGCCACAAAGCATAGGTTCCCCTTTTCCAAAACACAATATCAAATCAGAAGTACCATGAAGATAACGAAAAATGTACTTCAATGCTCTCCAATGCTCTCTACCTGGATTTGATAGAAAACGACTAACCACACCAACTACATGAGCTATATTAGGTCTAGTACATGCCATTGCATACATCAAACATCCAACAGCTGATGAATAAGGTATGTGTTGCATCTCCTCTCTCTCTTCATCAGTAGAAGGTGACTGACTGGAACTGAGCTTAAAATGTAAAGCAAGAGGAGTACTAACCACTTTAGCTCTATCCATAAAAAATCTCTGAAGAACCTTATCAATGTATCTCTCCTGAGATAACCACAACTTCTTGGCCTTCCTATCACGGGAGATCGTCATGCCAAGAATCTGCTGTGCTGGCCCCAAGTCTTTCATCGCAAAAGACTGACAAAGATCCTTCTTCAATGTGTCAATTCTAGAAGTATCATGGCCAACAATGAGCATATCATCAACATAAAGAAACAGTATAATAAAATCATCATCAGTAAATCTCTGAACAAAAACACAATGATCAGAAGATGTCTTCCTGAAACCCTGATGAGAAATGACAGATTCAAACTTCTTATACCACTGCCTCGGAGCTTGTTTCAAACCATACAAGCTCTTCTTCAACTTGCAGACATGATTTTCTTTACCTGTTTCAACAAAACCCTCTGGTTGCTCCATATAAATCTCCTCCTCTAAATCTCCATGGAGGAAAGATGTCTTCACATCCATCTACTGAATCTGCAGATCTAAACTGGCAGCCAAACCAAGAACAACCCGAATGGAAGACATTTTGACAACAGGTGAGAAAATCTCATCAAAATCAATACCTTTCTTCTGACGGAAGCCTTTGACAACTAACCTTGCCTTGTATCGTGGAACAGAACTAGATTCTTCATTCTTAATCCGATAAATCCACCGATTTTGCAAAGCTCTCTTCCCTGTCGGTAACTTCACCAGCTCAAAAGTGTGGTTGTCATGCAATGATTTCATCTCGTCATCCATTGCAGCAACCCATCTGTCCTTCTGTTCACTCTCCATTGCCTCATCAAACGATTCTGGTTCTCCCCCTTCAGCGAGGAGCACATACTCATCAGGTGAATATCGAGTAGAAACGGTGCGATGCCGAGATGACCTCCGGAGTGGAACTGTGGGTTCATTAATAACCCCTAGAACCGTATCATCAAAAACAAAAGGTGCATCGGAAACTTCAACTCCAACCTGTTCACCTTGAGCATCATTCTGTACATCAACATGATCATCAGAATCAATAACATGAGGTAAATGTGAATTAGAACCTGGCTCAAGACTGACAAAACCATCAGAAGTTGGAGAAGCATCTTTTTCTCCCTTATCAATGTCTGCAATAGTCTGATCCTCCTTAAACACTACATCTCGGCTTCTGACAAGTTTCTTCAAAACAGGATCATAGAACCTGTACCCAAACTCATCATGTCCATAGCCAATAAAAATACACTAGCGTGTCTTACCATCCAGCTTGGATATCTCATCTCTAGGCACATGAACAAAAGCCTTGCAACCAAAAACACGCAAGTGATCGTACCTGATCTCTTTTTCATACCAAAATTTGTCAGGAGTGTTTGTCAAAAAAGCCACCGTAGGTGATAAATTGATTATATAAGCAGTAGTAAGTAAATACTCACCCCAAAAATGTCCAGGCAACTTTGCTTCTGAAAGCAAACAACGAACTCTTTCCAGCAAAGTTCTGTTCATCCGCTCAGCTACACCATTCAGCTGAGGTGTCTTGGGCGGCGTCTTCTGATGCTGAATACCTTTCTGCCTGCAATACTGATCAAACGGACCACAATACTCTCCTCCATTGTCAGTGCGAATACATTTTAATTTCTTTCCTGATTCTCTCTCAGCAGAAACATGAAATTCCCTAAAAACACTGAGCACCTGACTTTTGGCTTTCAAAACATAAACCCAGAGCTTTCGTGAATAGTCATCAATAAATGTAACAAAATAAAGACCGCCACTAAAGGTATTCGATTTCAAAGGACCACAAACGTCATAATGTACCAATTCAAGTACCTGTGACTTCCTGTGTGGAGGATGACTGTTGAAACTCACTCTGCTCTGTTTTCCAGCCATGCAATGATCACATGTGTCCAACTTGACACTCTTCAAATATGGAAGAAGATTTCTCTTGGCCAAACAACCGAGACCTTTCTCACTGATGTGACTGAGCCTCTTATTCCACAACTTGGACGAAACACTGCACTCAACAACACAAGCAGTATCACAAGAAATAGAAGCTATAGTCCAGTACAAACCTGATTGCTTCTTCCCTCTAGCCACAATCAAAGAGCCCATGGAAAGATTCCATTGGCAATCACCGAAAGTGTTGATAAACCCTTCATCATCAAGAACGTTGGTAGAGATAAGATTCAAACGAACCTCGGGTGCATGTCGGACATTCTTCAAAATAAGCTTACTTCATGTACTGGTCTTTAAACAAACAGTCCTGATGCCTACAATGTCAGCATGTCCATCATTTCCCATCATCAAAATACCAAAATTACCTGGGCTGTAAGATGTAATGAACTCCTTCTTCGATGTCACGTGAAAACAGGAACCACTGTCAACAACCCAGCAAGAATCATCAGAAGCAATGTTAATGGAATCATAAACAATAACAAGATCACCCCCTGTAGCAGCGTCAACATGATCCTCTCCATCGCCATTTTTCTTCTGTTGATTTTCCTTCAATCTGTTCTCTCTTTTCAGCTGATAACAAAACTTCTTAACATGCCCCTTCTTACCACAATGATGACATTCAAAATCTCTCTGCTTCAGTCTGGATTTGCTTCTGCCTCTGCTCTTATCTCGACTGCTCTGCCCCCGGTCCTGGCTTCTCCCCCTGTTCTCTGTGACCAAAAGCTCGGAAGAAGATTTCTCCTGAGTACGTCTCCTGACCTCTTCATTTAAAATAGCAGACTTGACAAAACTAAATGTCACAGCACCATTAGGAGCAGAACCGGTTAGAGTAACACGTAAATTTTCCCATGAATCGGGTAAAGTGTTAAGAAGCAAAAGAGATAAAACCTCATCTTCAAAATTGATACCCATGCCAGACAACTGATCAAAACATCCTTGATATTCACTTAAATAATCAGAAATAGACGTACCTTCTTTGTACCTCAAGTTCATCATTTTCTTGAGAAGAAACAGTTTATTGTTTCCCGTCTTCGAAGCGTAGGTCGTCTCAAGCTTCTCCCACAAAGTTCTGGCGTGAGAGATATTGACAATGTGGTTCATCACGTTGTCTTCAACCCATTGACAAATGAAGATGCAAACCATCTCATGCTCGAACGCCCATTCTTCGTCTGACATTCTCTCTGGCTTCTGGGTACTAAACACTGGAAGATGCATTCGCTTGACAAAAAGCAGATCCTTCATTTTAAGTCGCCACATATGGTAGTTGGTACCATTTAACAAAATCATCCGACTGTAGTTGGCCTCCATAATAAATATGAAAAGAAAGGAACCAAACCCTTTGATACCAGATGTTGGGAAAGACAGGAAAGCGACGAACGCGCAAACAAAAGAAAAAGCAAACGCGCAGCGGAAATTGAATCTTTCCCCCCAAATAGAAGCGGATGTGCAGCGACAAAATTAAATGTGCAGAAAAATAAATTTGACACCGGAAATTTTTACGTGGAAAACCCGAAAGGGAAAAACCACGGGACCTAGTTTAGAAAGAGGGATCCACTAAAATCAAGAAGTACACGGTAGAGACTCCCCAAAATGGAAGGGATCTCAAAAGTAATACTCAAGAATAAAAGTATGGATCAAAAGGTGGAGAGCAAGAAAGATGATCGTCAAAGAAAGGCGATCACCAAATGGGATTTGCTCTCAGTGTTGTTGCTACCGGTGATGATGAAATGCCTTGCCTCTGCCTCCTTATATAGGAAAAGAATCAGCGTCAAAATAATGTCGCCGCGTCAAAAGAGTGTCACCGCGTGAATTAATTCACGTGGTCTTGGCCCGCATTAAAACACCACATTAAAACAGATACCGCATGTGCACCATTTGAGGAGGCGTTGCCCAGTGCGCCAACCAGGAAGGCACACAACACTTTGACATAGTATATCATGAATCCCTTTATTCTCATGATATTAAAAAGTTTTGATTACCTCAATTATTTGAATTCAAGTGTCTCTCTTTTGGTTAGAAACTCTAACTAAAATACCATTGTTAAATGTTTTAAATACTTATTCTTCTAAATCTTGCTCATTAATGTCCATGTTTTAAAAATGGCTTTAAGGATTTATTTATATGGACATTAAAGTTTTAAAATTAAAACTCCTTTTAAAAGTTTCAAAGTGGTATGGGACACTTTGATTCAAAAATCTATTTTTAAATAGCTTCTTGACAAATAGTGTGACTTTTAAATGATTTCAAGAAAAATGGGGATATTTCACTGAAATAGTTTTGATGGTTATATTCATATATGTCAATATCATTCATTATTATCGATTGAGGGTAATATGATACAATACAATCTTCCATATTGTATCGAATGAGTTATGTTTGACTGTGGATGTGCTATTTTTATAACATTCATGGTTTATGGATAATGTATGGACATTTCGTATGCTAGTTTTAATACGAATGTTTATGTTATGTTTGAAGCTTTTCATATGAGGGATGAATTGGACTTAGTAAGTGACGGGTGGATCCCGCTATAGCTCCTCGATGCATCGGTAGGTCTCATGAGACAAACTAGTGTCTTGGCACAAGGCCTTGGCAAAATATTATTTGTAGTCTTGGCACGAGGCCTTGCCTATGTGGTTATGATAGTCTGGATTATTCATTCCATCATTATGAAAGTGGTTATTGATATTGCATGTGATTGTTCGACTAGTAGAATATCCATGTGAATGTAAATGGAATTATTTCATTTTATATTTTCCATATTATGCTGAAGTTGAAGTTTAAAAGGATTTTCTTTTAGTTATAAATTGCTTTAAGTGTTTTATGTTTATCTATGAATGCTTCTGCTATATTATTATCCTTACTGAGCATCTGAGCTCATCCCTTTCAGTGTTTTATTTTTCCCAGGATGAGAAAAAGTAATTTATGAATAACCTGCAAGGATAGTATGAGGGGATATGAAGACAAGATGTTGTTTTAGTTTTTTTACCTTATGATGTAATGTAAGACTTATGAATATATCTAGTGTTTCCAAGACTACTAAACTAATTGGTCTTTCGAGACTTGATCCTTTGTGATCATGCCAATGTAATGTAACAATGCACCGACTCTGGGTATCTTGGGTCGGGGCGTTACATAATATTACTTAAAACATGTTCAAACATTGTGTATAATAGTTTAAAGAGTGTTATTAATATATTAGAGATCCGTTTTAATATTTATAAATACTTATATGATCTTCTTATAACACCTTCCAACCCATTAATTCATTATATTTTATTCATTTACATTGTTTTTGGTGCATGTATTTCATGGTTTCTAGGGTTCGTTCATTATGGATTTTCTTTTCAAATAGATGAAAAATACTATAAGTGGATGAAAATGGTATTAATGTGATTCCAAAATTTTAAATGATAAAATATAAATTTTTTTATGATATGAAGATGATTCATTTGATATCACATTAATGAAATTAATTAAATTTATTTTGCGGTTTTTACGACCATCACTAACTTATATCATTTTTTAAAAAATAGTTTATATGTTGGTTAAATAACATTAAATAGCATTAAATTTGAATAATAAAATCTGATTTGACCATAATAATTATTATATAACCAGCCTTGAAATTTTTAATGGCAAATGAAAGTTTATCATCCCTGATTGTGGAAAATTGGCACATCACAAACAATTTTCTCATCTTTACATTAAAAGGGAGCGGAGAAAGAGATTCACGATATATTTTTCCAGAAAAATAGTATCATTATAGTATATATAATATAATATAGTTTTCATTACACCTGGATAAGGGTTGGTGAATATAGAATTAAAGTTGAAAATGAATTAAATGGAAAATAAAATAAAGTGAAAAGGGATTTTACCACTGGAATTATCCTCGTTGATAACTTTTTTATATCCCATGTTTTTTCCTTTTTATGGGAGAAGAAGGAATTAGATGTGGGGAATAATATTGGGAATTGATTTGGGTATAAACTAGACAATATTCAAGGATCTGAGCTATGCAGAGAAGAGGTTTTTAGGGGTGGTATTTATAGTGGAGAGAGGGGGCTTTGATTATTTTATTCATTTGTTTATTACATACTCTCATAACTAGTAATAATGTTGAATATTGTGGCTAAATTTTTAATAGAACATTTGATTTCAAAAAAATGTTCTTACATCATTCATACATCATTCATTCCCCAATAATCAATGTATTTAGCTTATACTGTAATTACCATATTTCACTATTCACCAAAAAATGATGTATTTTAGAAAAAACCCAAAAATTCACCGTAACCATTTTTATACATGTAAAATTATAAAATGAACACTGATTTATGAAAATATTTTCCTAAATATTAAAAATTTAATTGCTAATTAAAATCATTATTTATTCAAAAAATTCTAATTTTAAAACTATAACTGATTTTATAACACTTTAAAAATTTTATTAAGGAATCATAATGTTATATTATAATCATAAAGAAATAAATTATTAATTAATGAATCTATTTCAGGAAATTAATTTTTTTTAAATATTTATGTTAGTTATAAAATTATAAACAATCATATATGTTTCCCAAAAATACCAACATTTTATATATCATTTCCAAAACATTTATTTACATATTACATGATAAAAATATATCATATTTTCAACATCAAGATACATAAATTTTATTTATTCTTTCATTGGTGAGGTTACTATTAAATTAGCTATATTAATATTCCTAATTATCATGTTTCTATTCATAAGGTCATGTTATTATTCAATAAGTATAGATTTATTAAAATACCACTTATTTCATTATACATTTATAATTAGTTTAACTATGTAATTTCAAAATGAAAAATAATAGTTTTATAAGTACCTAGATTGTTACGTGTATCACAAGATGACTCAAATATGAAATAAAATATCTAGAACTAATAGTAATGATATATTATGCTAAGTACACGTTCGTAGTCAAATGAAAAACCCATAATAAAAGACATCGAAAACTCTACAGTGGGACTTGATACCATGTTTGGATGACTCATTCATGCCCCTTCACAATCATCCGTATATCAAAGGGATATTTCCATTATCCTATCCGGAAGACATGAATTCTATTTGGGTACCAATCCGGTAGTCTGAGTAGGGCGTGAGTACAGATTATTAGGCCACCACCACTGAATTCTAAAACAATATCCAGAAAATAAAATTGTATATAGTTTTATAAAGAATAAATTATAATGCATAAGTAAACTGTAATCACATTTTAAATATTTTTTTAATTAACCATATAACTTCATGGGTTCTTAAGGACACCCAAAAAATCAGTACCTACTTCAGCATGTTCTAGTGTCTGAACTATCCCCATGGGATATCACATATCACAATATCATTGTATTAACTTATCATTTAAAATCAATTAATATTATATCTAATTAGAAAAATCTTCTAATTCCAAAATTTTGGGCCTAGAATTCCATGCATAAGACCATGTGAGTATTTGAAGCATAAGTATGTATCCCACAAACCATTTATCAAAGAAACAGACAACTGAGATTTTGAAAAGGCAGTTTTATCCCCACACTCATTTATACATATGGGCTTTTTCAACATCAGGACATGTCCAAATATTGTATATCAAATAATCACATTAGTGGGATTTTAAATTAGTAGTCTATGTCAAACACTAAATTATCAATTTATCAGTATGGGCTTCTAAAGTTATTGTCTATGTGTAACACATTTTTATCAATCAATCACAGAAATCAAATATATCACATCAGTCAATATTAAACAACATTAATACTTTTAACAATATTTCACATCATGGTAATATCACAATTTATCACAAAAAATCACTATTAAATACTTTATCACATTAAGTAATATGTGCAATTCACAATTATCCATATTTCATTATCCAATTCATATAACCCATTAACCCATAAAGGTCAGGTCCACTATCTCATAAATCCCACTGTCAATTAATTCATATCAAAATAATTGATTGATTTCTCAATAAAAATTTTCCATTAATTACACATCTATAACATCTCATTAATTAATCATTCAATTAATTAATATTATTCACCTAGATGTATAATCACACCATTTAATTAAATAATTCACTGATTAGTTACTCATATTACATGTTTCTTTAAAGTAATTAATCAATTGATTTATTTAATTAATGATTCAATTTCTAAACCTCACAATTGAAATATAACAATGCATACATGCAATTTGAATCAAGACTATAGGAATTTAATTATGTAACCTACCTCAAAATTAATGACTAATGCATGCCAATGAAAAACATCAATTTAAGTAGATCAAAAACTATCATAACAAAGAAAAAGATCTAGATTTGAACCGTTTATCCAAGGTAAAATGAATTATATCTTAGAAAAACTATATCTAGATGCAACATCAATAGGGGAAATGTCACTTTATTGTATGAGAGAAATATGGGAGAGTATGAGGAAACCATATTGGATAAGAATACCTTATTGGGAAAGGTGTTGATTTTAAATACATGATTTTAATCATTATAGAAAGGGGTTAAAATCCTTGTAATTCATCTAAAAACTTCCAAAATCGATATAATACCATTTGTGTCGAATTTGGGTGGATTATAGGGAATTTTGCATTTTTAACAAATCTTCATAAAAACAAAAATCATACACATGGTTTCTTGGGATGGGATGCCCAGGTTTCCAGACAATTAACTTAAACCAGGGGTGAATAGTTACTCTTAAGAAGGCACAAAGTTTTACATACAATGTGTTAGGCATCCACTAACTCTCTTCTAGTTCTTTTACGGTTGGCTGTGGAAGGCTGCATGGTTTGGGAAAACCGTGACCCAATTGTTCACAACCCAACTTCCTTAAAAAAATTCTTTTATTTTCACCAAAAAATTCCCAAGATAAATCCCAAACAAAATATACTCAAAGAAATGGAAAATAATAATTTTAACTGAGCACATGACATCTATATAAATGTTTGGGATCTTACAGTATACGACATGTCATCTCTACGAACCGATCTGATTAATTTTCCATTTCCAACTATCATAAATTGTTATAAAATGAATTAAATAAGTAAATATAATATTGGTAACATTTTTTTCATTATATAATATATATATATATTTATATATCCAATTCACAAGAACTATAACTTTAATGACAAAACACACCTGAGAAAACAAGGCGATTAACACTTGAAACAATAAAAAAATGAAATATTATTAATAACTGGGTGGTAAAATGTTATAATAGTATCATATACAATTTTATAAAAATTATTACTATTTTTTACCGTTAATAACGTGATTAAAACAATTATACAAGAT
Organism: Viscum album; assembly: GCA_963277665.1. Lineage (NCBI taxonomy): Eukaryota > Viridiplantae > Streptophyta > Magnoliopsida > Santalales > Viscaceae > Viscum > Viscum album. The sequence continues at coordinate 922,671,960 of OY728132.1, forward strand.
TTATGGACATGTATTATTGAAATATGACCAATGATAAGGGATTATCATCTCACTTTTACTTCCATGAGACATATGTCATATGCACCACTTATCTCCTTTTTGTGGGGTATAGGATACCAATTTGAAATTTTATATCATCAATATCTCTATCACTAAGGTATTTAATTCTAAATTTGATGTTATTCCATTCATGGTGCTTATGATTCAAATGTTACCATAGTGGCCAGGGTTTATTTCACAATCTCATCATTGTTCACAATTGATTTTTTTATGTTTCTATTGGGGAAATTGTTTTATATATCTTTATTAAAATAAATATATTTTATTGTCCTATGGTTATTAATAATTTTTTTAAAGTAATATTACCATTTTATACTCTTTGGTACATAAAATGTCTATGAAATTTTTTTTAAGAAAAAGTTATTTTATTTCTCTATTCATTTGAAAATATTTTTTTCATTAAAATCCATGTTATTTTATAATTTTTCAAATGATTTATTGATGTTTTTTCAACCCATTTTGAAATTTTACAAAAAAAATTAAATAAATATTCATGTCATTTCTATAACAAGTCCATATTGGATTTTACCTAAAATGTGAATGGAATGATTGTTTTAATATGTATGATATGAAAATAATTTTCCTTTATCATGAAAACTATTTATTTAAAGATTATTCTATAGTTTTTTAGAGTTTGTTTTCAATGAGATTTATATTAAAAAACATTAGTGAGCCTTTTATTATAAAATGTGATTTTCATAGTGAATTGTTTTACTCAAAATTGTTTTTACAAATATTTTTTTCGTATTTATATTCACCAATGAAATCAACCGTTTATTATACATAACAAACAATGTGGATATATTTTATTGAAATCATCCTTATTCTTTCTATGAATGGATTATGAACTGTTTAATGGAGAATATAATTTTTTTACCATTCACCATATTACTCTAGATGGTTTATGAATTTTTTATTTTATTTGGGTAAGTATTAACATTTAATATATTTATTTTTAGTACAAATTTATTTGATGATTATGTTTTCCCCTTTTGTACTGATTATGATTTGTAGGGTGCGATGAGTGTGTTGGCCACATCATCATATAGAGCCTCAAATTTATACATTATGATAGAAAAACACATAGTTTCTCCCTGGAATCTATTGATTTTGATGTTAGTTTCATTCCATTTTCATATGATATGGGCATTTATTAGTGAAATATCCCGACATCCCATATGTGAAGCACTTCACAATAGGTTATACAGGCACCATATTCCCATTTTATTTTTTATTAATATGTTGAATATTATAATCATCATAATGGTATTGATCAATATTGTCATATCTTCCAAACATATAGCACAATCAAATTCCATTCAAACAATTCCCTAAATACTTCTTCTAGTATTTTTTCATATGGGATATTTTACATTCATCTTACCCAAATTCTTTCCAATTTTTTTCTCTATTATTCTCTTCGTATCATTCTACCCCTGAGTCCACTATTGACCAGTCAAATCAATTAAAATTTTATTTCATATTTTAATATCTCTTCATAACTCTCAAAGTCTCATATTTCTAATGCTTTCTGTAGGAAAGGATTCAATTCACCAAACAATTGGTCTATCTTCTCATCAAAATTTATGACAATGGTTTATGTGTATCATGAAGTCCTTATAATTCTCATCTCTTAATTGCCAAATGATTTATTTTATCTTTATTTTAAGACAAGTAATTCTCTCTCCATACTATTTTGGAGGTGTTGAAGAAAACACTTGTTTGGAAATACTTTTTTGATATCTTCATATTCCATAGCTCCCACCTTATCCCATATCTTCTTGTTCGTGATCATTCTACACTACTGACAAACTTCTACCATTATGAGATATAATACCGACACAAATTTAACTTGATCAGACCAATGGAGTATGAAAAATTATTCTCTATATTTTTTATTCATTGATTTCTGATCATTGGATCATAGGTTCCACTAAAAAACATTTAGTCATTAACATATAAATGATTCAACAGCTATCTGTTCCTTCCATGGTGAAGTCAGGGACTCTATATGGTTTAGGTTATTATTCAGGACCCATGATAAATAATTCATTAGAATCATGAGGATTTCAACCTCATATCCACCCCCATAATTTTAAGGCCTTCATCTCATTTTCCATTGTATTTTTTGTTTACTCAAGTCCTTCTATTTCTTTCAATTTTCTCTAGAAGAAGTAAAACAAAGTGTAAAACATGTTACTATTTAGAATCTTACAATAACAACTTTAAATGAAATATTAATCATGTAATTTTCTAATATCACACCTATAATATGTTATAAATAAATATTAAAAAAGAATAAATTAACTATATTACCTTCATTATGGTTTTTATAACGAATTTCATTAACCGAAGCATATCCCTTAGGAGTATAAAAAAAGTGAACAATAATGCCTATTTTCCATACACCAAGTGATGAACTAATACCCAGTTGACCATTTTCAATGTTATTACCCCAAGGTGTAACTCATCTTGAGACACAACCACTTGTAGTATCTAGACATGGAATTCATTTCATAGAAACTACTTTCTAAATAATTCACCAAAATTTTAGTATGTTTTCTATATTTAGACTTATCTAAAGTGTTAATATTAATGTTTTCTATTGTCCTAATTTATATTATAACAAAAACGTACCTCTCATTCCAAATATGAGATGCTTCCTTTTTAATATAATACTTCTAACATTATTCCTTAAGAATGTATTACATTAATAACTTTGACAGATATTTTGAGGTTCAGTTTCTTGGAAACAAGGTACATAATACATGAATTTCATAAGTAAAACACAAACACGAACATCATTTAATACTTTTCACAAAACTCACTACTAGAAAAATAACGTATAGCCATGGTTCAAAACTGTGTGTATTGCCCCCAAAACTGTGGGTATAAGATATACCCATGGTTTTGGGAACCGTGGGCAACCGAGGGGTCAGGATAGGTACCCATCATATTCAAACAGTTTTACAAACCATGGGTTTAGATTTTATTCCACAGTATCATAGCCTAATTCCACGCTTTCCAAGCCTTATACCCACGTTTATAAAACCCTGGGTAAAAATCATACAAAAAATGGACAACAAGAGTCGAACCCGCGACCTACAAAAAATTCAAGACTTCCCACCACTCCAGCTACGCTCCTTATAGGTATATATATCTATATTTCGATGAATATATTAATCCACGTCCTTAATAGAAAAAAGAGAGAAAAATGGTTTTGATCTTGTGTTTATGATTCATAATTCGAACATCTAACCAACCGAGCTAATGTGGTTATATATTAATACATCAACATTTATCTTATTATATTAATATCGCCCCTCTATTAGGAAAAAAATCTCTCAATGAGATTTGATCCAGTTATCAGAGGGAACACAAAGGAGTGACGAACCAACACAACTATGACACTTATTCGATTATATATTTGTATCTACCTAAATATATTAATCAAAACAGTGGTTATTGATGGAAAATAGGGGGTATATGTTTTCCCACCCAATATTTTTCATGCCCCACAAAACATTTTTCCCAACATAATGCGGGATAACTATACCCTTGGTTTTATTAAACTGTGGTTAAAGGTCATTGAAAAAAACCCTATGCCCATGGTTTTTCCAAAACCATTGGGATAGGCCCCGAAATTTTATTTCTATACCCATGGTTTTCCATAACTGTGGGAATATGTCTTCATAAAAAAACATATACCCATAGTTTATCTTAAAACCGTGGGTATAGGTTCCCATACTACTCCTATACCCACGGTTTTCAAAAACCATAGGTATAGGGTTTCCCTATAGCCACGGTTTTGGGTAAAAATATGGCTATAAGAAAATTTTCTAGTACTTACTCATTTTTAATTCCATCATAGTTTACCTCACTACATGTAATTTTCTAGGGGGGGGTATATCAAATAAAGTGGGTGATCATAAATACCGAAATGGATATGCAAACAAAATAGAAAATGAATGATCATTATAGATAAAAAAAGCGTCATACTATTAGATAATAATGATAAGTTCTTGATATATAACATAGAAATGTGGATACAACATAAAATTTGACGTTTATAAGTATATACCAAGGTCTACAACTCCTGTTTCATAAAACATAGTTACCATGATTTTTCAGAAAGGTATAATAAAATATATCATATTTATAGATTAATTATTTACCATATGAATCTGAGTGTAATTAAGGCACACCCTTATGTGAGCTAAATTTATAATAATAAAACATTACATCAATAACTCTAGGAGAATAAATAATGGATTTTACATAAAATTATTTAGTATATAAGTGATTATGGACTTAAATATCCATCATTTTTAACCCATGAGAAGAGAATGTGTGTTTTATATATATAAATCCCCAATAAGTAAATTATGATTACATCTTGGTGAATAACCATCGATAAGAAAGGCATTTAGGTATTCACAATAAAAGAATATTCCATGTAAAAGAGAGAAAAACAAGAAATTAATTTAGCAGCACAATGAGTATACAATGTGGACCAAATAAAGGTCACATCGAAATGGAATGATGTTCTCCCTTGGATAAAAAACTATTTTTGAAATAATGTAATAAATAAATGTTTATTAAAAAAATTACATCCTCATTTGAAGTCATATATAAAAATATGTGCTTGAATGGAGAAGAATAAAAGGAGAATTACCTTACATTGGAGAGAAACGTCCTAAAATGTAGAGATGGGAAACTTAGGACTTTGGGGACAACATTGAGGAACATTATAGAGGAATACTGAGTAAAATTTAATAATTTATAGATTTTTGTATAGTGTAATATAGGGTTGCATGGGTATTTATAGTAAAAGAGGAAAAGTTGTTTACAATTTACAAAATATAGGTCTAGGAATTTTTGTTTGAGGAAAATAAAAAAAGGGATTACACATGTTTTTTTCTCATTTTATTAGGCATTTAAATCATGTTTTCTAATATTTCAATACATGTTATCTTAAATCCATTTTACAATATTACATTGGACATGGAAAAGTAATTTTTTCACAAAATATACTTCTTAATATCATAATTCCATTTTAGTCATTGAAATGTAATTTATTAGTTAATAAATTGATATAAATACTTTAAAATACATAATAATAATGAAAAATATATATTTAATAATTTATTATATTTAATTATTTAATAAATTATTATTACATACATATTAAGTCATAAAACATACAGAAAATAGAAAACTGTATTTTTACTATTCACTAAAAAATAATGTATCTTGGAACATTCTCAAAATTTTACCATAACATAATTTCAATGTAATGACATCAAATATAATTATTATTTTATGAATATAATTATATAAATTTTATAATTTTATCTATTAAACAATAATCCCTTATTTATTGAAAAAATGAAAATTTTTACGACAGAGTGAACATTGTGACACTTTAAAAAAATTTCCAATAACATTATCAAATTATATTATAATTTATATTTAAGTAAATATATTTTTTAATGAATTTATTTTGGAATAAATTATTTATAATAAATTAACCGATAAGCTCAGTTAGAGGCAACCTCTGACCATTTATTAAAGAAAAGAAAAGTCAAACATGAAAGTACAACAAAGTGAAAGGACAATTACAGATCATAGTAGTCAAACCCATCACCTTACCCATGATAGATTGCCTCCTATGTAGTAGAAGAATCCAACTCTGAACTATCATGGTGCTTTAAAATCATGGCATACTTCCATCTAATATTCATCTTCTCGAAATATAGAAATTCATTAAAAGACTACACACCCCAGCCTTCCCTCATGACAGATGACCTAATGGTCAATTATTTTGGAAGATAAGAATTATCCCTCCTCGGCCTTCTTCGTGGTGGGGTAGTCATCTATTATTCATTCTTAGACACCTTCGTTTTCCCACCCTGAACAACTCCACTGTAGAAAGGCTGGACCACGCCACATTCATTGTCCTTTTCACTATCGATACGATCCCCCCGTTTTCCAGAAATGTGCACTTCATGGTAACTTTACTCCACACCCCGTTCCTAATGAGATTGACTGTTATTGTCAAGAATTGAATTACACTGTGAGTGAACCACAATCTCGTGGCCAGAATTTGTTCCCTTCTTTACATTAGTATCTTCAGCTACAACCTCCAGAGAAGCACTGCCATAATCATTATCTGAAATATCCTCCTCAACATTCGAGACATTCCCATTCCTGAGTTCTTGTGAATAGTTACTAGTGGAGCCAGCATTAAGAACAGATTAATTACCATATTCCTACTATTGAAATATTACATCATAAAAACCTGGATCTGCAATGCCTTTCCCCTTAGAAGCTTGTTCATCCAAAGACACAACTCAATCTTAGTCCAAATCCAATTAATCTATCAGCAATCCAACAAAACAATTATGAAGCACAATTCCAGCCACCTGCTTTACAGACCGTGGCTGTAGCCCGAATGAAAACATCACCCACACAACACTCCCATCAAAAACCTTCTTCACAAAACCAAGACCAACATAGGGCTCCTTCTCTCTTGCCTCATCCACAGCACATGCATTGTTGGTGACTACATCCTGCGAAACAGCACCCTCCATCACCGATGGCATGTCCTCGTGAAACAGATTTCCAGAATTGTTGCAGAATAAATTTCCACCCGCACTATTAGGACTCCTATTCATATCCTCCTGATCACCCTCCAAAGTGGACAAATTCCCGTCAGACAGAACCAGTTGTAGATGGCATGCACTACCCTCCACCGTAGATTAGAACTCAACTTTATGATCACCATTCAATCTGTCAAATAATAGCATCACTTATGGGTCAAAGCCACCGGCATTGCCTTCAAACCACATTAAAGGCCCGACACATCAACAAGAAGAACCTGCCTCATCTCCCTCCCCATATTTCCATGAGGTTTCATTTCAACCAAATCACTTATAGAGAAAGAAGAGTTCAGTCAGTCTCCCTTCCAAAATGAGCCTACAGGTCTGATACACACAATGAATTCTGTAGGGGTACTTGTAGCCCCATCCACTTGACTATATTTCATAGACACCTGATACGGACTCACAGCATCACGCACCCCACAGGCATCCCCAGTTTTCCCTTCCATCACTTGCGTTTTAACACTCAATCCTCCACTATGGAAAACAACCTTCATATTCCAAAACCGTCTACAAATCACAAATAACTACATCCATGAATCAAATAAAACCTCTTAAATCCTGTGAAACTCCTTCTCATCAGTGATTAAAACACAATGCACATGAGGTCCTGAAAGTCGACCTCAACACATATCCGCAGACAAATTGGATGAGACCTAGACTCGGTCCATTGATCAGAACAAATATATCATCCAATCATGTTGCCAATTGCACATAAAATCAAAGGATTTTGAAAAGAAGGAGGGAGACCAGGGAGACATACCCATGTTGAAATCAATGAAGGGTCACACTACATATGAAATTTGAAGATCCATTAGAAAATATAAAAGGAAGAATCACAGCACCTTCTAGGAGCCCTGAACCAAGAAATAATCATATCCTCCTCCAATCCAAATTGAACCATAATATATCTCTGATCAAGTAACCCAACGACCGCACACTCATGAAGTTCCCAATATTTTTAGACGAACTGAGTAAACACATCCATCAATGGTTGATGAGGACGAAAATGATCCACCATGGTATATTTGCAAAGATTCGTTGCACTTTTTAGCTTCGTCAGCAGCAGAGATAACTGGGGCGCCTCTCATAAGAGAACCTGAACATTTGGGGAGATTTTGATTTTAGGAAAGGGTGGAGAAGAACCATGGTATGATGAAGTATCATCCCTCCCATGTGACAACAATCATGAAACTCCCCCCTCTGATAGGGAGGGGGCAGATTCTGGTGGTATGGATCTATGCCATCTGGAGGGAGAAGAAGATTTTTTCGGTCTCAAAATATTCATTACCTCAAGAACAAGCATAACTACATAATACATTAGTTTACATTAAATGTGTATATAGTTTCTAAAAATAAAATTAGTTTTTTATTTGTATCCAAAAAATTATTTATCAAACACATCTTATATTCTTGTGTATTTTATTAAATAAAATAATACTGAAAAATGGCCAGCAAGATTCGAACCTACGACCTACAAAAAATTCAAGACTTCTCACCACTCAAGCTACTCTCCTTACAGATATATATATCTATATTTCTCTAAATATATTAATCCACATCCTTAATAGAAAAAAGAGAGACAAGAGATTTTGATCCTGCGTTTCTGATTCATAATTCGAACATCTAACCAACCGAGATAATGTGGTTATATATTAATACATCAACATTTATCTTATTATAATAATATCGCCCCCTAAATTAGGAAAAAAATATCTCAACCAGATTTGATCCAGTGATCAGAGATAACACAATGGAGCGACAAACCAACACAACTATGACACTTATGTGATTATATATTTGTATCTACCAAATTATATTACTTCAAACTGTGGGTATTGAAGGAAAAACCATGGGTATAGGTTTTCACGCCCAATATTTTTCCTATCCCACAAATTTTCCCCCCATAACGTGGAAAAACTATACCCATTGTTTTATAAAACTGTGGTTAAAGGTCATTGAAGACAAATCATATGCCCACGGTTTTTCCAAAACTATGGGGATAGGCTCGAGAATTTTATTTCAATACCCATGGTTTTCCATAACCGTGTGAATATGTATTCACAAAAAAAACATATACCTACGGTTTTCCATAAAACCATGGGAATAGGTTTCCATTCTACCCCTATACCCATGGTTTTGAAAAACCATGGGTATAGGGTTTCCCGATAGCAATATTTTGGAGTAAAACTGTGTCTATTAGGATATTTTCTAGTACTTACTCATTTTTAATTCCATCATAGTTTACCTAACTACATGTAAAATCCTAGGTGGGATATATCAATAGAAGTGGGTGATCATAAATCCCAACAATGGATACACAAACGAAATTGAAAATGAATGATCATCATTAATAAAAAAAAGAGTCATACTATTATATAATAATGATAAGTACTCGATATATAACATAGAAATGTGGATACAACATAAAATTCTCGTTTATAAGTATATACCAAGGTCTAAAACTCTTGTTTCATAAAACATAGGTACCATGATTTTTAACAAATGTATAATAAAATATATCATATTTAGAGATTGATTATTTACCATATGAATCTGAGCGTAATCAGGGCACACCATTATTATGTAGTAATTCATGTGAGATAAATTTATAATAATTAAACATTTCATCAATAACGTTAGGAGAAAAAATAATGGATTTTACATAAAATTATTTAGTATATAAGTGTTTATGGACTTAAATATCCATCATTTTTAACCCAACAGAAGAGAATGTGTGTTTCATATATATAAATCCACAATAAGTGAATTATGATTACATCTTGGTGAATAAACATCGATAAGGAAGGCGTTTGGGTATTCACAATATAATAATATTCCATGTAAAAGAGAGAAATCCAGAAATTAATTTAGTATCACGATGAGTATATAATGTGGACCAAGAAAGGTCATATCGAAATGGAATGATGTTCTCCCATGGATAAAACACTATTTTTGAAATAATGGGATAAATAAATGTTTATTAAAAAAATTACTTCAGCATTTTTGAGGCATATATAAAAATAGGTGCTTGAATGGAGAATAATAAATGGAGAATTACCTTACCTTGGAGAGTAACATCCTAAATCCTAGAGATGGGAAACTTAGGACATTGGGGACAACATTGAGGAACTTTATAGAGGAAAACTGAGTAAAATTTAATAATTTATGGATTTATGTATAGTGTAATATAGGGTTACATGGGTATTTATAGTAAAAGAGAAAAAATTCTTTACAAATTAGAAAATATATGTCTTGGAATTTTTGGTTGAGGAAAATAAAAAAACAAGGGATTAACCATGTTTGTTTCTCATTTTATTAGAAATTTAAATCATGTTTTTTAATATTTCAATACATTGTATCTTAAATCCATTTTACAATATTACTTTGGACATGGAAAAGTAATTATTTCACAAATTATACTTATTAATATCATAATTCCATTTTAGACACTGAAATGTAATTTATTAGTTAAGAAATTGATATAAATACATTGAAATACATAAAAAAATAAAAAAAATATATTTTTAATCATTTATTATATTTAATTACTTAATAAATTATAATTACATACATATTAAGTCATAAAACATACTGAAAATAGAAAACTGTATTTTTACCATTCACTAAAAAATAATGTATCTTGGAACATTCTCAAAATTTTACCATAACCTAATTTCAATGTACCGACTTCAAATATAATTTTTATTTTACCAAAATAATTCTATAAATATTATACTTTTATCTATTAAAAAATAATCCCTTATTTATTGAAAAATGAAAATTTTTATGACAGAGTGAACATTCTGACACTTATAAAAAATTTCCTATAACATTATCAAATTATATTATAAATTATATTTAAATAAATATATTTTTAAAAGACTTTATTAGGGAATAAATTATTTATAATACGTTACCTGATAATATATGTTAGAGGCAAGCCTCTTACCATTTATTAAAGAATAGAAAAGTCAAACAAGCAAGTACAACAATGTTAAAGGACAATTACATATCATAGTAGTCAGACTCATCACCATACCCATGATAGATTTCTTCCTCCACAATAGTGGATTCCCACTCTGAACTATTTTGGTGCTTCAAAATATTGGCGTACATCCATCTAATATTTGACTTCTCTAAAGAAAGAAATTCATTAAAAGACTGCACACCCCAGCCTTCCCTCTCGACGGATGACCTGGTGGTCATTGGTTTTAGAAGATAAGAATTATCCCTCCTCGGCCTTCTTCATGGTGGGGTAGTCTTCTCTTCTGCATTCTCAGACACCTTCTTTTTACCACCCTGAACAACGCCACTGTAGGAAGGCCGGACCACACCACATTCATTGTCCTTGTGACTATCGATATGATGCCCCCATTTTCCAGAAATATGCACTTCATGGTAACCCTACTCCACACCCCGTTCCTAATAAGATTGACTGTTATTGTTAATCATGGAACGACACTGTGAGTGAACTACAGTCTCGTGGCCAGAATTTGTACCCTTCTTCACATTAGCATCCTCATATACAACCTCCAGAGAAGCACTTCCTTCATCATTTTCTGAAATATCCTCCTCAACATTCGAGACATTCCCATTCCTATGTTCTTGTGAATAGTTACCAGTAGAGCCAGCATTAAGAACAGATTAATTAATATATTCCTTCTGTTCAAATCATACATCATAATCACCTAGATCTGCAACTCCTTTCCCCTCAGAAGCTTTTTCAGCCAAAGACACAACTCCATCTCAGTCCAAATCCATGTCATCCATCACCAATCCAACAAAACAATTAAAAAGCTCAATTCCAGCCACTTGCTACACAGACTGTGGATGCAGCCCGGCTGAACACTTAACCCACACAACACTCCCATCAACAACCTACGTCACAAAACCAAGACCAAGATAGGACTCCTTCTCTATTGCCTCCTCCATTGCACATGAATTGTTGATGACAACATCCTGCGAAACAGCACCCACCATCACCGTTGGCATGTCCTCATGAACCAGATTTTCAGAAATATTGCAATACAAATTTCCACCAACACTATTATGACTTCTTTTCATATCCTCCTAATCACCCTCCACAGTGGAAAAATTCCCCTCAGAGAGATCTAGTTGTTCATGGAATGCACTAACCTCCACCGTAGATCGGGACTCAACTCTATAATCACCATTCAATCTGTTAAATATCAGCATCACTGATGGGTCAAAGCCACCTGCACCACCCTCAAACCACATGAAAGGCCCAACACATCAGCAACAAGAACCTGCCTCATCTCCCTCTCCGTATTTCCATCAGGTTTCATTTCAACCAAATCACCTGTAGAGAATGAAGAGTTGATAATGAAAAAGTTCCAAAAAATAGAGAGAAATATTCAGGAGAAAAAATTAATGAAATTAATAAAGTTGATAATGAAAAGGAAATCCAAAAAATAGAAATGTAAATCATTATAAGGTTTATTTTTAAAACATCATAAGGACTATTTATTAATCATTATAATTTTTATTTTTTATGAAAATAAATGTTCATATAGATCCTACCATTGTGAAAAAAATATTCTTTATAAGGTTCTTAGACATGTTGTAGGGTAATGTATCTTCATAAGGTTCACCAAATGAACTTTTTAAGGTATCTTGAATATATTTTCACATACCTTTTTGAAACATATAGGATGTTTTAGAATTATTGAGAGAAATATTCAAGAGAAAAAATTAATGAAATAATGTTCATAGTGTCCTTAATTGTTATAACACACCTTTATTTTTAAAATAGGAACATAAGGTTCAATAGAATGTATTAAAAACATAAATCATAAAATATAATATAAAATCATTATACATTTTGAAAGATATATATTCAAATAAATTAAATATCATTGACAACTTTCAATGTACACAACATCGAGTTTAAATGAAACATGACACTCTATTAATTTCTTTTTATTTAATATGACCATTATAACATAACTGTTAAGTTAGTGGGTATAAATAGTAAAAACTAATTTATGAAAATTTTAAGTTTTATTCAAATTTTTTAAATAAATTTAGTCATTATATATAGTTTAAAAATAAAATACTATTCATTTTAATGTAAAAGAAATGTTTTCTGAAAAATTATATTTTTCTAAAAGGTTGTTTAGTCGATCCTTATGCACATAATTTAAAATTAACTTTAAAAATTTTATAAAATTTATTTGAAAAAAATACATTCTTTTAAATATCATCATATCAAAATTATTTTATGGTGATGTTTTGGTATTTCATTTAAATATTTCATTCTTTGATGAATAATGAAAAATATTTATTTTTACTAAAATTACCATTTCTATTAAATTTTTTACGATGTTAAATTATATTATAACATGGTTTTAATGTAAAATTAGTTCAATTATACTAAATTTTCTCTAATTTATGGTATAGGAGTAAATTTAATATTTAATTTATATACCAAAACCTTCTATATTTATAAGGATTTTTTCTTTGAGAACCCATATATTCAACATGTCTGTGGGTATAATTTTAATTTAAATTATTACAGTTTTGTGAATTGAATTTTTTAAAATGGATTCCATATTTGGATTAATAATAAATTATATTATCTACAAATTTGAACATAATTTTTAAAAAAAATTAATCGTGAAATTAGTATAAATTAATAAACATGGTAAGTGTAAAAATTGGTTTACTGTGTGGTTAAACTAAGATAATAAGTGTTAAAATGGCCAAAAAACTTTAAAAAATAATATTTTATTTCTATATAACGGCCTTATCCTAACCCTAATTTTACCATAAGGTAATTTGGGATCATTTTTCATTGTAATGAGTTTATTATTTAGGATTATTTTGAGAAATATCAATATAATGTTCAAGAGGGTTCTATTTCCCCACGTATAAAAGGGAACAAAATACCCTCCAATAATCCCATGCACAAAGCCTTCTGTCTCAAAAAATAATAGATAAAATATTTCCCCAATATCCTTATACATATTATAGAGATACTGGTCATCTAAAAACCCATCCCTAGGGTCCATAAGAGGAGATCCAAAGGAGATTTCCCTTAGAGAAGGTTGTTATCTTAACAATCCTCTTTCATTTTATCTATATTTGCACCATCAATTATGCCTTAAAACATTAAATATTTTAACACTATTGTCTAATATATAATTATATGTTATTATTTTTATGTCATAATATTTATCCTTCCTCTCTTTTATCAAATGGGAAATTGAATCATCGATCGTGTGTATGGTGGACTACCTGCCTTGCAGACAAATGTAGTTTTCTTTCCATCACCACCATTACTAGATGGTTATAATTATAGATTGACCATATTCATATGCTATTTTTTATATTATTATAATATTGGAATATTAATATCACAATTATATTTTTTACATTCCATTTAATTTCAAATATGAAAACATTTATCTTATGTACAGAGAACAACCACCCCACGAGGTGTTGTGATTCTTTTTTAGAAATGTTTTCTCAAGGAATGTAAAAAGGATAAAATTAATGAATATATTATATATATATGTGATGATATTTTTTTTAAATTAATCTATAACCCAATTAATAACCCATTCACTTCTTAATGGAATTATATTGTCTTTCAAGTGTACATTTTGAAAAGTCCTGACATGTGTGTTACACACCAGTGCCTAGAGCTGGTTGGCCACATGCCCATAGAGGCACCTCCCTCTATACCTATGGATTTGAAAGTAGGTTTAGGGTCTAATATAGATCTTGGGGAGATTATTAACCCTTTATCAGACTAATAAAATAGGGTAAATATAACAAAAATATCAAAGTGATAATAACCATAAATTTGAGAAACTGGTATCACATGATGAATAAAATAGGAAATACAATATCCATATATAAAACTAATGATATGTTATTCCATGTACATGTCCAATGTCAAATGATGAACCCAAAATTAAAGACATAGAAAAACCCAAATAGGGTCTCAATTCCATGTCCGCAACCCTCGTCCTTGCTATATCCCATATTAGCCATCTAATATAGGGCTCTATACCTTATATTGTCCTACAAACATGAAGCCTAGTATGCTACCAATCAGACATCCTAAAGAGGACGTCAGTAAAACCTATTAGTCCACCACCAATTGTGTCTCAAACAATACCTAGTTAATAACTATATATGTAATTTTATAAATAATAATGTAAAATTAATAAAATAAATTGTTATCATATTTTAAATTATTCTTTAATTAACTACATAACTCCTCATGTTCCCGAGGAATCCCAACCAATAAATACCTACTTCAGCATATACCAGAGTATGATCTATGTAACACCCGAGACTTTTATGTTATATAAATTATCAAAGGAATCTTTTTCTACACAACACTTGCTTGACTTGCTTTACACGCAATCGCAACCTTCCTCGATAGCTTGCGTCGTACGCAATACCGAGTTTCACTAAACAACGATATGCTATTAAAATATTATTAAAACTAGCCGTTATGAATAGTAATAACCACTTTTTAAAACTCTGTAAATCTTATTTTTCAAAATGAAATTCATTTTTGGATTCGGAGTATCGAATTTAGCCTAAGGTGAAATTTTGGTACTTTTCGGATAACTTTCATATTCTGATGAATAGTGAAAATTACTAAATTATAATTAAAAAACAACTTTTTTAATCGAAATAATTAATAGTGATAAATTATTAATTTGAGTGGTTTTAAAGTATATTTAGAATATATTTTTACAATTTAATACAATGTTGGTCATTGGATGTAATTTCACATTTAAACTAGACATAAACAAGTGTCAATCTTTTGATAGATATTGTTTCTTAAAAACACGCTATTTGTTTTAACAGCGGGATTTAATTATAAAATTAATTAATGCAACTTTTATGTTATGAATTTGGTAAAATAGACTTCATTTTTGAATTCGGAATATGAAATATAGCTTGGGATGAAATTTTGGCATTGTTCTGAAAAACATCAATTTTTGATGAATAGTGAAACTACTAAGTGGTAGGTTAAAAACTGAATTTTGCATAAAACTTAATTTTACCGCTTCTGTGAATGGAATTTCGAAAATCCGAGAGACACGGTTAATATCAAGGACTAAAATGTGGTTCAATGAGATGAAAATAATTTTTTGGTGAATAGTAACTTTTTACTTTTTTTACCACGGTTAATAGTAAATAGGGTAACTAAGGGTAAATATGATATTAATATTACCCTAACACATGTCCTAATTCTATTGGACAAGTGTAATTCGACCAAAAACGAACTTAGGAATAAAATATGACCATTTAGGCCCACTTGGATTAGATTTGGACATTTATTATTAATTTATTTAAAGAAGGGTTAAAATAGTTAAAATCAAAGTTTAATAAGTAAATCATTTTTAATATGGGGTAATACATAAGATAAATTCTATTGTAAATATTCATTAGAAAGCTAAAAATATTTACTACATGATGGTAGTTTATTTGTAATTTTTAGACATCAAATAATTTAATTTATTTATGACACAAAGATGATGCAGTAATTATCTTATTAATGAAATATTGACATAATTGATGTTATAAACACCAAAATAAATGTAATTTGAGACTTTTTATGAATTCCACTAATTTTCTAGGTTACTATGATATATTATTGTTGATTTAATCAACTTGGTTCGAACATATAATTCTGTTATGACTTTCACAAAAATCATATATCAAATAGTGTCAAAATTGACACAAAATAGTTTTTAAATCAAATATTATATTATTAATTGTTATTTTATTCCTAAAAATCTAAGGTTCGGCCACATGACTTAGATAAGGATATATATATTAATAATAAATAATTTGGGGTTCGTTTGGCATGTTATAGTAAGTGTATTAACCATATAGTGAAAGAAAACAAAAAGACACGGTAAAAGTTAAATTAATTAACTTAGAGTTAAATCTAATTGATAAGGTTAAAATAATACCCTAAACTTGTCTAAATCCTATTGGTTGATAGGATTTCGACCCATACCCACTTTAGCTTCGAAATAAGACCCTTTGGAACCATTATAAAACGATTTTGACTTTAATATAAAATAATATTTTGAGATATTCCTAAGGTGCCCCTCTCCTCCCCTATAAAAGGACACCTCCTCCCCCTCCTCCTCACACCAATTTGAGCACTCAAGCTCGGCCAACCCCTGCCAATTTCTCCTCTCCACTTCCCTAGCAACATCCTAGAGGTTCAGGTCTTCCTCCAAGACCAATTTTAGTGCCCTAAGAGGAGGTCTCAAAGAGGCACTTCAAAGAAGAGGTAATTACCGTTACCAATTATTTCATCTTTATTTCTTCTTCCACTTCTTCTTCTTAGGTTGTTTCATTATGAAGTAATAACATCAGTATCACTCATATACTGATATGTTATTATAAGTATGAAAAAAACCTATTTCACCATCTATCCATCCTACGGAAAAAGAAATCACCGCGCGTGCGTACGTACGGAATACCGTCTCCACGCCGTGGTGTAATCTATTTTCCACCACCACCTTACATGGATGGGTATAATGGTGTAAAGAATAACTATACATAGTTATTACAACATCATATTTATTCTGATATATTGTATAATCCACTCCAATTCAATTCAATATTTATAGAAATGATATCATCGCTCGTG
The DNA here is from genome assembly GCA_963277665.1 of Viscum album. NCBI lineage: Eukaryota > Viridiplantae > Streptophyta > Magnoliopsida > Santalales > Viscaceae > Viscum > Viscum album. The sequence continues at coordinate 922,689,342 of OY728132.1, forward strand.
CGTACGTACGGAATACCGTCTCCACGACGCGATGAGATTCATTCTCCATGTTAACCATTTAAGAATGATTATAATGTATATATAAGAAATAATAATGAAATATATGACATTATAAAGCTACTGTATTTATGTATATATATACATATGTATGTCATCTACTTACTTCCATTTCAAGACAATATGGAAAGGAAAACAGCGTTCATGCGTACGTACGGACTACCGTCTCCATGAACGGTGTTTTTCATTTTATTTATCTACCTATTATATATATATATACTGAATATATATGATATATAAATCATATTTTATATTCTGGAAGTAAGTAAATCATGATATATGTAATAATGATGTCAAGAACAACAAGTCAAAACACCTACGATAAATGAAACGATTTTACCCAAAACGCTTCTTTAACATGGAATTTACAAAAGAACGTGTAATATAATGTCATAAGTGAACCATATATGATATCATAACAATGAATATGATTCTGTAATAAGTCAATAACATGATTTAAATCATTATACAGGAGGTTCGGACAGTTACAAAGCAAGTCGGACCTAAGGTAAGGGAAATATCACAATCTCATTTTTATCCGAGATTGTTTATTCGTAATTATTCACTGGGGTGTATTTTATCATCCACATCCATGTTTCATCAATATGTAATATTATTTCCATCCACCTACAATTGTTTAAATCCATTTTTACCCTTCGGTGAGTTTTTAGTAATATGTATGAGAGGAATCTTTTGTCGTACGAGGTACTTTTTGACTTTTCCGACAAAAGTACGAAGAATGTTTTTTTAACTTATACGGCATGGATGGATTTTTAAAACATTATTTCCAAGAAGCGTCCTTTACAAGTTATCAATTTTATTTTTAATCAACTTCTTTTATTTTAAAGTCGTATGACATGTTATGAAAGGAAAAATGTTTTTGAAGAAGAAAGGATATTTTCCTCAAGAATGGAGTTCAAGTGTTTTATCAAAATTATTTTCCATATAAGATAATAAAGGGTTCTGTTTTTATCCCTATTATTAAATTGATTTTTTCATGTTGTGATGGAATTATTTTTATGAATTCCTTTATCTTATATGAATTGATTTATGATGTCATGATGTTTCAAGAATCCCATTTTTGTTACATGTGTTATGCGATGATGTATGTTATATGATTATGTGGCACACATAAGAAAGGATTCATTATAAGATGGGTGGGACCTATATCTCCCTCCAATGCATTGGGTAAAGATTTTATATCTCATGAGATAGACATGGCTGGAACGGAAGGTTATTTCGGTTCAGTGATACAGGACTAAAACGAGGAGTGAACTCGGTTCAGAAAGGGACTTTGTCCACTAAGATAGTCTTGGCAATGAGTCATGACTAACAAGAAAAGATTTTCCATGATTATGTGTGAATTCCACAAAGTTTCAAGTTTTATGTTATGATTATGGGGATCTCATTTTCACTTCTATGATTTATCCCATGTTATGATATTATGAGCTCTTTTGCAGGTTAAGATTTCCAAAGGCTATGTTCTTATGTATATGATGTGATTGATATTTCTTTTGTTTACCCTTACTGAGCATTTGAGCTCACCCTTTTATGTTTTCTTTTCCCCAGGATATAAAGAAAGGTTTTAGGTAAAAAAAAAGGAAGATCTTTATGGGAGATTTTGAAGATCTTTCACCACGATTAGAAGATTATAGTCCGAGTTTCCAAAGACACTAAACTATTACGGTCCTTGTGTGTGTGTTTTTGTAATGTACTAAGTATTCCGCAAAAGTAATGTAATGTCCATGTACGATAAGCTTCGGGTCTTTATAGTTGGTATCAGAGGAAAGGTATAGTCAACCTTTGGAAACTAGGATGTGAAAGCCTTAGTAAGAACCCTAAGAATAAGTCTAAGCATAGAACACAATCTTAGAAATGGCCATGAATAACCTAGGATAAGACCATAAGCATGAAAATTTTATTCTTGAATTATGTGGTTTCCTATTATAATTAATGTTGCTCACACTATTCTTCTTGGTTTTAGTCAATGGCTGGAACCCGAAGGAACCGTGTTAATGCGGAATGCGATGGGCAATGCAATGATTGTCCCCCTGAGCAACCAAACGATATGGGAGCTGGAATGCAAAATCTTGTAGCCATGCTCACACAACTTTCTCAAGCTATGAATCATGCAGGATTTCCAAACGAACAAAGGAGGGAGCAACATTCTGTTGAATCCTTCATGAGGCCGCGTCCACCATCTTTCAACGGGTCTACTGATCCATTAGTTGCTGAACAATGGATTAGTACTACTGAAAATATATTTTCAGTTCTTCAATGTTCTGAGCATGATAAAGTCATCCTAGCAGTGTATCGTTTGGAAGGATATGCGGATCAATGGTGGAATCTTGTTAAGAATACGAGGCAAAGGGATGAAATTGAGTCTATGGAATGGGACGAGTTCAAGAACTTATTTTTCAATAAGTACTTCCCTCGTATTCTCCGAACAAAGATGGAAAAAGAGTTCCTTGAACTGAAGAAAAGGGATGATGAATCTGTTAGTACCTATGAAGCAAATTTTACAAGACTTGCAAGGTACGCTTCTGGTATTATTATCCAACCTGAGAGTAAGATCGATCGATTCTTTAGTGGCTTAAAACCAAGTCTTCGAAGGGCGTTAGCCATAAGGGACTTCAATAGCTACGAGGAAATCGTTCGATGTGCTCTCAAAGTCAATATGGAGATTGGAGTAACCCATCAGTCACATGGGTTTGATAAGAAGAGGAAGATGGAATTCAAAGAAAAATCTAAAGAGCACACGGAAAAGAAGATGAGCTTTTCCTTATGCTCAAAGTGTGGAAAGAAACATGGAGGGAGTTGTCTTAAAGGGACAAGTAAATGTTTTAAATGTGGAAAGGAAGGTCATCGGACATTTGAATTCCGTGATAATGGGAAGAAGATGTCTAATGATGCAAACAAAGGAAGGGATACACAGAATGAACCTACTACACTTCAATGTTTCAAGTGCAAGGAGATGGGGCATTATTCCAATCAATGCCCAAATCCAAGGGTTGATGATGATGGTCGACGTCAACAAAATCTTAAGGCTAAAGACAAAGGAAAGTCACATGCAATTTCTATCAGCGATGTGGAGTACGATAACGATGTGGTGAAAGGTACACTTACCATCCACTCTAAAGTAGCAAATGTTTTATTTGATTCTGGATCCACCCACTCTTTTATTTCTGAAGACTTTTCTAAGGGTATCACCGTATTACCTCAACAATTATATGTTGAGTTAGCCGTGACAACACCTAATGGCACATCAATCGCATCAAAAGTTTATAATTCTTCTCCGATCGAAGTTTGTGGGAAACTGCTTCCTGCAAATCTTGTGATCCTTCCTTTAGTGGAATTTGATGTGATTCTTGGCATGGATTGGCTTTCTCTACATGGAGCTCATATCAATTGCCAAAGAAGGGAAGTCACATTTCATATTCTAGATCAATCTACGATCGTATACCAATGCAAGGATGAACATAACCTTCCAGTGGAAATTTCTTCCATCTTATGGGTATTGATTCCACTAATAGAAGGTTATTTATCTCAAATGGTTGGTGAGAAACTCACGATTAAGAATATGCCCATTGTACGGGAGTTTGATGATGTCTTTCCGAAGGAATTGCCGGGTCTTCCACCAAATCGTGAAGTTGATTTTTCAATAGAACTCGTACCTGGTGCTTTGCCTATTTCAAAGACACCTTATAGAATGGCCCCAATTGAGTTGCAGGAATTGAAGAAGCAACTCCAAGAGAATCTTGATAAGGGATTCATACGCCCTAGTGCGTCACCTTGGGGAGCACCTGTTCTATTTGTTAAGAAGAAAGATGGATCAATGAGACTCTGCATTGATTATCGAGAACTTAACAAGATCACTATCAAGAACAAATATCCTCTCCCACGCATTGATGACTTATTTGACCAACTACGCGGAGCTCAATACTTTTCCAAGATTGATCTTCGTTCAGGGTATCATCAATTAAGGGTCAAAAGGGAGGATATACCAAAGACGGCTTTCCGTACAAGGTATGGACACTATGAATTTATAGTGATGCCATTTGGTCTTACTAATGCCCCTGCTATCTTCATGGATCTAATGAATAGAGTCTTTAGAGACCATCTTGATCAATTTGTGATAGTCTTTATAGACGATATTCTTGTCTATTCAAAGAGCAAGGAAGAGCATGAAGATCACTTGAGAATTATATTGAAGACCCTGAGAAAGGAGAAGCTTTATGCCAAATTTACCATGTGTGAATTTTGGCTTCAAAAAGTTGCATTTTTGGGTCATATAATCTCAAAAGAGGGGATATCTGTGGATCCAGCAAAAACAGAGGTTATCGAAAGATGGTCAAGACCAACAACAGTAACTGAGATCCGAAATTTCTTGGTTTGGCTGGATATTATCGATGTTTTGTAAAAGATTTTCCACGATTATCTAATCCAATCACCAAGTTGACTCGGAAAGGAGTTAAGTTTGTCTGGACAGAGGAATGTGAAGAGAATTTCTAGGAGTTGAAAAGAAGGTTATCCAGTGCACCTGTGCTCACACTGCCTTGTAGTGGAGAAAGGTTTGTGATCTACAGTGATGCATCCAAGAAGGGATTGGGGTGTGTTCTTATGCAAAATGATATGGTGATAGCTTATGCCTCACGACAGTTGAAAATCCATGAGCAAAATTACCCAACACATGATTTGGAGTTGGCTGCGGTAATCTTTGCATTAAAGATTTGGAGGCATTAACTTTATGGTGAAAGGTGTGATATTTATACTGATCATAAAAGTTTAAAGTATATTTTCACACAAAAGGAGTTGAATATGCGTCAAAGAAGATGGTTGGAGCTGATTAAGGATTATGACTGCTCAATCCATTACCACCCTGGGAAAGCAAACAAGGTGGCAGATGCATTAAGTCGACAAGACCATGCTATTTTATCCATGATGAGGATCACAAAAGATCCAATATTTACGGATTTACAAAGGATGGATCTTGGAATTATAATGGATGGGGAAAAATCTTATATTTCTCAAATGAATGTTCAACCATCTATACATGTGAAGATTAAAGAGGCACAGAAAGAAGATGTCGAGTTACAAAAGAAGGTGAGAAATGTTCCTGAATTCAACCTTGATTGTGATGGGATAATAAAGTTCAGGAATCGGGTTTGCGTTCCTCCCATCCCCGAATTAAAGAATGAGCTGCTGGATGAGGCTCATAGTTCATCATTCTCTATTCATCCTGGAAGCACGAAGATGTATAGGGACCTGAAAGAGTACTTCTGGTGGGATGGCATGAAAAGAGATGTTGCTGAATATGTCTCTCGATGCTTGGTTTGTCAACAAGTTAAAGTTGAGAGACAGAAGTCTAAGGGGATGTTACAACCATTACCCATACCCGAATGGAAATGGGAAAACATCACTATGGACTTTGTCACAGGACTTCCTAAAACATCCAAAGGCAATAATGTTATTTGGGTCATAGTTGATCGTCTTACAAAGTCTGCACACTTCATTGCTATTAGAGAGGATTTCTCTCTAGATCAGCTTGCCAGGATATATATAAAGGAAGTGGTAAGATTGCATGGAGTACCACTTTCTATTATATCTGATCGAGATCCGAGATTTACCTCGAAGTTCTGGCGAAGTCTTCAGCATACTCTGGATACAGAGTTGAGTTTCAGCACTGCTTATCATCCCCAGACAGACGGTCAGTCTGAGAGAACAATTCAAACCCTAGAAGATATGTTGAGAGCTTGCTCTATGGATTTCAAAGGAGGTTGGGATCAACACCTACCTTTGGTGGAATTTTCTTATAATAATAGCTTTCACTCCAGTATTCAGATGGCTCCTTATGAAGCCCTCTATGGAAAGAAATGCAGGACTCCAACTTGCTGGGATGAAGTTGGGGAAAGAAAGCTATTAGGACCTGATCTCGTTGATGAAATGGCAGAAAAGGTCAGATCTATTCAACAACACATAAGAGCAGCTCAGAGTCGACAGAAAAGCTATGCTGACAACCAAAGAAAAGACCTAGAGTTTGAAGTGGGTGATAAAGTGTTCTTACGAATATCTCCCTGGAAGAGGGTTATGAGATTTGGAAAGAAGGGGAAGTTGAGCCCTAGATATATCGGTTCTTTCGAAATACTGGATCGTGTTGGGAAGGTAGCTTACCGATTGGCGCTTCCACCGAATCTCTCTCAAGTTCACTATGTGTTCCATGTATCTCTCCTGAGAAAGTACATACCAGATCCTTCACATGTACTCAGCTCAGAAGTTGTACCGTTGGAGCAAGATCTTTCTTATGAAGAACAGCCGATAGAGATTCTGGATCGTAGCGAAAAAGTCCTACGAAACAAGACCACTCGCTTGGTGAAAGTTTTATGGAGGAACCACCAACTTGAAGAAGCTACATGGGAGCTTGAGGATATGATGAGGGAGAAGTATCCGCATCTGTTTGTTACAAAGTGACGAATTTCGAGGGCGAAATTCTTTTTAAGGGGGGTAGAATGTAACACCTGAGACTTTTATGTTATATAAATTATCAAAGGAATCTTTTTCTACACAACACTTGCTTGACTTTCTTTACACGCAATCGCGACCTTCCTCGATAGCTTGCGTCGTACGCAATACCGAGTTTCACTAAACAACGATATGCTATTAAAATATTATTAAAACTAGCCGTTATGAATAGTAATAACCACTTTTTAAAACTCTGTAAATCTTATTTTTCAAAATGAAATTCATTTTTGGATTCGGAGTATCGAATTTAGCCTAAGGTGAAATTTTGGTACTTTTCGGATAACTTTCATATTCTGATGAATAGTGAAAATTACTAAATTATAATTAAAAAACAACTTTTTTAATCGAAATAATTAATAGTGATAAATTATTAATTTGAGTGGTTTTAAAGTATATTTAGAATACATTTTTACAATTTAATACAATGTTGGTCATTGGATGTAATTTCACATTTAAACTAGACATAAACAAGTGTCAATCTTTTGATAGATATTGTTTCTTAAAAACACGCTATTTGTTTTAACAGCGGGATTTAATTATAAAATTAATTAATGCAACTTTTATGTTATGAATTTGGTAAAATAGACTTCATTTTTGAATTCGGAATATGAAATATAGCTTGGGATGAAATTTTGGCATTGTTCTGAAAAACATCAATTTTTGATGAATAGTGAAACTACTAAGTGGTAGGTTAAAAACTGAATTTTGCATAAAACTTAATTTTACCGCTTCTGTGAATGGAATTTCGAAAATCCGAGAGACACGGTTAATATCCAGGACTAAAATGTGGTTCAATGAGATGAAAATAATTTTTTGGTGAATAGTAACTTTTTACTTTTTTTACCACGGTTAATAGTAAATAGGGTAACTAAGGGTAAATATGATATTAATATTACCCTAACACATGTCCTAATTCTATTGGACAAGTGTAATTCGACCAAAAACAAACTTAGGAATAAAATATGACCATTTAGGCCCACTTGGATTAGATTTGGACATTTATTATTAATTTATTTAAAGAAGGGTTAAAATAGTTAAAATCAAAGTTTAATAAGTAAATCATTTTTAATATGGGGTAATACATAAGATAAATTCGATTGTAAATATTCATTAGAAAGCTAAAAATATTTACTACATGATGGTATTTTATTTGTAATTTTTAGACATCAAATAATTTAATTTATTTATGACACAAAGATGATGCAGTAATTATCTTATTAATGAAATATTGACATAATTGATGTTATAAACACCAAAATAAATGTAATTTGAGACTTTTTATCAATTACACTAATTTTATAGGTTACTATGATATATTAGTGTTGATTTAATCAACTTGGTTCGAACATATAATTCTGTTATGACTTTCACAAAAATCATATATCAAATAGTGTCAAAATTGACACAAAATAGTTTTTAAATCAAATATTATATTATTAATTGTTATTTTATTCCTAAAAATCTAAGGTTCGGCCACATGACATAGATAAGGATATATATATTAATAATAAATAATTTGGGGTTCGTTTGGCATGTTATAGTAAGTGTATTAACCATATAGTGAAAGAAAACAAAAAGACACGGTAAAAGTTAAATTAATTAACTTAGAGTTAAATCTAATTGATAAGGTTACAATAATACCCTAAACTTGTCTAAATCCTATTGGTTGATAGGATTTCGACCCATCCCCACTTTAGCTTCGAAATAAGACCCTTTGGAACCATTATAAACCGATTTTGACTTTAATATAAAATAATATTTTGAGATATTCCTAAGGTGCCCCTCTCCTCCCCTATAAAAGGACACCTCCTCCCCCTCCTCCTCACACCAATTTGAGCACTCAAGCTCGGCCAACCCCTGCCAATTTCTCCTCTCCACTTCCCTAGAAACATACTAGAGGTTCGGGTCTTCCTCCAAGACCAATTTTAGTGCCCTAAGAGGAGGTCTCAAAGAGGCACTTCAAAGAAGAGGTAATTACCGTTACCAATTATTTCATCTTTATTTCTTCTTCCACTTCTTCTTCTTAGGTTGTTTCATTATGAAGTAATAACATCAGTATCACTCATATACTGATATGTTATTATAAGTATGAAACAAACCTATTTCACCATCTATCCATCCTACGGAAAAAGAAATCACCGCGCGTGCGTACGTACGGAATACCGTCTCCACGCCGTGGTGTAATCTATTTTCCACCACCACCTTACATGGATGGGTATAATGGTGTAAAGAATAACTATACATAGTTATTACAACATCATATTGATTCTGATATATTGTATAATCCACTCCAATTCAATTCAATATTTATAGAAATGATATCATCGCTCGTGCGTACGTACGGAATACCGTCTCCACGACGCGATGAGATTCATTCTCCATGTTAACCATTTAAGAATGATTATAATGTATATATAAGAAATAATAATGAAATATATGACATTATAAAGCTACTGGATTTATTTATATATATACATATGTATGTCATCTACTTACTTCCATTTCAAGACAATAAGGAAAGGAAAACAGCGTTCATGCGTACGTACGGACTACCGTCTCCATGAACGGTGTTTTTCATTTTATTTATCTACCTATTATATATATATATATATACTGAATATATATGATATATAAATCATATTTTATATTCTGGAAGTAAGTAAATCATGATATATGTAATAATGATGTCAAGAACAACAAGTCAAAACACCTACGATAAATGAAACGATTTTACCCAAAACGCTTCTTTAACATGGAATTTACAAAAGAACGGGTAATATAATGTCATAAGTGAACCATATATGATATAATAACAATGAATATGATTCTGTAATAAGTCAATAACATGATTTAAATCATTATACAGGAGGTTCGGACAGTTACAAAGCAAGTGGGACCTAAGGTAAGGGAAATATCACAATCTCATTTTTATCCGAGATTGTTTATTCGTAAGTATTCACTGGGGTGTATTTTATCATCCACATCCATGTTTCATCAATATGTAATATTATTTCCATCCACCTACAATTTTTTAAATCCATTTTTACCCTTCGGTGAGTTTTTAGTAATATGTATGAAAGGAATCTTTTGTCGTACGAGGTACTTTTTGACTTTTCCGACAAAAGTACGAAGAATGTTTTTTTTTAACTTATACGGCATGGATGGATTTTTAAAACATTATTTCCAAGAAGCTTCCTTTACAAGTTATCAATTTTATTTTTAATCAACTTCTTTTATTTTAAAGTCGTATGACATGTTATGAAAGGAAAAATGTTTTTGAAGAAGAAAGGATATTTTCCTCAAGAATGGAGTTCAAGTGTTTTATCAAAATTATTTTCCATCTAAGATAATAAAGGTTTCTGTTTTTATCCCTATTATTAAATTGATTTGTTCATGTTGTGATGGAATTATTTTTATGAATTCCTTTATCTTATATGAATTGATTTATGATGTCATGATGTTTCAAGAATCCCATTTTTGTTACATGTGTTATGCGATGATGTATGTTATATGATTATGTGGCACACATAAGAAAGGATTCATTATAAGATGGGTGGGACCTATATCTCCCTCCAATGCATTGGGTAAAGATTTTATATCTCATGAGATAGACATGGCTGGAACGGAAGGTTATTTCGGTTCACTGATACAGGACTGAAACGAGGAGTGAACTCGGTTCAGAAAGGGACTTTGTCCACTAAGATAGTCTTGGTAATGAGTCATGACTAATAAGAAATGATTTTCCATGATTATGTGTGCATGCAACAAAGTTTCATGTTTTATGTTATGATTATGGGGATCTCATTTTCACTTCTATGATTTATCCCATGTTATGATATTATGAGATCTTTTGCAGGTTAAGATTTCCAAAGGCTATGTTCTTATGTATATGATGTGATTGATATTTCTTTTGTTTACCCTTACTGAGCATTTGATCTCACCCTTTTATGTTTTCTTTTCCCCAAGAAATAAAGAAAGGTTTTAGGTAAAAAAAGGAAGATATTTATGGGAGATTTTGAAGATCTTTCACCACGATTAGAAGATTATAGTCCGAGTTTCCAAAGACACTAAACTATTACGGTCCTTGTGTGTGTGTTTTTGTAATGTACTAAGTATTCCTCAAAAGTAATGTAATGTCCATGTACGATAAGCTTCGGGTCTCTACAATCTATCCCTATAGGATATGTCTTATCACAATATCATTTCTATCAATAATAATTTCAAATAGATTTATATTACAGCCAATTCAAACCACAGAAAAATGACAAAATTTTATGCCAAGAACACCATGTATAGGACCTTGTGGGTATTTAAATCATCATTCCATGTCCAACAACCCAATTATCAAACAATCACACAAGTGGTATTTGAATGAGCACTGCATCTTCCTCACTCAATTATTATTATGGGATTTTGAAGCCTTAGTCTATGTACAAAACACACATATAAAAAAATCAAACAAGTGGTATTTTAAAGTAGTAGTTTTTGTCCCACACACATTTGTCAATTTATCATTAAGGGACTTTGTACCAGTGGTCCATGTCCCACACATGTTTTCTAATGGATCAAAAAAATTGCATATATTTCATTAATCAACATTAAACAACATTAATAATTTTAATAATACATCACAGCATAGTTCTATCATAATTTATCACAAAAATTCAGGATTCAATACATCAATCAATTGAAATAATACGTGTGATTCACCATTAACCATTTTTCAAAATTCAATTCATATATCCCATTAACCAATTTTGATCTAGTCAACCATTTCATAAATCCCATTTTAAATTAATTCATATCACAACTATTTACCAATTTTACTATCCCAATTATCTATTTATTTCTCAACCATAACATATCTTTAATTGATTAATTAATTAATTAATCTCATTACACCAATTTTATAATCACAACAATCCATTACCTAATTCGTCAATTACTTAATCCAATTCCATGTTTCATTAAATTTATTTATCAATTTATTAATTTAATTCATGATTAAATTACCAAGAAACGTAATTAAGATCAAAAAATGTATAAATAGGTATGGAGTAAATGTAATGGGAATTGAATTTATTCTACTTAACACAAAATTATTGATTAATTCTCACAAATAGAAAACCCCAATTGAAGCAGAACAACCATGTTCATGAGGAAGAACAAGATCCAGATCTAAACCCTAGATCCAAGATCAAATGAATTAGGGATATGATATCATAAATCTAGATCCATCATCAACATGGTAAAACATCCCATCAAGAAAAGATATAAAAATGGGAGAGTGTGGGGAAACAATACCAGACAAGAATCTCTTATTATGGTATGTGCAGATCATTATTTTATGCATCGATTCAGCAATAAAGGGGTTCAAAATCCCTTTTAACCCGTCCGGAATCTTCAAAAAACATTGTAAATACTCTATGTAATAATGGGGTCATGTTTTGGTGAAGTATAGGAGTTAATTATATTATAAAAAAAAAATCTAAATTATAAAAACCACGTGCACAGTTTCTTGGGTAGGGTCACATAGTTTGAAAGACTGTGTACCTAAATTGTTAGAATTTTTAGTGTGTGTGGGTTAAAGGTTACTCCTAAGGGGAAAAAATGTGTAAAAAATAATGTTCCATCCATGAAATCCATCTCTTTCAGGGGTTTCATAGTTTTATGGGGTAGGTCACATGGTTTGGGAAAACCGTGCGCCAACTATGAAATGACCTACTTCCTCAAAAAATTCCCCAAATTTCCCCCAATTTTTTAAAATATAAAACCTAAAAAAAATATACACAAAAAATGAAAAAATAACCTATAAAAATATATAGAAAACTCTCTAGATATTTTTGTGATCTTAAAACTCCCAACATTGTAACAGCTCATCATATAGTAATACACTTAAGCATCTCTATGATTTTGAGACAAGAAGATTAGGCCACCAATCCCACTTGTCCACTTTTCTTTTGACATATTTATTCCGGGTCACAGCTATATTTCCACAATACAATAAATATTAGAATATAATTTCCCCACAACACTATCTCATGTAAATCCAACACATGTATCAACTATTCGCTACATGACACATCAATATCTAGCTCTGAATCATTCCCATTGATCACATGTGAAGGGTCTGGATGATACCGTCAATGTTGTGACACAAAAAATACATCATGAATAGAACTATACCTCTTTGGAAGAGACAATAGATACATCACTAGTCTTATTCTCTCCACAACCATAGAGGGTCCAACAAACCTGGGCACTGTCTTGCTTCATCTCTGAATCCTACAGTGACTCAATCTTAGAGACACCTAAAGGAACACCTGATCACCCAATTTAAATTCTAGAGGTCTTTAAAATCTATCATCATACAACATAGGTATACTTTGAGTTTTATACATGTGATTATTAATCATTTACACCTTCCTTGAAGCCTCTTTCATGATACGTTTTCCCAACAGCTATGACTCACTTACCTCCATCCAACATAGAGTTGATCTGTATAGTTGACCATAAAGAGACTCATATGGTGCTATATATATTGTTTCTAGATAACATTTTTTATTGAAAACCCAAATAATAGCTAAGTGATTCTCCCAAGACTCTATGTGGTCAATAACACACACTCAAAACATATCCTCAAGAACCTATATAGTACATTCTAACAACCCATTTCTATGTTGGTGAAATGTAATTCTCAGTAAAACCTATGAACCAAGAAAAATTTTAAATCCCATCTAGAAGTGTGAAGTAAAACATCAGTAACAATTTTTTATAAATACTGTATAGAACCCCTTTCATTTGGACTATCTTCCGAATGTGTAGATCTCCTAACTCGTCCACTTAGAAAGTCTCCTATATAGGTAAAAAATGTGCTAACATTACTAAATGGTCTGAAATCACACAAAAAGAATAATTATTCCAATGATTCCTCGAGAGATCCACCACCAATTACATGGTATGTTCTTTCCACATCTATTATAAAAGGGTAAATAGCTGTAATAATTCACCAAGTGATTTATTGTTATCCTTCACATACTGGCAGGTGTAATATCGTGTCACGAACCCTATAATCTCTTTTTTCATTCCTGGACACCAAAACTATTATTGTAGGTCTTGGTACATCTTCATCATATGAGGATGCATTGACTACTTCAAGGAATGAAATTCAAAATTCATCTCATATTGCATACCAATAGGCACAAAAATCTTATTTTTGATATAAATGATCTCATATTCATAAATGTTCAATTATGAAATTGACTCCACACATTAAAAGTTATCTATCAAGAATAATATTTGTAAACATTCATATTGTTAATATATAGTCTAGCTAATAAATGTATATTACACCGAAACTAATATGAGAGTCATTATCTTCTAGAACTCCTGAACCACAACACGCATGTTAGCCAGTAATGTCAACAATTTCCACTCAGAACTAGAATCATAAACTATCTGAGTATGAGTTTTCCTTCTTAAATCATCATCATCATTGTTTCCCTTCTCGTGTATATATTTTATATAATAATTGAATGAATACATATACACAACTCACCTCCACTACTGGATATTCAAATCTCATTTAAAAAAGATATATTTTAAGCTCTAGTGGTAAGTATACACAGTAAAAAATTCACCCAAAATTAATACCACCAAAACATCAAGGCGTATACAACTACTGACAACTCAAGTTCATACATAGGTTAGTTGCATTCATGTGGGAATATCTGTGGTGACCAATATTCCACAACTCAATCTCCCTACATCATTGATGCTCCATGATTAATCCCAGAAGCGGCACAAAACATAGTATACTTCTCACCTTGCTGTGATGGAATCTAGATTGGCGTTGTTGTCATGTTCTTATTCAATTCATTGAATTCATCCTCACACGATTCTGTCTATTTGAACTTTATCCCTTTCTTGGTCAACCATGAAATAGGTGCTTCCAAATAGAAAAAGTCATAGATAAACTATTATAATTCCCTACTAATCCTAGAAGTGTAGGGATATCAAAAACATTCTTTGGATTCACCATGAGAAAAAAATCCTGAAATTTCTCGTAGTCCATGGAAACACCTTCCCTTGAGATTATGTGACCCAAGAATTGCACCAGATGAATCTAAAACTGACACATAGATATCTTGGTGTATAGTTGATTCTCTATCAATGTACTCATAATTATATTAAGATGTTGGGCATGACCATCAGGAGTCTTGGATTACACTAAGTTTTTATCTTGAAATAATTCGACAAATTGATCTTTTTATGGGCTAATGATTATGTTAATTAATGCCATCAACACTGATGGTGCTTTTATCTACCTGAATAACATAGAAATGATCTCATAAAGGCCATCCCTACATCTAATTATATTCCTCATTATATCAAAATATAGAACTCTCAACGGATAATACCCTGATCTTGGGATGATTTTCGAGAAAACACATGCTCCCTTAAACATGTAAAATATACATTTAATACTTTCAAGATGATACCCGTTATTTACTATCATCTTTTCCAACCTATATTAATCAACATGTAAACACATATTCTCGTCCTCCATCATAGTAAACAAAGATAGAGAACCCCAAGGGGACAAACTTGGATGGATAAAACTCTTATTAATCAACTCTTTCAGTTGATTCATTGCCTCTTAAATCTCTTTTGGTTATATTCTATAAGGTATAACATAAATCGTCTCAAACCACAACATGATCTCAATTTTAAATTTCAAATCTCCCATAGGTGTTAGTCCAAATAAGTATTCATGAAATACATCCTGAAACCAATTTAATACAGCTGGAATGAAACCATGCTTTATCTATTAAACAATAATCCCTTATTTATTGAAAAAATGAAAAATTTTATGACAGAGTGAACACTGTAACACTTATAAAAAATGTCCAATAACATTGTCAAATTATATTATAATTTATATTTAAGTAAATATATTTTTAAAATAATTTATTAGGGAACAAATTATTTATAATAAATTATCGGATAAGATCAGTTAGAGGCAAGCCTCTGACCATTTATTAAAGAAAAGAAAACTCAAACAAGCAAGTACAACACAGTGAAAAGACAATTACATATCATAGTAGTCAAACCCATCACCATACCCATGATATATTACTTCCTCTGCAGTAGCTAAATCCCACCCTGAACTATCGTGGTGCTTCAAAATCTTGGCGTACTTCCATCTAATATTCAACTTCTGAAAAGATAGAAAATCAATAAAATACTGCACACCCCAGCCTTCCCTCTCGACAGATGACATGGTGGTCATTGGTTTTGGAAGATACGAATTATCCCTCCTCGGCCTTCTTCATTGGGGGATAGTCATCTCTTCTGCATTCTTAGACACCTTCTTTTTCCCACCCTGAACAACTCCACTGTAAGAAGTCCAGACCACGCCACATTCATTGCCCTTTTCACTATCGATATGATCCCCCCGTTTTCTAGAAATGCGCACTTCACGGTAACCCTACTCCACATCCCTTCCTAATGAGATTAGCTGTTATTGTCAAGCATGGAATGACATTGTGAGTGAACCACAATATCGTGGACAGAATTTGTACCCTTCTTCACATTAGCATCATCAGCTAAAACCACCATAGAATCACAACCATCATCATTTTATGAAATATCCTCCTCAACATTTGAGACATTCCCATTCCTGAGTTCTTGTGAATAGTTACCAGTGGATCCAAAATTAAGAACAGATTAATTACCATATTACTATTGTTGAAATCATACATCATAAACACCTGGATCTACAATTTCTTTCCCCTCAAAAGCTTTGTCAGCCAATGACACAACTACATCATAGTCCAAATCCAATTCATCCATCACCAACCTAACAAAACAATTACCAAGCTCAATTCCAGCCACCTGCTTAACAGACCGCGGCTGCATCCCAGCTGAATACTTCACCAACAAAACACTCCCATCAACAACCTGCTTCACAAAACCAAGACCAACATCAGACTCCTTCTCTATTTCCTCCTCCACAACACATGCATTGTTGATGACTACATCCTGCGAGACATCACCCTCCATCACAGTTGGCATGTCCTCATGAACCAGATTTCTAGAATTATTGTTGTACAAATTTCCACTGTCACTATTAGGACTCATGTTCATACCCTCCTAATCACCCTCCATAGTTGACAAATGTCCCTCAGAGAGAACCAGCTGTAGATGGCATGCACTACCCTCCACCGTAGATCAGGACTCAACTCTATGATCACTATTAAATCTTTCAAATAATAGAATCACTAATGTGTCAAAGCCTCCTGCACCGCCATCAAACCACATGAAAGCCCCAACACATCAGCAAGAAGAACCTTCCTCATCTCCCTCTCCGTATTTCCATCAGGATTCATTTCAACCAAATCAACTGCAGAGAAAGAAGAGTTCATTCGGTCTCCCTTCCCAGATGAACCTATAGTTCTGATACACACAATGAATTCATGTAGGGGTACTCATAGCCCCATCCATAGGACTATCATTCATAGCCACCTAATCCGGCCTCACAGCATCACGCACCCCACAGGCATCCCCAGTTTTCCCTTCCATCACTTGCAAGTTAACTCTCTTCCCTCCACTATGGAAAACAACCTTCAAATTTCCAAACTATCTACACATCACACAGAACAGCATCCATGACTCAAATAAAACCTCTTATATCCAGCGAAAATCCTTATCCTCAGTGATTCAAGCACAATGCACATGAGGTCTCGTAATGTCGACCTCGACATATATCTGAAGACAAATCTGATAAGACAGAGACTCGGTCCTTTGATCAGAAGAATGATATCTTCCAATCATATTTCCAATTGCACAGAAAATCGAAGGATTCTGAAATGAAGGAGGGAGACCATGGAGACTTACCCATGTCACAATCATTGAAGTTTCACACTACATTTGAAATTTTAAGCTCCATCAGAAAATATAAAAGGAATAATCACCGCACCTTCTAGGAGCCCTGAACCAAGCAATAATCATATCCTCCTCCAATCCAAACCGAACCATAATATGTCTCCGATCAATTCACCCAATGATCTAACACTCATGAAGTTCCCAATATTTTGAGACGACCTGAGTAAACACTTCCATCGATGGTCAATGAGGATGAAAACGAGCCACCATGGTATATTTGCATAGTTCTGTTGCACTTTTTAGCTCCGTTGGGAGCAGAGATAACTGGGGTGCCTCTCAGAAGAACTCCAAAACTTTTGGGGAGATGTAGATTTTTGGAAAGGGTGGAGAAGAACCATGGTAAGAAGAAGGATCATCCCTCCCATGCGACAATGAACACGAAACTCCCCCCTCCGATAGGGAGGGGGGCAGATCCTGGTGGAATGGATCTAGGCCATCTAGAGGGAGAAGATGATTTCTTCGGTCTCAAAATCTCCATTACCTCAAGAACATGCATAACTATATAATACATTAGTTTAAATTAAATGTTTATATAGTTTCTAAAAATAAAATTATTATTTTATTTGTATCCAAAAACTTATTTATCAAAAAAAATCTTATATTCATGTGTATTTTATTAAATAAAATAATATAGAAAAATGGCCTGAAAGAGTTGAACCCACGACCTACAAAAAATTCAAGACTTCTCACCACTCCTATTATGATCCTTACAGGTATATATATCTATATTTCGCTAAATATATTAATCCACGTACTTAATATAAAAAAGGGAGACAACAGGTTTCAATCTTGCATTTCTGAATCATAATTCGAACTTCTAACCAACCGAGATAATGTGGTTATATATTAATACATCTAAATTTATCTTATTATATTAATCTCTCCCCCTCTATTAGAAAAAAAAACTAAACGGGATTTGATCCAGTGATCAGAGATAACACAAAGGATCGACGAAGCAACACAACTATGACACTTTTTTTATTATATATTTGTATCTACCTAACTATATTAATTCAAACTATGTGTATTGAAGGAAAAACCGTGGGTGTAGGTTTTCACGCACAATATTTTTCGTGTCCCACAAAATTTTTTTCACACCATAATGCGGGAAAACTATAACCATGGTTTTATAAAACTATGGTTAATGGTCTTTGAAAAAAAATCTTATGCCCACGGTTTTTCCCAAACCGTGGGGATAGGCCCTGATATTTTATTTCTATACCCATGTTTTTCCATAACCATGGGAATATGTATTCACAAAAAAACATTTACCCATGGTTTTTCTTAAAAGTGTGGGTATAGGTTCCCATGCTACCCCTATACCCATGGTTTTCAAAAACCATGGGTATAGGGTTTCCCTATAGCCACAGTTTTGGGTAAAACTGTGGCTATAAGGAAATTTTCCTGTACTTACTCATTTTTAATTCCATCATAGTTTACATAACTTCATTTAATTTCCTAGGGGGGGATATATCAATAGAATTGGGTGATAATAAATCACAACAATGGATACACAAATGAAATAGAAAATGAATGATCATCATAGATAAAAAAGAGTCATAATATTAGATAATAATGATAAGTACTTGATATATAACATATAAATGTGGATACAACATAAAATTCTCATTTATAAGTATATACCAAGGTCTATAACTCTTGTTTCATAAAACATAGTTACCATGATTTTTCACCAAGGTATAATAAAATATATCATATTTAGAGGTTGATTATTTAACATATGAATCTGAGCATAGTTAGGGCACACCATTATTAGGTATTAATTCATGTGAGATAAATTTATAATAATAAAACATTTCATCAATAACGCTAGGAGAATAAATAATGGATTTTACATAAAATTATTCAGTATATAAGGGTTTATGGACTTAAATTTCCATCATTTTTAACCCAAGAGAAGATAATGTGTGTTTCATATATATAAATCCCCAATAAGTAAATTATGATTACATCTTGGTGAATAACCATCGATAAAGAAGATGTTTGTTTATTCACAATATAATAATATTCCATGTAAAAGAGAAAAAAATCAAGAAATTAATTTAGCAGCACGATGAGTATATAATGTGGACCAACAAAGGTCATATCGAAATGGAATGATGTTCTCCCATGGATAAAACACTATTTTTGAAATAATGGGATAAATAAATGTTTATTAAAAAATTAATTCATCATTTTGAAGGAATATATAAAAAGATGTGCTTGAATGGAGAAGAATAAAAGGATAATTACCTAACCGTAGAGAGTAATGTCCTAATTCGTAGAGATTGGAAACTTAGGACTTTGGGGACAACATTGAGGAACTTTATAGAGGAAAACTGAGTAAAATTTAATAATTTATGGATTTATGTATAGTTTAATATAGGGTTTCATGGGTATTTATAGTAAAAGAGGAATTTTTTTTGCAAATTACAAAATATAGGTCTTGGAATTTTGGGTTGAGGAAAATAAGAAAAACATGGGATTGCCCATGTTTTTTTCTCATTTTATTAGAAATTTAAATCATTTTTTTTAATATTTCAATACATTTTATCTTAAATCCATTTTACAATATTACTTTGGACATAGAAAAGTAATTTTTTCACAAAATATACTTCTTAATATCATAATTCTATTTTAGACATTGAAATGTAATTTATTACTTAAGATATTGATATAAATACGTTGAAATACATAACAATAACGAAAAAATATATTTTTAAAAATTTATTATATTTAATTATTTAATAAATTTTTATTATATACATATTAAGTCATAAAACATACTCAAAATAGAAAACCATATTTTTACTATTCACAAGAAAATAAAGTATCTTAGAACATTCTCAAAATTTTACCATAATCTAATTTCAATGTACTGACTTCAAATATAATTTTTATTTTACCAAAATAATTATATAAATATTATAATTTTATCTATTAAACAATAATCCCTTATTTATTGAAAAATGAAAATTTTTATGATAGAGTGAACTTTCTGACAACTATAAAAATTTTCATATTACATTATCAAATTACATTATAATTTATATTTAAGTAAATCTATTTTTAAAAGACATTATTAAGGAATAAATTATTTATAATACATTACCTGATAAGCTCAATTAGAGGCAAGCCTCTGACCATTTATTAAATAAAAGAAAAGTCAAATAAGAAAGTACAACAATGTGAAAGGACAATTACATATCATAGTAGACTGACCCATCACCATACCCATGATAGATTGAGTCATCCACTGTAGCTGATGCCCACTATGACCTATCGTGGTTCTTCAAAATCTTGGAATACTTCCATCAAATATTCAACTTCTTGAAAGAGAGAAATTCATTAAAAGACTACACACCCCATCCTTCCCTCTCGACAGATGACATGGTGGTCATTGGTTTTGGAGGATAAGAATTATTCCTCCTTGGCCTTCTTCGTTGTTCGGTAGTCATCTATTCTGCATTCTCAGACACCTTATTTTTCCCACCCTGAACAACACCATTGTATGAAGGCCGGACCACACCACATTCATTGTCCTTGTCACTATCGATATGATCCCCCCATTTTCCAGAAATGTGAACTTCACGGTAACCCTACTCCACACCTCATTCCTAATGAGATTGACAGTTATTGCCAAGAATGGAATGACACTGTGAGTGAACTACAATCTCGTGGCCAGAATTTGTACCCTTTTTCACATTAGAATCTTCAGCTACAACCTCCAGAGAAGCACTTCCATCATTATTTTCTGAAATATCCTCCTCAACATTCGAGACATTCCCATTCCCAAGTTCTTGTGAATAGTTACCAGTGGATCCAGCATTAAGAACAGATTAATTACCATATTCCTGCTATTGAAATCGTACATCATAAACACCTGGATCTGCAACGCCTTTACCCTCAGAAGATTTGACAGCAAAAGACACAACTTCATATTAGTCTAAAGCCAAGTCATCCATCACCAATCCAACAAAACAATTACCAAGCTCAATTCCAGCCACCTACTTCACATACCGTGGTTGCAGCCCGGATGAACACTTCACCCACACAACACTCCCATCAACAACCTGCTTCACAAAAGCACGACCAACATAGGACTCCTTCTCTATTGCCTCCTCCACAGCCCATGCATTGTTGATGACAACATCCTACGAAACAACATCTTCCATCACGGTTAGCATGTCCCCATGAACCAGATTTCCAGAATGATTGTTGTACAAATTTCCACCAGCAATATCAGGACTCCTGTTCATATCCTCCTAATCACCCTAGATAGTGGACAAATTCCCCTCACAGAGAACCAGCTGTAGATGGCCTGCACTAACCTCCAGCGTAGATTGGGACTCAACTCTATGATCACCATTTAATCTATGAAATAATAGCATCACTGATCGGTCAAAGCTGCCTACACCACCTTCAAACCACATGAAAGGCCTGACACATCATCAAGAAGAACATGCATCATCTCCCTCTCCGTATTTCCATCAGGTTTCATTTCAACCAAATCACCAGCTGAGAAAGAAGAGTTCATTTGGTCTCCCTTCCTAGATGAACCTCCAGGTTTGATACACACAATGAATTCTGTAGGGGTACTCGTAGCCCCATCCACACGACTATCTTTCATATCCACCTGATCTGTCCTCACAGCATCATGCAACCCACAGGCATCCCCAGTTTTTCCATCCATCACATGCAAGTTAACACTCATCCCTCCACTGTGGAAAACAACCTTCAAATTCCCAAACCGTCTACAGATCACACAGAACTTCATCCATGACTCAAATTAAACCTCTTACATCTAGCGAAACTCCTTCTCATCAGTGATTTAAACACAATGCACATGATGTCTTGCAATGTAGACCTCAACACTTATCCGCAGACAAATCAGATGAGACACAGACTCGTTACACTGATCAGAACAAAGATGTCGTCCAATCATATTGCCAATTGCATAGAAAATAGATGGATTTTGAAAAGAAGGAGGGAGACCAGGGAGAATTACCCATGTCACAATCAATGAAGGGTCACACTACATATGATATTTAAATCTCCATTATAAAATATAAAAGGAAGAATCACTGCACCTTCTAGGAGCCCTGGACCAAGCAATAATCATATCCTCCTCCAATCCAAACTGAACTATAATTTGTCTCCGATCATGTAACCCAATGACCGCACACTCATGAGTTTCCCAATATTTTGAGATGACCTGAGAAAACACTTCCATAGACGGTCGATGAGGACGAAAACGAGCCACCAAGGTATATTTGCAATGATATGTTTCACTTTTTATCTCTGTCGGGAGCAGAGAGAACTGGGGTTTCTCTCGGAAGAGAACTAGAACTTATGGGGAGATGTAGATTTTAGGAAAGGGTGGAGAAGAACCATGGTATGACGAAGGATCATCCCTCCCATGCGACAATGAACACTAAACTCCCCCCTCGGATAGGAAAGGTGGATCAGATCCTGGTGGCATGGATCTAGGCCATCTAGAGGGCGAATAAATTTCTTCGGTCTCAAAATTTCCATTACCTCAAGAACATGAATAACTACATAATACAATAGTTTACATTAAATGTGTATACAGTTTCTGAAAATAAAATTATTTTTTTATTTGTATCCAAAAAATTATTTATCAAACATATCTTATATTCATGTGTATTAAATTAAATAAAATAATACTGTAAAATGGCCAGCAAGAGTCGAACCTGGGACCTACAAA
Source organism: Viscum album (assembly GCA_963277665.1). Taxonomy (NCBI): domain Eukaryota; kingdom Viridiplantae; phylum Streptophyta; class Magnoliopsida; order Santalales; family Viscaceae; genus Viscum; species Viscum album. The sequence continues at coordinate 922,712,593 of OY728132.1, forward strand.
AAATTCATGACTTCTCACTACTCCTGCTACTATCCTTGCAGGTATATATATCTATATTTCGCTAAATATATTAATCCACGTACATAATAGAAAAAGGAGAGACAACGGGTTTAGATCATGCATTTCTGATTCATAATTCGAATGTCTAACCAACCGAGCTAATTTGGTTATATATTAATACATCTACATTTATCTTATTATATTAATCTCTCCCCCTATATTAGGGAAAAAATCGCTCAACGTGATTTGATCCAGTGATCAGAGGGAACACAAAGGAGCGACGAACCAGCACAACTATGACACATATTTGATTATATATTTGTATCTACCTAAATATATTAATCCAAACTGTGGGTATTGAATGAAAAAAATCGGTGTAGGTTTTCACGCACAATATTTTTCATATCCCACAAAAAAAATTTCACACCATAATGCAGGATAACTATACCCATGGTTTTATAAAAATGTGGTTAATGGTCTTTGAAAAAAAATCATATGCCAACGGTTTTTCCAAAACCTTGGGGATAGGCCCTGAAATTTTATTTCTATCCCCATGTTTTTCCATAACCATGGAAATATGTCTTCACAAAAAAACATTTACCCATGGTTTTTCTTAAAACCGTGGGTATAGGTTCCCATGATACCCCTATACCCACAGTTTTCAAAAACAATGGGTATAGGGTTTCCCTATAGCCATGGGTTTGGGTAAAACCGTGGCTATAAGGAAATTTTCCTGTACTTACTCATTTTTAATTCCATTATATTTTACCTCACTACATTTAATTTCCTTGGGGGGATATATCAATGGAAGTGGGGGATCATAAATCCCAAAAATGGAGACACAAACAAAATAGAAAATGAATGATCTTCATAGATAAAAAAAGAGTCATACTATTAGATAATAATGATAAGTACAAGATATATAACATAGAAATGTGGATACAACATAAAATTCGACGTTTATAAGTATATACCACGGTCTACAACTCTTGATTCAGAAAACATAGTTACCATGATTTTTCTCCAAGGTATAATAAAATATGTCATATTTAGAGATTAATCATTTACTACATGAATCTGAGCGTAATCAAGTCACACTATTATTAGGAATTAAATCATGTTAGATAAATTTATAATAATAAAACATTTCATCAATAACGCTAGGAGAATAAATAATGGATTTTACATAATATTATTCAGTATATAAGTGTTTATGTACTTAAATACCCATAATTTTAATCCCATGAAAAGAGAATGTGTGTTTCATATATATAAATCCCCAATAAGTAAATTATGATTACGTATTGGGGAATAACCATCGATAAGAAATGTGTTTGGGTATTCACAATATAATAATATTCCATGTAAAAGAGAGAAAATCAAGAAATTAATTTAGCATCATGATGAGTATATAATGTGGACCAAATAAAGGTCATATCGAAATGGAATGATGTTCTCCCATGGATAAAACAATATTTTTGAAATAATTGTATAAATAAATGTTTAATAAAAAAATTACTATAGAATTTTTGAAGGAATATATAAAATGATGTGCTTGAATGGAGAAGAATAAAAGGATAATTACCTTACCTTGGAGAGTAACGTCCTTAAATCGTAGAGATGGGAAACTTAGGATTTGGGGACAACATTGAGGAACTTTATAGAAGAAAACTAAGTAAAATTTAATAAATTATGGATTTATGTATATTGTAATATAGGGTTTCATGGGTATTTATAGTAAAAGAGGAAAAATTGTTTATAATTTACAAAATATAGGTCTTGGAATTTTTGGTTGAGGAAAATAAAAAAACATGGGATTACCCATGTTTTTTTCTCTTTTTATTAGACATTTAAATCATGTTTTTTAATATTTCAATAAATTGTATCTTAAATCCATTTTACAATATTACTTTGGACATGGAAGAGTAATTTTTCACAAATTATACTTCTTAATATCATAATTCTATTTTAGACATGGAAATGTAATTTATTAGTTAAGAAATTGATATAAATACATTGAAATAAATAAAAATAATGAAAAAATATATTTTTAATAATTTATTATATTTAATTATTTAATAAATTATTATTACATAAATATTAATTCATAAAACATACTGAAAATAGAAAACTGTATTTTTACTATTCACTAGAAAATAAAGTATCTTGGAGCATTTTCAAAATTTTACCATAAACTAATTTCAATGTACTGACATCAAATATAATTCTTATTTTACCATAATAATTCTATAAATATTATAATATTATCTGTTAAACAATAATCCTTATTTATTGAAAAATGAAAATTTTTTTGACAGAGTGAACTTTCTGACACTTATAAAAAAAATTTGTATAACATTATCACATTATATTATTATTTATATTTAAGTAAATATATTTTTAATAGAATTTATTAGGGAATAAATTATTTATAATACATTACCTGATAATCTCAGTTAGAGGCAAGCCTCTGACCATTTATTAAAGAAAAGAAAATTCAAACAAGCATGTACAACAAAGTGAAAGGACAATTACAGATCATAGTAGTCAAACCCATCACCATACCCATGATAGATTGGTTCCTCTGCAGTAGCTGATTCCCACTCTAAACTATCGTGGTTCTTCAAAATCATGGCCTACTTCCATCTAATATTCAACTTATCAAAAGAGACAAATTCATTAAAAGACTACTCACCCTAGCCTTCCCTCTCGACGGATGACCTGGTGTTCATTGGTTTTGGAAGATAAGAATTATCCCTCCTTGGCCTTCTTCGTGGTGGGGTAGTAATCTCTTTTGCATTCTCAAAAACCTTCTTTTTCCCACCCTGAACAACGCCACTATAGGAAGTCCACACCAAGCCACATTCATTGTCCTTGTCACTATCGATACGATCCCCCCATTTTCCCGAAATGTGCATTTCACGGTAACCCTACTCCACACCTCGTTCCTAATGAGATTGACGGTTATTTTCGAGCATGGAATGACACTGTGAGTGATCCACAATCTCGTGGCTAGAATTTGTACCCTTATTCACATTAGAATCTTCAACTACAACCTCCAGAGAAGCGCTTCCATCATCATTTTCTGAAATATCCTCCTCAATATTCGAGACATTCCCATTCCTGAGTTCTTGTGAATAGTTACCAGTGGAGCCAGCATTAAGGACATATTAATTACCATATTCCTGCCATTAAAATTGTACATCATAAACACCTGGATCTGTAACGCCTTTCCCCTTAAAAGCTTTGGCAGCCAAAGACACAACTCCATCTCAGTCCAAAGATAATTTATCCATCACCAATCCAACAAAACAATTACCATGATCAATTCTAGCCACATGCTTCATAGACCGTGGATGCAGCCCGACTGAACACTTCACCCACACAACACTCCCATAAAAAACCTACTTCACAAAACCAAGACCAACATAGGACTCCTTCTCTATTGCCTCCTCCACAGAACATGCATTGTTGATGACTACATCCTGCGAAACAGCACCCTCCATCACCGTTGGCAAGTCCTCATGAACCAGTTTTCCAGAATGATTGTAGTGAAAATTTCCTCCAGCACTATTAGGACTCCTATTCATATCCTCCATATCACCCTACACAATGGAAAAATACCCCTCAGAGAGAACCAGCTGTAGATGGCATGCACTACCCTCCACCGTAGATCGTGACTCAACTCTATGATCACCATTAAATATGTCAAATAATAGCATCACTGATGGGTCAAAGCCTCCTGCACCGCCTTCAAACCACATGAATGGCCCTAAACATCATCAAGAAGAACCTGCCTCACCTCCCTCTTCTTATTTCCATCAGGTTTCATTTCAACCAAATCACCTGCAGAGCAAGAAGAGTTTACTCAATCTGCCTTCCCAGATGAACCTCCAGGTCTGATACACACAATGAATTCTGTAGGGGTACTCATAGCCCCATCCACATGACTATCATTCATAGCAACCTGATCCAGCCTCACAGCATAGCGCACCCCATAGGCATCCCAATTTTGGCCTTCCATCACTTGCAAGTTAACACTCATCCATAAACTATGGAAAACAACCTTCAAATTCCCAAACTGTCTACACATCACACAGAACTGCATCCTTGACTCAAATAAAACCTCTTAAATCTAGCGAAACGCCTTCTCATCAGTGATTCAAACACAACGCACATGAGGTATCACAATTTCAACCTCAACACATATCCGCATACAAATCAGATGAGACACAGACTCGGTCCATTGATCAGAAAAAAGATATCGTCAAATCATATTTCTAATTGAACTGAAAATCGAAGGATTTTGAAAAGAAGGAGGAAAACCAGCGAGACTTACCCATTTTGCAATAAATGAAGGGTCACACTACATATGAAATTTGAATCTCCATCAGAAAATATAAAAGGAAGAATCATCGTACCTTCTAGGATCCATGGACCAATAAATAATCCTATCCTCCTTCAATCCAAACTGAACCATAATATGTCTCCAATCATGTAACCAAACGACCTCACACTCATGAAGTTCCGAATATTTTGAGACGACCTAAGCAAACACTTCCATTGAGGGTCGATGAGGATGAAAACGAGTCACCATGGTATATTTGTAAAGATATTTTCACTTTTTAGCTCTATCAGGAGCAGAGATAATTGGGGCGCCTCTCGGAAGAGAACCACAACTTTTAGGGAGATTTAGATTTTAGGAAAGGGTGTAGAAGAAACATGGTATGACGAAGGATCATCCCACCCATGTGACAACGAACACAAAACTCCCCCCTCCAATATGTAGGGGGGATCAGATCTTGGTGGCATGTATCTAGGCCCTCTAGAGGGCGAAGAAGATTTCTTCGGTCTCAAAATCTCCATTACCTCATGAACATGCATAACTACATAATACATTAATTTACATTAAATTTTTATATAGTTTCGAGAAATGAAATTATTTTTTTATTTGTATCAAAAAAGTTATTTATCAAACACATCTTATATTCATGTGTATTTTATTCAATAAAATAATACTAAAAATGTGATTGATTAAATTACAATTAAATTTATAAAAAAAATATTTCACTTTATTGATACTATATTCTAGATTCATAAAATATTATTACACCGACATAAAAACTAAGATTAAGGTATGTGATGGTGGTTGTTTCATAGGGTGGATCAGCTAATATAGACCTAGTGGTGATCTCCACTAGTTTGAACTTATCTCATAGGTGACTTTATTCAATCCTCACTTTTTGAAGATAATATTGGGATTGGTCATGGGAGAACCCCAATGACCATACTTATCTCCTTGGGTCTGAAAAATGGTCATTAAATGCAATGAATCTTCTTTTTGAGGTCATCACTTCCCTTTCATACCTTAATTATAATTTTTAATTACCATTTATAAACACTAATTCAAATGGTCACTTTATTACCAACTATCGTTGTTCTGAATGGGAATATTAATTAATGATCATGTAATGGTAATGTAATGGAAATATCCTAATGGTAACCATTTTTTCACACCCTATATAATTAACACCAAATATCATCATTCACTAATTCATTCTCAATGATATTTATAAATCATTCTATAAGGTCAATTTTATTCCTAACATTTCTTTTACATTTAACAATTTTCATGGAAGTTTTGATCTTCATAGAAAAGTTTGATCCCTTGGATTATACCATTGAATGGTCAATATTCTTTAGTATTTATATTCATATACTAGTCCTAGATATTGTAACAGTTATTAATTATTAACCTAAAAAATTCATTTTCTAACAGTATTTCTATGTTCATTGATTGTTAATTATAATAAAATAGTCATTATGGAAAACTATAATTCTTTTATTAAAAAATATTGAATTCATAGGTCATTAAATCATACCCCTATGTATCATGTAATAGAAAAAATAAATAATAAATAATTTTATTTAATTAATAATCAGAGTGACATGAATAAACTAAAAGATCGAAGACATGTCATATAATAAATAGATAAAATGCTCCCAAGGTAGCAATCCAACCAATTGTATAAATTTTTGGAAGGTCAATATATAAATAAATATAATATTGATTCCTCCAAAGTCTATTAAAGTCTATCACTAGGTCCATGATCATGTGCACCACCATCATCCATGAGCTCATTTATATTACTTGGAATCCAAAAAATAATATCGGCACACACATTAAGAATTACAATACAAGGTATGTGTAATAAAATATAGTAAAAAATCACCAATGATATAAAAAATAATTTTCCCTTGTGAGTAGGTTTATTCCATATATATGTAATAAATTTTCATGTTACACCACAATCAAAAACACAACACTCATGTCCATACCGAGCCACCACAATCCTCAACCATACCTTCTTTAGATCCACACTAGAAGTAATTTCAAGATATCGGGTGTAATAAAGTAAAAACCATTAGCCTAGTAATAATAATTATTAGGATCATGTGTAAATATTAGTCAATTTCCACTAGGAGTCAAGAATGTGGTTTTCTTAGCATTCACTAGGCATTGAGTAATCTTGCTACATGTTATCCATCAGGAATCAAATAACATGCTCCTTGGAATCTGATAGGCATCAAGAGTGTCACATGATATCTATGAGGCATAATTGTATCCCTTCCATGTTCATAGGTCCATCACAAAAATTCATGAGCACTCCCCCTATAAGGGATAAAAATGCCATGATGGTCCTCCTACATTAGTTACCAAGAACAATTTCTCCAAAGGCAAACCTAATATTGCAATACAAACTAGAAAGCTTAGGATAGCATTATGAGTAAAAGTAGAAACATGCAATATGTGTGAACAATATACAAATTAATAAACAAGATTTGATCATACCCATGAAAAAATATATAATATAAGGTTCTCATGAGCTATGCACAAACCCATATGTGATCATAATTGAGAACAGCTATATAGTATGAAAATAATAAAACTATATCATAGAAAGAAGTGTAAAAAGGAGACCCAAATGTTAAAGAACTATCTATCATAAATACATTGATGTCAACATCATGGTCTATCAAAGAATCATCACTCAAAATATTTTCATGTGTTCGAAGGCTCAAACCTCTCTCCATGCATTCTCAAACTGTTTTTATTAATTTTTTCTAGAAGAAACTAAAACACCACATATGATAGCACTTTACCTCCCTTGGATAATTCCTATTTATTGAATTATGTTATGGAATAAGATAAACTTTATTCCTTATAGAAAATCATAATTTTCACATGATAATAATATTATCTTTCAATAATAATCCTTGATAAAGATGGGATAATAGTTATTTGTCATTATTTAATAATTTCTGTACTATTATAATTTCATAATTCATTAAGAATGATTTTAAAAATATCATAAATAAGTAGATTTAAAATGTTAACAATAAATATATACCATTAATAATATTTTCATGATAAAATATTCTCTCAAGAACATGGGACAGAGTTCAGCCACACATGGGAAATCTAGAATGTTACTTGGTTAGACAAGGAGGACGTAACATATCTTGGTTTAAAGGGTTTCTAAACTTCTCAAACATAAGAAAAGATTAAAAAACTAAAGATAATATTGTTTTTATATTTTATAATTAGTATATCTATGTACATTTTCTCACCATTAAGAACCACAAATTATATTCTCCATTTAATTTGACATTTAATCATTCATTAATCAAATAGTGTTTAAATTCTACCATAATAGCAGTCAAAAACCCTAAACGAATCAAATGATTTATTCCCATAATAATTATCATTTTAAAATCATAAAAATTTAGTTATATGGTCAATCTATGGAAGAAGAAATATAAATACAGGGGTAACATATTTTCCACAAAAAGGGGTCCTAGATAAGGGTAACATGGTTTTACCTTATGAATCTCCTAGGTGTCATGGAAGTGTATTTCCCATATGATTCTTTTGAAAATAGGGAACTACCCTTACATATATCAATCCACACTTATTCATTAGTAATTTTACCCTTACATAACCTTTGAAAAAGCAATTTTATCTCTACATAGTTCCGAGGAAGTTCCCTTATGTGAGATTGCCTAAAGGATTTATCCTTACATGAGTAAGTATTACTTCTTTTTTAGTATGGATTACCCTTATGTATGCTTTATAAATCATGGGTTAGACTTTTGTGATAAGTTAATTACCCTGATGTGAGTAATTCTTACCCTTATGAATGCTTTAGAACATGCGGGTTAACCTTATGTCAAGATGGAAGTACCCTTACGTAACCCATATACCCAAGGTAATACTGTTAAATAGTGGTTAAGTCACCCTTATGTTGCTAAGGGTTACATTTTGACATTCTTCAGGATTTCAGACTTACCCTTACACAATTAATATAATCTCCATATTACATTTATGAAACATAGGTAAACACATCTCTACCCTTATGCAGCCTTTTAAAAACAAATGTTACCCATATGAAAAGCATAAATGTTGTACAAGGGTTATAAATTAGTTTATTTTTTTTAATTTTTACATAAGAGTATTATAAATCATAATCAAAAGTGTGTTTAAAGATTATTTAAAATCTAATAATGTTAAAATTATCCCATTGTAGTGACTTCTCACCATCATGAAGTGTCTCTAGTGGTCTTTCTTAAAAAACTGAATCCACTATGCCCAAACATACAACTCTAGATCCAATGTCTCTTCTTTGGCCTATCTATATTACCATAATAATTTCACATGTGGTATCATCTTCCACCATTATAAAATCTCAATGTAGTCTATAATATACACTAAGCACTCCTCATATGATGTGATAGGTTCTATATCAGCATACTCACAGTCGATGAGTTTCCCATGATTGGTTATATACCTCCAAATCTCAGATAAATGAAACAGTTCGTTCATAACATGGTGACATAAATGAAAATATTGAATGTATTTCATTCTCCCTACCTCCTCGAGAATCTCAATGGGTCCAACATAATGGTGGGATATGTTTCTTTTATTCCATACATGTTTGTGTCTTAACTGTGGAGTCAATCACAAGAAAATCCAATCACCCTTGAAAAACTCCAAAGGCCTCCTCGTATATTCCTCATATGATATATTCTAATTCTTATTGGTGATAAATTCAATATAAAATAGTTTCACACTTTTAGAGGTCACTTAAACCAAATCAGGCACCACAATCAGTTCCTCTTCTTCCTTATTCTAGTATAGTGGTGAGTGGCATGCCCTCCAATATAGATCCTCAAAAGGTGACATATAAATTGAAATATTTTTTATATGAGCTTAAAAGAGTCTAGTAGATCATATAAAGCTACATTTAATTCTATATTATAAGATAAACTGATATCCTCCAGTATGTGTATCATTATCTCTGACTGTTTGTTTGATTTTTGGGTGGAAGGTTATGCTCAATCACAGTTGAGTCTCTAGGATCTTCTACATGACTTAAAAATAATGATACATGATGCATACATTATTTTCATAGATAATGATCAAGAGATGTCCATGTAGGAAAATTATCTCATAGACATACATATGTTCTAGCTCATCTTCTGAGTGAGTCTCTCGGATAAGTATGAAGTGATCAACCTTCATCATCCAATCAAAAAACACCCAGATAGCATCATGAATCCTCATGGTCCTGGGATACCCTATCATAAGTTCCATCATGAAGTACTCTGAATTCTATAATGGTGATGGAAATGGCTAGAGAAACCCACCAAGGAACCGATTCATAACCCTTACCTTTTAGGAGGTAAGGCATTGGGAAACGAAACTAGAAATCTCTCTCTTTACCCCAAACCACTAGAAATATCATTTAATTTTATAGTGATAGATTATCACTCCCAAATGCACCACCCATATATATGTATATAAATCCCTTGGAATATTCTCACTAATGGAAGAAAGGGCTATACTCTCCCATGTACAAGGATCACATCGTAATCAGCCAATGAACACCTAGGTATTGGGTCACCACCAGATAGTAGTTTCCACATCACAACCGACATTGGATCAGTGTTCTATCTATAAATTTTCCAATATACTAGAAAATATGTGACCACAAAGATATTATAAGTAATTGATCAATGATCCTCAGAAGAATCCATCCTTATTTATCCAATAACCTAATCAGGCTTCAATGGTCCTTTAAAGGTTACTCACTGAGGTCCTCCCCAATTTGCATCCAATGGCATAGTGAATCCTCAATTATGTTACATTTCCTATGTTAATATGTCATCTCAATGAAAAACATATTTAGATACACCATCCAATGCCTCTACCTCAGAATTAGGTCCCCCTATGTAAAGATGTATCAGATGATCTTGTGGTTAGTATAGACAACAAACATCTCACCAAAGGGATAGTGTCACTGACACTTACGATCATGAACCATGGATACAAAATTCATTTCATGAGTGGGGTAGTTTATCTCATGGGATCACAGCTTTCATGATATGTTGGATACTACCTTATCTCTTTGTTTTAGTACCAATCCAAAACTAATTCCCAATACACTATAGTATAGTTTATATCTGTTTTCAGGCTCAATAAGTATATGAACTAGTGCTACATTCAATATGTTTTTCATCTCTAGAAATTATTTATCACAGCATTTATACTATTTTAAACTCGCACACTTATTTTTAAATGCATTCATAAGTGCTAATATTATGGGGAAGTCCTAGAATTTTTTTGGGTAATATCCTACAATGCCCAGAAATCTCTTGATCATGAACACACATTGGGGGCATGTCTAGGATATCACTACCTCCATGTACTATGGGACTATGGATATACCTACATTAATCACTAAATTACCCTATAAATTTAACCTTTTGTATCTAGAAGTTAAACTATGATAGCTTAGTGTAATGCAAATGTTCTTGAAGTATATTCAAGACAGTCTCAAGATGACTGACATGATGCTCCAATGTTGATTAGAAGATGAGGATGTTGTCAATGAACACCATGATGATCAAGCCCAAGTAAGGGTAAATCATACAGTTCATGGGAGTAATTAACACTGTTTACACATTATTCAGTCCATAGGGTATCACCAAGTATGCGTATAACCTATCCATTCTCAAAAACGCTATATTTAGGATTCTCTCCCCTCTAACCCATAGATAGTGATAACCCGATCGATGATCAATCTTGATAAACCTTGATGCTCACCATAACTAATATAAGGGATCATTTATCATGTGAATGGTATATATTATCTTCATTTTCACCTATTTCAGGTTATGGTAATCAATGTAGAGTCAAATATTTTCATCTTCCTTCTTATAGAACAAGACAAGTGCACCACGTGGTGATGTACTCATCCTGATAATGCCCTTCATCTATAATTCTTCGATATTAACCTTGATCTCCATTAGATTAAATGTAATTATACAACAAGGGAGTATTAAAAGGGTATAAGCACCCATTATGAGATTTATCCCAATATCAAATCCTCAATCAGGATGATGTCTTGTGAATTCATCTAAAAAGATGAACAAATAGAGATCCATGACTGGAAGAAATTTCATGGGGGGATTTCATTGATCTTATTGAAATAAAAAAATCCCTCAATTTACACCAAATTCATCTTAACTAGAATCATATCTAAACAAAATATAACTTCTCAAGTTCACACTATCCAATCATCATAATCTTATATCCCTTAATCAAACGGAATAATGACATCTCCAATAGAAATCACTATGAACATAGAAGCTAATTAGCTAATACATTCCAAGAATTACATCAAAGATAACATTATCTAAAATCATAAATTCCCATAGATTTCCATACATGTAAATGACTATAGAACACTTTGGGAATCACAAAATATGGTCTAAATTAATTCCCAATGGTGTATAAATGGAAAGTAACTTAGAGGATAACATGGTTTTTAAGTCAAGTCTAGTAACAAATTTTGTAGATATGATGAAACGTAAACATTTTTATAAAACAAGGTACTAAATAATGTATATGTGATCAACATAGTACCTAATATAATAGATGATAGCAGACAACCATATACTAGAGTTTAATCTACTACATAAATATTATATAACTAAGATCTTCTACCCTATCCCTAATAAGCATGAATCACATAATTTTTCATCATCTAGGCCTTCTGAAAATGACCCCGAACGAATCCCTAGTTCTCTAAACACATCTTCCTAGACCCACTATGAAATCATGGCCTCGAAGATTTGGAGATAAAATGTTGGTGATACCACATCTTATAACATTGTCGACACTGTCCTGGTGGTGTAGTACAGACTCTGCGATATTGATCGATCATCCCATAATTGGAAAATTATGGTACTCCACCTGAGAGAGAAGAATATGTAGATCCCTAAAACACTAACATACCACTATCCAATGTTATATTCCCATCCATTATCTTCATTAAATCAGAAGTGAAACTCATAGAAGTTGTAGTAGGTTCACTCTTTTGTAATAAATGATAAAAGAAAAGCATATGTTTAGTCCTCCTTCGAAACCTTCTCTTTCATCTGAAAAAGAATCTAATTATAAGTTGTTGGATTGGATTTTATATCCTATAATATCATATATGGATAAAGAACAATATCAAAATTCCTAGATTGTTGCGCTACATCCCTGACCAAGATATGAGCAAAGAAAATAGTCTTGTGGAATCATGTGATGTAAGCAAGACATGCCACTCATCCCTAATGAATCTCTTTGAACCAACGTGCTCAGTCTAATAACATCATGCCTAAAAAACTTCCCAAATAATATTTCCCATAAAACACACACATGATGACCTCTCTCCTTCCATCCTGTAGTATAGTAACCCAACAACATCTACCAATACCCTATAACATAACAGTTTCAAGCTTCACCTTCTGATCCTCTAGGTCCTCTACATGGTTGAAGATCCTCTTGATAATCTAAATAAAGTCATCAATATCTGGAGGGCCTCTAGTTCAATATAAATAGGTAGTATGATAGAGTATAATGTATTATAAATTAATGGGCGTAGTCCTAGTGACTCCTCTAACATGGATGGGAATTAGAATGAAAAATCATGGCTAAAGTAGTCATTCCACCTAAACTACTAGATAATGTGTGGGATCATGATCTATAAAACCCTCCTCAACGTTATTTTATCCAAAAGTTCATCTACACAGATGAATATTCTATGAAAATATTTTAATCATTAAGAAATAATTTGATGTATCCTAACTAGTTGAAGTGATCACGCAAAGGTTTTACAATGATCCAACCCATTACCCATGTCATAAACCACCTAGAATTAACTTAGATTCTCCATCCATAAACATCGTTCAGAATCATATATATATAAACAAAACATAATAGCATTCGTAGGTTCTACTACCTAATTTCAATAGAGATATATCACAATATTATGATAAAATAGATATATCGCACAATAGAAAAACTATCCTAAAAATATATTACACATCATAGAATTAAATTTTAGAACTAAAATGTTGCATAAAAACGTATATATATGGAATTTTAACCTAAATTCATATTCATAAATCATAAATGCTCCCAAAATATCATAGTAATAGTATTACTAGTCCCATACATGGTAACTCAGATGATTATTATATATGTTCAAGATAGGTACATGGAAACACCCCTACTTGAGTCTATGATAGATCTCTATCTTCTATATTTTTTTATATTTCTCTAAATGAAAAGAAGAAATGGATCAGATACCATTTTTTAACACCCCAACATGAAAATAGTGTCTGAACCGGAGGTTCAGATTACCTCATGTGTGCCTCCCCCTATGAAGAGGTATAAGAAATTATGGTCAAATTATATTAGGGGATAGACTATTCACTCACTATCATTTCATAACACTAATAATAAATAAATATATGATATAATAAATAATCAGAGTACTGTGCAGAACATAAAAGATGGAATGCATTTTTTACATTAAATAGTTAATGTGATCCCGTGGTTTCAAGCTAATCCAGAGCATAAAAGTCTGGATTAAAAATATATGAATAAATAAACTATGTATTCTTATAGAGTTCATCATGATCTTAAACTATTTCCATTCCACTCTTCCCATATATCATCCATGGGCCCTTTCCAATAATCTGATCCCTATACATTTTGTTTTAACACAGATCGAGAAGTATTTAATAGGGTGTGAGAAATGAAATAAATTATGACACCACCAATTCATCCTCAACTGACGTGCTAATATAAAAAAGGGTATTCCAGAAAAAAAAATATTTTCCTAACAAACACAATAATCCAATACTAAACAACCTTGTGATAACGAGGCCACATAATTCCCAAAACATACCGGATTCATCCCCTTGTCAAAAGGAATGTCGATATATTGTGTGTAATCAAGAATTTTCCATGAGGATAGTATAAATTATACTCATAATCATGTGTATATACTACTCATCATCCAATGGGTATCAATAAAATATATGGTTTTGGTATTCACTAGGAATATCTACTAGGCATCCAATATCATGCTCCTTGGATTATGTCGGGCATCGAGTGTATCACATGGTATCTATGAGGCATAATTGTATATTTTGAATATTCTTAGGTCCATCAATTTAACCAGATTCAACAATAAAATAATGAATAATATTTTTATCTTATAACATTAATTATTAGTTTATTGTTAAAATTTCAAAACTTTTTTTCCGAAGATCCCAAAAAATAATTTTGAGAATATAGAGATATATAAAATTATTTTGGACCTAGAGGAGTCACTGAGGATCAAATTAGATAAAATTAATTCCCCTTAACAATCCAAGGATTGGCCAAGGAGTGGATCTAAATAATATATCTTATAGAATTAACCACTTCGGATGAGCTATAGAAGGTGTTCCTATAAAAATATTTCTCATCCTTAAAGAGTACCCAGCCGAGGAAAGAGATTTATTGAATCAATAAATCTAGTATAGAAACCCTATAGGTGTTATTTAATGATTCAAGTGTATTATAACAACTTATCCCCATAAATCATTTGAATACCATCATTTCTTGGTATTCATTTACCTAGGGTTGATTGAAAATTACCAAAAACCGACTATATTCATCATTTGAAAGAGCACTAATAGATAAGTCACTTTATTAAATCAAAACTCTTATTGAGGGGATCTCCCAAATTCCACAAAAATTTGGTTTAAGCACCACCAAATGAAGAGTTAATGAGGTAAAAAGTTCGGACACTAATTTACATGAAAATTAAATAAAATAACAAACATATATTGTGAGAAATCTATCTATGAACAAGGTACTGAAAATAATACATGTTATACTTTCTCAGGACTTCCAACATTATAACCCATTAAATTACAATCCAGATGATTGTATGTTGGTTCAAGAAACTTGTCATTCCATGTTCCATGGACAATAACAATAGTATCTAATAAGAAATCTAGGATTCAGATAACTTTATAACACTCAATTTGGGTCTACGAACCAAAAGTAGTAAAGACCACCATTCCAACAAGGTTTTAACCATCTATCAAAACACCTATATTACAAAGGACTAGTTACCAGACTTATTTATGTTTAAAACATGTAAAATCATAATAACCTTCCATGAACTACATATTGAAACAACTTGTAGAGTCTCACACCACTCAAAAATATACTCTTAACACCCACATATCAATATTGAAAGAGTGATAAGGATAGTACATCATGTTAATTTCTCCAATAAATGACTTGAAAAATAATGTTTTATGTAAAAATTAAACTTATAAATATGGATGTATTACTTCCATTTCATTGAGGAGTGGAAATGAAGTAATTAAAATTAATGAAACAAGATCTAATGAAAAATATATATGTGGATAGCTTAGTGAACATGATGATTATGTCCTTATAAAAGTTCCACCCCCATTGAAGAAAGAAAAGGGAAATTCCCTGATGGAATACCTAAATCAATAACAATACCCATATATTCATGAATAAATCCATACATTATAATCCATGATTTTTAACTGCAGTATGCGATTGTGGAGATACTCAGAATAGTGGAGAATAATATCCCCTTCCTTGAAGCCAACTACTAAATCATAAGGTATAAAAAAATATCATATACATGTGAACTAGGAATATAATGTTTTCATGTCCTGAACAGATAAATTTAGTTAGAAATTTTACTTATCTTGTTTCATTAAAAATACCTAAAAAATTATTATACCCAAGAAAATTTACTGGCCCTTTCACTATAGAAGAAATCATATTATAAAATTAATTGTATGATTTAGAATCATAAATTAATATACAGCCTTACTATTTATTTATTATTCCCTAAATATATAAGATCTAAAACCCACATAATTGGTTTTACAACTTTTTATCTAAACCAGTTCTTATCTATTTAGAGTTTTAGAGGATGTTTTGGTATGTGTAAATGTTTTTTTCCTTTCTTACTTCTACATTTTATAAATGGAGGAATAAAGTGGTAAAGTTCATTCTCCTACCATTATACATAGAAAATTAATCAGTACTTCCATAAAAATAATTAATGTTAATTAAATGAAACATTCAATGAGTTTTGGAGAATAGATAGTGAAATTTATCGTTCTAGATTTAATAAAATATCAGCATGAGGAGAAAATTATTTTTACATCGAACTATTTTGAGTTTCCAAATATGTGCAAAGAAGATATTGAAATATTTAATAACATAATTCATTTAAGATAAGATTTTTAAACTCTTTTTTTTCTTTGATTACTCTATTTTTTAAAATGAACTTAATTTTGGAATTCTTTTTATAAATTTAATAGTTCAAAGAAGATGAGGAAAATTATTTTGATGATTTACTCAAAATGGTCACTAATACATCTTCTTTATATATGAAATTTTCTATCATAGATAAATTGGAGTTGAATAATTAATTATAAAAACCCCTAAATTTAAATAAAATAAACTTATTTCAGATATAAAATATACATTTCTTGAATAAAATGAGACACTACTCATAATAAACTCAAACAATTTGAATCCTAGTCAATAACCCTAACAGTTGAGCATTCTCAAACAAGAAATTAGTTTAATAGGTTGGATATTAGAGTATATTTATGGAATTATACGTAACACCTATATGTATAAGAATTTTTTATAATTTTAATCTAAACCATTGAGACTCCCCCAAAAGAGGCTCAATCTGACTCCCTTCAAATTTGTAAAAAAGAAAGTAGAATGAATTTTAGGAAATAAAATCTTATAAAAAATATAATAATCATCGTGTCTTTATAACATTTATATTTTTTCCAAGAAAAGTAGATACACAATTCTATAGAAGGAAAAAATTGAGTTAGTTACCATAATATCATGGTGTGTGTTTTTTCATACATTATTGAGATATTCATGGATGTATCATTGGATGATTTTATTATTTATATAACTTGTTTTCAAATTTTTATTGAGTTTAGAAAAATATTTAAGAATAATCGTTGAGAAAAATATATTTTAAGCATTTAAAAATATTCATTTATGGTGGGGGATTGAAATTTTTTTGGAAAAATAATTTGTATTAATGAGATAAAAGTAGATAATGTAAATGATAATTTGATGTCTTCCATTACATACCCCAACACTATTAGACATATCTGATCTTTTTTGTGGTATGATATATTTAAAAGAAGGTTTATTGTAGACTTTAGAAATATTTTTTGACCTCAACTAACCTACTAAATAAGGATATTAGGTTTTATTTTATTATTAATTTATGATAGATTTGGTAACATTAAAAAAATCCTAAACATAGTTATTATAATATTCCAACCAAACAAGAATAAACATTTCAAGATATTGTGTGAAGAATCCAAAATTGTATAATGGGTTGTGCATTTCCAAAAAATTTATGGATTCCCATAATTTATATCCTAAAAATTCTAGACCCCAGACACCACAAAAAAATACATAATAATAAGATGTGAGTTTTCAAAAATATTGTTTCTTTAAAAAAATTCTTACTTGTTAGGATGTAAAGTGATTGTCTATTATATTCATGATGCAATCATATATTTGATTAATAAATCTCATTAAAATACATGGATAGTGAGTGGGTATTACTGTTACAAGAATTCAACTTGTAGATCAAGGAAAAGATGGGAATTGAAAATATGTTTACATACCACATGATTAAGAGGATTCTATATAAGAAAATATAACCTACCTAAATGGACCAGGATATGAATTTTTTGGATTCATTATGGTCATAAAAATGACCAACATACCCAATTTTGGTACATTCCCATATAGAATTGTTTACATAAATCATTTTCAATTTATTTTTGAGTTTCAACACAAGTAATAATATGTCATAAATAAGCTAATCATGGAATTTGTAAAAGGTAGAGAATAGAAATACTTGTAGATCATGATAAGGTACGGTTATAAAAACTGACTACTAAAATATTAGAGTTTTAATTTTGTACATGGAAAACATATTAAAAAAATAATCATTGAAGTGGGTGAAAAAGAGTGGTTGTTCTCTTAAAGAATGAATCTCATGCATGGTAATATTCATTCCATGTGGTATATATATTATATAGTAACAAAAAATATCCAATATAGTTCATTTGAGATAATGAGTGAAGATTTAAAGTATACATTTAAGGTATGTGGGAAACAATTACAGCATTTATATAAGTATTTTTGGAAAGAACTAATAGAGATGTCCAAAATCATCCTTGTTTCCATTAAAAAAAATATAGGTTATCAATTTCCCTCATAATGTTCTAGATACTTACTATATACTCATTGAAACTTATTTTCTTTATAAATGCATGTTAAAATTACTAGAATTATTTCTAAGATATGTATGGGGGATAAGGAAAAGTAACTAAGGCTGTAAATACTTTTTTATCTTATTCCTTGAAATTTTCATGATTCCTTTTTCTTTTAACAAAATAAATCAAATGGTGGAATTTTTTTATAAATCTATACATATGTTCTACAAGGTCTTTATTATTAATTTTTAAGCATTCATGTGTGTTTTTAGGATAGGAAAACTTGAGATGAATTATGTCTTTCCTATGTAAAACATACCATAATTGAATTTAATGGGATCATTAGTTCTATAATTGTGAGCCTCAAATGATTTATGAGTAATTTTTATATTGATTCATTGATACAATTTTCTTTGGATCTAGAAAATAGGCAGTAAATGAATAAAAACATACTGGAATAAAAATCATATAATTTGAGAACTGGAATACTAAAATCTATTATAAGTATCCTGACCATGGTGATTGATTATAAACACAAGTATCCTCCCTAAAAGGAATTATGATAGCTCATATCAACTGTAGTAAAAAAAGTAGATGCAAACTAATCTAGAAGTCTTCTTAATTCATCAAAACCAAATGTGTGTGTGTGTTGGACTTCAAATAAAATATAATGTTACCTTAGATACAACTACCCTAGTATTTTTTTATTAATTTAATATTATAATTATTCATGAGGGATACCTTCTATATGGGAATGGATTAGTTTTGGGTTTATATTCACTCACTCAATAAGTTCATTTAAAAAATATTTCTGGGAAATATTCAATATGAGCTAATTGATAATGGGGATGTATAGATATGGGGGGATCTAAAATTTTATAAAAAGGGGGCATATGATATATCTTAATGTTAATTTTTATGTATCAAGGAAATCAGAAAATATTCATTGGAAGGGAACCTTTGGGGAAATATATTTAGGAAAGAGTAAAATTATAAAAAAATACTCCACAAAGATCTATTTTATTTACTATATTAAACTATTACATATTATAATATGTAAGTGAGAAGAAGAAGTAAATTTATTGAAGAGGAATGATAATTCAATCAATGGGTGAACCTGTGATTTTATTTTTCTCGATCAAGCATACTTAGTTCAAGTTAAGACATTTCATTTTAACAAACTAAATTAATTGAATTTATTGGGAGTGAAATAAATTAATTGTGTGGGTGATATGAGCCAATTTTTATAGATTTTTTACTTTTTTATTATAAATTAACCTCATATTTCATTTGAATTATGGGTAGTGTTACCATTATTGTCACATTTTTTATATTTAGAATTATTTGGATAAATGGATTTTATCTTGGTTTTTAGTGTTCAAGATAATTTTTTGAAACAATGAAAATCCATAGATTAATTGAAAAAAATATATAGTAATCATACATTGAATTTAGTTTACAATTTTATAGTATAAAGGGAAAAATAGTGATGTTATGTGTCATTAATGAACATGCATGGAATAACCCTGAGTGATGATTCAGAAAATGATAATGGTTCCACACTCCAAAGGGGTTGTTGATCAAGTCATCAAAAGTCTTAATTGCCACTGATTGTTACCCTCATAGACAATACCCCTACCACACTAACTCACCACAAAGTCATCAAAATACAACACTATTAAAACCCAAATAGACCACATGATAACCAATAACTGACTGAAATAATAATATACCGAGATACCATGGAAACTGACCAGATAAAGGTAAAAATTGTCTGTAAGAAAAGAGACAATAGTTAGTTAACTGATTTTAAAACATAAATTTGACCAAGGGTCGGACAGATTGCATTGTGGGATAAAGATATTACACCTTGACCCTAAACCCACCATACAATGACTTGTATTCAATCATAATATCCTCTTTATGCATCCTCATGCTACCACAAGCTTCAACCACACCATCTCATTCTCATCGACCTCTCAGCTTGATGTACCATCCCAAGTGGATGTTCTATCTGGTTCAAACCTACCAAAAACATTTCATTAAACCTATCATGTATCCTATCATAATATCCCTCGAAATTTAATGAGATACTTGTTCCATGATCAAGTTTTAAGAAAGATTAATGAATGAAATGGGTTCAATTGAATGAATCCCAATCCTAGTAAATCTTTTTGTAAAATCCATCATAATATGAAAATTTTATTGAGGATTATAGGTTGAATTTCAAGAATCCACATGATCCTAGGATCATGTTCAACAATCATTGAAACTAATAATTCATATTTGATTCGTACGAGGTGAGATGATTCTATGAAACCAAAAAATATTTTATTAGTTAATAAAATCCATAATATTGAAGAAATTGTTTATGTTGATTGATGTTGACTCATATCAAGAATACCCACTAGACTAGGCATCTTCCATTTAATCCCAACTATAGTGATGGATTGGCTCCTCATTTGAAGCCCACTTCCAGGAACATCCCAAACCAAATCACAATTCAGCCTCATGAAAACCCTCAAGTAGAACTAATTTCCACTTGATATATAGATAATTAGATCTATTCACCCCTAATTACACTAGAAGTAATATAAAATTATATTTTGGGAAGGTATTATTTCAATAAGAATAATCAATGAAATTCTAAACTATAAAAGAACACACCCACTATCTTTACATGATGCAATAATCATGTGATAGGAATCTTGGAATAAAATTTGAGTAATGTATTAAAAATATAGAAATTGTTAGGGATGGAAAAGATATATGTTATACTCATGTAGATTCCATTTTTAATCACACAAAGAAACTCCAATCGTTCTTCAATAAATTTTGTACAATTTACTTAGGAGAGGGGGTTGAATCCTCAATTACTTGACTGACATATGATCTATTAATATTTCCTCTTTTTCTCTACTTTTTTAATTATATTGAAATGACTCATGTGATTGTACACTAGACCATTAGTGAAAAAGATTAGTAAATTTCCCTTAACCCATGTGAATTAATTTTTTATTAATTAATCATTCTCTTTTTCTATTCTCTTGCGAAGATTTTGAGTGTTATAAGTTGTAGGATATTTCCACTCTTTATGAATTTTAAATTCTTCCTCTTTAATCTTTAGTTTGAACACACATTCCACATAGAAAATCTTCATTATATGTGATATTTATTAGTGAGATTATTTATCTGAGATAAAAAACATATTATCGCGGGGATAAGATAGGTAATAGGTTTTAGTGATCATTTCACTCGATTTCCTAAACCAAAATCACTGGGTTGGGATGATCGAGCGAGTCTTCCCTTGATTAGAGAGAGGAAATAAGAGTAAATTTGGAATCATGATTTAATAGGTATAGTAAGTAAAAGATCTAAGGTAGACCACTATGATAAATTAAAATTTGAAACATAATTAAGGTAAATCACGTAGTGAACCCATAAAATAAGATAGGAACACACCAAAACACTCTCCAATCTCTAGAAATACTTAGTCTACTACTACTGAATTTAATTTTGGATCATAAATTAGTTTTTTTAGGCACTAACCAAGAGTTTTTGGTATATTTTAGAGAAATAAATATAGTAATAGAAGCCAACCATTAAGGACACAGTGGAAAAGTTCTCAGGTCACATCTATCTAGAGATGATGAGCGGTGAGAGGGATCATAAATTCATGCACCTGGTGTAGGGGTGCATATAATTGATAGAATACACTATAAAATTTAATAACCTGTATCATTTTTCTCCATATTTAATTGTATATGTATTATCTAGGGTGAAGTTCCTTCAGTGTAGTCTTTATTATGATATCAATTCACAAGTGAATGTCATTTTCATATGAAACTCCTCTAATGTGATGAATCGGTCTCTCAATATGGAAGTGAACTTGAAGGAGGCCATTAGTGGTGGGAATGGATACTGAATAATATTATTAGGGATCTCAGTTTTAGATATCTTGATGAACAATTTTGAGAGTTAACTCTAGGTAATTAATTGACAATGTAACCAAGGAATTGTATAGTCATCTTAGGGACACCGTTAGAGTTAGTAATTTTAGTGCGGTATAGATGGACATAGGTGATTATATTTTCCTTTTCCTATTATGGAGTGTTGCACTTATGTAATGATATTCCACATGAAGAGATTCTACATGATAAATCATAAATTTATTTGTGAAATAGGATAAGGTTAGTCACCATATTCTAGAATGGAATTATCCACCTCTTAATGGATTTGTAGCTACATATCCACCAGTTTGTTGGGATATAGTATTGGAAGAGATTCCCTCAAATTGGAGGGGTAACATAAACAAAAGGGTGTATAAAATGGTATTTAGACTATATCCCAGAGGAATGGGGGTGAGTTAGATGAAAATTAGGATTTTTTCTCCTCCTTGTTTGTATGTATTTCCCTCTACTATCATAGTTATGATTATTTTTCCATATACCCTTGCATGTGTATTGCTTAATGGCGGAGTTTCGTCTTCCTTTAAATCTTATCAACTTTCCAATTTATTAGTATTGGTTTCGTAGAGATTAAATGGTGTTACAACCAAATATTTCATTAAGGGTGAAATTATATGATATCAGACAATACATAGAGTTTTCTCTTGAAATTTTTATCTATCAATTCTTTTCGGAGATATTTTTTTTGGAAATGGAATAATTTAATTTGATTCTAGGTATGGGTTGGATATCTCTATATTAATCACATATAGATTAATATCAGAGAATTGTTTTTTATCCCTAGAATAGGGAATTTATATTCCCCAACATGAATGGGATCATTAGTCCAGTTATGTAAGACCAATTTAGTGAAGATTGGAATGTATCATGATCTATATTGAAGGAATTTTATGTTTGATTGAGAGTCATAGAAGGGTGATTTTCATCTAATAGTGGACCACTTTTAGGAATTATTTCTTAAAGAGTACATTGATTCACCACGCAAGTGAGAGATTAAGTTCTCTATTGAGTTGGTTTTGGGAGTCGAACTAGATTCTATCCACTATATTGGATAACACCAAAAGATATTTTAGAGTTGAAAGTGCAGTTGGAAGATATAGATTATAAGGGATTCATACAACCTAGTACCTCAAGGTGGGGTTCTCTTTTGCTTCTCACCAGGAATAATAACAGAAATTTTCCCTTATGCATGGATTAACAAAGACTAAACCAGAAGATGGAAAAGGACCAATTTCCCCTTTCATGAATCATCAATATATTCAATCATCTGAGGGGTGGTTATATTTTCTTCAAGATTAACATTAGTTAAGTGCACCATCAGTTGATGGTGAGACCGTATGATATACCTCAAACTACTTTTAGGAGTATTTATTGCCTAGATTAGTTAGTGGTAATGTGTTTGTTCTAATGAATGTAAAGATGATATCCATGTCCTTGATGAATCAGATCTTCTATACATTCGTGGATTAGTTTTTGGTGGTTTTCATCAATAGTTTCTTAGTATACTCGTAGTATAGATATAATCATACCCAGCATATTGACACCATCTTATGTATGCTAAGATATAATCAGTTATCTTTTAATATAACTAAGTGTGTCTTCTAGATTGATAATGCATACTTATTGGGTTATATTACTTCATAGGGTGGAGTTTTGGTGGACCTAGAAGATGGTGTTATTCATGGTATCATCTAATGACCCATAAATGTCTTCATGATTCATATATTTCTAGGTTTAGTAGGTTATTACAGATGTTTTATATAGGATTTATCTTATCTTTATGTTCCGATGTCTATGATGACCAAGAAAGTGGTGGTGTTTTATTGTACAGATGCTTTTGAGACGGCATTCAAGGTACATAATAGTAGTTTGACATTAGTACTGATCCATTCCATACCTAAGCTAGTAATGAAAAATATCTTGTACTATGACACATCGAGAATTAGGAATGGATATGTTTTGGTGTAGGAGGATCACATTGTTATTTATGACTCCAAGTAGTTATGGCCACATGAGCAGAATTATCCTACTCACAATCTGGAGATATATGTAGGGGAAAACTATATAATATGATCATGAAATTATCTAAATTGCATGTTATTTTTTGTGTACACGAATTACAAGAGCCTCAATTACATCATTTAAGAGTGGTAAATGAAACCTTAATAAGGTGTGTAGGTTGTGTATATATAGTCTTTTAAAATTAAGTTGAAATATACTCTAGGAAGGGGTAATTTCATTGATGACACTCTGAGTAGGAATATGTGATCCAAGGTAGTATGGGATTCATGTGATGAGTGGATATTTATGGTTCAATTTTCAAAAATTCATCTGGTTGTTCATGATTTCTAAAGTTTAGTGATTTGAACTTTAACATAAGTTGTTTCTGTGATTCATGAATGGATCATGTGAAAGATCTTATCTGATCTTGAGAGATTATCCCTAAAGGATGTATTTGTGGTGGGTATCCACATTCACAATGATCTATTAGTAGTGGTGACGTTTATATTGTCCATCATCTCATATGGGAACCTATGTGATTACATGAGGAAATGATGAGGGACTTCCATGCTTCTAAATGGGATTTGTATCCCATTATGAAAAATATGTTTCATGATCTTTATAGGTAGTATTGGTGACTGGGGATTATGAAAGAAATATTTTTTTGGCACATTGAATCACCTCTAAGAAATTAAAGGTCAATCATCAAAGTCCTTCTAGGTTACTATATCCTTTCCTATTATATAATAGATGTTAGATGATGTCACCATGGACATCATGATATTTTTACCCTGGAAAACTCAGAATAATGATGAAATATGGGTGGTCATGAATTGAATGATGAAGGTATCCCACTTTTTTCCTATCATGGAGACCTTCAACATTAACGATTTTGGTAATCTTTATATATAAGAGATATATTGATTTACTGGTGTAATGGGGAGCCTTAATTCTAATCAAGATCCATATTTCATGTCATGATTTTGGAAGGGCCTCAAAAAGGTGTTGTGGACATCAGTTTCTCTGATAATAGCCTACCATCCTCAAACTAATGGTCATTCTAAGAAGATTGTTTGGATTATGGAGGATATGTTATTGGCCAGTGTTTTTTACATTGGTGGTTCTTGAGAGAATAATATGTCACATGTGTATTTTACTTAAAAAAATATCTTTCAGCCATCAATTCAAATGGATCATTTTGATTATTTATAAGGAAGGCCATTTCATTCACCTTTTTTCAAGTTAGAGGTGGTTGAGTTATATCACATTGGACCTAGTCTTGTTTAATAGACATCTGTGTAGGGTCAATTGATCAGAAATCGGTTGATAACTATGCCGAGTAGGTAGAAATCATTTTTCAACAATAGATATGTCCTTGGGAGTTCAGTGTTGATCATCATGTTTTCTTTAGTGGTCACCTAAGATGGGGAAACACTATATCTAGAAGTACTAAAATCAAGTGCCTAGGTTTGTCATTCGATTTGATACTGCGTAGAGGGTTGTTCGAGTGTCATAACTATTGGATATTCTATGGAATTATAGTTCCATTAACGTTGTGTTCCATGTGTCACAACACTGTATATATCACAGAAACCATTATCACATGATATATTCTGATGATGTTAAGGTTGATGTTGATGCATCATTTATGTATAATCTAATTTATATCATACAATTTAGTGAGAATAATCTCCAAAGAAATATTCCTCCTCTAGTAGGACTGTAGTTGAATCATGGTTGATTTCATGAGGAGATCTGGTAAAGGGAGTCTTATATACATGCATAGGGGACTATTTTTCATATATTCTCCATAGTTATGCAAGGTATCACAGCTCGGTGATGAACTATTATATTGTGGGGAGGTTGTAAGATCGCATAATTTCCTAAGAACATTCTGGTTTATGTCATTGGATGAATTTCAATGAGTTTTTTAAAACATTTAGAGGATTGTAATAAATTCCTGATCCCAGATTAAAATTAGTGCTGGGAGGTGTTTGAGGACTCAGGAATCTAATATTCATATAGGATAGAGGTGGATTATCGTTTTGGAGATACTATAGAGGCATACACTCATTAGTGAAATCCACCAGCCACCTAGGGGACTGCCCAATAGCTTGGTAAAACTATTAGAGTCCCACCAGTGATCTATTGAGAACTGGTAATATTAGGTCACCAATTTGAGATGTATCATGTTGTTGGTGGATTTCCCATCATATGTGGAACACTTCAAGAAAATATCATCTAGTCGGTGGTCCCCACTTTCCAACTAGTGGCATCGATCAGGGATGTGATTACGAGGGGAAGAATCATATTTCAACGCAACACCCCCCCCATAACCACTATTAAATAGCTAATCATCCATAAATACTCTCTAATATAGTATTTATAAACTTTTAAGGTTCTTGATGTCTCTTGTGTATTATCCTACACATATCCTTGTTCTTGTGATACATTTTTCAATCCAATGATTAAAATTTGGTAAGTATCACTTTATTTTGATGAGTACATCTTATCATCCTTTTCGATGTTCTTCTTACAAACATGACATGGTGTTTCAA
The DNA here is from genome assembly GCA_963277665.1 of Viscum album. Taxonomy (NCBI): domain Eukaryota; kingdom Viridiplantae; phylum Streptophyta; class Magnoliopsida; order Santalales; family Viscaceae; genus Viscum; species Viscum album. The sequence goes on from OY728132.1 coordinate 922,739,837, forward strand.
TAAATATACATAGGGGATCTTGTAATTTCATGTTGATTAATATTATTATTTATTGATCAATCGTTCTCAGTTCTTCATTTGGGTTGTCTAAAACAACCACATAATGTATGTTGTGTCTCTCTAGTATGTGAAACGTGTTCATTCGCACCAACATTCCATGTGTGTGAACTATCTTAATTGGTAACCCTATAAATTTGATAAGTCTGTGTTTCTAAAACTCCCTCAAACCACTTTTCATTTATTGTCATTGAGACCAGGACATGTGTCCAACTGAGAGGTGTGCCAACCTTTAACCATAGGTTAGAAATTTGATCATGTGAACCTAGATCCCCTCGTTGAATTAGAGCTTGATTATATAATGGATAATTTTTTTAATTTTTTTTAAATATTAATTGTGTTAGAAGTCATAATAGATAATCACTAAGACTAAAAGCGGTTAATTGGAATGAAATTTTCATTTGCATGATAACATGATGGAATATTGATATAATGAATTGAGAATGGTAATTTGGATTAATTTATATGTGAAATGGTATTTTTATAATTATTATGATAATTGGTAACATTGAATATGGTAATATTTCATGGGAACACATTAGTGGCTCTGTCATGGTAATTTACATAGAGTTTGGTATGAAATGATTATTTTTTCCATTTCCATGGTCTTGCACTCTATGAACATATATGTAGCTCTAGTTTGGGAATTCATAAAGGGAAAGTATTTATTACTCATTTAATGGTTGGGGAATTAATGCTTGGTTACTTGGGTGATTAATCCTATGAAGGAGAATAAAAAACTAAAAATTTCTATAGATTACTCGATATTTGGTTAGGGTGATTCATCTTAGACAGAGGAAAATGCCAATATATAGAGACATTTGTCATCATGCTGAAGCAGGTCTGGCTTGCCAAAAGTGTCAATCTAGAGCATGAATCTCAGAATGTTTATTTTATTTTCTACATTAATTTATAAATTAATACCCCAATTTATCATAATATTTCACGCACTATTTATTGATATCCAATTTTTCAGACAATGTGGGTGTTGGGAATAGATTTTTACTCACACCCTCTTCAGTTCGTTGTTTACTACCTAGGAACACATCATAGAAGCTTATTTGGACATGCGAAATGGAAACTATACTTGATTGTCTTCATTTTTGGATGGTATTAGAGAATAGATCAGAGACCAAGAATGGGGTTCAGGACCATGGTTTTGGATTCTTTATTATGGAGTCTATTTTTATTTTTCACTTGTGTGACTTCCAAAACAACAAATAGTTTAGAATATCATATGGTATGATATATTTTATTATTATTATTTGGTTTTCATGGTATTAATCTACCATATGATAGAGCTTCATGTTGTGATTAATTAATATTATTTTTGTTTTGGTTTATACATTGTTCCAGATTGTAGACTATGCAAATTATATTTTTCTCACCCTCACTACTAGTCGTCATCCTCTGGAATGTGAGGATGTGATTTTGATGTCATGTAACTACCCATCTTTGTCACATGAAGGAAAACTGGGTTAGGGCAGTATTAATCAAGAAAATAAGTCTTTATATTTCTTTTAGTGATCTCTCCACCGATGGATGTTTGTCTTCTTCAATGATGAGATGGATCAGTAGTTCTACACATATACTCACTCAAGATATTTAATAGGACTATTTGTCTTGAGACTTCCTATGTATATTGAGTAATATGGATCCTCCTCATCCCTCGCTGATACATAGGTGTATAATAGATCTCATTTTTATTAATTGGTTTCTAGCATTAGCTTATTATATATCATTGATATATTTGAGTATCAGGATATTATAATTCTCACATAGTGTTTATGAGTTCTCAATATTATTCATTCTACTTCATTTCTTTTTTATATCAATTTATAATTACAAAAGAAATATCATGTGAATATTATTCTATGGAAACCCTTATATCTTTATATGCATATGTGATATTCTATTTAATTTCAGTAATATATATTTCCAATTTCATTATCATTAAAACATTTTTATTTAAATTTCATGATGACTGATACAATTTCCTTCATTTATTTCTCCATGAAATATAATTCAGAAAACCTAATTTATTAATAATTTTAAATCATTTGTGGACTCAATCTTCACTCAAGTATGTGATATTTTTTTATTCGAGTCTCATATCCCATAAAATATTCATTATTTAAAAAATCATCCATATATTCCTGAATGCATACATAACCATGTAATAGCCTATGAAATGGAACCTCCTTCTATGGTGTGGAAGTAACCTTAATATTTCCATATTATCATAATATTCAAATTCTGGAAACATGGAATTTTTCCCAATATAGTGACTCAAAATTTATCAAACTCTGTGACCGACTATGAGGTCGAAAAGTGATTGTTCCTTTGAATTGGATGAATGAAGTTATCCAATGGATCTTATGGGTTGTATTTCTGAATGTTCTCTCTGAGGATCTACTAAATGTATTCTTCTGAATAGGCTACATGTAAAAAACACTATTCGTGTGACCATATGGATCAACCACATTTACAAATAAATGTATATGTGGAACTATTATGATATAGTCAACTTACCATATTGGGATGACTGTATAAACAAATAGAAAACATGTATATAAATTTTCAATGATTAACTCTTGTTTACATATTATAAATTCATATTTACACATCTCTTGAATGATTTTAACACATAGAAAAACTCCATGATTACAAAACATCTTTATGATGATTAATAATAATAATAATATTTAATTCTTATGGAAACTAAATTGATGGTTATGGAGAACATTCATGATATTTATGAAGCTCAAGGATTCATGCTTATACAGACATTTTAATTCAATGTTCCACTCAACGTCTCATTAATTCAAGTCCATATCAAATAGCTTCATAACAAAATTTACATAACTCAAGGACTTCTCAATCTACTCAATTACAGTACCAATATATAGTATACAATGCTTATTAACCCGCTCAAAATTCATATTTATTGAAAATTAGTGAAGCAATCATCACATTTAATGGGATTCCTTCATGCAGCAACAAAACTGAACTTCTCTTTAGCATAAACAATTACAGTAGCACAATAAACTAATGGAATTAGGTGATTTAACAAGAATGAAGTAAATTTATAAGTCACGAGTCTCTAATAATATTATAAGAATCCAAATTTCATTCCATCAAAGAACACCCGTTAACATATATACAACAAATTAGATTCTATAGAGGGAAAAAAATATCCCCTTTTGAGTTATTTTCAATACCCACACTTTAAAATTTCAATATATGTATCACCATGTATTTTTACTTCTCTCCCTTATTGATAATAAATGAAAATAAGAATGTATGGGTCTCCTCATATCAATTAATTCCATTACCTTCTCTCAACAAACATAATCTTCCACATTTTCAAATTTATATAACAACATTTATCTTCCTTAGAGTTGGATGATACCACATGTTTTCTTAGAAAATATCATTTAGTTATTTTATTATAAGATTACATGGACTAAAGCAGTCTAGAAAACAAGAGAGATATAACCAATATCATCTATATTGTCCATAAAAACTCCATAAATGAGATAGCATGATAATAACACATTTTTCGGGCTACATTGATAGATTTATGATAAAAACAATTAAACTATACAAGTCTTAATAAACCATCAAAACAATTTATGTTTGGGAAAAACAACTACCCATTTGTATAATTATATTTTAAACCAACACTCCCCCTTTATAAAGTGTTTGATATAATCAAGAACAAGGGATATTAGTGGGATTAAAATTACTCACACTCCTGATTTCAGGGAGCTATTGATATTTAACAAAATTAAATATTCACACAACCTGTGATATATTGAAATATCCATCATCATTTTTTCATCAAATAAAAGGATGCACACACTCTTCCTATATTTCATAGTGGTAAATACATTCTAGTAAGGATAATTTTTTCATGTTTTCCAGGAGTGATAAACTAATTAAAATTCATGTACATTCTTGAAATTTAACAAAACTAAATAATAATAATGTGGAATATGGAGGGACATTTTTTTCTCTCAGAGGATATACTTGGGCTATGATTTTCCACTAACCATTGACATCCCTTTTATTCCATAATCTATATGGGAAGAATTATTTATTCTTCATTTCCATTATTAAGACTTAATAATTTTCCCATTTTATTTCTTCATTGAAATTATTCTTTGTGGTGCTTAGTATTCTAAACCATGATTACAAATAAAACCTCATCTTATTTTTATTTCATCATCCATTTTATGATCTTTTATTGGATTGGTATAATTTTCATGTAATAATTTATTCCATTTCCAATCTTTATAAACCTCTTACACAACATTACTTGAATTTTTAAATCTCCATTTTTGGACAACATATTTTTAGTTTTCAATCTGATCATTTAAAACAACTTGGTTTCATTTTTCCATAACACCAACTTCTACATTATCCATTTGTTTTTTCTAAGATATTTTGTCAGTCAACACTATCAATCATTCCTTCATAACAATCTTAGATTCTTTAGGCATCTCATTTACATTACTTTTATGCCTAAAAGTGTATAAACACCTTTTAATATCATTAAAATCGTATTTTGGGAGTCTAGTCATAAATTCCTTTGTATAGTAATCTTCATGTAAATAACATCAAAAATATACTTATTATAATCCAAATATTTTTTAGTTAGATATATTTGGTTAATTTCTAACACTATATTTATTCTCCTTTAAATATGTCCTTGAATTATCACTAATGATACCCCATGGTTTCTTAATACTCCCTGGTAATGACACATTAAACCAAAAAGTAATGTCTTTGTGTCCATACCTTCCAAAACGCTAGAAAAAACTGCTAAAATTTGATCTTTAATTTTGATAAGCAATCTATTTAGAATTATTATATTGTTATCTTGATGCAAACTGAGTCTTTTCTATTAAGGGGAAATTATTTTTCCATGCCTATTGATTATTTCCCTTGAGTAGAAGAATGTATCTCATATTCCATCATGTTATATGTATGTTTTGACTAATTTTATATCCCTAAAAATCAATAATAATTGATATATTTTTTATTTACTAATATATTTTTTACCTGACTATCGTGCTTATGTTTTCAATAATATGGGAAGAATAACTATTAACCTTATCTGACTTATTGATGTATTCTTAGTGTTTTTTAGATAATTTTTAACAATATGACATATATATTGTGTATCACTTGATTATTATTTAATTTTAGTCACCTTTTCATTATGTTCACTAATAATATTATCTTATTCTGCTTCTGTAAGCTTGTGGTTATTTGCCTCATCTACTTAGGTTACTACATTGTTGATCAACTCCAATTTTCATCTATCATTAATGTATTTATATGTAAGAGGATTATTTTTTTCATTGTTATTTTCTGTAATTTAGTGAACATTAGATTCAAACATTCCTTTTATATCTCACTTAATTTATGTCCTTTATTCTCCATCATTATCACCACTCGATGAGTCAAATCCTTTTCCAACATGATCAATAAAGGTGACATTATTATCTAATGTTTTATATGATTCACCATTATTTTTCTTACTCATATATCTTGTTATTTTTTTCATCAATGCTTCTTTTTGTTCACACCCTTTTTCAATATTTTTTTATTCTCATATTATTTTCCTAATTCAGATTCTTAAACCATATTATTTGGTAAATGTTTTTCACGATAACCAATATCGTCACAATTATTACCATTAATTAATTTCTTATCATTGTATTTCAATTTTCTCTTATAAAGTCACATTCATAAAAGAGTAAAAACATTGTATAAGGTTTCCTCATCCTCATCATAATCTAAATCACATGGTTCAACAACCTCTTCTTATTTGGATTTTCCATTCCTCTAGGATTCAAAGGTTATATCATCTTTTTCATTATTTGTGAATGTTTATGCTATTCACATCTCATAAGAAATGATTATATTATATAACTTATCATGATTAAATTATTATCCTTATTCTAGGGATTATATTTTTGAATTAGGCAGATCAAAAAAATTTCTCATTAGTTTTTTTTACAGTAATGTAATCCAATAGCTTATAAAAAACTCATATGTTACATACATTCTCATTGACCCGGATAAATTAATCATAAATAGTCTTATCATCATTAATTATTATGTAATTTAATTTTCTCATCCATACATGTATCATGGCTTCCATTACATTGATATTTCATTCATAGTTATATCTCAATTTATCCCATGATTCCTTTGTTATTTTAAGCATCATTTTTTTGTAGAAATTTTCAGAGATGTGTATCATGATTTAATTTTGTTCCATTCCATATTATATCTTGTTTATCTTATCATATGGAGTCATAAAACCACTTCAATAATGGGTTTAACACCAACTGTATCAGTATATCTATCTTCTCGGATGAGTGAAAGGAGGTAGGGTAACATCTTATTTCTCTAAATGTGGAAATTTGTGGCATTAAATGTAGGTAACAATTTTTTATTGGTAGAATTTAGATTCTCAATTTATTATAAATTTCATCTTTGGATATTTAGAATCCACATTAATAGTCATTACAAATTATAGATCTTAAGTGTCAGGTGGGTACCACTAAAGGGGAGGAAAAGAATAAGTGGTACTCTATTTTATGATTTTTTCTGAAATAAAACTCTTGAACATGTTATGGTTTTCAATCCACAATAAATTATCTCAGATTTATTTCTCATGTGTAGTGAAAATATAAATAGATATAAACGTACGATATTTAAATGCTTCATATGAACGAACTACTCATATTTATGTTATTTATACCCCCCAACATGGATTCTACACTATATTCATCAATCATCTTAAAACATAGATTCCAATGTTTTATCTACATCATCCAAAGACCACTAGAAGATAAAATATGTCTTCAATAAAATGATCGAGAAAATAAATTCCTTGGTTGTCTCATTGAGATCTATATAACAATAGATGTGTCCCTCTAACTTGAGAAGATAGATAAGTATTTATACATGTGTACTCCATGAAAAAATTTAGTAAGACCTTGGGTCTTAATACTTTCTCTATACATTTTTATCTAGATCATCTCTATCCATCGAGAATACGCTGGTAAATAATAGATTTTTTTTCTTTTATATCTCTTGGATTTGGCACCTTTTCACTCCTTGGTAAATTAGAGTATCATGCTCTTAGAATTCTCATACAATGTTTTCATGTTCTAGATATTCATCAAGACACATATTTTCTTTCTTGTATATTTGTATATTCCCAAAAAATAACACAAGAATATTATTATTCATATTGAAAATTGGAAACATCATGATCCTCAGATGTAGATGTTAATTTCACATTTAAATTAGTTTGAGATATTAATGATTTATTTCTCATTCAAACATACTGATTTAAGTCTATGGAATAATTTTACAATTTCGTTATTTTATTTGTCCATGAAATCCAATTAAAAAATCCAAAATAAATTATCCTTTCGAAACTTTGGAAGACATAGGATTCACTATAATATATGTTATTTAGTTATCACAATAGTAGATCCTATAAAATATACAATATTTAAAACCTCCTCTATGCATAAATTAATTAATTTATGACCTTGGAGTATCCTATTATTTGGAACCTCCTTTGGGGCATTGAACTATACATAGTATTTTTATATTATTAGAATATATAAATTTTTGGAACATGGATTTTCACCGAATATACTATCTGAAAAACTCTATAATTATATAGTTTTCCATGAGGTTGAGAACCGAACATGCCTTTTAATAACCCAAAAAAATAGGTCCAATCAACCATATGGATCGAACTTTTGAAGAAACATCCAAAGGTTTTATTGTATGTTTCAATCTAGATAAACCAAATTTACAAATCATTTTACTAGTGATAGTATAGATCAATTTCAAATATAAATAATTTTCCGTGTGAATTGACTATGTAAAATTCAATTGATCATGTTGGATCAACCACGTGAACAAAAAATCAACCACATGTATAAACATTACACAAAGTCATGTTTACAAAGATTAACTTTATACCAACACATCACTTGTATGATTTTTATTCACAAAAACACCACATTCTTACATGGAATCAATTGATGGTTCGAAAACATATCATTATGTTTAAGTATATCAGGGATTAATTTTTATATATCAAGGTCATTTCCATGTTTTACTCAGCTACTCATCAATTTTATTCCTTCTCAAATAGATTCAAACCCTATTTATCTTAACATGAGGCCTTCTCAACCAAATCAAACATTTGTCAATGATTTAGTAGACAATGTTCTATAATCCAAAAAAATAAACCTTTTCTTAAGTATTTTTGAAATCAGCATCACATATATAGGGTTCCCTTTATACATTAGCACATCTCAACTTATCTGTTCTATAAACATTGTAAATTTCTTAATCAACTAACGAATGTCGATAAATTATCAAGCACGAAATACAATTCCAGATTCTGAATTCATAATAATCTTCCAATAACCACTTTATTATTCCATAAAAACATATTTAATCATTGGAAAAAAATTCTTTCTTACCTAGGAACAACACTAGGTACCACGGTTCTCATATAGGGTCTGTGTACAAATCAATAGGGAACCACCAATACGATCCTATTATTAACCAATAAGGTAGTGTATGATCATTTGATATGTTTAGATGAATAAATATATAAATTTTATAAGAATAAGTAAATAAACATTGTCGATAATTTGGATTCAAGGTTACGCATGGGATCAATTATTCCTACTCCGAATAATGCCAAACTATCTCTGAGCATTAATCATAACCATATCAATCATACCATGAACAATAAACTTATTGTAGTGTGTGAAATAACAAATTCCTATGTGGTAACGCTAGGTTATCCAATAGTATTGATCTCAGTAGTTGGATCATGGGTAGTATCTTAGGCATCCCATAGTCTATCTAAGGGAAATGGTGCCCCTCTTGGAAATGCTATATCATCTTTCCATGGGTAATTACACCGTACCTCGTAGTATCATTAAGTGGAATATCATCCACCTCACAATTAGGAATTAATTATAATCCAAGGAGATTTTCCAATGCAATTTTAAAAAATAATAATCAATTAAAATTCAAGGACATTTCTCAATTCATTCTAAATGGATGGGAATAAGGCTTAATAAAAGGGGAATTCATAATTAATTCTAAAACGATATGCATTAAAAAAATCTAGGGAGATTTTCTAGGGAATTTGATATCAAAATAATAGTATTATGTAATGGGATTTCAAAAGACATTTTATATAGTCCTAACAACAAAATCTAGGAGGATTTCCCAAGGAATTAAATATTGGCATTATATCATAATCCAAGAATATTTACCATGGAATTTGATATATGTACAATAGTAGAATCTAAGGATATCTCCCATAAATTCATTCCAAAAAACATGAGAGTAGATAATCCATCCCTAATATCATATGGTGGTAAAAATAATAGGAGTTTGTCATCTTCCCAAACCATTCAAATATAATTAAGGTTGACATCTCAAGTGAAAGACCTATCCTCATTACTATAGACATATTAGTATACCACCATCATTTTAGGTTATAAGGTGACACACAAAATCATCAATAACCATTCAAAAAATTTCCCTCTCAAGGGTAACATAATATTGGGGTACCCGCTAATGTACTCTAAGTCTCATCATAGCATGGGAACCCTACTTGGGTTCCCTTAACTCATACTCATCTCTTAGGTCATTACCCATTACTAAAACGGAATATATTCCCCCATTATCATTGTAATCATATAACAACGTCGTTAATATCATAGGAAATCCTTTATCATTTCCACACAAGGGAGATAACATCAATCTAACCCCATTTCCATAAAGCCCTCACTTGTTCCACATGTACCCAACTTATCCATAAAATTACATAGGGTTTACCAAGGTAGGTAATCAAATCTCAGTGGGGGAGGAATTATCATCTCACACTCATAGCATTAAGCTTAGAGTTATAAAGGAATATAATAGTTCTTGTAATTTCTACATGGGTCGATCATCTCTAACAAAAATTCATTTCTCTATGGAGGTAATTATTGGTACCTATCTGGATGTCTACTTGTTCTCATTAATTCTATTTAATTTGTTAGCATAAGGTTCAATATATCTCCTTGTATAAATTTTTAAATAAATCCCTCATACACTAATGGTTGAGGGGTCAATATGTTACTCAAGGGTCCATCTTGGAACTTAACACTTGTGTTTATCTTTAAAAATATTACTTTATTAAAAAAATAATTTAATTTAAAAAATAATTCAATTAATTTAATCATAACTCAAATTTAGGTGGTGGGAACATATTCCATATTACATAAAAATGTACTCATTTACTAAATGGGTGTATTTTTGGGATCACATATCTTACTCATATTTATTCCTTTATAGATAATGCCAAATAATCTCACCCAAGCTCATTCGAGTCCAAATAGTCATTGCTAACACATATAAGGCCCAAACTCAAACCACAATATATAATAACTAGTTTTAAAAATATATAATTAATTATTCAAAAAAATTAATAATTTATAATTAAATAAATATTTAATTCAATTAGTCATAATGCATAAAAACATACCCAAAAGTCACATTTCACCAAAATGGTAACCAACCACATTTGGAAGGTCTATGTCATTCTCCCAAAAACATGTTTGTAAAAAACCCTGTCACGCCACACCAATTTATCCATAAATTACATCCAATGTAATCCAAATACCTAGTAAAATTAATATGGTTACATACCTCTAACCAAATTTTGAGTAATGATCAAAACACATTTTCATGCTATGTACATTACCTACATTGATAAAAATCCCCATCATGTTGGGATTATTCCACATGATATAGTGGAATATGACTTTAAATCCCATGATGAGATTGATAAATTATAAAAAACGATAGGGTGAATAATAATAGAGGTAATAGAGGTAAAAACAAACTTAAATCATTATATAAACACTAGAAATTCACCCCTAAATTAGAGGGGATTGAGAGAATAAGGGAGGGGAAGAGACCAATTGGTCTGGACATTCATGGGGTAGGAGGAAGACAAAGGATTTTAAAATTCATAATGGTGTAGTAGGTATTTCCCAACATAAATGAATCATATGAATGCCACATATTTTGGTCGCATGGTTTTTTAAATCGTGAGGTTTGGAACTACATAAAACTATCCCTCTTGTATAATTCAACAACATGGTATTTTAAATTGTACACCAACCATGAAAATGTCCATCAAACTGAGGTATCCAATTTTTTTATGATTTCTCTAAAACTATGTTCCATCCATGTAGGATTCCATAAGACCATTCCTTCTCACATAGTTTACCCACACGACATTCCATAAACATGTGTCATATATTTGTAGGGTAAAAAACATTCACAATAACTAAAATTCAACATGAAGATCATATAATTCATTTGAGAAATTAATACACCCTTTGAGGCATGATTTATATCCAAAAACATCTGATCAATATGGTCTAACTCTCATAATATTAATTTAAAACTATGATATCAAAAATATAATTTCTCTAAAAACATAAAGTCACATCGAATTTTCAATATAGAAAAAACATGGGGTTTTTTAAAACCCCAAAACAAATGATCCCAATGAACATTGATGCCATCAACTAGGAATTAGATCAATATACAAATATGAAATGGATGATAAATAATAAGAGAATAGGTTTGAGGTGCTTAAAATAAAAATTCTAATCAAATATAAGGAAAACCCAAATAATTGAAAAGATTTAGGGGGAGAATTAGGGTGTGTATTAGGGATAAATTATTTATTAGGATAAAGGATACCACCCAAGGGTATTAAAATTATGATGGTAAATTTGGTATTTCCCATTTTTAATGATTCTACACAACCCATACAGGACTCACTATCAGGATACCACATATTTTATTCACATAGTTAAACAAATATATATGTCATCAATATGAATAGCTCTTCTAAAAATTGTAGTCCCACATGCATGATTATTGCATGATTTACATTAACAATTAGCTAACCTAGAGATTATAATAATTTCTAACTCCCCGAAAAATTTCAACAGGAAAGTACCATAATGTTATGGGAAATAATATAAATAAATAATTAATTAAAATAATAAAAAAACAGAAGTTTGGGGTGTGAAAATTCTCTCTATCATCTCATAATTTCCTATATGTATTGGTTGATCAAGATATAATCCCAAGGTTCAGCTTCTTGATAATGATACAACAGAAGAGACAAAGAATTACAAAACCAACTGAGGTTACCCCTAGAAACCAGATATATCACCATAAAAATTAAATTAATTATACCACAACAACCCAATATTCAAATATAGAGAACATCCCAATAGAATCAGAACATGAGTGTCCAAGGGTTCAAAACTGATGAAATAATGGTTCATAAAAGAAGACAGTTAACTTTTTAAAATATGATCTGAAATACAAGGAGAACATTGGCCCAAAATATAAATGAAAAAAGGAACCTATTATATTTTACTTCAAATCCTCATGAGAATCTATAACACCATCAATGGTCAATCGCTAAACAAGATCACAAGGTCAAGGTCAGTTTGAAAAAATATGACGAAAAACCTAATTAATTGATACCCCGGTGCTAATAAATATATGTAAGCATAGACATGGTCAAATGAGAGTGATACATTACCAAGGAAAACTAAATTTCATTGTTCAATTTGAGGAAAAAACAACATCTTATCCTGAAAAGTCATTCTATTATAGTATCACCAACATAATAAAAACTTATTCTGAACCTCATATTTTAATATTTTTAATGATTTTAAAAATTCCAGTGAAACCAAGGTTTCAAAATAAAATAGGGAGAAAATCCATTATACACTATCATCAAAATCCATGGTCAAAAAAATGCATTATACCATTAAAATTTTCCTATAAAACCATAATATATTCCATTAAAAATAAAAATAACTTGGAGGTAAAATAAGAAGATAAATGAAAGAATAAGAAATACCTCAAACAACCACCAAATTTATCTTTGGATTAGTAGGATAAATCTAAGGACCCCCCCAAAGGGGTAGATCTGGATCAACATATCTTATAAATATCACCTTTAAAAATACCTCTAATTATTTTCCATAAGACTAAAATTTTGATAAGTCCTGAGAGTATCTTGATATGATGGCATTATATTCCCTAGATTCCCACACTGATGACAGACTAAAGACTTTCTCCTAGAAGATGTTCATAGAGAAAATAATGATGGAATTTTAATACTACCACATACCTACCTCTAGAGATTAGGGAACCATAAACCATCTTTGGAATGATATCCAAACTCATTTCTATTTTGGCTACATGTTTCACCACCTCTTCATAGGCATCAAGTCTAAACAAAGACACTATCAGAAAGAGATCTTAATGAATCCATCTTACAAAATAATGAGCATTCATAGAATCATCCAAAGTCACTAAAGGAATATTGGTAATGAGTTCATAAATGTGACAATAAAACTCTAATATTAATTTGCTTCCTCTCAAGATGTTATACAATTCCATATCCCTCAGAACATTCACTACATTAAGAAAGAGTTACTTAATGATCAATGCCTTAAAACTATATAATGAATGGTCTATCTATAGTTTTATCTAAATAATGTACATCACCACTTCCAACACAAACCTTATGGAATAATGGTTGAAAACATAGCATTAAGAATCTTAGGAAGCTAGAGTTGAAATAGAATATCCTCAGTATTCTATTTTCATTATTATGTGTCTTGGGGTTCTTGTATCAAAAATATATTAAAGATTTCTAACTATGAAATTCTAAAATGAAAAACCTTTACTGAGATGGATGGGGAATATCACAATGCTCCATTATTGAAATGGATAGAATTATTGAATCAGATAGAACATGATCCACCAGTGGGTTTTCATGCAGTGAATTGTATGCGACTCCTTGTGAATTCATTATGATATGGTGGGAGAATACCTTAACATAAAAAAAATAAACAAAATCAAAATAAACCTTATCATTTAAGGATCTTAAAAATTGAGTATAAATCAAATAGTTGATCTCAAATATTAAGAGAAACTTATTACATCCAAAAACACTGACATCCACTCATCAAGACTCCATAAGACATAAACATTCACAAAACATCCTAAGAAATCACCTTAATGGCACTTTAAAACATTTTAAAATAAATAATCCCAATTTGGAACAAAAAAAACTCATTAAACCCACACAATATACATTTAAAACATTTTCAGTTCATAGTTATTCAAAAAAACGGCCAAAATAATTTCTTATAAAACTTCACATGATCATTCATAAAGAAAATTACCCATCCTCCCTTTTTAATCAAAAATCATTCAAAAAAACAACACTACATTTTAAATCACAAACCAAGCATCGCCTAAATATTTAATTTATATCCCTCTTATGAAACAAAACTAATATTTTAATTATGAATATTAAAATCAAAAAAACCCAAATAATATCAATCACCCTTACTGAGAAGCATAATTCATCCAAAACAAATAATTATAGGAATTAACAATAGATCAAAACTATAAAGAATTAATGTAAATTTTTTATGGAAAATAACAATTGAATAATGTAAGGTCACATTTTATGGCCACATGGTCTATTAAACCATAAGAAACTCACTAAATGGATACCTATATTGGTCTATACGATCTACAAATGGTTTTCCAAACCATGAAAAATAATAGTGCGGCTTGGGATTCCTTCTAAAATTCGAGTTATAAACAAAAATATCATAAAAGTAACTCATAAATACTCAATAAAAATATAATTTCTCATATAAAGACAATATCTATCATGAACAACTGTGAAATAAACTCGAATTTGAGAAAAAAATATCATAAGAACCCTTACTAACTCAGATTTCATCACCAAGGTGGTGATTAAGTACCTAATCATGATCAATACCTTGAGTTTTAACAATAATATATCTTTTCTACCAGACATATCCAAATAAAAACCTGGATATCATACCATTTTTTCATGAACCAACCTGATCAACCCCTAAACTATGCTTTCGATCTGACCTATGACAAGGCTTGAGGGACATTACCAATCCCCAAAAGATGAAAAATTGTGTTAGGTAATTTAAAGAGAACAAATGTTAATGATTTTACCCAATAAATAAATTTATAATCAAGAAACGTCCACCTGGAAGACCATCATGAGCAGTCCATACATTAAAAGGCTACAAAAAACAGAAATAAATAGTTTTATGATAACTGTAAATAAAAAAATGCATAAGAAAAAGATTAATCGCTCACAGTAGTAAACAAGACGAAATAAACATTTTCACACACTCTAACATAAAAGGGTACCAACTACAATAACGTAATTTTAATGTATAATAAATAGAAGGATGTCATGGTTGAAACATATGAATAACTAAGCACTAAACTAAGAAAACAACCACCAATCTCCATTTGTATGTGAAGCCTATTCACATACCAAAACCATTAAACCCAAACCAGTGAATCATTCCATGAATCAAATGGAACCTATAACAAACTTGTAATTCGATAGGATTGAGAAAAACATGCCCAATATGTATCTTATTATACCAAAACCTGAATCTTTTAGTTTCGTCGGGAGTGACACATAAACTCTTATGTGTCTCCCTATATGCAAGAAATTTTCGATTAGAAACAAGGTTATGAATAATACCATGGGGGGAAATATATCCTTGGTAAAAAATATATACACGAGGATCACAAAAAATATAAATGGAACATTCCGAATCAACATAAAAAAATTTAAAGGGAATGTATAATGTTGTAACAAATTGAATCCAGAGCATACAATATAACCAATGTCCCTAATGTGTCAAATTTGTCATAGTATTATAACTAAAGGTAATAAACTAAAAAAAATTAGAATTAGTAAATATTTCATACTTTTATTTCCTCTATCCTATAATCCTCACCTTCTTAGATCCCTGATGTATTTCTGTTTCCCTTACTTGGGTCCCCAAAAATGCACATTCATCGAGATTCCCATGTAGTGGGTGAGTATAAACCTAGTATAAAAGCACCATTACATACATAAAATAAAGTGATCATATATATAAGGTGTATTCCATGATGGTAGTAAATACACAAAAATGAAACCAATCATATGTCAGGTGATCATGGACCAACTAGGCTTCCACGAGCCCCAGACATACCTCCATCAACTATATAATGGAATATATGTCTCATGTTCCATCAAAAATAGGGTCAAGAAATTTTTTTAACACATATCTTGGATCAAAAATTAAAGAAAACCAGGCCTCAGGCCATGCTATATGTTTGTCACACCCATGTATCATCCTAGGATTGAGCCACAATGTCCTCATGGCCCGATCTCTACCTGGTCAATCCACAAGGTCGTCGCACCCAAGGCTCAACCTTGGGTTAATCAATAAGTCCATAATACCCCTTTTTCTATCATAGATTGATCTAAAAGTCTCTCATACCACTAGACTGTCTCTAGGTCTCATCATCATCATCATCATCATCTCCACATTGTACCAATACATAATCTTTCTCTAGGGTATAGCTAAGCCATGAAAATCCACCCATCACCTTGTTGTTAGATACAAACATCCATATGCCATGATTATTTCAACAGTATCTCATCGCATAGATAGAATATACATAGCACATGATGTGTAGGTATCACATGATACATAGACACACACACACACACACACCATATTTATAATCATAAGAATACCATATTACACAATGTTTTGTACATCTATGCACACAAACATGATATTAATTTCAGTCAATTTTATAAAAAAATTATATATGTTAAGAACTTCTTACCTCAATTTTGTTGATCTCAATTTCCATGATATGTCACTGAACCACATCCACACAGAAATTATCCCTATATTCAATCCCAATTCATCATAAAAAGAATTTTGTAATCAAGATTCAAGAGGCTCTAGAAGAAAAACTTCTACTAGTAGTGAATTGATTTTAAAAAAAGAGATAGTTTAAAGTACCTCACTTTAATAGGTAGTGACTTTTAAAATTATTGTTCTTTTATGAGTTTCCAATTAATTTTCAGTTGTCTATTCTAATGTCAGATAGTTTTATGGAATAGATTTCCATCCAAATTTAGTGACGGTTTTGAAACTGCCAAAAAAATTTATGTGGTAGTTTTTTAAGTGAAAAATATTTCTTTCTTAGAAGCTATTAAAACCACTTAAAAATAAAATTTGGAAGTTATTTTTTCATCAGCTTAATGTGAATTTGATGACCTCTTAAACCACCACTAATAATATAATTTGTGGGTTTTTATTAAAAAAATGCAATAAGTATAGGTGGGTTAGAAATATTTAGATACGATTTTTCAGGGTTTAGAGAAGGTTTAAATATCCCTGAAATAATAACCATTGATTTTTAAATTTTTCAATGGTTAACACCAATATTATTTATAAAAACTAATGTAGGAATTAACCCCAAAATAAGATACCACCTCTAGTATAGAAATAAAACATATATCAACAATATACAAAGTTAAATAATTTAAATGCTCAAACCAAAGCTAAAAAATAAAAAAATATATATATATATATAAATATCATATAAATATACATAAAATCAATTAGATGTTGAACAATAATCATATATAAGTTTCTGTTACAATTACAACCCATATATATATGAACCCAACATCACTACTGCTCTCTTAGTCATGCTAACAACATTAGATGACACAAGATCTAGATTTTCATGTTATTTAGTATCTTATATTTCATCTAGTGCCTATATTATATAAAATATATAATATTAGATGACACATAAAAATTATTTACAAAATTTCTTATAATAATATAAACATATCAAAATATATGTAAATGATTTTTTACTCCTGCAGTTTGTTATATCAAGGCTACAATGTCTGCAAGAATGTAGGTATACTCTAAAATAATTTACCCAATTCACTCCCCATCACTGGAACATTCTAATCTCAAACTATCAATCACAACAATTTCTCCGGAAATATGTTCTAGATAATCATGAGTTTATTTTTTGATTTGAAAGCATTAAGACCAAATGAAATTACTCAAACCTATAAGAGGAGGCATCATAGTGAATGAAGAATAACTCCTCTCAAAAACACATCATGGGTATGGTCCAGAAGCCAACCCTTAAACATAACCATCATTCTCCTTTACCAATGCATGGGAAATATCATCATTTTGAGAGACAAATGATGATTGCGATGGATTTTTATATAATGACTTGTTGATTTTCCTTTAAAATAAAAAAAATTTAAAAAATATATTTGTTATAAATCTATTTATATTTTTTAACCTACTACCGTTAACATGTGTATTTATGTAATTTAATTAATATTTCTTGTGCACATTGAACCGTAACTCGGTTCTAAAGACCTCATGACCAAATTTTTTCACCTATATAATCAATGAAAAAAATGAAAACTATAAAAATTAATGATCTTAAAATGAAACAATAATATATTTATTAAATAGCTAAAAGAGTACCTACCTTCTCCTAAAAAATCATTTTGATCTATTTGTGTGTGGGATGACATGCTTGTCCCTATTTGATGAGTTTTTTTATAAGATTCTAAATAATTGTTTTTTTATCTTAAAAAAATGTATATTTTTAATAACTTAAGATTATTGTAATAAGACAATATCAAATTCCATATGTGACTCAAAATAATTAATATCCACAATGTACTCCCACTAATATCTAGGTATCCCTTCAAGTACCTTTTCATAAATCTGGAAGGAAGTAAAGGAGGCATCATTGAATAAATACTACAATTTGTAATTAATGTCTTTCCACATTTTCCCCAAAATTTTGGACATCAATTAACACAAAACCAAATTATTCACAGAAAAATAAAAAAAACTCTATATTATATATGAAGAAATAATTAGATTTACATTTTATGGGAATTGTTGATAAAAAATGTAAATATGAATTTTGACTTTCTATAAAATGTTTCTAAAAAATAAAAAACTTCCAACTAGCGGGAATATGTCTCCATTCATGATATGTGATAGGAAGGGATGTTTTATTACATGCCAATTGACCCAATATCTACCCATATAATCCTTTTCCATCGTCTTTGGGCACTCAAAACATGTAAAATGGTGCAACTACATTAAATATTCCTAGCTACCAAACATATGATGTATTAATGTTCATTGTTTTCTTTTAATAATCTCAAGATAATAATTTAATATATTAAAAAATTAGAATAAAAATGTAAAAAATTATATTTTCATATTAACAGTTATATAGCATTGATGGTGACCCTCCAATGTCCTCAAAACGGTAATTGTGCTACCATATTATCATTCAATGATTTCTCCTCAGATGCTTCATAAGAACACTCTGATATCCCTATAAGATAAAGAAATTTACATCATGTAGGGAGCATGTATGATTAATATGAGTGTATGATAGATGAAATAAAATCATTTAAAATAGTGAAAACTAAAAATAGGGAACAAAGTCGATGTAGGAGGGAGTGTATCAGAAGGTTCATCATGACACAATAGGAGTTGTGGATGATATGATAATATCTTTAAATCTTTTTGTTCTTGATATTCTAATATACAAAAAGAATATAAAATAAGGTAGAACATGATTTAAAATATTAAAAAATAAAATTATTTTAATATTTAATACATTAATTAATTATATTCATATATTATAAATAAAAAATTAAATATAAGTTAAAGGAATAGAAATACAGTTAGATTATTCATCAATAACCATATTATTTTCATCATCCATTGTTAAGATGATTTCATCAACTTCAAAATTCCATGAATTAAAAACTAGTTCAAAATCAAATGCTCATAAATGTCACGTATTCTCAACCACCATATGAAATTAAAATCATAATATGGTTATTTTATTCATCCATATACATATCAATTTCCAATTGAAAAATAAAAAAAACACATCCAATACATTAATATGTTGATCTGTATTTTGGGGTAAATTAATCAAAATTTTATCCATTTCTGTGTTATTGATAAATACTCATATAAAAAATAATTATAATTAAAAAAATAATATCATTTTAAGAATAATACAATGCTTTTATGGATGAATACAAACTTTAATATCAAAAATTATTTGAATTTTAATATTTGAATAACAAAAAATATTCAGATACAGCTATGATATAAATTAATAATTATCACATAATCAACATAATACATTTAGTTATTTTTTTATACAAAATATCTACTACAATGATTTTTTGATGAATTTATATTGAAGGTTAAATATAATTTGAGATTATTAAGATCACTTGACATAGAAGATATCAATAAAGAACATACAACTATAAATTTTACATGAAAATAGAAAATATGGTAAGTTTATTTATATGATCACATATATTTATGACTGAAGATAAATAAAACAGGTCCATGCACACAAATACATAACCTATGTTTGTATAACAAAATTATAAAACATCTTGTTTTTTATTCCATGAAGTTACTACCTTGAAATAATAAATTGAAATAAGGATTCATGAAATTTTCACTCATCATTCGTAGTTGGTTTAGTATTACTAAACAACAAGGTGATAATTTCATTGATTTAAACATTCTAGGTGTTTTTTTCTAAATATGGTGTTTATGAAATCATTATTTTTTCATGGGTAAATCCATATTGATGAGTATATATATTTAAATTTCATAAATGTGACTTATACTGTTTGATCTTTATTCTTTTTTCTGAAAAAAATTATAAATGGAAATAACACAACATAATGTTTTTTTATCATATGAAAAAATATTAAAACATATTAGGATCATATATTTTGTGCAAGATAAGTTTTTTTTCTTTTTTTACCTCTTGGAATCATATATAGAAGTTTGATGTGATGTTATCATTTTAGGTTCTTGTATGGAATGACTTAGAGAATAAATTAATGGATAATTCACCACTTCGAATGAAGTATTCTAAAAGATAATTCATCAAATTTATTAACCATGTTATGTCTTATATTTCTATGGTTGACAACATGTGGATGGTAATGTAGAAATAACGAGTAACGAAAAAAATCATAGATTAATTGATAGGATATTTTATTCTTGTATTTGGAATGATCTCTTTAATGAAATTATATAATATCTAAATGGTAAAGAGAATATTATCGTGTACTCTCGGCATGATTAACAGAAATAATTAATAATATTTTCTATATTAGATAAAGCACCAAATTATTGGTGTTGGAATAAAAAACAATACTTCTTCATAAAATCAAGTGTTAGTATGGGATTAATTATTTAAAGGTTCATCACATTGTAGAGTTGTTGAGGATAGGAGGATACAACATAGTATTTTTGTGGTAAGGAGCTGAATTTAAGGATGAGATTCTAGAGAGGATGACTTTTAATCTAGGAATATTTACCATGATCAAGACAGGTTAGGTCATCTGAAAATAGTAGAGGAAGAAAGGGGATATACATTATTACATGCGCTCATGTTATGTATCATTTTGTTAATAAAATACAACTAAATATATCTTTGTTACCATTTATTTTAATAATATCTCCCAAAAATTAATTAGAACAGGTCAAAAACACCATCATTAAAAAATGACGGATATCTGGAATTCTATTATTAGTAATGATTACATGATATTGATGATAATAAACCAATGTCATTTTGGGTTTTCCTATAGTAAGGATATTATGACATGGGCTTAGAAGTATATTAACAAACACAAAGAGACCCACTACAAAATGTATATTTATATCTATTTAGGAAAAAGATTGAAATTATCTAGATCCATCCGCCTATCTGTCGATAAATCACGAAATCCTTATTACACTATATGAGAATTCATATATATATCAATGATTCCAAAAATCTATAATTTCATCCACAAAATGGGGAGGAGATCTAAAAAACATGAATAATAGAGTAAGAACAACCTCTTACATTGAATTTATACATATTGAAGCATCTATCCCCACTATATTAGAGTTTTAGGGAGAGTAATCCTCAAGAACTGCTACTATAGTCCCTAATTTTGAGAGCCTATGTCATAGGAGAAATAATAAAGAGTCTTAGGGAGGTTTTACATTGAAAAATTAGAAGAAATAAAAAGATGCAAATGAATTGATTGTAAGATTAAATAAACCATTTCCTAACCATCTAAGGCTCACTATCAATTCTGGGCAAAGACATGGTTTGGTAAACCATGAACTAAACATTCTATTTTACTCTATCTTGAGTAACTTTTTTTGTGGAAAATGAAATGGTTATCTTTGACTATGATCCACTCATTTTCTCTCTCCAACAAGCTTTATGCTTTCATTGAGGGAACCACATGGTTTTCCCAAACTGTTATAAAACATTACTCCCCTTAAAAGCATCTAGAGACATTCAAAATATCCCAATAGTCACTAGAGACTTAATTGAAGATAATAATGATACAAAACGCTTAAATAAGGGGTGAGAGAAATATTTAATGTACCTAAAAAATCTATTCCATTATATATCGTTTCCACTACCCCTGAAAAATCATTACAAATAAAACAATATCATTCTAGATTGATATATATATATATATAGAAAATAAGATTTATATTTCCATTTTAAAATAGATCTAAATCACTTTATTTTAAAATAGCTCTATTCCGACTAAAAGTGGAGCTATTTTTTAAATAAAATATATTTTCAAAAATATTTTGAGGAGAACGGGACATTTAAAGAAAAAGTAAAATGGTTTCAAAAAATTGTTTTAGAGATAATCACCCAAATAGGAATTGTTGAAAAAAAAATTCCATATCACATTTAATTAAACAAAATATAACTGTGGATAAATATAATAAATTAGCAAACATAAATGAACGAAAATCACAAGAATCATAGGGACATAAGAGTAAAAGGGATGATCTGGAATAATGCTAACATAAATACTATATTAGGAATGATTCCAAATATCAAACTGCCTACCCATACTCCTAGTTTTAACATACCTTGATTGACTCAGTGGAACTATCTAGGTGGATAAACTCTCTCCATAGGGAAACAACACAAATAAATGATCATACACTGGTGCAGAATGTGTCACAGGATATCCCACATATCTACCTCTGGATTCAAAGGATAAATAAAGTAAATTGATCTAAACAGTCATAACGTACAGTATAATCATATCAATAAACAAATAAACCTCAAAAATTCCTCAAAAAACTCTTCCAAAAAAATTACCCCTTTCCCAAAAATAAAAAAGTGATATAAATTTCCCCAAAAGGGGAATCCATCAAACAATATCCTAATATTACACATTGTGTAAAATCATTACATTAATGAATAGGAATGTTTCATTTGACAATTTTTTTTGGAAATACTATCCATGGAATGCACAAACTAAGACTTAAGACCATCTATTAGAAGTATTTGTTATTAATATCCTTTGAAGAGAAAAATGAATCATCATCATCAAATATCCCAAAAATAATAAACTCATAATAACTTTAAAATGAAATAAATAACACCTATGGATATAAAAACAACCCATTTTCTATAATTTTTAAATCTAAACATTTTTCATAAGTTATAGAATAAATGGTGAAGATTTAATCAATATTTAGGTTAAGTATGATGAGTTTTGGAGTTGTAAAATAGTTTAGAATATAGAGACCCCAAAATAAAATTCTTTTTAATTATGTGAAATCTCCAAGAAATTGAATTTTTTTTATATGAAATTCAACGACTACAGGGTCCATAAAATATCATAAAACATATAATGAAAACCATACTAAATAATGGTTTTATATTTAAATTGTATTGGATAACATAACTTAAATCCATCACATCAACCAATATTGTTTATATATTATATTAATTATGTCCAAAAATACATAACATACTAAGAGAAACCTTAGAATAAGGAAAAACCCCAATAAATTTGATCAAAGAAGAACTATAGGTCATTGATACCAAATTAGGAAAATATCCAAAGAGGATGTGGATGAAAAGAAATTTGATAGAATTATATAACAGATTACCATTATGAATTAGCTTCAAAATTGATGAAAATACAATGAATTCATAAATAAGAATTGGAATAATGAGGGGAAGGAATGCTAGGGATAACGGGTACGAATGGGGGGAAGTAGAACCCTCAAATTTTCTAAATTTAAGAGGGAAAAATTTAGGATTTACCATTTTAAATAAATATATATATGTATAATTATTTTCCAATACATGAATCAATTATGAACCCCTCACTAATCACACTAGGTAGATGTTACACGGCTTGTTTACATGGTTCGAAAAACCGCGCATCAACCATGTGAAATAAATTGTTAGAAATTTCAGACCAACTGGAATGGTAATCTCACAATTTACCCTAATCATACATGTGGTATGAAAAATTACTAAATCCCCCAAGCATCTCGAAAAGAAAATACCTGAAACATAAGGATAAAAATAAATTTCCAAAAAAAATTAAATAATATTAAAAAAAATTGCTTGACTATTATCAAATTTTATAACCCTACAACAACATATATTTTTCATATTTCTCAAAGTACTCAATAAAACTATCAAATAACACCATTAAATAAATAATTGTATCAGAAAATCATATGAAATCAAGATAAAATTTGAACTAATAGTAATTAAAATCAGTCTTAAAAATAATATGAAATGATATGTATATATAATTAATCATTTGAAAAATATCAATAATTCATCAAGATATGTGTTATTTTTATTTTAATTAAATGGTGTTATTTAGTGAGGAAGGATGGGTGTCACGTATTGTAACTCAAAATCAATATTAAAAAAGTGAGGATATTATTTTTTAGGTTGATTTTCTAGTGGTTGTTTCTTTAGTCACTTCAGGTATAAAATTTTTTTCTCCGATTGGTATTTTAATTATGTCTAGGATTTGAAAGGAGCATTCGATTGTTTCACGTTTTTATTGTTAAAAGGTTGTGTAATTAGGTTAGAAATCATCAAACACACCTTTGAGTTGGGTGTGATGATGAGGATTGGTTTAATTTTCTCTCGATGGGAGTGAAAAAAAAATTTCTAAGTGATTTTCAATATATTTATTGTGGTTATTTTTATAAAAAAAAATTCATATATTAGAATGAAATAGATATCATTTTAATTTTCTATAGTAATATTAATTCATTATTAACAAAAAATGAGTGAAATTGTTTGACATTATTTTTTATTTAAAATGATAATGGTAGACAGATTTGTAAATAATATTTTTCAAAATTTTAATTTTATTGGGATTATCCCAAAATAATGAGTGGTCCAGACCAATAAAAAATTACTTTCTTTAAAAAACATATATATTTTTTAATCATGTGATGACTATATATAAAGGAATATTTATGTGATTATTATTTGGTATTTAAAATTTAATATATGTTAAGAATTAATGAATATTTGTTTAAAAAATATTGTTAATTTAAAATAAAAAATCATATTGATACATGATAATTGGGATGAATTCAAATTTTAAAATTTGTATTAAATATTATTCAACATATTGAATATTTTATGAGCTGATTCACCTATGCTATTCCCATGAACAACCTAGGTTTTCTATATTTTTTCCTTTTTTATTTTTCCTTATATTATAATCTCATTTATAGTGATGAGTCTTTAATCATACAACTAATATGAAATTTAAACCATCAAATTTAATGTAATTTAGAAACACTATTTGAATATTTAATGTTTTTTTCTAAAAATCTAGAACCTCACTGATATCATGGGACCACATTAAATGTGAAATAGTCCATTAAAAAATAATGTTACCCAATATTCCTATAAAATAAAAATGAAATTTGAATCAAGAACATGTTAAGTCATTCATAAAAAATACTATTTCTATATTGTTAATAATTTTAGAAATATAAATAATTCATCAAATATGTGTTATTATTATTTTAATTAAAGGGTGTTAATTAATGAATAAATAATGATGAAATTTATTGTTATTAAATATCAATATTTAAAAATCAATGACATTATTTTTTAGATTAATTGTCTAGCGGTTGTTTCATTAGTTACTTTAAGTGATAAATATTTTTCACTAATTGGTTTTGTTTTGAATGATGTTTTGTATTTCTTTGGATCTTTCAAAGATTTAAAGAATTTATTTTTTTAAAGGATGAATAATCAGGTTACAAATCATCACTCTCTCCTTCTGGGGAAAAAAGAAAATACTTTATTTAAAAATAAATTACATATAATTTTAAATTTTTATATTAAGTTAATTATTTATCAACAAAAGAATCAAGTGAAATTTTCTTATTATAATAAATTTCTTTAAATGTTGAATTTAGATTGTTTTGTAAATAATTATGTTCAAATTTTTATTTTATTTTTTGCGATTATCACACATTTATTAGTGGGTCAGACCAATAAAAAGTAACCATTATTTCAAAACATATATATTTTTAATCATTTCATAAATATGTATAAATCAATACTTATATGATAATTATTAGGTATTTAATATTTAATATAAATAAATAACAATTCGATATTTATTTAATAATTTTATTTATAATTATAAATGTAAATAAGGATTGAATCATTATAATTGGACTGAACTAAAATTTTCTAAACCATATTAAAAATGATTCCATGGATCAAGTTTTTTATCATCAGATTCATGGTATGATTGCATATTCCCACCATCAGTTTTTCTATTTTTATTCTTTTATTAGTTTTACTTGTAATGTAGTCCAATTTATAGTTATGGTTCTTGAATCATGAAACATATCTTAGATTCAATACAACCCATTTAATGTAATTAGTCAACACTACATAAATATTTGATTTTCCCAAAAACATTACAACATCACTAAGATCATGGAACCTCATTCCATGTATGATAATAAATTAAACTAATAATTGTACCAATGAATCAAATGAAATCAAAACAAAATTTTAACTAAGTACATGTTATGACATTCCGAAAAAAATTTAAACACTACGTATATATTGTTAGGAATTTTAAAAATATTGAGAATTAAATAAGATATGTTTTATTATTATTTTAATTAAAGGGTTTTAATTAATGAGGGAACAAGGGTGTCATGTATTGTTATTCAATAGAAAAATTTAATATTTATTGAGATTATTGTTGATATTAATTTTCTTGAGGTTGATTTATTAGTCGCATCATGTGCGTAAATTTTTTCTCTAGTTTGTTTTGTTTTGAACGAAATTTTGGATTTGGATGGAGATTTTTATTATTACATGTTTGTATTTTTTAAAAGGTCATATAATCAGGTTACACATCATATCACTCACCTTTTTGTTGGGTTTGATGATGAGGATTGGTTTCCTTATGTCTTGATGGGAGTAAAACATTTTCTTTGAGTGATTGTTAATATATTTATTGGTGTTGATTTAAAAAAATTGATAAAATATCTTATACTATTACAAATTACTTGACCTTTTATATTTTCATATTAATGATATTTATTTATCAATAAAAACACAAATTGGCCTTTTTTTTATAACACGTTGTTTAAAACGATGAAGTATGATGAAACTATCAATAATAATTTTCAAAATTTTCATTTTTGGGGATTATCCCAGATTTTGTAGGGGGTTGGAACAGTAAAAAAAATTCCTATCAATATATATATATATTATTTACGTTACAAATATATATAAATTAATATTTATGTGATAATTATTAGGTATTTAATATTTAATATAAATTATTTATTGATGATTTTTTATTTAAAAGTATTATTATTAATTTTAAATATAAATACATATTGATGCATGTTAATTAGACTGAACTCAAATTTTCTAAATCATGTTAAAAAGGATTCAATGAAAAATTATATTTAGATTATATTCACTTGAGTTTTTCCCATGAATACCCTCTATTTTTATATTTTTATTCTTTTATAATGTTTCATTATAATATAATCCAATTTATAGCGATGTGTCTTGAATCCTCCAAATTTATCTCAAATTCAAAACAACTCGTTTAACGTCATTAGACAACAGAATTTGAATATTTGTTTTTCATCAAAAAAATAATAAATTGATGATGTTGTGGAACCTCATTCAATGTGAAATGGTGCATTAAAAAAATGGTGGCATCGAATCAAATAAAATAAAAAAAATATTGTATTAAAAACAAGTTAGTTCATTCTTAAAAAAATATAAAATATTATGTCTTTTTTAAAAAAAATTATAAAAAAATTCAATAATTCATCAAGATATGTGTTGTTATTATTTTAATTAAAAGCCATTATTTAATGAGTAAATAATTGTTTCATGTATTGTTATTCAGTGGAAATATTTAAAATGTGTTGACATTATTATTTATATTGATTTCTTAGTAGTTGTTTCTTTACCCACAAAGGTGAAGAAATTTTTTCCCATAATAGCTTTGTTTTGAATTTTTTGGATTTTGATAGAGTATTATATTGTTGTTGTCTTCATTTGATAAATGGACATTTTATCAGGTTACACATCATCTTGATCACCTTTGAGTAGGTTGTGTTAATGAGGATTGTTTTATTTATGTCTCAATGGGAGTGAAACACTTTTTTGAGTGATTTTTAATATATTTATTCTTGTTGATTAATAATAAAATATCCTATTTTGTTATATAATTCTTGTTATTTTTAGGTTTTATAGTAACGTTATTTATTTATTTATAAATAAACCAAGTGACCTTTTTTATTATATTTATTTTTTAAAAATGATGAAGTTAGATGGATTTGTTAATAATTATTTTCAAAATATTTATTTTGTTGGTGTAATCCAACATTTAAGAGTGGGTGAGGCAAATAAATAAAACATTCATTTAAAAATATATTTATTAATATATATTAATCATGTGATTTGTTTATATAAATGAATATTTATCTGATAAATATTTAATATTTGAAATTTAATATAAATTAAAAATAAAAAAAGAATATTTGATAATATAATTTTTTATTGTAAATATAAATACATATTTATTCATGGTAAATAAATTAGACAAAATGTTTCTAAATCATATTAAATTTGATTCAATGGATCAAGTCTTTCAAGATCAGATTCACTTGAGTTTTTTCTAGTTCACACCCACTACTTTTCTATTTTTATTCATTTATTATTTTTCCTTATAATATTATTAAAATTATTGTTATGAGTATCGATTCATGAAATTTATCTCTTAATAAAAATAAATAATTTAACATAATTAGTAAACAATGTATAAATATTATATTTTTTATAGAACCTAGAAGTCCACTGATGTCATGGATCCTCCCTCATTCAATGTTTAATGGTCCATTAAACAAATAATAGTTATAATAAATCAAATTAAGTCAAAAATAATGTTAAACTAAGACCGTGTTAAGTAATTAGAAAAAATAATATGATATACATTATTATATTATTATGGATTTGAAAAATATCGATAATTCATCAAGATATATGCTATTATTATTTTAATTAAAAGATTTTATGTCACGAACTAGACTGGGTACCCTAGTAACCAAAAAAATAATATGGTCCTAACATAACTCGAATGGAAATCTTGATCCCCACGGGTTAGTGACAAGCACCTGGCATCATAAAATATACAATTGGAAACGATTTCTGCTGTAAGAATGAAAAAGAAAAGGAAAAAATATAGTATGCATATAAACAAAAAAATCTAGTGGGAGTAATGTACCAGAAAACAACCTGGAATAAATTCCATAGTTTGGAAGCATGAGTGCTTAAGAATAGAAAAAACACCCCCATATTTCCTAAGAAAACAACTCACCGCGTCCAAATCTCAACATCTGAATCAACCTCCATGGGATCCCTTCCCTTTGATCGAGCCTCGAAGGATAAATTCTACAAACACACAATTGAAAAAGTAGGTTGTGAGCATAATCCCAGTAAAATACCACCAATGATTCCATAATAGATTCCAAATATATATTATCAAAAGATGAGATTTCAATTTAAACAATAAACATGTTTTCCAATATAATGAATATTCGAAAAATTCATGTTATACATTTCAAATGATGGAAAGAAATATTTTAGGCAATGACTTAAAAAATGGTTGAATATTTCTAAAACAATGGAATATGTAAAACATTTATATAAAGTAGTTTATATAAATTTTGCAGGCATGTATAGTAGTTCGATCAAATATTAGATTATATTTATATCTCAAATATTAACAAATAGGTGAGCAACATGGTCTACTGCCAAAAGGTATTATAGTTTTAACCATCTATATGATTCCACACTTTCTATGTGAACTCAGAAACATGTGTACACACACATCCCTATAACACTGGCCAAAAGAGACTCATTACCAAACCATCAGGGATGTTCCCCACTCCACATGTGTGTGGGAACATTGCCGTAGCATAGAGTGTATCCAAAAACCTCACCAACTACCCAAGGCTTGCATGCATTATTACATGATGGGAGTACTATTTTAAGACTGTTTAAAACACGATCAACCCCATTTTTTCATTTTTTTAAAATTTCAGTTTCTTTCCATATAAAACCAAAACATGTTTTATTCTAAAACATTCCTTCCTTACAAGATAAAACAATTAGGTTTATATCAAGTCATATTAAGCCATTTGTAAGATTGAAATTCACTAAACAAAAATTAAATCCTATTCAACATTACCTCTCACAATTAAATAAAAAAGTTAAATTAAAAATATTTCCAAAAAATCCACAATTTAAATTAACCAATGTCCACAAAACACACCCCAATTAAAAGGAGTTGGAGGTTCACTCCAAATTCTCATTCCAAAACCCATTCAAATATCCCAATTATCTTGAATTTTATTTTTTTACATCAATTGAAGGTAATTGATGAAATTGAATTTAAATAAATAATTGAAATAAATTAATCAATACAATGGTAATCAATTTTGAAAATTTGGACAAAACCACCTACCTCTTCCCAGAAGAATGACACTCACAATGACACCTGTCGACGAGAATGAAGTTGAAGCAGTACTTGAAAAAAACGTAGAATAATAATCCAACACCATGATACATAGATCCATCAATCCTATTATTATCTATTAAAAATACAAGAGAGGAGAAATATAGGAACTTAGATAACAAGAGATAAAAGCTATGTGAGAATCATGTCGCATGATAAATGATGATACCAAGCTATTTGGTTTTATCCGGAATAAGGGGAACCTCTAAAAATCACCTAAGATGTGTCTAGGGTCGAGATAAATGAATATTCAGTGAATGGATTGGAGAAAATAAGACAATTATGTCTTTTAAAACTGGATGTGGACTAGGGCCATGACGTGTACCCCTAGGTCACGACATGTAGTCCATGCTAGAAAAGTTACTCCTAAAAACCCATTGCCTCAGGTTAAAATTCAGATATTTAGCCCCTACACAACGTTTACAAAAGGTACACGGTCTGTACCCACTCACAGCATGACATCCCCATTCAGAACTGGAAACTGGCACCAAGTACACGGTGTGTACTTTAGGTACACAGTGTGCACCTGTTCTTCAGTATGCAGTAATCCTAGAAAAATCACATAAATGGAGTTTTAACAAAATGGGGACTTAGAAAAGGTTGAAAATTACATGGTCAGGGTAATGGGATGTTACAACCTCCCCACCATAAAATTATTCTACCACCATAAAGATTATGAAGAATATTCCATGACAAAAAAATGAGGCCACTACTCTCTCGTTTGTTCCTCGCATTCCCACATCTGTTGACTATCAGCACCATATTGTCACTACACACAATGAATAAGTATCTTCCTCCCACAATGTACCATTGTCTTAGAATCAACTTTCATGATAGGTCTCTCAATCAATGATATATAAGGATTTATCTCAAGATCACTCCATCTCAAAATACGAAATTGATTAGGCAAATACATTCTCAACTACAATACAAGGAAAAATTTATGTATCGACTACACCTAGGGTAGAAGCAACAAGTGGTACACAACCTTCCCTACCTTCCCAAAAACCTTGAAATCTCCCACAATGAGATGAGAAATCTCCCTTTCCTCCCAATACGTTGATTCCCCAATAGGGGTGAAACATTTAAGAAAAGTAGATCACCAATGAAAAACACCAATGGTCTGTGGGACGATCAACATAAGACTTATACTGGATCTATGTTGTCAAAATCCTATGAAGAATCAGCTTAATCTTAGTTGTTATCTCCTACACCAAGATTGGTCAACTAATAAACATTTACTGATCTCCGACCACCATGACAGATATTTACAATCCCTGTCATACATGGCCTCAAAAAGTTCCCTTATGATAGAGGAAAAGTAACTATTGTTATAAGAGAAAACAAGTAGCCTTAATTAAGCATCCCAAGCCCCACCAAAGTGGAGTAGACATGTGTGATGCACATCCTCAATAATCTGTATAGCTCTTTCTGGCTGGACATCTGACTGTAGATGGTAGGTCATTCTCAAAAAAACCTGAGATCCTAGTGCATCATGAAGGCGTCTCCAAAAGTAATATGTAAACTAAGGATCCTTATGGAACACTGTAGCTTATGGAACTCCATGTAAGTGAACAAACTTTCTCATATAAAGAACGCCCAACTATTCAACCTTGGTCATATCACGAATGCATATAATGTGAGACGACTTGGTAAGTTTGTCGATCACAACCCATATCACATTCCTCTTTCTATGGTCATAAGAAAACCCAAAATTAAAGTCCATAGATATCTCATCCCAAATCCCATTAGGAGGTTGTGTGTGATTGAATATAACCTAAAGTTTTCTAGTTTTTGAAATTCACTTAATAGAACATATAGAAAAGAGAGACAAACATTGAAATGACCCATTTCATACCTGGCCACCAGAACATCCACCTCATGTCATAGAACATCATCGTGGTTCCTAGTTGCACATACCACTGAGAATTATGGAAATCATCGATCATTTCCTTTCTTGCCACTAATGGAACAATGAAGATATTATTATATCATAGGACACCCTATTTTTAGAACAACCACTCGGAAACTGTCTCCACACCATAAAGGGATTCTGTAATTCTATGGAACACTTCATCACTATCTTAATCCTAAAAAATCATCTCATGAAGGATATATATCAATTACATGATGGAAAAATAAACACTATCAACTTTATATTGATCTCTAATATGAAACTGTGAAAAAATATCCATCAAATTCCACTCTTCTGAATATTCATTCTCTACAAGCGTTGGAAGTATTATGGTCAAAGAACCAGCAATGACATTCCCTTTCCCTGGGGTATAGGGATTATTATTGTAGAAAGACTGTTATTACTCCACCAAACAACTCTTCCAAATGTTCAAATATTTTTTTTGAGAATATATAACGTTGTATTCTGTGGTCTGGATACATTGTAATCCATTCTGAAAAAATGTATTGATACAAATTCATAAGTGTTTCCTTGATAGATGCAAGTACCAAGTCATATTTAGGATAAAAATTCTCATGTGGCCTATGCTGACTAGATCCATATTCTAACACATTTTCACCCTCCATATGAACACATCCCAATCCTGAACACGATGAATCCCAAAAGACCACATAGCCCTTCCTGGCATTTGGAAGATTCAACACCACTGAGTAGCCAATAGATGTTTCAGCTCTAAAATATAATGGCATTTATCATTCCATGCAAACTTTTCCCCCATCCAAGTTAGAGAAATCATCAATGATTCTATCTTTAAGAATTATTTCACGAACCTGTGGTAATATCCAGCTAAGACCAATATGCTCTGAATCTCAAAGACATTTCATTACTTCTCCCAAGTCATAATAGCCTTCACATTTTTGGGATAATCTAAAACACCCTATTCAAAAACCACATGTCCCAAGAATTACAGTTTCCTAATCTAGAAAGCACACATTCAAAGCATAGAATGAAGGAGGTGATTTCATAGAAGATTCAGAACTACTCTTACATGTTGCACATGATCCTCCTCAAATATGGAGTAGACAAGAATGACATCCAAAAATACTACCACAAAGGTATCCAGCTGCTCATGGAAAATATTTTTCATTAAAGCCATAAAAATAGTAGGAGAATTTAAAAATGAAAAGGGCATAAAAATGTACTCAAAGTGCCCATACCTACTATGAAATGTAGTTATCTGAATGTCATATTCTTTTATCTGCAACTGATGGTGACTAGATCGAAGGTCAATCTTTGAAAACCACCTCTCCAATTTTAGATGATCAAATGTATCATCAATCCATTGAAATGGATATTTTGTATTTTTCATAACTCGTTTGAGCTTTTGATAATCAACACATAAGTAAAATGAACCATCAACCTTCTTTGCAAAGAGAACCTACGATGGCCAATGTGACACACATGGAAGAATATTGCCTTCCTCAATAAGGTCATCCAACTAAGACATCAAGTCTTTCATCTTAGTTGGTGATAAGTGGTATGATGGGATAAAGACTGGTTGAGTACCAAGAATTAATTCATTATAAAACTCAACTACTGTCACTGGTGGCAGACCAGAGAAATCCGATGGAAAAATGTCGAAAAACTCAGCGATAATTAGAGAAATATCACCACCCATCAAATCTCACTCTAGATCAAAAGAAATTACTGATATCAAATTCTCCAACTCCATATATTAAGGCCCATATCTACTCGACCTTTGGTCCCATTCTCCTTGAAAGATAAGAGACAAAACAATGGGTGTAGTAATGTAGACCTGTTTAGGAGAACAATATATTCGGGCTTTGTTGGAAATTAGCCAATGCATCCCAAATATGATGTCAAGAGATTTCATATCAAGAACCAAATAACTTCAAGCTAGATCGAGATCTGATATAGAGATGACACAAGAAGCACTACGAAGATCCTTTTATCTCTTCGTACTAGGGGGTGTAGTAATATCCATTGCACATGATAGTTACTTCATAGGAAGATTAAGCTAATTTAAAATACGGGTCATGATAAAAGTATAAGATGCGACAGTATCAAAAAGAGTAATCACTAATGATGAATAAATGGTAATGGTACCCCTCACAGTCGTTGGACCTCTGTTTGATTCCTATAGAGATTCTCCCACCACGTAAAGAAGCTTCGTTCCAGATGCCTGTGGATGTAACCCTTTTTCAGTGTGGAATTTTATTTCCCATCTATTTTAGGAGGAGCTAAAGACCCTGTCCCACATTGCAAAGTAGGGAAGTGATTATAGAACCTCTAAAATTTCCCTGAACTTCCACATGATCTGTAGTTATTAGATTCCTCAGTGAAAACCCTCCATGAATTACATGGATTTATACACTAATAGAAAGTCCAAGAACTTCCTCTGGAAGTTGTGGGAGGTCTGGAATGACTCTTCCATTAAGAAAAGACTCAAGGATTATCACAATTCCTTTTTCCATTGAATGAACCAACGCTTCCTCTAGGATAAAAAGGTACACTCATCAGCACTAACTTTCTATCCAAGTCCATTTCAACCTTCATCGCCCTATCCATCACATTAGTATAAGTAAGAATAATTCGTAAGAAATAATGAGAACAAATATATGAATGAATTCCCAAATTGATCCTTCAATCCTTCATCTTCTCATTAGATACAATCTCAGGATAAAACTGCATCCGATCAGAACATCGATTTGAATTCTCAAACCCAGTTTTTTGGGCTTGCTAAATCTTGAAGAAATCCATAGCCTTACCCAGCACTATAGACTGTGGATATAACTAGTAGTTGAAAGGAAAAATTAATTCTTTCCATTCTAATCCCTCATTTTTTCTACAGTAACCATCATGTCCCACTATCTCCTGGCTGGTCCCTCCATTACGAAGGTGGCACTCTTCACCCGAATCACCTCTAGTGTCTCCAAGAACTCAAAAATAAATTCTATCATACCCAACAATTCATATGAATATTGAGGATCAGTAGATCCTTTGAATACTGGTGGATTCAAGAGAAGGAACTTTTTAGTTAGATTCCAAAGAACATCCCCCTATTAATCCATAGCTGGAAATTAAGAATGAATAGGAGGTGGTGCCTATCCTAGAGCTTGGACAATGCACACAATCAAATCAACCAGATCAGGGTCAACAATAGGATTTTCCCACTAAGGCTCTATGGCAACATATTATTGTATCTGATTCAAATAAATTTGTGTAGGAATGATTTTACATGACAACATATTATGAAAAGAAAACATTATATTACAAACTCAAACTGAGAAGAATGAGAAAAAGATCATTTATATAAGGGACAAACATGATTAGGATTTCTCCCTGTCCAAGTCACAATAGGGAAAAGAATAGAACTAATCCAAAAGACATGTTTTCTTAAACAACACTAGAGACTTAATGTTCATTACGATGAGAGATAGCTAGGCACTTAATCAAATCTATCTCTAATGTCCCAACAAGATTTCAAAAATTTGTAATAATTTTAAGGAAATTTGAACAACAACATCCTCTGATACAAATTTGTCACAAACCAGCTCGGGAATCCTAGTAACCAGATAACTAAACCAGTCCTGACACTAAAGGGATTTCCTAATCCCCATGGGTCAGTGGCTAATACTTGGAATCATAAAACATAAAAGTGGGAACAATTTCATCCATAATGATGTATAAGAAAAATTTAATAGACAATATGCATATCAAAGTAAAACTCCAATAGGCGTAAAGTACCAAAATAAAACTAAACATAAAATCCAAATTTCTAAATCATAAGTACTTATGAATAAGAAAAACAACCCTCAAAAGTCACTTAGGACACAACTCACCACATCCAAATCTCAATAGATGGCTCCACCTCCAAAAGAACCCTTTCCTTTTCTTGATCCTGGAAGGAGAAAGTGTACGAAAACCATAAGTAAAAAGTAGGGTATGAGCCTAGGTCCAGAAAGATACCACCAAAGATTCTATTACATATTCCAAATATAGATTATCCAAATAAAATATTTCAATTTTAAGGATAAACAGGTTTGGAAATGTAGAGAATATTTATACAAATCATGCTATATAGTTTTAATGATGGAAATAAATATTTTAGGAAATGACTTCACAAATGATGGAATATTTCTAAAATTGTGGCATAATTAAAACATTTATATAATGAAGTTTATATTAATTCATCCGGTATGTAATGAAGTTTAATCAAACAATGTTATAAATTTATATATCAAATATAAATAAACAAGTGATCTACATGGTTATCTTCCATATTGTACAATAGTATTATATAGGTATAAGATTCTTCACTCTGTAGGTGAACTCAGCAAAATGAGTATACACATGACCATATGACACTGGCCAATGGAGACATGTCACTAACCGATCGGGGATGTGACCTACTACATCTATGTTTAGAATGTTTTCATTTAATAGAGTGTATCCAAATAGCACACTAACAAACTAAGGATTTCATGCGCACTAACACGATGGGAAAACTATATTAAGAGTATTTAAAATTAGCTCAATACCATTCTTAAATATTTTCCAAAAAATAAAAATTTCATTCAATATAAAACCAAAACATGTTTTATTGAAAGACAATCCTTTTTCATAAGATAAAACCACAGGGTTTCTTTCAATTCATTTTAAAACAATCGAAATTAATTAATTCAAATCTTATTCCATCCTATTCACAATTCTATTTTAAAACTAAATTAAAAAGTTCAATTGAAAATATATCCATCAAATCTAAAATTTAAATTCAATAATTTAAATTAACTATTCCCCACAAAGCACACAAAATTTCAAAGGAATTAAAGGTTTTTTATAAATTCACATGCCAAAACCAATTCCAATCTCCCAATTCACTAGAATTGGATTTTATTACATCAATTGAAATAAATTTAAGAAATTGAATATATGTAAATATTTGAAATAAATTAAGTAATAAAACAGTAATAAATCATGAAAAATGGGATGCAACCACATACGACTTCCCCAATGAATGAAAATCACAATAGATTCAATGAATGAGAACGAAGGTGATAGAGTCCTTGAAAGACAACCTAAAAGAAATATCCAACACCATGAGACATTGAACCATAAATCTGTAGATGATCCATCAAAAATTTAAGAGATAAGAAAGATAAGATGAAGGAGAATGATAGAGAACACCTACCCAAGAATCACGTTGTATGAGAAACGATGACACCAGGCTGTTTGGTTCGATCTAGAAGGAGGGAGCCTTTGAAAATTTCCTAGAAAGTGTCTCGGATAAAGAGAAATGAAGAGATAGTAAATGGAATGAAGAAAAATCATCAATCATAAATTTAAAAACTAGACGTAGACCGGGTGATAATGTGTACACTTAGGCCATGACTTCTAGTCCATGTTGAATAAGTTATTTGAAAACCATGTCGCATCTGCTTAAAAATTTGATATTTATCCCCTACATGATGTGTAATTCATGTACAGTGAATGAACCAAATCATGGTATGAACTAGAAATTCATGAATTGAGACCTGCAACATATAAATGGCGTGAACTTCAGGTACACAAATTGTAAATGTTCTATAGTCTTCATTAGTACCAAAAAATAACATAAAAGGATTTTTAACAAAAAGTCGACTTATAAAATGTTGAAAAATACATGGTCAGTGAAACATGATGTTACGTGTTAATTAATTAGGAAATATTGGTGTCATGTTTTATTACTCATTAGAAATATTTTAAATGTTAACATATTATTGTTGATATTGGAGGTTTGGATGTGGTTTCTTTAGTCACTTCAAGTGGTAATTTGTTTTTCGTTGATTGGTTTTGTTTTGACCTATGTTTTGGATTTGGTTGGGTCTTTCGATTGTTGAAAGTTTTCATTTTTTAAAGGCCAGGTAATCATGTTACGCATAATGTCAATTTCCTCTTAGTTGGTTTTGATAATGAGGCTTGGTTTAATTGTGTCCTTACGGGAGTGAAACATTTTATTTTTAGTTATTATTTATATATTTGTTTTGGTTTACTTAAAAAAAATAGAAAATTTCATATTTTTGTATAAAATACATGACAATTTTTTTGAGTAATGTTATTTATTTACCAATAAAAAACCATTTGACCATTTTTTTTATAATATGTTAATTAAAACGTTTGGTTAGTTTGGTTTTGTTAATAAATATTTTCATTGTCTTAATGATTTTAGGTTTATCCCACTTTTATGAGTGTGTCATAGTAATAACAAATAATCATAATTTTGAAAGATGTAAAAATTTATCAGTTCATAAATATATAAAAATAAATATTTATGGGATAATTTTTAGGTATTTAATATTTAATGTATTAAAAATAAATGAAAACAAATTTAAAAATATTTTTTAATATAAATTTGATTTATTTAATACAAATAATACCAATCTCAAATTTTCTAAAATTTATTAAATTTGATTCAATGGATTACATATTTTAAGAATAAATTCATGCTAGGTTTTTCTATGCACACCCTGTGTTTTTCTATTTTTTCCTTTATTGTTTTTCCTTATAATATAATCCTATATATAGTGCTGGGTCTTGAATCATGAAACTTATCTCAAATTCAAAACAACCCATTTAATGTAAATATCCCAGTTATTTAATTTTTTTTCAAAAACTAGAACGTATATAACATCAGGGAACCACATTAAATGTGTGATGATTAATTAAACAAATAACAGTACTTGAGAATATAATGAAATAAACAAAAGATGAACTATGCACATTTTAAGTTGTTATTAAAAATAATTTGAAATATTATGACTATATTGTTAATCATTTAAAAATATGGAGATTTCATCCTGATATATGATGTCATCATTTTTATAATTAAAAGGAACTAATTAATGTGGACAGAAGGATGTCATGTATTGTTATTAAATAAAAATAATTAAAATTGATTACATTATTTATGAGGTTAATTGTCAGAAATTTGTTTCTTTGGTCACTTCAGCTGCTAATTTTTTTCTTTTATTGTATTTTTTTTTGAACAAAATTTTTTATTTGGTTGGAGGTTTTGAATATTACAAGTTATGGTATGTTAAAATTTTGGTAATTAGGACACACATCAACTCACTTTCATTGAATTTAGGTGTGATGATGAATATTGGTTTATTTATGTCTTAATGTAAGTGAAACATCTTATTTTGGAGTTAACATATTATGTGTTGTTGAATAAAAAAAAATAAAAACTCACTTTTTTTAGTATAAAATAAATGTTATTTTAATTTTTTATTATAATTTTACTAACTTTTATATTAAAAAAAAGACATTTTTTATTATAAAAAACTGTTTAAATGTTGAATACATATGGATTTTTTCATAATTATTTTCAAAAATTTTTTTTTTTTGGATTATCCCACATATATGAGTGGGTTAGATCAATAAAAAAATCTTCATTTCGAAACATGTATATTTTAATCTTGTAAAAAAACATAAAATTGAATATTTATATGATAATTATTAGATATTTTATATTTAATATACATTAAGAAAAAAACATATATATTTAAAAATATTGTTTTTTAATTTTAAATAAAATTAGTTATTTATACATGCTTGTAATGACCCAAACTATTTTGACTGAAACTCCACTTTTTGATTTAATTACATGTTTTATTATGTGAAATGTCCATAGAAACCCATGAACTTATTTTTTGTTATTTTAAAAAAATAGTATTTACATTAAAATTAAGTATTATTACCACTGATAATATAACAGTTGAACAATGATCACATGACTGGTATAAATATAGGGTTTTAACAAATCCTTTTGACACAAAAAAAGGAAGTAATGGACTAAAAAAGATAGATCATACCCTATGAATCCCTTTTATTGGTGATTCTAAGGTAGATGTAATTTCTAGGAATTTTCCTTTACCAATCCCAAGATGATATCCAATAACTTGTGCATGAGTGGAACTATTTTTGAAAGAATTTCAAGCTCATCGCGATCACAACCCAAAAAATGTTCGCTGAACGACCCACTAAAATCCCCCAATCAAGAACCTTACTCCTAAGGAATATTATAGCTTAATAAATTTATATGTATCATGACCCTAAAATAATATTTATGTACATTATTTTACATAAAATAACTAATATATTTTTATCCTATTATTACAAATTTGTTAGTGACTTTTAAAGTTAAAATAGTATTTTTTTTGTTAACAATGAAATCTATTTTGATGTATTAAAGTAGTTTTTAAATAAAGAATATTTTAATAAAATATTATTATTATATAAATTTCTTTAAATATAAACGATCATATAATTTTCATGAAGACAAAAAATAATTTTAATAAGTGTTCGAAAGA
The DNA here is from genome assembly GCA_963277665.1 of Viscum album. Taxonomy (NCBI): domain Eukaryota; kingdom Viridiplantae; phylum Streptophyta; class Magnoliopsida; order Santalales; family Viscaceae; genus Viscum; species Viscum album. Next base: position 922,781,214 of record OY728132.1, read on the forward strand.
CTGTTATTGTTAAAAACCCAAAATTTAATAATAAATGAGGATATTATTTTAAAATTGAAAATTTAAATATTTAGAATATTATTTAGATAAAATTAATATTATAATTGGAATCAGATTATTGAAATTATCCAGTGGTGAATTTTTCCTAATTTTATAAGAGATTATAATTTTCAGGTAAAAATGAAATACTGTATAAATATATGGTGTGTTTATAAAATTATAATGACCCAAATATTATGTAAAAAATACTATAAAGGATATATTTGGCCAAATATATTTTTTAAATTTAAAATAATGTAATTATATTTTTAGTTTATTTATTTTATAAACTTTTGACGAATCCTCCAAGAATTATAATATATTTTTAGATTTTAAAATCATTTCCCATCATACCTCCACAAAAGAAAGGGATATATTTTAATAAATTCGGTCTCTTAACTTATAAGATAATTTAAACCACTTCCCTTTGGTATAAACCATGGGAAAAACCCATGGGTTTGTTTGTGTTTTTGAATATATTATTATTTAGTTTCCAAAACCTAAATAATAAATAATTCATCTTCTATTCCTATATAAACCCACCCATGATTCCATTTTAATCTACTCAAACCATTTGAAGCACATCTGAACTCTTAAATTTACTTTGTATATTCCTACCAATTCACCCAAAGCTCCCAATAAGCATCTCCAAATCCTTTTGAGTCACAAATCCATGTATGGGATCCTCACCTACCTCTCCTTTGAAATTCATGCACCTTCTTTGATGTTATTTATTTTAATTTCCATTGGTTATGTTGTCATAATTTTAAAATCATTTAACTACTATCCATTTTATTTTATCTCAATGATTTATCATTCATCCTACCCTATTTGTACACCTATCTAATTCATTACAATTCCAAAATTCTATAAAGGATTTCTCTTTCACAATTTTTTTTCACGCATCTCATTTATGATATTCCTTTTAATTTCAATTTTTATAAATAGGGATATATTCTTACCTATCCCCCATAATATCCATTTCATGTTTAAATTATGAGAGACCCCATTCACTCTTTCCAACCCATTTTATGAAATTCTATTTGACGTCGTTATGCTGCAAAAATTGTACTATGATTTTCCATGCCAAAATCATCATTAAGTAAATACGATATCTATTTTTCTATCAAGTGTATTGACCTCAATTCACATATACATATTAATTGGGGACATACATGTTTCTATTCCACAATCCTTGATCTTGTAATAACTTATGGTTTTGAATGAATCTATGTTGTATGATCTATATGGGACACTTTTTCTTGAAATTAAATGATTAAGAATGGTGCACTCTGATAGTTCTCCAAAGAATTGGGTAATGTTTAATATCATGATATGTCAATTAAAATCAGTTTGTCTCATAATAAATCTTGTAAAATGAGAGTTGAATCATGATACATCATGTGCAATGTGTTTTTACTCATTCTACTTCAGCAGCAATGATAATTGACTCATTAACCTCTATGTGAAATGAGCCACAACTCATGCTAATATCATGTTGTATATTATTTTCACATTCCTAAGTTATGATTACCATGCTTTAACATATCCCTTTATAGTTAGAATCAAGGGATATGTTTAGTAATTTTGGGGGATAGGATTATAACACTCTAATGAATGACTTAGCAAAAATAATAAGTATAAGAAAAACATACCTAAATTTTGGTAAGTATAGGGTAAGTGGTTTCTCAAGAAAATTGATCCTTATATATATATGAACAAGTAGATGTGGCTCTGGCACATATACATAATTTTTGGTGAGTATAGAGTCAGTGGTTTCTGAATAAAATACACCCATGTCTAGATATTAACAAGTCGATTTGGCTCTGGCGCAGATTTATCTAGGAATAAAAGACAAAAACACCGCTCTGAGAAAGGCTCAAATGGGAACTAGTGCACGAAAATGGGCCTTGCTGAACTCTTGGTTCGAAAATCGTTGGGGATATTCATTTGAAAATTCATAATCTTAGTGTGAACAAATATTAAGGGAACTAAAAAATCCCATTAGAATATACATTAAGAAATAGCTCATTGATAATATAGATTGATGCCTTGAAATTCATAATTTATGGAAATAAATTTAATTTCTCGGTCATCAATTTAATTTAATTGGATTTCCCTTTTTGTGTTTAATAGTATAAAATGATTACACCTAAATTTTTTATTTTTATTCTAGAAAATGGCTAGTAATATAAAGAATGGAGTTAATAATCGATGCAATGAGCAGTGTGGTGACTCCACTAATGAGATTCCCAATCCGATGGAAGTGGAAATTGCAAACTTTTTCAAAGTACTCTCTTTGTAAAATCATCTTACGAATAAAAACCTAGATCAAGAGGACCCCCCCCCCCCCCGATAAAGATCACGTTGCAATCAAAAACTTATTGCAATAAAGGTATCCTATTTTTAGTAGATCATCTAATCCCATAATTTTCGAACAATTAATTAAATCCATTAAAATGATCTTCTCCATCTTTCAATTCACTAAATAAGACAAGGTGCTTTGGGTTGTGAATTGTATGGTGGGTGAAGCTGATCAATGGTGGACATATATAAAAAATATGAAGCCCTGGGAATGGATTGAGGTGATGAGATGGAAGTATATCTGGAAAATGTTTTTTAATATATATTTTCCTCACACCCTCCGACGTTAGATGGTAATATATTTCCTTTACCTCTAGAAAAAAGATGAAAATTTTATTAGAGTGTATGAGGAAGACATCACAATTATTTAATGATAAGCCTCTAGTTTTTTCGTTACCCAAAAATGAAAGGTTGAATGCTTCTTTATTGGGGTAAAAACTAGTCTACAAAAGGACCTAATGATCATTGACTTTTATAGATATGAATAAATTGTTCAATTTTCCCTAAAATTAAAAATGAAAATTGATGAATATAAAGTCTATAATAGATAATATAAGCAAAAGGTGGATATCTTTTCTAGAGGTCTGATAGAGAGATTTAATGGTGCCGAAAAATCTCAACATCCCAATTCAAAATGTGCGGGCAGATGAACCCCAGAAATTTCCAAAAATGGATCAATGAAATTATTTAGGTGTAGGAAGGATGGGAACCTAATAATGAATTTCAGAAAAGTGAAACCTACAGATCTAATTGAGGAATAGAATTATCTATTCATCCCACTGCACATTGTTCACTACTAAAACAATAGGGAACTAGCAAACTTTACAAATCAATACCCAAATCCAAGGGTTTTAAGAGGAAACCAACGACCACCTACACCGTAACAGTTTGTTTTTTCCATAACTAAAATCGAATTGAATCTCTACAATGAAGTGGTGGTATATATAGTATTTATTCATTCATTAATAGAAAACATGCTTTTTTATTCTGGTTTTACACATTTTATATGTCATGAAATTTTAGTATAATAATCCAACCATCAACACAAGGAATGAAATTTGAGATGTTATTGAAAATAGAAAATGGTAAAATTAATTCATCATAAATATTAAAATCCTCCCCTATCAATGTTTTTTGTCTTAACATCCCAGAGAACCATGAAATACTCCCTTTAGAATAATTTGATGCAATTATGGGAATCAATTGGCTTTCCCAATATACATCCAATATTCATTTTTTTAATATGGAAATAACTCTCCATATTGAGAATCGTCCACCAATTCTATACAAATACAACGAGATGGATAAATCATCTTTAGCACAATTATCTCAAGAATTGATATATTTTATCTATGAGGATGTGTATTTAGATAAAATTATTGATTCTTAGTAAAGAATACTCCATAAATAATTTCACATTGTGGGAAAATGTGAGTATGTGTTTCTCAAGGAATTGATTGGTCTTCATCCTAGCCATGAGATTGAATTTTCAATAGATATTATACCTGGGGCATTACCAATATCCAAGACTCCATATATAATGGTTGATATGGAACTATTGGAGATAAAGAAACAACTATAAGAGAATCTTGATAATGGTTTCCTATTCCCAAGTGATTAAATTTGGGGTAAACCAATCTACATCGTTAAGAAGAATGATGAGTAAATGTGAATTTTCATTTATTATCGTTAGATCAACATGATCATGATAAATAACATGTATCCTCTGATATGGATTGATGACTTTTTTTACTAGCTATCTGGATCACAATATTTTTCCAAGGTGAATATGTGGTTGGAATATTTCCAAGTTAAGGTGATGATAGATGATACCCACAGGACTACATTTTGTAAAAGTTACAATCACTATGAATTCATATTAATGCCTATAATACATAATAATCCTCCAAAAGTCATCATGGACATAATGAATAGAGTGTTTAGATATTACATTGACAAAATTGTGGTAGTATTTATAAATAATATTATAATATTCTCTAAAAGTAAGGAGCATGGGGAGTATTTATGTAATGTCCAAAAGACCTTGTGAAAGGAAAATATTTATGCCCAGTATAAAAAATTTGATCTCTGGTTGAAAGAAGTCTCATTCATTTGGAACATCATCATAATAAAGGTTATATATATGGACACTTAAAATACTGAGTCAATTGATGGATGGGTGAGGCCAATATATGTGATAGATATCTGTAGTTTCCTTAGATTGTCTTGGTATTATCACTGATTTGTGTGAAACTTACAATGATTTTCAAACCCTCTAACCATGATATCTCGAAAGGGATTCATGTTTTCATATAATGATTAATTCAAGTATAAAATAATGGACTCGAAAAATTGTCTTATCAATGGGCATGTTTTAACACATCCCACAAGTGGAGATCGTTTCCTGGTATTCAGTGATGCTTTGAAGAGGGGACTAGGTTGATTGTTGATTGAAAATTACAAATTCAATGCCAATGATTAATAGAAATTAAAAGATCATGAGCAGAACTATCCAACGAGTGACCTAGAGTTGGCTGCAGTGATCTTCGCTTTAAAAATTTGGAAGAATTACCTCTTTGGGAAGAAGTTTGAGATATATATATGGATCAAAAATGCCTAAATTATATATTCTCACAAAAAGATCTAAATATGTTCCAATAAATATGGTTATAGTTGATCAAAAACTGTGACTACTCCATTCACTACTATCACTGGTAAGAGAATAAAGTGGAATATGCTTTTAACAGAATGGATCCATCAACTCTATAATTGATGAGAATTAAAAAGGATTCGATATTATTAGTCTTGAATAGGATACAAATGGGAATCATAAAAGAAGAAACATCATAAATCCATTCACAAATGATTACTCAACCATCTCGTCTAGAGAATTTGAAGGATTTTCAAGGAGATTATGAGGAAATTCAGAAGAAACTGTAAACTATATGAAAAGTAAAATCCTAATATTTCAATGTTAATGAAGAAGGTGTTGTATTATTTCAATCATGACTATGTTTTCGTTCATATATGAAGTTATGAAAGGAACTGTTGGTTAATTCGCATAGCTCACCCTTCTCTAATCACCCACGAAATGCAAAGATGTATCTATATCTCGAAGAGAACTATTGGTTGTCTAACATGAGGAAGAAGATTATAGAATATATATCAACATGTATTTTATATCATCAAGTTAAGGAGGAAAAGAAAAATTCTAATGGGGTGATGCAACTGTTACCCATACCTATATAGAAATGTAAAACTAGCACAATAGACATTATCACCATGATTCCTAAGACATCAAGAGGAAACAATTTTATCTGGGTAACGGTGGATCAACTTACAAAGACTGTACAATTATTTGTGATTAGAGAAGATTTATCATTGGATAAAATTCCATGGATATAAATCAAGGATGTGGTGAGGATATATGGTGAAATAATATAAATTATATCCAATCTTGATTTGTGATTCACCTATATGTTTCTAAAAAGTCTCCAATATGATCTAAAAACTTAGTTGAACTTCATCATGACCTATAACCCTCAAACTGATGTCTTGTCTGAGTAGACAATCCAAACTCATGAGGACATGTTTAGATCGTGATAAATGGACTTTAATGGAGGATTTCAACAACATCTTCTTCTGTTTGAGTTCTCATACAATAATTGTTTCCAACCGAGCCTCAAAATGTCCCACTATGAATACATTTATGAGAAGACTTGAAGAACACCTACATGTTGGGATGAAGTGGGGGAATGAAAACTTTTATATCCTGAAATGGTTGAGGAAATGGTGGATTAGGGTAAGAATATTCAATATAACATCAAGGATTATCATAGTTGATATAAGATACATGCTTTCAATCGTCTATGAGACCTAGAGTTTGATGTCGGTGATGTCCACGTATGAATGTGATGAGATTTGGGAAGAAGGGAAAGCTTTGTCCAAGATACATCGGCCCCTTTGAGATACTTGATTGCATCAGAGTGGTGGCTTGCAAACGAGCACTCCCACCTACCCTATCTCATCTACATGATATATTCCATGTATCCCTCTTTGTAAAGTACATACCAGACCCCTCAAATGCACCCAATCCATGTGTGTTACCCTTGAATAATGGAATCTATTATGATGAAAACCCAATGATGATCTTAGATTGTAGTGACAAAGTTTTACAAAACAAGACAATGCGCCTAGACAGTGTTTTGCGAAGAAACCATATGTTTGAAGAAGCGACATGGGAACCGAAGGTGGTGATGCAGCGGAGCGAGCACCATCTATTTTATTGTGGGAAAAAAATTCAAGGGAAAAAATTCTTAATTGGGGAGGATTGTAGTGACCCAAACATTTATAAATAAAACTCCACTTTTTTATTTAATTAAACGTCTTATTAATTAAAATGGTCATAGAAAAAACATACACTTCAATAGATTTATTTTACCAAATAGGATTTTAATGACAATTATGTATCTTTACCCTTGATAATATAACCATTTTACAGTGAACGAATGGCTTGTATAAATATAAGTTTTTAATAAATCTTTTTGACATAGACAATGGATGTGATAGCCTCAAACAGTAGGATTATACCATATAAAACCCTTTTATCAGAACTTCCAAGGGAGATAGCATTTTTTTTATTTTTCCTAGACTAATTCCAATCTGTGATCCAACAACTTAAGCCTAAGAAAAATCGTTTATGGGAGAAGTTTAATATAATCGAGATTATGACCCAAACCATATTTAGAGAACAACCCCATGAAACCCCCACCATCGCGTGACTTGTACTTAGGGTGTATCCTACTATGATAAAGGGATATGTATCAAGACCATATCATTATATTTTAGTACATTATTTTTCATAAAATAGTGTATATATTTTTATCTTATTATTGCAAAATAGTAAGTGATTTTTAAAAAACAAATATTAGTTCCGATTAATTAAAAAACATATATTGATTAATTTTTTAATTTTTGAAATAAATATTATTTAAAGAAAATATTATTTTTAAATAATTTTTTTTAAATATAAATTATCATATAATTTTTATGAAGTCCAAATTATTTTTAATAAGCGTTTGAAAAACAATAATTATTAAATAATATGCATTAATTAATAAATAATGATTTATTATTGAAATAGAAAATTCACATATTTAAAAAATTATTTAGATAAAATGATTATTAATTTTTCAATATGAACAACAAAGTTATCCAACTATGAATTTTTTCATAAATTTCATAGCCAATTGAATTTTCGGGTCAAAATTAAATACTATATAAATATAGTGTGTTTTATGACTTAAAATAGACCTAAAAATGATGTAATAAATACTATAATGGGTATAATAGTCCAAATAAATATTTTACCTTTAAAATAATGCAATTATATCTTTATTTTAATTATTTTATAAGGCCTTGATAAATCCTAAAAACTTATAATATATTGTAATATTTTAAAATCATTTCCATAAGAGTGTGACTCACCTACACATATTCACGATAAATATTTTAATATGTTCATATATTTACCTTATTAAATAATGTAAACCAATTCCCTATTTAAAATGACATGGTAAAAACCATCAGTTTTTTTTTTGGTTTTGAATATTTTATTATATTGTGTACAAAATCTAAATAATAATGAAATGCTATTTCTATCCTATATAAAAACATTCAAGAGTCCATTTCCCTTCTGTAAAACTCTTTGAATCCCATACACACTCTTACCTATACTCCCTAGAGTCTTTTCAGGTCACCCCCATTCTCCCAATAATTATATCCAAATCCTTTGGAGTCACACATCCAAGTAAGTGATTCTCACCACCCACTCCCCCTTTCAAATTCAAGCACCTTTTTTGAAGTTATTTATTTAAATATTAATAATTTATGTTTTCAACTTCTTATAAACACATACCTAATGTCTATTTTATGTAATCTCAACGTGGGATCATTTATTCTCCCCCATTTAGAGCTTTACCTATGTTGTTACTATATAGAAATTTTATAAGGGATTTATTTCACTCCTATTTTTATTAAGCACCTAATTTATTATATGGCCTTTAATAAATATTATATAAGTTGGGATACATTTTTACCTATAAAACAAATAATAAATTTTATGTATAAATTATTAGAGACCCCTTTCACTGTCACCAACTCATTTTATGAAATTCAATTTGAGGTTGTTATGCATTCAAAATTGCACTATGATTTTCCTTATAAAAATCATCATGTAGTGAATACCATATCCAATTCTCTATCAAAGTAATTCACCTTTATTAACATATAACTATCAATTAGGGGCTTATATGTTTCTATTTCACATTCCTTGATCTTGTAACAACTTATGAGGTCGAATGAATCCATGTCATAGGATCTATATGGCAAACTTATGCAAGAAATGAAATGATTGAGAAAGGTTGTGCCCAGATATCACTCCAATGAATTGGGTAATTTTTAATATAATGGTAAATAATGTGAAATGAGTTTGACTCATTCTACTTCATGTGAAATGAGTGTTGCCTCAATATCGTTCATGTGTAATGATTTTTGACTTGTGCAACATCATGTGCAATAATCTTTGACTCATGATCCTCCATGTGCAATGAGATATTGATTAATTCTAATATCATTTTTTATGTTTTTTCCACATCTTCGGGTAATGATTTTAATTTTTTATCATTCCATTATATTCATGTTCAATTTATGCTGCATTGATATTCAAATTGTTTAAAATGTATTATCTTCTTCATTTTATTTTTTGTTTATAAACATACTGGGATTTATAGATCACCCCTTTCTTGTGTATTTTTTCCCCAGATATCCCATTGTATTTTCAGTTCATTGGAATTTTATGATTATGTCATGAAGGCCTTAAATAATTTATTTTATACCATGTTTATAAGTTGTTATGTAATGTACCTAATTCCAAAAGAAACTAGACCTTTCGATATTTTGGGTTGTATTATGTTTACTTTTATGTAATAAATCTTGTGTTAATGTGTAATAATGAGATGTGTTGTTATAATTCTAATTGGACTGAAATGAAATTTTTTGAAGTGTGTTAAATATTATTAAATAGATCAAGTATTTAATGAGCACATTCATGCAAGGTTTTCCCAAAGAGTCCCTCTTTTTTTATTACAATTATTTTATTTTTTCAATTATTATATAATCCCATTTATTGGGACTATTATTGAATCATAAAACATATATAAAATTCAAAACAACCCATTTAATGTAATTAGTCAATAGTATTTGAATGTTTGATTTTTTTTATAACCTATAACATTTCAGAAATTCATTCAATATCTGATGGTCCATTAAAAAAATAATGGTACCAACAAATCATATGAAATCAAGACAAAAATTTAACAATGATAAAGTTAACTAATTATTAAAAAGAATATGAAATACTATTTATACATTGTTAATCATTTTAAAAATATTGAGAATTCCTCATGATAGGAGTTATTATTATTTTAATTAAATGTAATTAATTTTCTATGAATGAACGTTATATGTATTGTTATTCAATATAAATTTATAAAAATAGATGATGTTGTTTTTTTGATTAATTTTCTAGTGGTTGTTTCTCTAGTCACATCAGGTGTTGAAATTTTTCCTCTGATTCGTTTTGTTTTGAACGATGTTTTGTATTTTGTTAGAGATTTCGATTGCTACAACTTTTTTTTGTTAAATGGTTTAGTAATATGGTTACACATCTTCATGTTTTCTATAAATTTGTATATTCTAATGATTTTTTGTTTAATTTGTCTCTATTAGAGTACAACATGTTTTTAGTTATTGTTAATATATTTGTTCAAGTTCATTAAAAATAGATAAAATATCTTATTTTAGTATAAATACATATCACTGGAATTTTTTATAGTAATGTTATTAATTTATATATAAAAGACCAAATATCATTTTGTGTTATTATAAATTGTTTAAAATAATGATTTTTTATGGTTATATTGATAATTATTTTCAAAATATTTATTTTTTTATGATTATCCCACATTTATGAGTGGTTCAAATGAATAAAAATTAACCATCATTCCAAAAAGATAAATTCTTTTATAATTTTATAAATATATATAAATGATTATTTATTTGATAAGAACTTTTTATTAAATATTTAAAATGAATTTACAGTTAATGGATATTCATTTAAAAATATTGTTTTTAATTTTAAATATAAATACAGACTGATGAATAAAAATTCGACTTAACTCGGTAGTTCTGAAAAATATTAAAGAAGATTAAACAGATTTAATATTTTAATAATAGATTCACAAGATCTTTTACTATAAAGAGCCTATTATTTTCAATTTATTTATTTTATTAATTTTCTTATAAAATAATCCCATTTATTTTGATGTGTCTTGAATCACACAAGTTATCTCAAATTCAAAACAACCCCTTTAAGATAATCTTCCCACACTATTTGGATATTTCATTTTTTAAAAAAATCTAATACTTCACATGAATCATGGAACCACGTTCAATGTGTGATGGTTAGTTAAATAAATAACCATACTAAATAATAAAATGAAATAATTGTTAAAGTTTAACTAAGAAGATGTTTTTTCATTCTTAAAAAGAATATGAAATACTTATTTATGTTGCTATAAATTTGAAAAATATTAAGAATTCATCATGATATATGTTATTATTATTTTAATTAAAATTGTTTATTTATGAGGAAAATAATATTTCATGTATATTTTGAATTAGAAAAAAAAAATTAAAAAATTGATGACATTATTGTTGAGATTTTTTGTCTACAATATGTTCCTTTAGTCACTTCAGGTGATATAAATTTTTTTTCCAATTAGTTTTGTTCTGAACGAAATTTTTGGTTTCATTAGTGATTTTGATTGTAGCAATTTTTCATTTGGTAAGAGGTTGGGTAATCAAGTTACACATCAACTCTCCCACATTAGAGTTGGGTGTGATGATGAGGATTGGTATAATTATTCCTTTATGGGAGAGTGACATTATTTTTCAAGTGATTGATAATATATTTATTGTGAATGATTTTAATAAAAGAGAAAATATATTATTTTAATATAAAATACATGTCATTTTTTTAAAAGATGGTAACATATTTTTCAATAAAAAACTAATTGACCTTTTTTATTATAAAAAGTTATTAAAAATGATGCATTTCGATGGATTTGTTAATAATTATTTTCAAAATTTTATATTTTCATTAATTATTATGTATTTATGAGTGGGTCGTACTAATAAAAAATAACCTTCATTTAAAAACATTTATATTATTTTTATTTGATAAATATATATATATGTATATTTATGTGAATTTTGTTTTGTATTTAATATTCAATATACATTGAAAAAAATTGTGTATTTATTTAAAAATGATATTTTTTTAAATAATTAAAAATTAATGCATACCAATTGGACTAAACACAAATTTTCTATACCGTATTAAAAATGATCCAACAAAGCAATTATTTTAATATTGGAATCACATGAGGTTTTCCTATGCACACCATCCATTTCTCTATTTTTTTAATTTTTACTTATAATATAATCCCATTTTTAGATATTGTACTTGAATCATGAAAGATATCTCAAATCCAAATCAACCCATTTAACATAATTTTCTAACATGATTTTAATATTTTAATTTTCCACAAATGTAGTTTATAACTAACATCACAAGAACTCTTTCAGTGTGCGATGGTCCTTTTAAAAAATAACAGTTCCAATGAATCAAATGAAAAAAATGAATTTTTTACTAATAACAACATATTTCATTCATAGAAAGAATATGAAATACTATATCTATATTGATAAAACGTTAAAAAATATCAACAATTTATTTAGAAAAGTGTTATTATTGTTTTAATTAAATAGTTTTATTTAATGAGGAAATAAGGGTATAATGTATTTTAATTCAATATCAATATTTAAAAAGTGATGACATTATTATTGAAATTTATTTTCTTGTGGTTGTTTCTTTATTCACTATAGTAGTTGAAATTTTTTCTTCAATTGGTTCTTTAATTATGTTTTTCGTAATTATAAGACCTTAAACAATACATATTCTTGTATGATTAGAAAAGATTTTACATTCATTCATTCCAAATTATATTTTTGGTTTATTGTTTTAGAAAATTAGGTCATAAATCTTGTAAAACAATCTTATCTATTGCAATGTGGAAACTTCTACTTTGTATCCATTTTCACATAATAAAAAAGATTTTAAAATAAAACATGTTTTGTTTTAATGAAAAATATTAATAGTCTTCAAAAATACTTCTTATTTTCCGTTATATATCCTTAAAGCCTATGATTTATTTTAAAAAAAGTGATATGAGAAAAAAACAAAGTAAGAGACATAAAAATAATAAATTCAATAGTCCATTAAAATAAATAAAATCTCATGAATGTTTTACCATTATATAAATTTTATTTAAGAAGATGATTTAAATTATTTCCACATGAAAAACACCCACGCGTTTTTATTAATGAAAAACTCTAACACCCATATTAAGAAAATAAATCCCCTTATAGGGTGCTTAGAGTTTGATATTCATAAATAATGTCAGAAATAACTAGATCCTAGTTAAATCTATAGGATATTATCTTAGTTAACTCCATCAATCTTACCAATTGAGATAAGTAACATTATTCAATGAATTAGAGTGTTATCTAGGCACAACCATCGTATTATCTATATCAGGCTCGCCCATTTTAATAAGCTATAATGGGGATCAAACCATTATATAAGTTGGGTGAGGATAATCCATTTCACATATATAATTATACAATACCATACAATGAATAAAACATTTTATTATTTCACCTTATTATCATAAAAAAATTTATGAACTCCATTAAACCCGTATGCAAAACACTTTCAGATAATAAAATACCATTTTCATTAAAACCCCATTTTCAATACCAAAATAAATATATAATTGGAGAAATTGTATTTATTTTAATAAAAAAATATATCTTTTAAAGGAACCCATAACTAAAATAATATTTACACTGGTGGTGAAAAGTCATTGTCAACATATACGTTAAAATAGAATATTTATTTTTGTCTATTTGTAAAGAGGTTCAAAACTTTTTGTAAAAATATACAATTGAAAACCTTTTAAATAAAGTTATATGAGACATAAAAAATTATTTATAATATTTTATTTCCATATAAGTATATCCATAAAATAATTTTGAAAATATTGGCATGGATTGAAAAATTAAAAGAGTATTTTTTAAAAGAAAGTCTCTTACATTGAGTCTGAATCATCATGTAAGTTTTTTATCATCCTCAATAAAAAATTATGTGATTTATTTAAATCGTAAAGAATATTTTTCTTCTTGTTTTACATTTTTCTATGTTATAATCAATTACTTAATCAATTAATTTCATGTCATTTGTTTTGATGATATTAAGCTTACTTGTCTAAAATGACTTTGATATGTTAAATATACTAAAACAATACATTATTCTCTCATATTTAAAATAATAATATTAAAATAATTAATTATTTAATACATTAATTATACCTTTAATACTTATCATGAAATATTTTAATTAAAATTCAACTACTTTACGATCATGGATTCGACATTTATACATACACATGAGTAACATCTCCATTTTTTATCAATCATTGTGAAAAGAAGGTAAGAATTATTTTATATTTAAATAATTATATTTATGTAACAAATAAAATATTATTTCTTTATATAAACATATATATATCATACATGTGATGTGGTGATTAAAAATAAATCACATTGCTTCATGGAGGTTGTAGTCCACACGTACTCACGAACGACATTATGAATTTTCATTGAATGGGAAGGTAATAATGTAGAAGATATATTATCATTTAATGATGATAAATATGTATTGAACATCATATTTAAATATTAATTCCATCATTATAACTATTCTTCAGAGGCGATGATGGAAAACGAATTGCATCGGTTCGTGAGGCAGTAGTCTCTTGTATGCTTGAATGCCAGTTTTGTATCGCATTTGATGAAGAGAAGGTGAATATAGTTTATTACCTTAACATAAGAATATATAATGGTTTTTCAAATACTATTGATATTATTTCATCATATTTGAATAAAATTTTACATATGTGGATGAATAAATAAAACAATGATGACTGGTTAAGTATTATACCTCTTCTTCAGACAATCTCATAAGGTTTACACCAAAATCCTTCCAAGAATGGTTTTATGTTTCAATAAATTGCTCTTGGATGCGATTAGGGAGGTTTGGAATGGATTTGGATAGTGATTTTCTAAAAAAATCACATTATGTGTTAATAAATGAGAATAAGATGTTCCCTTTTGTAAGAGAGGGGAGGGGCAGTCTAGAAATTACTTACAATATTAAATTAATATAAATTAATTTTAATATCCAAATGGATCCAAATTGATAATATTTTAATATATATTTAATAAGAGTGTAAATGGTTTCAAAAAATAAATTTTTTATAATTTTGTATCACAGTTTTACCCTTATCTTTTTTATTTAACCTTTCATTAAGCCTTTTGAGAATTACGATAATATCAATGTTTTTTACTATTAAAGGTTTAATATAGTTTCTCTAAAAGAAAAAACAATACCATAAATAGACCATGGTTGATATGTTAAACCATATAACAATCACATGGATAGACATATGGTTTTTAATAATTTTATATCATTTAATAAACTATTATTTATTATAAAATATCATTAATGATAATTTTGGGACTATTCATTTAATTTGACTTTTAAAACATTAGGAAAATAATAGAATTGGGATCCAATTATTCCAAAGATATATAATATTTCATTATTATATATAAAAATCATGGAAGACAAAAATTAATTCAAATTATATTATTTATATTATTTTTAATATCCTTTATTTTATTTTTCTATTAGTTGAATAATTTTTGATTAAGTGTTAAATAATATTATAAGGTAATTATTTCATCACTAAAAATTAAAAATGAATTACCATGATAAAAATATATATATATATATATATATATAATAGTTATAACTGAATATATCCTCTTTTTATCTTTATATTAATCATATTTTATTTATTAAAAGAATGAATGTGAAAATTTTGGCTTTATATTCACTTAAATTTTATAAATGTCAAAATAAAGTAAAAATGGGAAAAGGACATATATTATACTTTTTGGTGATTATGGATGATATTTAATTAATTAAAAATATTCATTAAAGTTCTAGTTAATTATCTAGTCATTATCATTTCATTTATAACCTTATTTACCATATTTACATTTAAACCTCACAATAAAATTTACTTTGGTTTTTATTCAAAATGTCCTAAAATAAAAGAGATATATTTTTAAAATTTTGACCCAATAATTCCAAATATGATATAAATTTTTTAAAATTAAAAATACGTATGTGGTGGGATTTAATTTATAAGTAAATGAGTAAAACGTGGTGAAAAGCTATTTTTTAGAAAAATACTCTTTTAAGTATATAATTTTTTGCACTAAAATCAAGTATTAAATTCATTTAAAAACAAAAATTAGATTATTTTTAATAAAAAAATATCTAATAAATTTTAATGATAATAAAAAATAGAATTTAATTTTATAAATTCTTTAAAATAAAATACAGTTTTTTGTAAAAATAAGTATTTTCACTATTCATTAAAAAATATATATTTTCATATAAATTCCAAAATTTTATTCTATGATAATTTTGATATTCTAAATTCAAAAATGAAAATAATTTTTTAAAATTAATATTCTATAATTTGAAACTTATATTTTTCAAAGACCTTATAAGAAAAGAGTTTAATAACAATATTTTGTTTTTGATTTAAAAATTATATAATATTATTATAATGAATATTGCAATATATATCATGAATGATAATAAATATGAAAATAATTTCTTCTATAATTACATGAGTTGTTCTAGTTTAACTATTTTTGAAATTGTGTCTTCTAAAATTTTATTCTCTAATCAAACTAGGTAGTATATATTTCTCTTTCACCACTTTCATATTCTCATGTTGTTTCTTCAGCCATATGGTTTCTCAAAAAAAACATTAACCTGTTTAATTACCTTATTCCATGATACATTCTCTTTATGGTCAATTATTTTAATATGTTGTTCCTCATATGTATGTTTTTAATCAAACTAAACTACTTTAAGGAACAAAACATGAGATGGATTCAGCACATATTTTCTTAACATCATATCATGTAATACATTGTACTCCTATGATAAAATTTGAGGCAATTCTACTCAGTAACTTTATCAATAATTTCATATTTTCCAATGATCTATAGTCTTAGATTACCCTTTTTACCAAAATGCATAGCAAATTTCCATGGATATACTTTAGGAAAAATATAATCACCAACCTCAAATGGAATGTCTTTCCTCTGATTATCTGTATAACTTTTATTCATACTTTGATCTATATTCATATAATGTTTAATTATCATCACCTTCTCAACCATTACATAGACCGACTACAGTCCCATCATATTAATTTCCCCTACATCAACCCAAAAAGATGACATCAGACAACACATTTCATATAATTATTAAGAAGGTGTCATTTGTATAATATAATGGAAATTTTTATTATTAGAAAACTCAACAAATAAAATATATTAATCAAGAAATATCTATTAATCCATTTTACTAGAATTAATAATGCCTTACAAGGTTTGAATTGTTCACCCTGATTGTACATCATTCTGAGGATGAATGGTTCTATTGAAATTTAATTTAGTGCCCAATGACTTATCAAGTAATTTCTAAAAAGTTGATGAGGCCCTTCGATTTGTATCTGATGAAATGGATAGAGGGGCTCCAGGTAACATGATTATTTCCTTATGTTATTGTCATGAATTCTCAAATAAAGACATAGCATCTTTAATAGGATTGAACTGTTCATATTTAGTCAATTAATCAGTAATAACACAAATCAAATTATTACCTCAATAAGTATTTGGTAATACAACTATGAAACCCATGGATATATTTTCTCATTTCCACTCTAACACTGAAAAAGGATGAATAATTCCTTTTAAAAAATTTCATTCTTCATTAACCAATATACATGTCAAACATTTCATTTTAATTACATCAATATCTCTTTTTATTCTATCCCACCATTAATACTTATGAAAATCTCTGTACATCTTATTTATCACCATGTACGTTAAAATATAACCTTATTTTTTGTATTTTTTTAAATAAAGTAAATAAATTAAATAAAAATAATTATTTGAAAACCTTTTAAATAATGTCAAAAGATACATAAAATATAATTTATAATTATTTTATGTCCATACAAATATGTCCATTAAATATTTTTTAAAATATGGACATGGAAGAAAATGATTTGAAAGGAAAATTTAAAAGATGATTGTTTAAAATAAAGTCACATAGCTTGAGTGAGAATCATCACATGTTTTCTTTATATTCCCAATTAATAATCTTATGTTAGTAATTAACTTGATTAAAAAAAATTCACATTTTTTATTCCATTTACCATTTTATAATCAATTAATTAATCAACTTATTGGAGTTGGTTCCCTAGAATAAACTTATTTTTACATTGTGATAAACATATATTTATTGATATGAATATTAATAAATAATTATAACATCATGATTGTTCTTATGCATGACATTGTATGTGATAATGTCCTAAGAGAACATTTTATAGTAAAAGGTCATAATGGATCCTTGTTATGATGATAACTCAGAAGTGACATGACTCTATTCTTAAATATATATTCTATAGCTGGATGACATCATTTAAGGGACACAACTGATATATGATATCAGTGGTGGATATTTATAGGACATTTATGCACCTTCTCATGGTGAATTCCCTTGGTAATTTCTCAGACAATGTTATGAGAACGAGACCCGGCAGTTGGAATTCCACATTTATAAGTGTCAATGGATATTTCTATCAGCAGAAGTGTGCATTGGTACTTAGAATTTAATATTATTTTTAATTAATATTATAACTCATGTAATTAGATGTATTGGTGAAAACCATGATGACATATTCTCATAGTGGGGTAGGATATGTTGGGTGTGTCACGAATAATACGACATTAATGATTACTGCGTGAATGAATTTTTCCACTCTATAAAATTAGGTACCTCAGGTCCATTTATAGAAATGATGTAGCCTAAATAAATCCATCACCATGGTGTTCGATAGGAATGTTCTATTTTTAATAATTCAAATAAAGATAAATTGGGAATAGGAGTTGATGGTACTAAAATGCGACCCCCTTCATTATATATATGGATACAAAGGGATTATATTACACAATAAGCATTTCTATGAGGTAAAATTTCATTGTGGAATTAACTTCATTCTCTATGGGTTTTTTAGAATGTTATTAGATTCTAACCTCACACATTTGTATACTTTTCCTAATTACAATAAGAAATAGGACTAGAGGGTCACACACTTAGTGTATCCAGTATCTCAGTTCAATAATATATTATTTATTATTTAACATGTTGAAAAATTATTATTCATGGTTGTGGTTTAATAATTATTAATGGAGGCCAGATCACATTTATTCCGACACTAGCTATTTGAGAGAATATATTGTTGGTGGAATATTTAATAAATATTTATTTTCTATTTAGTTAATATTATATTGAAATATTTATTGGCAAATAATGCAGTGACACTTATTTAATATATAAATTATTATTTTTCATGTTCTGATAAATATGGTGGAGGAATTGGTGGGTCGAGTTTAATGTTATAGTGAGAATAAATAATATTTAATATTTTTTAATCAACTAATGTTTTATAATAATTATAAACATAGGCATGTGTTATGAAATATTAATAATAATATTATTATTAATTAGAATAGGGTTTCAATAATATTAATAATATAAAAAATGGATGTTGTGAAATTATTTTACTATAACCCTAGAGATATAAATACCCCATTATATTTATTATCTCAAATCCTAGACAACCAAATCATTGTGCACAAGATATTTGAGAAAATCAATCAACACTAGAGATTTCATCCCTCTCTATGAATGCCATCAAGAACAAGAGAAATACTCCTCCACCAGATCAAGGATAACACTTTGGAAGTGAATCTCAAGGCATTAAATGGAGGACATCAGAAGAGTAGTGTCATCTATGATTTCACCCGAACACTCTTTTAGCGACGTCCAAAGATACATGGATCACATGTGCATCATAGCTAGAGGAATCCTAAACATGGATTCCGCAATGCAATGGTGGCGCACTATAGATCTATGGATGAATGCATCA
This sequence comes from Viscum album, assembly GCA_963277665.1. Classification (NCBI taxonomy): domain Eukaryota; kingdom Viridiplantae; phylum Streptophyta; class Magnoliopsida; order Santalales; family Viscaceae; genus Viscum; species Viscum album. The sequence continues at coordinate 922,800,950 of OY728132.1, forward strand.
ATGATGAAGTCATAAACCATGAAGGTTATTCTTGTTTAATTAAATTAGTTATAAACAACATGTGAAGATCCTAATATTTAATGGTTTTAGGTATCTTAACCTTTTCAATTTCTATGATTAAATTCCTTTGATCATGGCATTCGTCGTTGCAACATCTTCGATTAATCATTGATAATGAAAAAAAAAGCAAAGGTGGGCACCATCCCTCCTATGCTTTGGCTATGCCTGAAACCTACATGTTGTATCAGAGGGGTCACATCATTATGTATAATTATTTAAATTCTTTGATGATTTATGAATTCATAACTTAGTTTTTCAATTCATGTTTAATATTTCATTAAATATTAATTTTTATATCCACTTCTTCTTCTATTGTTCCTCATAAATCTAATGAAATCGATTAATTATTTGATTAAAATAAAATCAAGGAAATCATCTAAATGATTCAAAGTTTCTTACCATACAACACCAGACAATGTGTGGTGTAATGGTAATTACACTTCGTGTATCCATGTTCAATGCATCTAGGTTGGTTCGGTAATAAATTATGGATTTTGTGTTGATTATGAATTAATTACACAATTAATACGCTGCATGTTGACAAAAATTCAATGGCACGTTGTTAACTAGTTTAAGTTCTATATAGATTATATCTACATATTGTGTAGTCCCTTCAGGTTGGGAATTATCTTTGTATTCCATACATGGCCTACTCAACAAGTGATCATGTAACATATAGTCATCACAGCGTATGGCCCATTGGACACGATGTGTACTCAAAAATTTCTGAAGTATGCTTCACACGCCGAGTCCCTAGGTGTGTAATTATAAAAGACTACGAAGGGTGTACACTCCATGTAGATTTTATCAGCATGATGTGTACTTTTACCAGTTATGAAAATTTAAAATTTCTTATATTATGAAACTGATGAGACATGTTCTTGTGTGTGGTCATTAATTTGATAGAACATTTCATTTTGCAGGTTATATATATATGTGTGTGATTAATTATTATCTACAAAATGTTCATGATCTACATATCATATAAAAGTTTTGTTTTAGTTATTTCTCGATGTTCATTAATTTATAACATGTTACAAAAAATTATGTAATTCATGCAATCATTAATTTGATCCTACATGTCATAAATGTATATGATTAGTCGTGTATGCTAAAATGTCATAGAGAATAAACTGTATATGAGTATAATACTTTTTGGGTAGATTTGGATAGGTATTCACCATGTTTCCCCCATGTTACATTTATTTACAAGGTTAATTTTAAAGAATTTATTAATTTGTTTAAAATTATAATGGATGAGATTCTCACAGAAATTAAAAAAAATGATTAAGATAAAATTATTGATTAATTAAAGGTATTAATTAATCGATCTGAGCCCAATTTATATTAAATGTAATGATTAAATAATTGAATACTAGTTTTATTAAATGGGTAATTCTTTTCTTTCATTTGATTGATCATCAGCTAAACGAGACCTTTTTATATGATTAGTTTCATTTTAATTTATTATTAAATTAATTTTATGACATGTTTTCCTTCTCTTATCAATAATATGTAGTTCCTACATTACCATGGTTTCCTTTGTCCAAACCCCTTTTACCCCTTACCTGCATTTGAGTTGAAAGCATATGTAATGGATGGAGCTCCCAATCTATTGGAGGTGGCTCAAGTTAGGCTTCGTGGTGAAACCAATACAAGGAGATACAAAGGTGGACTTGTGAAAATATGTAAAGACTAACCTATGATTGGTTCAAGGTGTTTCTTACCTTGAATAGTGGCTAGTTTATCAACCTCTAGATATACTAAGCATTATAAATAGTCATGGTCATAACCATTATTTGATTTTTGTCAGTTGCATGGTTTTTCATTCTGGATGTTTTGTCACAATCCCATTAAAAATAAATTAAGAAGAATTAATGATGGAACTAAAATAAAACGGATTATTTGTAAATATTATATAACATATGGTTAATCAATTAAGAAAATCCCACTTAATATTAACAATAAGGTAATGATAATAATTAGTAATTTATATATAAAGATAAAATCCCTCAATAAAATATTATGTCGGTATAGCCTTCCATTAATTCAGTTAGAATAGAACCACGGTTCAACATGCTTGACCAGAAAAAGTTGTGGTGCTTTCAATTATTGGGGTATCCTAAGTTGAGGTTTTGGTTCTTCTTAAATTAGTTTACATCAAGGGTTGACTACCAAATGTATGAATTAGTGTAACTGAGAGGTAAAGGTCGAGGAAATTTAATTAAAGGAATTTAGGATTGAGGAGTACATTCAATGGATCATGTGGTTCCGACATAATGAATTTGGAATTTGGAATTCTTACCCAAAACCATTCATGATTATTGACCAACCAATCTTGGGGTAATAGAAAGGGATATATAGATCCTTTATGCTAGAATGTCCAAGAAATAGAAAATTTCCAAAACAATGGTGAGGGTTATTGGGTTTCGATTAAATAGCAAGAGACTAATAAATATTAATTTATTTATTTGGATTAATTTGGAAGATAAAGTACTAAATTATTTCTCATATTATTTGTAGAAACAACATTAAAAATAACATCAAACTTATCACAATGATCAATACTTTAGAAGGAAATCCTTCTCACCGGTACTAATTTCCTGGAGTGAAAAAGGTACCTACGTGTCATCCTTCTCCATTAATGAAAACTATATGTACTAGACAAAAAAATACTTGTTTCACTTGGAAATGAGGCGAGTGATGAAGAGATCTCACAGTAGAGAAAAATCTGAATGATCAATATATTTTCAATAATTCATGATATCATCCATTTCCAATGAATTCTTGAAGCAACATGAGGAAATGGAAAGATTTAGCATGATGTCTCAACATTGGGCTCTCTATCAAGAGAATGTGAGAAAAGAGAGTTATGAGATCACAAATAATCTATTCAAAACTAATCCTAGAGAGTCTATTCTAGATGGACCACATGTAGTCAAGAATATTGGCTATATTAAACGCCTAGACATCTTTGGGATTAAATTCCTAGATGAGTTGCATATAGATATCATATTATCATCACATCCCAAAACCATATCGAATTTTATTATGAATTATTATATGATAAATAATGAAAATAGTTTATCAGAGCTTCTGAACTCGATTTTTCAAGAAGATAAATACATTGATCATGAAAAACCCAAAGTCCTTATGTTGAATAAAAAAAAGGAAGAACATGGAAAAGGGTTTGAAGACCTATAAACAGTTTAATGATCTTGAGCATCATCTTTCCAATAAGGGGAAGATCCAATAGAACAACAAGGAAAAGGAGGCAGTATGATTTGCATGTGGCAAGTCAGGCCACTAGATGAGGAATTTCACAAATATGTAAGGGGAAGACGATGGTGCATTCATTATCAAGTCAAATCTTTCAATTTTTACACATTGGGTATTAGATACTTATTGTGGTGAAAACATATATATCTAAATTCAAGAACCAGGTATATTTTAAAAGGTTTATAGAGGAGAGGTGGTTCTATGAGCTACTAATGGTGTGAGGCCAGCTACTTTTTCCATTGGTGACTACCACCTTTCATTTAAAATTCATATGATTTTTTGTTTCAAGATATTGTTAATATGAACCTACTATTACAACAAACATAATTTTTGTATCATGTTTAGATATAGATGGGTTTATTTTCATCTTAATAAATAAATGTTGTTTCTTTTATATGGAAAACATATGTTATGGTATGTAACATTTAACTAATAGTCTATATATATTAAATTTAGAAAACCAGGTGTTTAAAATTGACAATGAATCAAGTTCACAAGACTCAAACAATACCCAGTAGCCACATCAATGTCTTGGTCATGTAAATGAGAAACTTTTGACAAATCTCTATCAAGAATTATATTTAGAATACTATGAGATAAAACCACATGGTAGATGTCATGATTTTTTATAAGGGAAAATGACTGAACATCCATTTTGTGAACATGGTGAAAGGTTCATAGAGATTTTTGGATTAGTACACAATGATGTGTGAGGAACATTTCCAACAGAATCTAGAGGTTTACTTTCACGAACCAAATCTGATTGCCACCGAAACTGGCACCAAACCCAGCCCGTGACAAGCCCCGAAGGGCGTTCCCGATCCCCATGGGATGGCATAAGTGCCTGGGTATCAAAAACTGAAAATTGGGAACGATTTACCTGAGTTTGTATACTTAAAACGACAAATGAATCCAGGAAATAGAATCTGTATTTTTCAAACCAAAACATCTTTTACTAAAATTAAGAACTGAATTACACAATTTTAAACAAATTTTAAAGACAATTACAAAGGTACAAACCCAAGAAAAGACAGCCCAAGAACCTCCACATGGAAAGAGGCACCGCCCTCAAGCCATCTCCACGAAACTGCATCACGATGGACCGCTAAGAACCAGAACCAATGGCATAAAACATGTACCCAAACCTGTGACATAAAATAAGCAAGCCTACTTACACCCAAAGGTGTATGTAGGGTGTGAGATAAATCCTAGTATCATACCACCGCTAAGAGATTCCATGTGATAAATATTTATTGACAAAAATCATTTCACGTTTTGTAAATAAGAAATGCTTGTTACAATTTTCTAAAGGATGTAATAATAAATGAAAAAAGTTTTCATGTGGGATAATTTTAATGTACCAACAATTTTAAAATAACTAAAAAAGATACTGAATTTCCAAGCCAATAATACTATATACCGATGGTAAGTACAAAGGATCTAATGAGCACAAGTAATTGGAAATAACCCCTAGGAACTAGCTAGCTGTGGCTCCCAGGTACCTCGTATCTCGGTGAGAGTAACCACAAAAAAAATATGTGTTCTCATGTACGAGACACTAGTAGTGATCATACCCATAACCTAGTGTTCCCCGATCATCATCATCATAGTTTAGTTAGAGTTGTAAGAGTCAATCTAGCTAAGTGAAACTGAGGCCAAACCCCACAGATTCACTAGCATACTAGTACAATTCCACCCACCTAGATACCTGGGTTTTACCATTGTGCTCAAACAAGTTCACAATCCAAGAAATATAGTTTTTGCATGCAAATATCACTTCCACATCACACATTAACAAAACAGCCGCATGTACATCACTAATGTCACAAATTCCACTTTTTATCCAAATGCATTTTGAAATCAAACTCACTCCAAATTGCCTACAACACTTTTCACATTTATTTAACACTTCCACAAATCCATTAAACAATTTTATAAAACCATTAAAATATATTCAACTCACATAAAAGCCCACACACATGTCACACAATACCCTTCTCACATTCACAATTCATTTTATAAATAAACTCACACGAAATATCCCACACCCATGTTTCGCACACAAAACACAATTTAGTAAAACATTTCAGCAATTTATAAAAAATTCTATAAATGTTTAACATCTCAAATCACCACTTTACCATTCAAAAACCCACATTAGGTGAACACACTCACCCAAACAGTACATATACACTCTTTCCCAACATTGTTTAACCAAATAAAAAATTTGCAATTTTTATAAAACAAACCCAAGAGGTATAACCATTGTTTGCACACTAAACCCATTTCAAAACCCTCATTCAAAACCAAAATCATTCCAATACCAATCCAAAACATAATTTTTCCGCCTTATAACAATTTTTAAACCACCCCTAAATGATATAAAAATACATCAAATAATAAGACAAAGATACACATGAAAAACACACGTTTTTATAAATCACCTTCAAAAAGTACAACACGGTTTTACACCTTAAACTCATTCAAAAACCACTTTTCAAGGCCCACATGACAATAAGGAATTAACAAAACAGAATTTTCAGCCCCTTTCAAGACTAATAAATCACTTTCATATGTTATAAACTAAACCCAAACATTACCCCCAAGAGTCACACATGAAAAGTATCCAATTTCAAGCTAAAATACAACTAAAAATTAAATGTTTAACCAAATTCATCAAAAACAGTTTTCAAACCACAAAAAACAGATTATAAAAATACTAAATTAATAAACCAAGCAAGCTAACTCATCATAAAATGGTTACACATTGAATCACCTACCTTTTGAGTCGAAACCCTCAAAACATGGTGTGAAACATTAAGCATACCACCGCCGCACCACAAGGAATATAAATCCAGACCTAGACCACCAAAAATTGACCCAAAATATACCTAATCAGACCTTAGGTTCTAAACCCAACTTCTAGACATGAGGAAATTCAATAAAGAGAAATAATAACTAATAGAGGATGGAAAGAACCAAGAAGGAATTCCCTTATTTGAAATATCTTGAAGAAATCAGCCAAAATGCACCAATATATGAATCTCCAAGTACCAAAAACTGATATGGAGGTCCGAAGGAGTCATATTAGGTCATGTGGGGACTGAAATGGGGGAAAAGTATGAACATTGAAGGAGTTATGAAAGATTCATTTTACCTCATCAAATCTCGTCGATTTGAGAAAGATTGAGAAAGATCGTCCAAATCCGCGGGGTATATTAGCTCCAAAGAGGAAAACGCGATCCAGGGGGTGAGGATGAGGTTTTTGGATTCGAGTGGGAGGTTGAATCACCAAAACACAGTAAGAAACGAATGAGATATTGAAATTTTAAAACAATAATTTAAAACATGAAATGGGCATACGGGAAGGCCCATTACCTTAATTAAAAACCCAAATCCATCATGATTTGGGATTTCTATGTGGTTCAAAGAGATATGGTGATTTTAATATATTATGGTATGCCAATTGGGAAGTGTAATGAGTATAAAATAGTAAAAATTGAAGGAGTTATAGAAGAATAAAAATTTGTTTTTAAATCTGGATTTGGGCTCACGGTTTGGCCCAAATTTTCAAAACCCACCATTTTCACCAAAATGAGTGGTAAACCCCCAAAAAAAATCAGGAATGGAAATTAAATGACTAATGAATTTTAAAAAAAGCCTTGGTTGTGACAATTATCCCCACCATAAAACTTTCCGCCCTCGGAAATCCACATCACGGACAAAGAAAAAACCAAACCCAACCGAAAGGCATAAATGGACTCCTTTGCTAAGCTTCGCCCCCAAAGGCCAAAACACCTCCAGTGATTAATTAAAGAAGGAATACATCACAACCAAAACATAAAAATAATTACTAAAATTATCAAGAAAATTCAGGATTTATCCTAAAATAAAACTCCACAAACACTATCTGAACAAGACTCAAGCAATTTACCCAAACAAACAAGAACATCGAACAAGGTTACACTTACCTTGATATAACTAAACCATTGTGAACTCTCCAATCCCAATGTTTACACAAGGAAGATGTATGTGGTTATATAGCTCCAAAAGAGACTACCCACATCCAATCCAAGACCAAGTACAAAAGTGAGTTACTGGTACAAGGATACACAAATGGGCTCCCCAACCATAAGAGACAACTTAAAATTTTTTCCGAGAAAGAATCAAGACACTAACAGGGGAGCCCTGAACAAACTCCCCAGTATAAGGGGTAGAATCCCATTAGGCATTTTCAATATAATATATGTGAGACTCGTAGTGGTTCTCCCCACCATAAGAACCATCCATATTAATTGACCAATATGGGCCGGCAAAGAAAAACCCCAAAACATAAAGAGTTGGGATGACAACATGTTTAGCCCGCACAGTTTGGGAAACTGTGTGCTAACCATGTGGATCCTTATACCTACATGGTTTTCTAGGGAATGGTTACTTATAAGTGTTCACTCAACATGTCTAGAAATATCTAAAACCTTTCCCCTGAACCCAAAGGAAACCAAAGGGTAAAAGAAAGTCATTGGGAGATAACACGGGGATGAGTCCTTCCACCTCTTTCCACCAAACTGGAACAAATGAAGCAAGATGACAACACCAAATGTTTAATATATTACCATATCTCATACTAAGAACAGTTCTTTGTTCAAGATTAAAAACTACCCTAGGATTTCCTCTGACTATATGCCTGCTTCTCTCCGGGACCTATGGCTGGAGCTGGAATGATTGGAGCATCTTTGGCCTCGCAGTTAGGATTTGGAAACCCCAGAATAGAATTTCTTCTTCCGATGCTAAAAAAACTAAACGCAATCCGAGATGGGTTCACCAAGAAATAACACACTCCATAACTCACTTTACCGTAACTTTTAAATTTACTGAAATAAGGGTTTAGAGGATGCACTCACATCACACCTTGCTTCTTCGAGTGAGAAACAACAGAAATAAAGGACACATATAAACACCTTCCTATAAAATAGAGGATGTCGAGATCTCCCAAAAGTAAAAACATTTTTGAAAAAAATAGACTCACATAATATTGTACAACTTCACCTTTACAATCAAACGACCACGTGAAATCACATATCATCACCAAACATGACCAAAGAGACTGATAGAAATAATACAAGGAGGGGGCCTTATACAACATCACCAAATATCACAGCATTCCAGAAAGTGTCAAAAACAGCCTCTCGTGGCCAGATTTCCCACACAGGTGGTTTAACATAAACCCCTTCTTCAAAGATACTGTGAATGACTTTGAGGCCCTCTTAGACACTATCCATACTGACAACCCCAAGAAACTTTCACCTTCGACGAATCAGGTAGCTTAAGAAACTAAGGTCTCCTTCAACCATCCACTAGCACTCTTACGCATCAAGAGGATTTGGAAAAAAACCAAGAAAGTAAATGGTGTAGACTCATTCTTCAAATCTCAAGAAAAGATTCCTTAGATGGATCAACTGATGGATTTTCCAATGGAGAAACAATTCGCATTGCACTTCAGTTGTGCACTAAATCTTAATGGGGGCACACTGTATCCAATGAGAGAACCCAAGGACCCAACCAAGCTGGTCCATTGGTAAATTCATGCAACAAAATATATCCAAACTCATTAATGGAACCATCTTAAAGTTGTCCCGAAACATATATCATAGGAGACTACTAACCAGACCATCTACGCAGCTTTCCGACCAAACTCAAACCCAAAAAAACAGTTCGAACAGGAGGGGTTCTTGGACTCAAAACATCCCACAACATCAATATTTTCAAAAACCCATAATAAAACCCATCCCAAACTATTCATCAAGAAAACATGTTTTTCTTTAAAACCATTTTTGGGAAAAAACGGTTCAGCGGTAAGCGTATCCACCAATGGTACCCCATGGGCCTCACACATGCATGTTTTTGTGGCACCCCAGGCACCCTCCTCATATCTGTCCTGGCACTCATCCAGTCATGCCATCAACCATGTATCATCCCATTTAACCCCATGAATGTGGTCATTCATGGAAATACCAAAGGTTAATGCAATTTTTCTTTCGAATTTTCAAAACCAAAATAGTCAACCAACACATCATTCTTATCAAAACCGCTAACCAGGAGGTCGAACCCAAATTACAGCATTAATAAACCTTTCAGAAAGGCACAATCATTCCAATGAAAACTCACATTCAAGTTATTTACATCAATTTCAAGACATCTCATCCCATTAAAAAACCTTTTAACAGTTTAGAAAACTCTAATGGGAACACTTTTTCAAAACCAACATCAATATAGTTTCTGCTTTCAAATGAGGTGTAAGAACACAATTTTCCATTTCAAAATAATTCTGAATATTCAGTTCCACCATTTCATAAATCAAAACATTCCATATTTATTTGAAAATCATTTCACAAAAACACTACACTTCTTAAAACCAAGTCACTTTAAAACCAATGTTCCAAGATTTCAAAACTAAAGAACACCAGACAATATGAGAGGAAACTAGTTTCAGTGGGTGACTTGGACATATGGTTAGTGGCCATATTCCAATCACTTCACTGTCATAGAGAGTGTTCTAGGGAATATCCCCGGCTCCACATGGCTTGCCAGGACCTGCGAGCTCACTGAGACCATTAACCAAACTCTCTTTTCATTTCCCCAACTCAACATTAAATCAAGAAAACCAAAGGGCTTCGAAGGGTCCCGAATTTCCCTAGAGACTTGAATCCCATCATGAGGTGTGGTGATCAGCCACACTAATCATAACCAAAATTCTATGTCCCGTCAATCCTAACTCTAGACTATCCTGACTGTTCCCCAAATAACATGACCCAAAGAGAGAGAACTTCCTCTGATACCATTTTGTCACGAACCGAATCTGAACTCCACCAAAATTGGCACCAAACCCGGCCCGTGACAAGGCCCGAAGGGCGTTCCCGATCCCCATGAGATGGCACAAGTGCCTGGGTATCAAAAACTGAAAATTGGGAATGATTTACCCGAGTTTGTATACTTAAAACGACAAATGAATCCAGGAAATCGAATCTGGATTTTTCAATTCAAAACATATTTTACTAAAATTTAGAACTGAATTACACAATTTTAAACACTTTTTTAAAGAAAATTACAAAGGTACAAACCCAACAAAAGACATCCCAAGAACCTCCACATGGAAAGAGGCACCGCCCTCAAGCAATCTCCACAAAACTGCATCACGATGGACCGCTAAAAACCAGAACCAATGGCATAAAACATGTACCCAAAACTGTGACATAAAATAAGAAAGCCTACTTACACTCAAATGTGTAAGTAGGGTGTGAGAGAAATCCCAGTAGGATACCACCGCTAAGAGATTCCATGTGATAAACATTTCATGACAAAAACCATTGCAAGTTTTGTAAATAAGAAATGCTTGTTACAATTTTCTAAAGTATGTAATAATAAATGAAAACAGTTTTCATGTGGGATAATTTTAAAGTACCAACAATTTTAAAATAACTAAAAAAGATACTGAATTTCCAAGCCAGCAATACCGTATACCGATGGTAAGTACAAAGGATCTAATGAGAACAAGTAATACGAAATAACCCCTAGGCACTAGCTAGTTGTGGGTCCCAGGTACCTCGTATCTCGGTGAGAGTAACCACAAAAAAATATATGTTCTCATGCACGAGCCACTAGTAGGGATCATACCCATAACCTATTGGTCCCCAATCATAATCATCATTGTTTAGTTATAGTTGTAAGCATCAATCTTGCTAAGTGAAACTGAGGCCAAACCCCACGGATTCACTAGCATACTTGTACACGTCCACCCACCTAGATACTCGGGTTTTCCCATTGTGCTCAAACAAGTTCACAATCCAAGAAATATAGTTTTCACATGAAAATATCACTTCCACATCACACATTAACCAAACAGCCCCATGCACATCACTAAAGTCACAAATTCCACTTTTCATTCAAATGCATTTTGAAATCAAACTCACTATAAATTGCCTACAACACTTTTCACATTTCTTTAACACTTCCACAAATCCATTGAACAATTTTATAAAACCATTAAAATATATTAAACTCACATAACAGCCCACACACATGTCACACAATAACCTTCTCACATTCACAATTCATTTTATAAATAAACTCACACGAAATATCCCACACCTGTGTTTCGCACACAAAACACATTTCAGTAAAACATTTCGTCAATTTATAAAATATTCTAAAAATGTTTAACATCTCAAATCACCACATTACCATTCAAAAACCCACATTAGGTGAACACACTCACCCAAACAGTACATATACACCCTTTCCCAGCTTTGTTTAACCAAATAAAACATTTTCAATTTCTATAAAACAAACCCAAGAGGTATAATCATTGTTTTCACACTAAACCCATTTCAAAACCATCATTCAAAACCAAAATCATACCAATACCAATCCAAAAATGAATTTTTCAGCCTTAAAACAATTATTAAACCACCCCCAAATGTTATAAAAATACATCAAATAATACCACTAAGATACACATGAAAAACACACGTTTTTATAAATCACCTTCAAAAAGTACAACACGGTTTAACACCTTAAACTCATTCAAAAACCTCTTTTAAAGGACCACATGACAATAAGGAATCAACAAAACATAATTGACATCCCCTTTCAAGTCTAATAAATCACTTTCATATGTTATAATCTAAACCCAAACATTACCCCATGAGTCACAATGAAAAGTACCCAATTTCAAACTAAAATACAACTAAAAATTAAATGTTTAACCAAATTCATCAAAAACAGTTTTCAAACCAAACAAAACAGATTATAAACATACTAAATTTATAAACCAAACAATCTAACTCATCATAAAATGGTTACACATGGAATCACCTACCTTTTGATTCGAAACCCTCAAAACATTGTGCGAATCATTAAGCGTACCACCGCCGCACCACAAGGAATATAAATACTGACCTATACCACAAATAATTGACCCAAAAGATACCAAATCAGAGCTTAGGATATAACCCCAACTTCTAGACATGAGGAAATTCAATAAAGAGGAATAAGAACTAAAAGAGGATGGAAAGAACCAAGAAGGAATTCCCTTACTTGAAATATCTTGAAAAAAGCAGCCCTAATTCACCAATATATTAATCTCCAAGTACCCAAAACTGATATGGTGGTCCGAAGGAGTCATATTAGGTCATGTGGGGACTTAAATGGGGGAAAAATGATGAACATTGAAGGAGTTATGAAAGATTCATTTTACCTCATCAAATCTGGTCTATTTGAGAATGATTGAGAAAGATCGTCCAAATCCGTGGGGTATATGAGCTCCAAATAGGATAAAGTGATACATGGGGTGAGGCTGAGGTTTTTGGCTTCTAGTGGGAGGTTGAATCGCTGAAAAACAGTAAAAAACGAATGAGATATTGAAATTATAAAACAATAATTTTAAGTAGGAAATGGGCATACGGGCAAGCCCATTACCTTAATTAAAAACCCAAATCCATCATGATTTGGGATATCTATGTGGTTAAAAGGGATGTGGTGATTTTAATATATTAGGGTATTCAAATTGGGAAGTAGAATGAGTATAAAATAATAAAAATTGAAGGAGTTATAGAAGAATCAAAATTTGTTTTTAAATCTGGATTTGAGCTCAGGGTTTGGCCCAAATTTTCAAAACCCACCATTTTCACCAAAATGAGTGGTAAACCCACAAAAAAAATCGGGAATGGAAATTAAATGAGTAATTAATTTAAAAAAAATTCATGGGTGGGGCATTTACATTCTTACTTTAATACTTTTATTGATGACTTACGTAGATATGGCCATGCCTACTTAATGGGATATAAGTCTGAGTCCTTTGATAAATTAAAATAATTAATGAATGAAATTGAGAATCAAATTTGTAAGAAGATAATGAAGCTTTGATCAGATCATGGTGGATAATATATAAACTAAGAATTATTTGAATTTATATGGGAGTGTGTGATTTTATTTCAACTCACTCCACCTTATACACCACAGTGGGATGGTGTTAGTGAAATGAGGAATCGTACCTTGTTGGACATAATATGTTGATGATGAGTCATCAAAATCATCAATTTTTTTTGGGGATATGAATTAGATACTCTAGTATAAACATTAAAAAATGTTCCAACTAATGTTTAAAATGGAATTCCATTCGATCTTTGAAGTAAAAAAACACAATTTGGGTGCATACATTTGTATGGGGTTGTGTGGAGTTTTTTATGGATTTATTAAGAAAAAAACTAGCACCCTGAGGGAATAGGTGTATCTTTATAGGGAATCCAATGTAAAAAGGGATAGTACCAATATAACCATCATACAATTATGTTAATGTCACTAGAAAACCTGTATTTCTTTAGAGGGGGCACGTCTACAAAATGGATTGTCTGTGCAATATTGACTTCGATCATGTTGATGCTCAAGATACCCATGAGTTGGTATAGAATCATGTTCCACTAGTCCCCATGGAAGAATTAGTTTCTAAAACACAAGTACAATGTAGGTGTGTAAGATATGTAAGGGAACTAGAGAGATATCGCTTTCTATTCACCAATGATGGTGAATCATATTGTTATACAATGATGAACATGTCTTCTACAAGGAGGAAGTAGGGAGCTTAAAAACATAAATATAGCTAGAAGCTATGAATTCTGAGATGGATTCCATGTATCAGAACCATGTTTGGGTTTTTTTCGGTGTGACAGTTGGGTAAATGCTATTGGGTTTAAATGGTTATATAAGAGAAATGTGGACATGGAAGGTAAATTAAGTACCTATAAAGTATGGATGGTGGAGAATGGTTTTAAACATTGTCAAGGAATTGACTACGATGAACATTTTTTCTAGTTTCTATTTTTAAATCCATATGAATCATACATTCCATAATAGCTTAACATGACTATTAGATTCAGCATATGGAAGTCAAAATCGAATTACTTAAAGAAAATCATCAAGAGAATTTCGATATGACACAACATGAATGGTTTGTGGAACCAGGCCATGCTAAATGATTTTTAAGTTACAAAGATCCATTTATGAATCAAATAAAGATTCTATGTCATGGAACATTAGATTCAATGAAGACATAAAAGAATTTGGTTTCATGAAGAATGAATGTGATTCATATTTTTATAAAATGATTAATGGTAATGTAGTCAATATCCTAGTAGGGTATATTGAAAACATATTACTTATTGGAAATGACATACTAGTCTTATAGTTAGTTACAGGAAAGTTGAACAAGTGCTTCTCTATGAAGTACAAGAAAAGAAGCCTAAATTCTTGGGATCATGGTCATTCATGATAGTTTCAAGATGATTCTTGGACTAAATTAAAGTACATATATTGACCAGATAATAAAGATATATAGTATGGAAAAATCCATTAGTGGATTTTTTACAGTGTCACATGGCATTAGTCTTTCTATGAAAATGTGTTCAAAGACACAATAAGAGAATGATAGAATGATAAATAACACGTGATCTTTATCAATACACAACTATAAAAATTCCCCTTGGGTCATGGTTTGCAACCATAAACGTAGGCCCGAAAACCGTGGTAATAGTCTATGGCCACAGTTTCAAAAAATTTGTAGCCGCTATCTCCATTGTAGTAGGTCATACCAACTGCCACAGTTTTAACTATGGTAAGAGGCCCTTGAATTCCATGGTTAAAACCATGGTTATTTTATTTATATGGTATAAAAAAATAAATTCAGTTCCCCCCCCCCCACCCCACAACCACATGCTTCCCCTAGACAACCCCCTTGCACCACTTGGATATCCCCTTTCACTCCCTTGAACACCCCCATGCACCCCATGGACAACCCCCTTGAAACGCCCTAGACATCCCCATTTCACACCCTTAAACCCCCCACGATAGATGCCTTGCACCCCCTGGACGTCCCCATTTCACCCATTGAACCACCTAGATAGCCCCCTTTCACCCCCTAAACTTCCCCCTTACACCCCCCTGAACAGCCCCCTGCACCCCCCTAGATAGCCCCTTCCAGCACCTTTAACACCCCCTACTCCCCCTTGATCTACTCCCCATGCCCCGGACAGCCCCCTTGAATACCCCCCATGCACCCTTATGTCCCCCCGTACATCCCCCTTGCACCCCCTGGACTGCCCCCTTGCTCCCCCTTGAACACCTGCTAGACCCCCATGCCCCCCCGAGACAGCCCCTTACACCCACCTGGATATCCTCGTACACCCCCATGAACACCCCCTTGCACCCCCATGCCACAGACCCCCCTCCTAAATACCCCCTCCCACCTAGACTACACATCCCTCCTTAACCCCCATGAACACCCCCT
The DNA here is from genome assembly GCA_963277665.1 of Viscum album. Lineage (NCBI taxonomy): Eukaryota > Viridiplantae > Streptophyta > Magnoliopsida > Santalales > Viscaceae > Viscum > Viscum album. The sequence goes on from OY728132.1 coordinate 922,816,626, forward strand.
TGCACTCCCTAGACAGCCACCTTGCCCCCCTTGAACAACCCCTAGCACCCCCCCTAGACACCCCCTTTCACCCCATGTAGTAGCGCACCCCCTGGAAACCCCCTTATAACCCCACCCCCTCCCCTATAGTACCCACCCACCCACCCCCCCACACCCACACAAATCCCACGACCCCCCCCCCCCTCATGGACACCCCATCCCCCTAGACACCTCGCCCCCCTCTTTGACATCCCCACCACCTTGACACCCACCCCCCCAGAAACCCCCTAGACAGCCCCCATGAACACCCCCGGCATGTTGCAAAACTAACCTATATCTATGTGAAAATTGGAGAAAGTAACTATCAATTATTTCATATGTTTAATAAAAATGGTTTGAAATTGGATTCCTTATGGGGGATTCTGGATTGGATCTCAATGTAATCTCACATCATACCTATTTGTGAATCCATTATGGTGGAAGACTTCCCAAACCATTTTTCGCAATTTTTTTGATCATGGGATAATATCTAGTGTCATTCCATCCAATTAAAATTTAAAAATGAGGCATAACTGTAAAATAATTCAGTACATGAGGCATTACCACTCGTGTGCCATGTTTACAATGATTGGTTCCATTTAACTCATTCAATCCATTAAGTTAACCTTACACCCCCTGGACAACCCACTTGAAAAACACCCTTCACAGACAAACCCCCTTGCACCACACCCCCCCCCCCCTCTCGGACAACCCACTGCCCATTACCCCTCCCCCCTAAACCCCTCCCCCCTGCTCCTTGCACCACCCCCTCCCCTGAGCACACCCCCTGCACCCTACCCATGTACCTTGCAAAAGAACCCATCACACCCCTTAGACCACCCTTACACCCCTTTCACCCCCTTCCCCCTCCCCCTTGCACACACCCATACCCCCTCCCCCAATCACACCCCTTGCCCCCCCCCCCCCTACACACACACTTTTCCCACCCCCCTGCACACTACGCCCCCACATTCCCACCCCCTGCACCCCAACCTACCCCTTTCAAAAACACCCCCTGCTAATCCCTTAGACCACCCCCCGCACCCCCACACACATTGCACCCCCTGACCCTTCCCCCATAACACTCCCCTACCCCCTCAACTAGCACGCCCCCTACCCAACCCACCCCCTACACACACCCTTTCCCACCCCCTGCATAATGAACACATCCATTCCCACCACCGGAACCCTAATCATCCCATTTAAAAAAACCCATCACAACTCCCCATCACATCGCATGACCCCCCCCCCCCCCCCCCGCACCCCCTTCCCCTCCCCCCACCACACCCCTGCCCCCTCACCCTACACACACCCCTTCCAACACCCCCTACACACAGCACACACTCCCATGCCCACCCCCTACACCCTACCCAACCCCGTACAAAAAAAAACCCATCACACCACTTGGACCCCCCCCCACCCACCCACACACTTTTCTCCCCCCTTACCCCACCCCCCATCATATGAAAATCGTACTTTTTATTACACAATTAAACATAATAAATTACAAAAACTTCACTTGATACAACATAGAAGATTGGGAGGTCTAGTGTATTTGGGGCTTAGAATCCTTACATAAAATCTTAAAAAATGAAATACAACATCGTTATTGAAAACATATTCTACATGACCACTACATTCCCATGTACATAGCATTACATAGGATAACCTAAGGACATGCATAAGAAAAATGTGATCTATAAAGCCCAGTAAGGGAAAATACATGGAATAACATGAGGAAAACAATATATGTTAGAAAATAGGAATATTAAAAGAGAACAAGATAAACATGAACATAAAGTCATGATAAAGCATGATAATAATAACATGGAAATGTGGCAACAACACTTAACATGGATTTATCATGAGCTAAGGCTCATTGCACATGGAGCATGAGTAAACCATCATTTCACATGAAGCACGAGTAAACCCTAGTTTCACCTGAATTAGAATGACTAAGCACCCATAGAACATGATGTATCATGATACTACACTTTTCCCAATGCATTGGAGCTCTATCATGGCGCACCCTTCTTAAACATTTCATTTCATACATATGTGTGCCACATGGATCATAAAACATTGAATCCTTCATCGTATTAATTTATTCCATGATAAACGAATGTGGAATACATACATGAAACTCATTAAACAATATGTAAATGTTCATAAAGGCGAATACCCTTAATAGAGAAATGGGCATGGTATTCACTACACAATGACTTTGGCTTGGAAAAATGCGGTGCAATTTCGTCAGTATAATAGCGTGACATAAGAAGTCAAAAAAATGGTTGATGAGAGAGAAAGAGGTGTATCATCATATTTAAATTACATGGGATGTAAGGGGTTCATATTGATATATGTTCCAACAAATTTAATGGAACATAGGTTCCTGATTCAAAAGAATTACTTGAATGTAAATGAGGAGAGATAAATTCCATTCAGAATTTCGGCATAGTAACGGTTGTACATGGAAGGCATTTAATTAGAGAGAAAGGGGTCTCCCATAATTAAACCATAAATAGGGCAGTATGGGGGAGTTTCAAAACCATACCCCAACAATTATAATTGATATTAAAAGGGCATAACAACTTAAAGAATGTTGGACAAATATGAGAATAGAAGAAAACCCTTACATGGAAGTGTGCTTCACATGGATTGAGAGAGGATTGAGAGAGGCTTCATGGGAGCGTGGGGCACCTTGGAAGGACTATAGAGAGAGGAGGGGAGAGTTTTTACGAACTCCAAAGGCTTTGAGTGAGTAGTAAGTGGGATCATGGGTGGGTTTATATAGGAAAATAGAGGGAATTGTTTATTATTTAGTTTTGGGACACCTCACATTAAACTAATCAAAACCACAAACCAGCCCATGGTTTTTACCAAAGGGGTGTGAAAAAAAATTTATAAGTCCAAAATCCTAACTTCTTAATATAATAGTTTTTCTTTCGTGGAGGTGAGTTACACCCTCAAGGAAAACAATTTAAAAAGAGAAAATATTTAATAAGTCTTAAAGGGTATATTATAGCATTGTAAAATAAATCAAACAAACCCAAAATCACATTTTTTAATGGTAAAACATATATTGTCTGATAATAAAGTATATATTATTTTATTACATCACAAATGTGTCATTATGATTTCAACAAACACAGTATATATTTAAACAGTATTTAATTTTTACCCAATAATTTGATTGTCTCAGAAAATTTTAAAAATCCACCATTGGATAATTTCGACGTCCTGATTCCATAAATAACATTCATTTTATCTAAATAGTTTTCTAAATATTTTAAATTTTACTTTTAAAATAAAAACTGACATTTATCGAATATTCTTGGGTTTTGAAAAAAAATGGCATTCAAAAATTAATAAAAATTACAATTGCATTCATAAAATTATATGATAATTTATAATTAATAAAAATTAATTTAATAATAATAATGTTATTTTATTAAAATATTATTTAATTCAAAAATCCATTAATTCCTCAAAATAGATTTCTTTTTTGGATATTAAATAAAAATACTATTTGTGCATTAAAACTATTTACAAGGTAACAATAATAAAATGAATATATATTCCTTATTATATAAAAAACATAATGTAAATAACCATACTATTAGGGTATTGTTTCATAAACCCTCAAAACACCCGCATAAAACCGATAGTTGAGGTGTGCGATGGTGACATACTCTTGGGGTGTCTTTGATAACATCACTCGGGTGGTAATATCTATCAACTTCCACTTCTCTCATAAACGGTTCTGCTCAAGCATAATGTGTTCAAGATCCACTTGATCTTGGTCAATAGAGAATCCAAATGACGCCACCTCCATTCAGAGCTCTGACAAATGGGCTTCATATGGGGAAAGTCTACTGGATGAGGCCATCACATCCTTTAGCTGACTAAATTGGATTTGTTAAAGCCCATATTTTTACTAATCATGTGATCACTATTCAAAATCTACAATAGAAATGATCACAATTCATAATAGTGTTTTAAAATAAAAAAACATAAAACAAATAAGTGCATATGTTGTATAACCACTTCACATATTAAGACATTTTATTATATCAAGAGGGATTTTCATTAGTAATAGATTAGGTCGTTACAATCTTCCCCCATTAAAAAAATTCTCCCTCAAAAATTAATTTTACATTCTACACAACAAAAATATGTGGGTACATTTCCTTCATTGCTTCCTCCATTTCCCATGTTGCCTCTTCTTACTTATTGTTTCACTATAGTACCATGATCAGATGAGTAGTCTTGTTGTGTAGAACATTATATCTACCATCCAAGATCTTCACTGGATGCTCCTCATAGGAATGATCATCCTCCAACTGTACCACCTCGAAAGAGAGTACATGTGAAGGGTCTGTTACATACTTCCTTAAGAGGGATACATGAAAGATGGCATGTACTTTTTCCATGGTAGGTGGAAGTTCTCGTCAATAGGCCACAACCCTGACATGATCAAGAATCTCGAAGGGGCCGATGTACCTAGGACTTAAATTCCATTTCTTTCCAAACCACATGACCTTCTTCCATGGAGATATATGTAGAAATACCATGTCTGCAACTTTAAACTCACGGTATCATCGATGGTTATCTGTATAACTCTTCTGTAAACATTGGGCTACCTTGATATGTTGCTGAATGGTTTTCACTTTCTCCACCATTTCATCGACCATTTCTGGTCCTAGAAGCTTACAGTCACCAACTTCATCCCAACATGTCGGTGTTCTACACCTCTTCACATATAGGGATTCATATGGTCCCATTCATATTCTTGAGTGGAAACATTTTTTATATGAGAACTCATCCAGAGGAATATGTTGATCCCATCCTCCTTTGAAGTCCATTGAGCATGATCTCAACATGTCCTCAAGTGTTTAGATAGTCCTCTCAGATTAGACATCAGTATAATGATGATAATCCGTACTGAAGTTTAGCTCAGTATCTAGAGCATGTTGAGGTGAATCTTGGATCTCAATTAGACACAATATATAGTGGTACTCCATGAATCCTTACAACTTCTTTGTTGTAAATCCACTCATGTTGATCCTATGATAAGTCCTCTAGAAACACTATAAAGTCAGATGTCATTGTAAGATGATCCACAATGACCCATATAACATTATTTCTTCTGGATGTCCTTATAAGTCCAGTGATAAAGCCCATGGTAATGTTCTCCCATTCCATGATGGTATGGGTAGTGATTGCATCATCCCCTTAAACTTCTGTCTTTCATCCGTCACTTGCTGACATACCGGACAATTTGATGTATACTCGGCAATCTATCTTTTCATATTATCCCACCAAAAGTTTTCTCAGAGATCTCGATACATATTTTTGCTCCCTGGGTGGATAGAGAAGGTCAAGATATGTGCATCATTCAATATCTCATTATTTATCTCTAGATCAAATGGTACACATAATCGCATCCCAAATCTAAAATCTCCATCCTCATCAACATTGAAATCAGAGTATTTCCCATTTCTAACAGCTTCCACCCTTTTCTGGATTTCCACATATTTATTTTGAGCATCCTTTATTCTCTCCAAGAAGGATGGTTGAGAAATCACTTGAGCAAGGACTTATTATGTTCCTCCCTTAATTATTTCAATGTCTATCCTTCGAAAATCTAAGAATATTGGGTCCTTTTTAATTCACATCATTGATAAATATGCAGGATCCTTTCTACTCAGAGAATCTGCCACCTTGTTTTCCTTACCAGAATAGTAGTGGATTGAGCTGTCATAATCCTTGATGAGCTCTATCCATCTATGATTGTTCATATTAATCTCTTTCTACGTTAATATATATTTGAGACTCTTGTGGTCAGTATATATCTCACATTTATTCCCATACAGATAATACTGCCATATTTTCAAGGAAAGGATCACAACCGCCAACTTCAGATCATGTGTTGGATATTTTTTCTCATGTATTTTCAACTTCCTTGAGGCATATACTATCACATTATAATTTTTCATCAGCACATATCCTAATCTCTTCTTAGAAGCATCACTATACACCAAAATGAATTCTCAACTTGTAAGGATTGTGAGTATTGGAATAGTGATAAGCCTCTTTTTCAACTCCGTGAATCAATCTTCACATCCCTGTGTCCAAACAAGAATTACTCCCATCCGTGTCAGCATGGTCATTGGGTTTGACAATCCTAAATAGTTCTTCGCAAATTGTCGATAATACCCAGATAGACCCAAAATGCTACAAATCTCCATTACAGAAGATGTCCTGGGCCACACTTGAATTGCCTTTGTCTTGGTAGTGTCCAATGATATCCCTTTTCTAGTGTTAACATGCCCCAAGAATGATACTTCCTCCATCCAAAACTCACATTTTCTGTACATTTCATACAACTTATCCCTTCACAAAGTCTTTAACACAGTTTTCAAATGCTTTTCATGTTCCTCCTTGCTCTAGAAGAATATCATAATATTATCAATAAAGACTACCACAAATTCTTCGAGGTAGTCTCTAAATACATATTAATTAAATACCAAAAAATTGATGGAGCAGTAGTGATTCCGAAGGGCATCACTATGAACACATAGTGTCCATATCTCGTTTGAAAGGAAATCTTGGGAATATCTTCCTTCTTCGCCTTTAATTGGTGATATCCTCAGCAAAGGTATACTTTAGAGAAATAACTGGCCCCATGAAGCTGATTAAACAAGTCATCTATCCATGGTAGGGGATACTTGATCTTTATCGTGATTTTATTATGCTCACGATAATCAATGAATAGGAGAATTGATCTATCCTTCTTCTTGACAAATAGGACCAGCGCACCCCACGGTGAAGCACTCGAGTGTATAAAACCCTTCTCCATATTCTCCTGTAATTGCTTCTTCAACTCTTCCAGCTCTACAGTGTCCATTCTGTAAGGTTTCGTTGAGACTAGAAGAGATCTAGGGATAAGTTCAATTGAGAACACAACCTCTCGGTCCGATAGAATACCATGAAACTCTTCAGGGAATAAATCAATGTAATCCCTCATGATGGGCATGTCTTCAAGCATGATTCTATCCTTCGTCTCAATCATTTTAGCTAGATATTCTTTCTCATAAGGAAACAATATCCACACTTGAGATGATGATTCAAAAGGATATTTATCTCCCTCCTTGCACTTGTAATGAATTGGAGGATGCTTCAGGATGTGAAGAGTGATCTCCCTTTCCTGAAAGTTGATAGTTGATTTGTATAAAGACAACCAATCCATGCCCAATATAGTGTCAAAATCTACTAAAAAAGTATGAAGAGATTTTTTGGGAGTATTAGTCCACAAACGTTAACTGGGGAAGAGTTATAAACCATGGATGCAATGATATCCCCATTCGCTTTTCTCACAAATAACTCTTCCTCCAAATTTTGAGGTGGTGTTTAAATTTTTATACTAAACATGCAAGATATGAAAGAATGTGTAGAACCAGAATCAAATAGTACATTCATTATTATTGAATGAATAACTAGTGTACCTTTCACTACAATGTTGTTTGTCTCCACCTTAGCGGTAGTGATATCATAGGCCCTTCCTTGTTTCCTCGGAGGTTGTTGTTGATTCCCTTCGACAACCCTCAGTTTAGGAAAATTATTTGCATAATGACCAAGCTCCTTGCATTTGTAACACTACACAGCCAACTGAGTGTTGATCTGAACCTTACTATCTTCTTCAACATTAGCGAGATATTTCATATCCCTTTGGCAGTTCTTGGCAAGATGACCAAACTTTCCACATTTAAAGCAATTTCTGGTTCTCTTGAGATAGTTACCAGGATGTTTCTTCCAACAATTTTTTCAACAGGAAAGTAAAGCTTCTTTCCATCATTGGATTTGTTTGATGGACCACCAATGTTGTTCTCCATTTTCCGCTTCATGTCACTGGGCCCAAAATACCACTGAGAGTCTCCAATATTTATTTCAACCTTGAGGGAACAACTAAAAATATCCTCATAACTGTCAAAGTCTCGGTTGTCCAACGATTTTTGTAGACATAGCTTTAGTCTACTAAAGAAGCGATCAACCTTGATTTCGGTGTTCATGACAAAGCTAGAGGAGTATATTGCAAGACTTGTAAATTTTTCTTCATATTCTTTGATGGACTCATCTTCCTTCTACTTGAGTAGGAGGAACTGCCTTTCCATTTTGAGATAGAGGGTTTGAGGAAAATATTTTTTGAAAAACATCCTATTGAATTCCTCCCAAATCATGGAATAAATTTCCTCTTGGAAATTTGTATTCTTGATCAGTCTCCACCACTGATCAGCTTCCCCATCAAATCAATAGACCACTAGTACAACTTTTTCCCCATCTGAGCACTAGAGGATGGAGAATATCTTTTCAATGGTGTAAATCCATTGTTCCGTGAGGAGGGGATCATAAGATCCGCTAAACATGGGAGGCCTTTGACGCATGAAGGATTATACGGAAAATTCCTCTTTCCATGGAGGAGGATGGAGTTCCGCCTGATTCATGTTATTATTCATAACTCGAACCAGCTCAGCAAGTACAATTATGATGTTTTGAGAACCCACTCCTGTCATATCAGGCATATCATTAGTGAAATCTTCACAATTCCTATCACATCTATTGTTGGAACGTTTTCTTCTATTTCCCGCCATTAAATAAGAAAAAGAATGTATAATTTAAGGTCTTAAATATTTATCCATTGAGCCTAAAAAAGAAACATTTAACATAAAAATATAAACTAATAAAGAAGAAGTATATCCTATCTTGTTATTTCTTCAGATTAAATCGAGGTTATCATCAATCTATTTCATAACTTATATTCTTATGGGAATTTTTTCCTTTAATAAAGGTTTTTTATATTATTCTGAATATACAAAAGAATATCCCCCAGGAGTGTTGTAACCAAGAGTGAAACAAGGCTCGTTTCTGTGCACCAGTTCCGATTCGAGTCTAGTTCAAAGAGGTGTTTTCGGGTTTTACCCCTAGGATACATATGCGCCAGAGTCACCTCTACCTGCTTGTATCTAGACAGGGATGTATTTTCTTGATAAAACAAAAACTCAATACTCTCCAAAACATTGGTATGTTTTTATTATTCTTGTATCTAAGACTTCCATAGGGTTTTCTAATCCTAATCCAAAAAATAACTAAACCTATCCTCTGATACCAACTATGGTAACCCTTCTTCTTATTACACAATTAATCATAATTTATTACATAAACATCACTTGATAAAACATAGATGATCAAGAGGTCTAGTTTCTTTGAGGCTTAGGATCATTACAAAACAACTTAAAACATTAAATACAACATCTTTATTGAAAACATCCTTTACATGAACACTATATTCCCACGTACTTAGCATTGCATAGGATAACCTGAGGACATGCATAAGAAATGGGTGAGCTATAAATCCCAATAAGGGAATAAACGCCGAATAACATGAGGAAAAAAATAAATGTTATACAATAGGAATATCAATAGAGCACAGGAGAAACATTTACATTAAGGAATGATAAATCATGATAATCATAACATGGAAATGAGGCAGAAACACTTAACATGGAATTATCATGATCCAAGGATCATTGCACATGGATCATGAGAAAACCCTCATTTCAAATGAAGCATGAGTAAACAGTCATTTCACTTGAATTAGCATAAGTAAACACTCATTGCACATGACGTTTCATGATACTATACATTACCCAATGCGTTAGAGCGCTATTAGGGCACACCGTTCTTAAACATTTCATTTGATGAATAAGTGTTCCACATGGAACATAAAACATTGAATCATTCAACATTATCATTTATTCCACGATAAATGAGGACAGAGAATTTTTTTTTTTTTGGAATATCGGCATAGTAACGGGTGTAATGGGAGGCAATTAATGAGTGAGAAAGGGGTATCCCATCATTCAAAAATAAATAGGGAAATATTGGGGAGCTGTGAGACCATACCCCAATATTTGTAATTGAAATTAAAAGGGCATAAAAACTTAAATAATATTGGACAAAAATGAGAAAGGAAGAAAACCCTTACTTGGAAGTTTGCTTCCAAAGGCTTGAGAGAGGCTTGAGAGAGGCTTCTTGAGAGCTTGGGGTGAGTTGGGAGGATTCTGGAGAGAGGAGGTAAGAGGTTGGACAAACTCCCAAGGCTTTGAGTTAGGAGGAAGTGAGAGCTTGGGTGGGTTTATATATGAAAGTAGTGGGGATTGTTTATTATTTAGGTTTGGGACACCTCACATTAAACTAATAAAAACCACAAACCAGACCATGGTTTTTGTCCATTGTTTTTACCAAAGGGGAGTAGAAAAAAATATTTTATAAGTTCAAAGACCAATCTTCTTGTAATAATAGGGTTGCTTATGTGGAGGTGAGTCGCACCCTCAAGGAAAATAATTTAAAAAGACAAAATGTTTAATAAGTCTTGAAGGTTCCACTAAAGCATTGTAAAATAAATCAAACAAACCCAAAATCACTTCATTTTAATGGTAAAATATATATTGGCTGAAAAAAAAGATTATAGTATTTTATTACATCACTATTGGGTCATTATGATGTCATAAAACGCCTTATATATTTAAACGGTAGTTAATTTTTACCCATGAATTGGACTGTCTTAGAAAATTTTGAAAAATTCACCTTTTGATAATTTCGACATCCTGATTCTAGTAATAATATTCATTTTATCTGAATAATTTTCTAAATATGTTAATTTTTACTTTTAGAAATAAAAACATACATTTATCGAAAATTCATGGATTTTGACAAAAATGGCTTTCAAACCATAAAAAAATTACAATTGCATTCATAAAATTATATGATCATTTATATTTAATAAAAATTAAATTAATTATAATAATAATATACAAATATATCATTTAATTCATAAATCCATTAATTCCTCAAAATAGATTTCATAGTTGAATATTAACTAAAAATACTATTTGTGCTTTAAAAACTATTTACAAAGTAACAATAATAAAATAAAAGTATATTCATTATTATATACAAAAAATAATGTACATAACCTTAGTAATAGGGTTTTGTTACATATCACATTAACACACCTGCATAAGACCGAAGGGTGAGGTGTGCGATGGTCATAGACTCCTGGGGTGATTCATATATCATCGCTCGGGTGGTCATCTCTATCAACTACCACTTTTCCCAAAGCCGGTTCCACTCAATCTTTAAGTGTTCATGAACACCTTGAGCTTGGTCATGTGAGAATCCCAATAACACCACCTCCATTCCGAGCTCCATAAAATGGGCTTTATATGGGGCAACTCTACTGGATGAGGCTGTCACAACCAATTTATATGTAAATTGGTTTTGTTAAAGCCCATATTTATACTAATCATGTGATCAATGTTTAAAGACTACAATAGAAATGGTCACAATTCTTAATGGTATGTCAAAATCCTAAAACATAAAAGAAAACAAGTGAATAATTTGTATAACCATTTCACATATTAATACATTTTATTAGATCAAGAAGGATTTTCATTAACAAACGTTTGGGTCATTACATAGCACACCCCCTGCCCCACACCCTGTACACCCATGTGCCCACCCCACCCCCTACACACACCCCCTGCCCACCCCCCTGCACACTGCACACCCCCCTACACACCCATTCCCCCCAGCACACCCCATGCCCAGCACACCCCATACACTACCCATGCACCCCCTGCACCTTGAAACACCCTCCCAAGCCTGGGTTTTTGGTCTTTGATAGGGGTATTTTCAGTGAGGATTGCTGATAGGACTCGTTTGGATCAGCGGTTGAGTAGTGGTGTATGAGAAGCCATAGGTTGGACAACTCACTATTGACTATCGTTGGCTGTCATGGATGATCTATGGTGATTCGAGAGTCAGTGGAAATGGAAATTTCAAATTGGATTTTAGGGATAAGGGAGTCATCCACATCTATTTATCTCATTTACTGATGGATAAAATAGGGGTACAAAGACCATGTGTTTTCAAGTTCATTGGGTAATACTAGATTTGAAGTTCAAATGTGGTGTTGAGTGGACATAGTGAATTACAATCGGGCTCAAGATGGTTTTGAGTGATCTAAGTGTGAATCACATCAGAGGTCAGTCAGTGCTTAGAGTTCGAGCATGATTGAAGAAGAAAATAGTTGGCGATTCAACCATAAAATTACACTAGGAGTCATGTTTCTTATTTATTATTTTTGGAGGAAATTTTTCTTTTTAATATAAAGCATGGATTGTTGCTGAAATTTCAAGTTGGATCATAAATCTGAACATTAGATGATTCTAAATGGTATTTTTGGATTCTGTTTTAGTCCCATAATGGATCCTCTAAGGTTTGGGGGGATGTTGGTGGAGGTTCAGGGTGAAAAATAACTGAAATTTTAGCTACTGTATAATTACATGTTGTGACCCATTGGGTTTATGCCTTCAATGGGTTTGGTTGATAAATTAACCCCCTATATCGACATTTCCTACTACGAACCTCAGTTCAAGCCATGAAATTCCTAGGGGTAGGGATTCATGGTGTGAATCCCCTAATCACATAGTGAATCATGCCCAGGTGGAATTATTTTAATATGGTAAAATCTATCTTTTTCTAGGTCAAGTGTTTCACAGTGATCTTACTGAAGAAAGTGTCAAGTTTTCAAGGCCAGTTGATTGTGTTTGATGAAATTAAAACAAAAATTTTCTTTATGTTTTAGATTTTTATGAGAATTCTCTGTTCATGTTTTCTCAAAATGGGGGCACTATCTTCTCTAAAGTGAAGGAAATTTCATTCTCTACTATTGAGTTTTTTGAATCTTTCTACTAGTCCACAATGAAGACATAGGGAAATCATGTAAAACATGTGAAAATTTCATTTCAAATATCCACAACCTATTTTCATAGTATATAAAAATTATATAATAATGAAAAAAAGTTATTAAAATACTCAAGAAATTATAGATTTCAAATTAATGAGTTAGCTAGAGGAAGCTTACCTCAACCTCAAGGCGTGACGCTTTTGACGATGACAATTCAAATCTTCCTTTTTTTATGCATTCACGCATAAGAAACTACCTAAATGGAAATAGTGTGAAAAGAAATGAGATATAAAAACTTCTTGTATATATATATGATCAGTGATGATAAATGAAACCTGAATCCTTTACCATTATAGATTCTATAATTCCTTTATATCATTAGCACAATATCATCATTTAGTCAATCCCATTAGACTGATAATTTATGGTGGTCATGTCAACACAAAACAACCAAAAACACACAACACAAGTCCCCCCTAAACTAGCCACACCCCTACACCATCCCCCCAGCACCAGCCCCCCTAGCACCAGCCCCCCCTAAACCAGCCCCCCTCTCCCGGAACACCATTCCCCCTAGACACCCCCCTGGACGCCCCCTAGATGCCCCTCCCCCTACACCGCCACACCACTCTCTTCCCCCTACCCCTTTCAACCCCACTACCCCCTAAACATTACCCCCTTCACTCCAACTGCTCCCCCCAACCATCACCCACACACTTCCCCCCCTCCCCCCTTCACCCCTATACATTGCCCCCCTCACCCCAACTGCCCCCAACCTTCACCCCACACTCCCCCCAAACATACACCCCCACTGCCCCCTCCCCCTACCTCCAGGACAACCCTCTCCCCCTACACATCCCTCCCCCTCCCCCCTCCCCACCACACTACCCCCTCCCCCTTTCACCATCACTACCCCCACCACCATGTCTGAACATGGGCCTAAAATACATGGAGGAAAGTGAAATTGGGATAATATTAATAGCATAGATATAATACAGTTAGAAATGGGAGAATCAAAAAAATATTATGTGTTTTTATTGTAAAAAAATTAGACAAATATAATATTATTTCTACATGGAAAATTATTTTTTATAGAGAAACAAAACCATTAAATATGTAATATTTTTTCCATCATTTATTTTATTATTATAATGGTTATTGTTTTTGGTGTGATGGATATAGAAACAAGGATGCCTACTATTCAAAAATATGATTCAAAGAAAATATTTGGAGATGCTCTTGGTGTCTCTAATGATAGAATAATTAGTAAGGATTAAAATTGAAAACATCAATCCGATAATGTCAAGAATTCTATATAAACATAATCTACCACTGTGAGTTTTTGCAGATATCACACCTCCATTGGAGGGGTTTTATTACAAAACCATGACATGTTTATCAAACAAAAAAATATCTGAACAAAAAAAATCATGAATAGGGATGAATAAAAAAGTTACTATGTAAAGTTTTCTAACAATAAGAAGAATAAGAAATAAAAAGGAGGAAAGATGTTTTGGTTTTATGAAATAATGATCATGATTATTTAAAAATATGAATAGAAGTAATTGTGCTGATTTTTTTGTATACAATAGAATAAAATATATCATGACATGTTTATGTAAAACATAATGTGGAAGAATAAGAAGGGAAACAATGTATCAAAAACCCTATTGTATTTTAAGGATGGAACATTTCTTGTTGTTTGTAAAAATTTGAATCTATTGGATGGTAGTATAAACATGTAATGATATGATTTAGAGAGTGAGATACACAAAACATGGGAGAATGATTATGCATACCAAATTGTGATCATGGGTTGATACAAGCCAATAATATCATCTAAATTGTATCCAAGTCATTCCAATGGATGATATTTTATTCTAAAAGGTGAATCTCTTAAATAATCATGTCTCTTGTGTGTGTGTGTGTGTTCAGAGGTGTTGTTTGAGAGAAAAAATAACAAGAGAGGTAGAGAGAGAGAAATAGAAGTTTTACCTAATATTAAATGAGTTAAAAGAAGGAAGGTATTGTATAGTGATAAATTGTATAGCTACAATGATTCCACCCCTCTCAGTGTATAACATATTCCATCCAGTCCTCCTCAAATAGAAATATAGGATGGATCCCTTATTTTGGATTCTAAATTTGTATTAAAGAATAATTATTCACCTTGGATTGGATTCTAATATTATTATATTTATCTTTGAATATTTATTTTTTCCCAAATAAAAATTATAAAGTGCTGTTTTGGATATGTTATTTCTATGTCATGATAGAAAATAGTTTCTTCCTAGACATTGATTAGCATTAAAAGAGAAATAGAAGTCAATGATAAATAATATTTATCTCTTGCCTAAATATAAATAGTATTCATGATCTCCTAGCATGTAAGATAGATCAATAATGGAAGGATAATAACTTGTAGTTACTTGTACCACAATGGTTATGGAAAAAATTTCTAACTAAAAGGTTTCAATTTTTTTGTAATTCTAAGGAAAGTAAAAAATTATGATTTAAAACATCTTTGAGACGTAGAATGAAAACCTAAATCCATATCAATATCTAATATAACTATCCATGTGAAGACCACACTGCCCATATCATCAAATAAATCACTACTAATTTATCTCCCTATAAAACTATTATATTAGCCATCCTCACTTCAATGATATTCAATACAAGACATGTGGCATCACATAGAACTTATTTCCATATTCACACCTATAACAAATCAAAATATAACACTCTTGATAATCCATGGTTTAATACAAGATCTAGGTTTTCAAATCATTATATTGTAGATGTCAGGTCTTAACCCAAACCTCTAGGAATTTTTTTTGTTGGGATACTAATAATAATATTAATAATAGAAATAGTACTAATAATAATCAGAAACAACCCAAGGTAAGAGTTGGAAAACCTACTCATACACCCGAAAAATTTATTATAATAGTAAATATGTATAGATGAAAACATGAGGTGAAAAATGATTTAAACAACATGAAAAAAACCATAAAAACCATAAAATATATTTGAAGCTAGAAAAATACAATCAACATTTATAGTTTCCACTCCTCAAAAGATTCCTTTTTTCTACAGTTGAAGCACGTCCATATGGTATCACCCTATAGAATTCAATTCCATCCTGAAGTAACACCCATTTCATGATATTTATTTATGTAGCATAAAAAATCATTAATCAATTTGAAACATCCATCACATAATAAAAAAAAACCCATCCTTATTGTCATCTTGGATTATTAGCATTATTTCCTACAATGTCTCTATAAATACCAATAATTGATCCTCAAACTACCGATAATCTAATCCTTAAATACATCTAGACATCTATTTTAAATCATCATCATTGTGTCAAGGAGAAACATTCAAATAAAATTACATCATTAAAAACCCATTAATATCATAATTGAACTAGCAAGTGATCATCGTTCATAGAGAATGAAAATAATTTATTTTAGACTTCAGATTCCAAAAACACTCAAAATTAGTATGTAAAAATAAATAAATCATCTTTCATTCAAATTTAAAATATAAAAAATACATCACATATATCAAGATGTCATATCCTCTATAAAAGATATTCATTGAAGCATAATCAATGTGATAGACTCATATTTAATACCACTATAGTCACCATACTTCATAATGATAGTTGTTTGTTAAAAGTATCCACCAATGGTAAAAAATAGTCTTTAATTTTCCATGCATGTTGAAGTGTTTCATGAATAGATTCACCAGAATCACTATGCCCCCCATGAGCCTCCACATGAGTGGGGTGGTAGGGTCCATAGATATTAGAGTCATCATCCCCCTTTAACATCACCTCAGAGTTATTTTGAGCATTATTAACAATAATAAAAAATACATAAAAACCCAAAATCTAAAGTCTCTTGTCTAGGATATGTTTAGAATAACCAACAAGGCACTTATCCACATATTTTTTAGAAGATATCTCAAGAGATGACTTTTTGACATCCAAAAAAGGATCCTACACTCCAACATGAGCGCTATGAATCCCTTTTTCAATCCAAATTTCCTTGTACCTAACTATATGTTAGGAAGTGGGTTATTTTGAGATCACCATGCCATAATAAAAAATATCTTGATTGAATTTCAAATAGGATAAATAGTAATATATTATCTTTTCATAAGAAACCTTTATCCAAAATCCATTCACCCCATTCTTAGTCTAGATAACCAAGAGTTGTGGTTTGGAGAACGTCACCTATTTGAAAATCCTCACAAGAGAGGATCTTTAGTGCTTATAGGTTGATGAATCGAGCATAATAGGTATGACGATATTATTATCAATAATAGAAAATGAATTTGACTTAGAAAGGTGAACATGTAAACTTTTAAATCCTATGAAAATGGTAACAACAATTTGTTGAAAATCCCATGAAAATTATAGATTCAATTTCATCATCTTAACACACCATATTTTAAAGGACACATTTCTATTAGAACAATATCTATAATAATCCTCTCTCGAGGAAGAATGAACAATGACATGTCGGGAAACATGAACCCCCTAATCAAAATAATAAAATCTAATATGTTTAATAAACCTCATGATAAAATTATTCAAAGGATGTCAGTTAATGAACTTTTGGACAATAGAGTACTGAAGGTATGATAAAGGAAAGTTAATTTCCTTCCCAAAAAAGAAATTAATGACTTACTCATATGCTGAAATGAATAAGGATAAATCTGAGATGATGCATCATTCATATCACACCTAAAGGATCTCCCAGAAACCACAAATACAAAGGTGTGATTAGGGTTTAATGTTGGGTCACCTCTTCGATCACATTATGATGAAATTGATTCCATACATTAAATTTTGTCAGCTAAACCATAACAAAAACAACAAAAACAATAATTATAATAATTATCACATGATATAAAATAATTATACAATATAACTTGCTCAATTATATCCTCATTCGAAAGAACTAGTCAAATTTATTTATGAAATTTTTTAGACATTTTAAACATGGACGAGACCCTTTACCATTACAAGACAATAATTTATATGCTATATTATAATAACATAACCCATATATAATAATTAAACAGCTATGAAAACATTATAAACAACACCTTATCAAAAAATATTAACGATACTAATGACCACATAAATTTAATAATTTATATAATTTAATTCAACCTCACCTTGACCATCAAGCCAATCACATGAAAAACCAATATCTATAAAATTATCTTCTAAAAGATTTTAACACTTACCAAAAAAAATCAATACCATCAATGTATGGAAATACACACCGAACTATGTTAAAACAATGATTGAACAAAAACATTTCCTAACTATCCTAACAATGAATTAAAAACCTATGAAAAGGATGTTGCATTATCAATGTGAGAATAAAATCCAATCATAGATGAAATGAATCTGGTGGGGATATAAGAATAAATAGTAAGAACGATAAATTTTTAGTCAACTTGATTAGGCTATTGATATAAGAATAAATTATTAGTTTAGAAAGAATAAAATTGAAAGGATGATAAGAAAATACAAACCTTAATACAATGAATCGGTCCGGGATGTTGCTGTAGGAGAGGGATATGAGAGGGGGGAGGGAGGATGTCCCTGGAATCGAGGGAGCCAAGAGGAGCTAGGGGCATGGAGACAGAGGTTGGGACGTTGAGGCAGCGGCTGGGTGGTCGAGGTTTGGAGTAGAGGTCGGGGAGGGGAGGAGATCGCAGGGAAGTGGAAGATGGCCATGAGGTGGAGGTTAGAGAGGGGAGGAGAGGGCCAAGAGGTGGGGGGGAGGTCAGGGAGCGGAGGATAGGGAGGGAGGTAGAGGTCAGTAAGGTGGAGGTTGGGGAGGTGAGGGTTCAAGCAAGGGAGCCCAAGGGAAAACGAGAGTCGATCAGGATGAGAAGCCTGATAATCATGGCAGTAACCATGGTTTCAATAAAACGGTGGCCTCAAATAAATCTATTGCCACTGTTTTTTTAAACCATGGCAGTAACCATGATATCAATATTTTTCACTCTTAAGGGATTAATATAGTTTCTATAAAAAGAAAATAATCCCATATAAGGACGATGGTAAAAAATTTAAACCATATACCAATAACATTAATGAATATAGGATTTTTAATTATTTAATATCATTTTAAAAAATATTAATTATTATAAAATAACGTTATTGTCAAATTTGCAACTATTTATTTAATTTTAATTTTAAAACTAAAAGAAAACAATGGAATTAAAATAATGTGAATATAAACTTCTATAATAAGTAATTTTTTTCTAAAAAAGTGTGGAACAAAAAATTTTATTCAAATTATATTACATTAAATATATATAATGTCATTTATTTTATTTTTCTATTATTTTAATATTTGTTGTATAAGTGTTGTGTTTGATTTTAAGGTAACTACTACATCACTAAAAATTAAAAATAAATTACCATGATATTAAAAAATATTATATATGTAAAAATACTATTTATAATTGAAAATATCATATTTTATCCCTATGTTAAAAAAAATTAGTTATTAAAAGTAAGAGTGTGGCATTTTCTGATTTATATTCACTTAAATATTATAAAGGTCAAAATCATTTCCAATTGTAAAAAGGAAATATATTAGACTTTTCGGTGATTTTGGTGGATTTATCATCATAATATAACATTAATAAACATGTAGTGTCTTTCTTAAGTCATTATCATTTTTTTGGTAACCTTAATTACATGATTTTCCCTTTACTTTGATAACAAAAATTATTAAGGATACAATTCATAATGTCCAAAAATAATAAGTAACTATTTAAAAAATTTGGACCTAATGATTTCAAATATGTAATAAATTATTAAAAATTCAAAAAAAATGGAATAATTTAATCTAAAATTAAACTTGAGAAACATGATGAAAATATGTTATCCAGAAAAATTTATTTTTATGTATAAAATGTTTTATACTAAATTGAAGTATCAAATTAATTTAAAAACAATATATGAATGATTTGTAATAAAAAAAATTAAATTTTAAAACTAATACAAAATAAAATTTTACATTATAAATACTTTCAAAGAAAATATTTTTTTAATAAATATCATTATTTTTCAGTATTCATTAGAAACTAAATATTTTCAAAAAAATATAAAAATTGTATATTAAAATAATTTTCATATGCTGAGTTAAAAAATTAAATTCATTATAAAAAATTTAAATTCTATAATTTGACAATTATATTTTTAAATGAATTTTTATAAGAAAAGAGTTTAACAAAATTATTTCCATATATATTTAAAAATTGATTATTGTTTTTAAAAATAATAAACATATCTATCTCAGGAATAATATAAATAATAATATAATTTATTCTACTATTACATGTGTTGTTTCATTTTTTATTTGGTGAGACATTTTTGTTGTTGCATGTTTTCATTTGTTAAATGGTTGGCTAATCAGGATACACATCATCTTTATCACCATTGAGTTGGGTATAATGACGAGGATAGGTTTAGTTGTGTCACTATGTAACATCCCAAATAAATGACGAATAAGAAAAATTTCATATTTTTTAATATTTGTGAATTAAATATTAATTTTACTTTAAAGGGGTTTCTATGTTCGATAGCATACCCGATACGCAACAACGGGTTTCATTTGTATCTTATGTTACACAAAATTAATATAATATTATTATTTTATATGGTAGGTAACTCCTAGCCATTTTATTGGATAGAATGATCAAAACTAACTACAATATGATTATACACGATTTTTAAATGCATCTACATTTATTCAATAAAAATTTAGAGACTTAAAATGTGAATGGATCTAATTTTAAACATAATTTACATTAAAAGGTCTATTTGCCTCCTTTTAATGGTGAACCCTCATTAAATATAGTTTTTTTCACATTAATACATTATAATTGACCAAATAAAATCATTCATTAGATTTGGGACATCAATTTTTACTTTGTGTAAGTTTTTGGGATTTTTCCGATAAAGTTCATTTTTTTAATGAATAGGGAAAATATTGTATTTTAATTCGAAAGTGGATTTTAGTCTAATTTATTTATATGGTTAGATTATATTTATAAATATTTATAAAGTTTAATTATAATATATTTCTACAATTTTATTTAATGTTGGTCTTTGAATTAATTTCACTTTGAAATTGGACATCAACTAGTGTTAATCTTTTGATAGTTATTGTTTCTTAAAAACACGCTATTTGTTTTAACAACAGGAATTAATTTTAAATTAATTAATGTCACTTCTATGTTTTTAATTTGTAAAAATAGACATCATTTTTGAATTCGGAATATCAAATAAATCTTAGGCTGAATTTTTTGTATTTTTCCGAAAAACATCAATTTTTGATGAATAGTGAAAGCACTTAGTAGACGTTAAAAAACTGATTTTTTCATTTAAATAATATTTTACCGCTTCTGTGAATTGAATTTTGAAAATCCGACATACATGGATGTTATTAAGAAGTATATTTGGTTCAATAAGATGAAAATAATTTTTGGTGAATAGTAACTTTTGACTTTTATTTACCACAGTTAAAGGTAAATAGGGTAATTCAAGGTTAAAATAATATTATAATAATTCAAAATTTACCTTAACCCATATCCTAACATTATTGGATGAGTAATGTACAATAATGGGCATCATTGTGTCTACTTTGGGACCCCTTGGAGCCACTTATGAAATAAAATGACACATTAGATTAATTAATTTAATGTAATGGCAAAAATGACATAAACAAAAATATTTTAGTAAATTAATTTTTATATGGTGTCATATAGGTAATATGTTTTCCTATAAATAGTAATTGGAAAGATAAAAATATTTCCTACATCATGGTATCTTTTTTATAATTTTTAGACATCAAATAAATTAAATTATTTATGACACAATAATGATGCAGTATTTACCTCATTAATAAATAATTTAAATAAATATGTTTATAATGATTAAAATATTATCCAAAAAATGTACAATTCTGATTGGATGACTTTATTTCTAATCTTAGTCATCTTATCTTTGACTATAATGATTTTTGGACATTTTTAAAACGAAGATATGTTTATAATATAATAATGTTTTCACACTTTCCTAAGGAGCCCCTCCTCCCCCTTATAAATGGAGACCACTTATAACCAATTCCACAAACCTCTCAAGCCTTTGGTCTCGTCCAAATTCTACCCAATTAATCTCCATATATCTCTCTACTCCTCATAAAAGCCTTAACTTAGGCAGAAGGCACTTCAAGAAGTCCTTTGGTTCATACCAAATGGAGTTACCCAAATTAAAGATAACAATTTCTCTTAAATTGTTTTTTTATTTTACTTCTCCAACCGCTAAAATGTTTTTATTCCTTCCTTTTGTAACAAAAACATATCCTCAATATATTAGGATGTTGTTATGAAAAGGATTATAAATAAACTTACACACACCTCCATGTAATGGATGCAGAACATAATGTTTATGTGGATGGAAAACTAACGCCTCATGAAATGATGATTGTTTGATTATCTCATACCACCTATCATGGTGACCATTATGATGGAACTGTATTTATATATGATATATATTATATTTATTTTTTATTTATGCTTCTGTAATTTCCATTTATAGCATGCCTTTATGGTCTCCATTATGGGTAAACGCGATAATCTCGTTTGAGGAAGTGCATACTACCGCCCCCTCAAAGTGATATGACTCATTAATGCCATGTGTGGGACGTATAAAGGGAGGCGTTAATGATATTATATATGAAATTATATTGGAATTATATTATACCTATGTATAATTATGTTTTAATTCCATTAAAATAAGAAATAGAAATGAAAGTTCCGTTCATGCATACGTACGGCTTACCGTCTCCATGAACGGTGCATTTCATTTTTTACCTCCAAATGTTATGTACTGTTATAAATACATGTATATACTGGATATATATAATATATATGATATATCAATCATGAATATCATTCTGGATATAATGGACTATTGACCACATGGACAACTTGTAATATAAGGTGTTCATTTTTGACTCAAGTACCAAATATCATCAAATTGAAAATTATTAACTTAAATGATTACATAATGTTTATAACATGGTAATAAGTGATATTAAAGGAATTATAAACATGAAAAAAGTTCTTATGAATATATAAATTAACTATAGTTTATTATTCATTAGATTAAAGAACGACCGAGTCAAGTCAGACACGAGGTAAGGGACTTCATCTCAATCTCCTTTCATTGAGGCATATTTATTTTTATACACGACTTTATTTTATACTGTGTATAAAACCCTTTGAATTATCATTTCATTCAAAGGGAATCTTTTTATATCAAGCGTTTTACTAAACGAGAAAGAAAATAATGTTTTTTAACATAAGCGATGATAACGATCATTCCTCCGCTGTGAGTATTATTTGATCTTTGGAATCCTTAAGAAGACATAATGTTATTAAAATGAAAAATAAATATCTTATACTCTTTTTAGGTATTTTGGTATTGAAAATGATTTTGAGAATGGATTTATTATTTCAATATCTGGAAATGATATTTTTTTATTGCAATGTGGAAATGTTATCTTTACTTTATGCTTATGTTATATGCTATGATCATGTTATATTTCTTGGGCATTATTTACGTATACGGGTGGTTCTCTGATAAACCTAGGTCGGGTGAGCCCGAGATAGCTCTCCAATGCATTGGGTAACGTGAAGGGGGTAAATGTGGATGTTTTTCTTAAGATATTTAGGGAATATACAGTGATGGGTATTCCAAAGTAACACCATGTGTAGTTGTGATAGCTACAATGTAAGTATGATATGGATTCCACAAGTTATCTTTATAATTTATGATTTCTATGTGTTATTCGTAAATCTTATGTTTTCATGAGATAAGTAAAAGAGTTTATGTTTTGTATGTATTAATGAAAAAATGTTTTCTTTCATTCTTTTATAACACTTACTGTGCTTTTTATGCTCATCCCAAGTTTTGAAATGTTTTCACAGGACTTAAAGTTGAATAAGGTCAAGGATGGGATCAAGGAAAAGTCATACTGTCTAAAACCTAAAACTAGACATGACTCTTTTTTTCAAGAGTTTTTATTTTATGAAAAAATGGAAACTGTATAGAAGTTTCTACTTTTTAATCTTTTGAGATGTAATAGTTATGTCCTAATTCTCTAAAACACAAAACTTGAAAAGATCCTCAATGTGAATTATTCATTTAATTCAATATTATGTAATGTTTAAGGATGGGTTCTTATAGTTGGTATCAGATGTTAGTTTAGACAACTTTAAAAGATAGGGTATTGTTAAATTGATATCCATAAATTAATTTATGTTAATGACATATTATTTATAGATTACCATGTTGCTTCGCCTACGATATTACTGTGTTAAGAATGGTTTTTCGTAGAGGAAACAGAGCTGATTTTCTGGGAAGGCATGTAGAGGGAAATGACCTTCCAAATAAGCACCCTAAGATAATCAGAATCATTATTGAACAGTTTGTTGCAGCGATGGCTCAGTTGACTCGGGTGATAAATGATTGTTGTGTTTATAGATGATATCTTGGTATATTCTAAAGGTAAAGAGGAGCATGAAATTAATTTAAGGGTTGTATTGCAAACCTTAAAAGAAAATAAAATGTTTGGTAAAGTCAGAAAGTATGAGTTTTGGTTACAACAAATTTCTTTCTTTGGTCATATTGTTTTTAAAGATGGAATAAATTTTGATCCTGCAAAAACAAAAGTTTTTGAAGAATGGCCAATACCCACAAATATTGCCGAGATTCGTAGTTTTCGTGGTTTGGAAGGTTATTACCAGAGGATTGTTGAAAAAGTTTCATAGTTATCTAGTCTAATGACTATGTTAACTCGAAAATGTGTTAAGTTCATTTGGAAAAAAGAATGTGATCATTGTTTTCAGGAATTTAAAAAGAGATTGGTGAATGTTCCAGTTTTGGCACTGCCATCCAGAAATGATGAGTTGTTATCTATAGTGATGCTTCGTTGAAAGGAATGGGTTTTGTAATTATGAAGAATGATCAGGTAATTGTTTATTCTTCACTTCAGTTGATACCTCATGAGTTAAATTACCCTACACTTGATTCAGAATTAGCTGTTATTGTTTTTTCTTTAAAAATTTGGAGCCAACATTTGTATGGAGTGAAGTGTGAAATATATACTGATCAAAAAATTTCTAAGTATATATTCACTCAGAAAGAAATGAACATGATATAGAAGAGATGGTTAAAATTAATCAATTATTATGATTGCATGATCCATTACCATCTGGGAGAAGAAAATAAAGTGGCTGATGCTTTGAGTCGAAAAAGTAATACTTCATTTATCATGTTGCGTTTGGAACAAGATTCTTTGGTTTTTGATTTGATGAACTTTGGCATAGAATTTTTTGGTGCAGGAAATTCTTCTGTTTTGTTTCAGGCATCAGTGAAATAATCTCTATCAGACAGAGTAAAGCAAGCGCAGAAAGAAGACCCTGAGTTGTAGAAAAAGGTAGAGTTGGTTCATAAGTTTATGTTTCCTGATTTTAACGTTGATAGTGATTTTGTTTTGAGGTTTGGAAAAATATTATGTATGCCTTGTGATTCACGTTAAAGAATGAGTTATTATGTGATGTTGATAGTTCTTCGTTTTTAGTTCATCCTGGTAGTACTACGATGTACAGAGATCTTTGGGAGTATTACTAGTGGGATGGAATGAAAAGAGATATTTCTGATTTTACTATGAAGTGTTTGACTTGTCAGTAGGTTAAATAAGAGAAACAATTACTGAATGGAATTCCTTAACCTTTACTAGTGCTAGAGTGGAAATGGGAACATATATCAATGGACATTGTTGTGGGATTACCAAAGACATCTCGAGGTAATAATGCAATTTGGGTTATTGTTGATCGATTGACTAAATATGATAATTTCCTTCCTATTTGGGATACATTGTCTCTAGTTCAACTTTATCGATTTTATATTAAAGAGATAGTTAGGTTTCATGGAGTTAACCTCTCCATTGTATCTGATCATCATCCCAGGTTTACTTCTAACTTTTGGAAAGGCCTTCAGAAGTCATTGGGTATTGAATTAAATTTTAGTATAGCTTTTCATCCTCAATCAGATGGGTAGTCAGAAAGAACAATTCATACCTTAGAGGATATTCTACATGCTTGTTCACTGGATATCAGGGAAGTTGGGACCAACATCATTTTTTGGTTGAATTTTCATATAATAACAATTTTCATTCTATTATACAGATTTCTCCATTTGATGCATTATATGGAAATCATTGTCGAACCCCGTCTTTTTGGGATGTAGTAGGTGAAAGGAAGCTGATGGGACCAGAATTGGTAGAAGAGATGGTATAGAATGTTCAGTTGATTCATAAGCACATGAGATCAGATCAGAGAAGACAGAAAAGTTGTGCATATAACCGTAGGAGGGATATTTCTTTTGAGGTAGGTGATCATGTCTTTCTCAAAGTTTCTCCATGGAAAACTGTGATGCATTTTGGTAAGAAGGGAAAGTTGAGTCTGAGGTACATTGGACCTTATGAAATTTTGGAGAATGTAAGATCAGTTGCATACATAGTGGATTTACCTCCATGTTTGACCCAGGTACACATTTTTTTTCATGTTTCGATGTTGAGAAAGTATATGTCAGATCCATCTCATGTTTTGAGCTCAGAGGTAGTTCAGTTGGAAGAGAATCTCTCTTATGAAAAACAACCAGTTCAGATTCTTGACCATATAGATCAAGTGTTGTGGAATAAGGAAATTCACCAGGTAAAGGTTTTGTGGAAAAACCATATGATTGAAAAGGCAACGTGGGAATCTGAAAATGATATGTGGGATAAATACCCCACTTATTTTTATAAGTGAATAAAAATTGCGAGGTCGTAATTTCCAAAAGGGGGGAAGGATGTAACATCCCAATTAAATGAAGAATAAGACATATTTCATATTTATTAATATTTTTGAATTAAATATAAATTTTACTTTAAAGGGGTTTCTGTGTTCGATAGCGTACCCAATACGCAACAACATGTTTCTTTAGAATATTACGTTGCACAGAAATAATATAATATTATTATTTTAAATGGTAGTTAACTCTTAGCCGTTTTATTGGAAGGAATGAACAAAACCAACTACAATATGATTATATATTTTTTTTAAATGCATTTACATTTATCCAATAAAAATTTAGAGACTTAAAATGTGAATGAATCTAATTTTAATCATAATTTATATTAAAAGGTCGATTTACCACCTTTTAATGGAAAACCCTCATTAAATATAGTTTGGGTCACTTTAATACATTATAAATGACGAAATAAAATCTTTATTTAGAATAGGGAAATCAATATTTATTATGTGTAAATATTTGGGATTTTTCTGATAAAGTTCATTTTTAATGAATAATGAAAATATTGTATTTTAATTCAAAAGTGCCTTTTAATCTAATTTATTTATATGGTTAGATTATCTTTTTAATTTCTTATAAAGTGTAATTAGAATATATTTCTACCATTTTATTGAATGTTGGTCTTTGAATTATTTTCACTTTGAAATTGGACATAAACAAGTGCCAATATTTTGATAGTTATTTTTTCTTAAAAACACGCTATTTGTTTCAACAACGGGAATTAATTTTAAATAAATTAATTCCACTTATATTTTTTAAATTTGGAAAAATAGACATCATTTTTGAATTTGGAATATCAAATAAATCTTAAGCTGAATTTTTTGTATTTTTCTGAAAAAACTTCAATTTTTGATGAATAGTGAAACCCCTTAGTAGTAGTTAAAAACCTGACTTTTTCATTTAAATGAAATTTTACCGCTTTTGTGAATTGGATTTAAAAAATCTGACACACATGGTTTGTTATTAGGAAGTAAAATGTGGTTCAATAAGATGAAAATTATTTTTTTTGAATAGTAACTTTTGACTTTTATTTACCACGGTTAATGGTAAATAGGGAAATTCAAGGTTAAAAGAATATTATAATAATTCAAAATTTACCCTAACAGATGTCCTAACCTTATTTAATGAGTAATCGAGGACCATGGACATCTTTGGGTCTATTTTTCGACCCATGGAGCCACTTATGAAAGAAAATGACACATTAGATTAATTAATTTAATGTAAAGGAAAAAATGACAAAAACAAAAATCTTTTATTAAATTAATTTTTATATGGTGTTATCTAAGTAATATTTTTTACTATAAATATTTATTGGAAAGGTAAAAAGATTTCCTACATCATGGTATTTGTTTTATAATTTTTAAACTTCAAATAAATTAAATTATTTATGACACAATAATGAAGCAGTATTTACCTCATTAAAAAGCGATTTAAATAAATAAGATCATAATGATTAAAATATTATCAAAAACATTTCCAATTCTGATTGTTTGATTTTATTTTGAATATGAGTCATCTTATCTTCTAAGTTAATGATTTTTTTACCTTTCTAAACAGAATATATGTTTATAATAATATAATGTTTTCACACTTTCCTAAAGATCCCCTCCCTCCATTATAAAAGGAGACCACTTCTAACCAATTCCACAAACCTCTCAAGCATTTTGGCTCGTCCAAACTCTTCCCAATTAAGCTCCCTACATCCCTATCCTCCTCCTAGAAGCCTTAACTTAGGTATAAGGTACGTCAAGAAGTCCATTGGTTCAAACCAAATGGAGTTTCCCAAATTAAAGGTAATTGTTTCACTTAAATTGTTTTCTTTTATTTTACTTCTCCAACCCCTAAACTCTTTTTATTACTTTTTATTGTAATAACACCAGTATTATAAATATACTAGTATGTTTTTACGTGATGTATTATCACTACACTTACACACACCTCAATGAAATGGATGAAGAACATGTTGATTCTGTGGATGGAAAACTAACACCTCACAAAACGATGATTGTTCGATTATCCCCTACCTCC
Organism: Viscum album; assembly: GCA_963277665.1. Taxonomy (NCBI): domain Eukaryota; kingdom Viridiplantae; phylum Streptophyta; class Magnoliopsida; order Santalales; family Viscaceae; genus Viscum; species Viscum album. Next base: position 922,845,455 of record OY728132.1, read on the forward strand.
TCTCATGGTGTCCATTATGATGGCTCTGTATTTGTATATGATATATATTATTTTTATGTTTTATTTATTCTTCTATAATTTCCATTTATAGAATGCCTTTATGGTTTCAATTCTGGGTAAACGTGATAATCTCATTAGAGGTAGTGCAGACTACTGCCCCCTCAAAGTGATATGACTCGTTAATGCCATATGTGGGACTTATAAAGGATGGAGATAATGATATTATATATGATATTATATATGAAACTATACTGGAATTATAATATACCTATATATCATTATGTTTTAATTCCATTAAAATAAGAAATAGGAATGAAAGTAGCATTCATGCGTATGTACGGCTTACCGTCTCCCTAAATGGTTCATTTCATTTCTTACCTCAAAATGATATGTACTATTATAAATACATGTATATAATAGATATATATTATATATAAATCAAGAATATCATTCTGGATATAATGGACTAGTGACCACATGGACAACTTGTAATATAAGGTGTTCATTTTTGACTCACGTGCAAAATATCGACAAAATGAACATTATTATCTTAAATGATAACATAATGTTTATAACATGGTAATAATTGATATAAAAGGAATTATAAACTTGAAAAAGGTTCTTATGAAAGTGTAAATTAAGTTTAGTTTATTATTGATGAGATTAAATAACGACTGAGTCATGTCGGACACTAGGTAAGGGACTTCTTCTCAATCTCCTTTCATTGAGGCATATTTAGTTTTATACACTACTTTATTTTATACAGTGTATAAACCCATTTTACTATTAATTTCATTCAAAGGGAATATTTTTATACGAAGCGTTTTACTAAATGACAAAAAAAGAATGTTTTTTTTGACATAATCGGTGACAACGACCTTTCTCCTACCGCAAGTATTATTTGATCTTTGGATTCCTTAACAAACCATAATGTTTTTAAAAGGAAAAATAAATACCATATACACTTTTTACGTATTTTGGTATTGAAAATTATTTTAAGAATGGATTTATTATTTCAATATCTTGAAATGATATTTTGTTATTGCAATGTGGAAATTTAATCTTTCCTTTATGATTATGTTATGTGCTATGATCATGTTATGGTTCTTGGGAATTATTTACGTATAAGGGGTGGTTTCGTGTTAAACCTAGGGCGGGTGAGCCCGATATAGCTCTCTAATGCATTGGGTAACGTGACGGTGGTAAACATGGATATTTCTCCTAAGTGATTTAGGGAATATACTGTGATGGGTATTCCAAAGTAACTCCCTATGTAGCTGTGATAGCTACAATGTAAGTATGATATAAATGCCACAAGTTACCTTTATGATTTATGATATCTACGTGTTATTCATAAATCGTATGTTTTCATAAGGTAAGTAAAATATTTTATGTTTTGTATGTATTAATTAACAAATGTTTTATTTCATTGTTTTATAACAATTACTGAGCTCTTTATGCTTATCCCAAGTTTTGAAATGTTTTCACAGGATTTAAAGAAGAATAGGGTCACCGATGGGATCAAGGAAAAGTCATGTTGCCTAAAACCTGGAAGTATACATGACTCTTTTTTTCAAGATTTTTTATTTTATGAAAAAAATAGAAACTGTGTAGAAGTGTCTACTTTGAAATATTTTGGGATGTAATAGTTATGTCCTAATTCTCTAAAACTCTAAACCTGAAATGATCCTCAATGTGTATTATTCATTTAATTCAATATTATGTAATGTTTAAGGTCAGTTCCTTATACACTATTGGGATGAAATATTTTGTTTTCTATAGTTATTAATATATTATTATTTTTTATTTCAAAAAAATTGAAAATCTATTATTTTAATACGAAATAAATGTCATTTTTATTTTTTATAGTAATGTTATTTATTTATAATTAAAAAACCAAGTGACTTATTTATTTATAATATATATATTAGGTTCTTGGGTGGTACAATTACATTAAACACATGCACAACAACATACATACTAGAATGGAAGGCCATACCACCCAAGTGATATCCCACACATCAAGCCTTATTTATTCACTAAATGGTCTAATGACCTGGTGGAAATGAATCCAATTAAATAGTCAAAAGGCACAGTGTAATGTCATTCCTGCATCATACTTCCTATGTCACAAAGCCTGCATGGTGCCTACACCAACACCTTCCAGTGTTGTTCATTATGGTTGTGTTATCGCATACCTACAAAAATTCACTTCTACCCGCATTTATGAGTTATGAAAACCCATAAAATATAACATGTCATTCAAAACATATATATATTAATAATTTTGTAAATATATATTAATGAATATTTATTTCATATTTATTATGTATTTAATATTTCATATTCATTTATAATAAATATTTATTTATTTAAAAATATTATTTTTAATTTTAAATATAAATATGTATTGATACATTCTAATTGGACAAAACTCAAATTTTCTAAACCCTAATAAATAGGATTCAACTGATCATGTATTTTATGAACAAATTTGCATGATGATTTCCCATTCACACCATCAATTTTCTATTTTTATTGTTTTATTTTTTTTCATTATAATATAATCCCACTTATAATGACAGTTCTTGAATCATTCAACTTTTCACAATGTTAAAATAATTCATTTATCCTATTCAGCCAAAATTATTTGAATATTTTATTTTTTCTAAAAATATAGCACTTCATTAACATCGTGGAACATAATTCAATGTTAGATGGTCCATTAAATAGATAATGGTACCCACAAATCAAATTACATCAAAATGAAAGTTGAACTAAGCACATGTTAACAGATATGTTGAAAAATATCGGATACAACGTTTAAATTGTTAAGCATTTAAAAAATATCTATAATTCATCAAGATATGTGTAATTTTTATTTTTATTAAAAGACCATAAGTAACAAGGAAATAAAGGTTTCATGCATTGTTATTCAATATAAATATTTATAAAATGATGACATTATTTTTAGGGATGATTGTATGGCAGTTTATTCTTTATTCACATTAGGTGCCATGATTTTTTCTCTGATTGGTTGAATAAGATTTTTTATTTTGTTGGATCTTTTGATTATTACAAGTTTTTATTTCTTCAAATTTTGGGTTATCAGGTTACACATCTTCTCACTAACCTTTTATTTGGGTGTGATGATGAGGATTGATTTAATTCAATTTCAATGGGAGTGAATCATTTTGTTTTTAGTGATTGTTAATATATTTATTATGGTTGATTTCAAAAAAAATATGAACATATCTTATTTCTGCATAAAATTTATGTCATTTACATTTGTTATAGTAATGTTATTTATTTTTCATAAAAAAAGTGACCATTTTCTTATTATAACGAGTTGTTTAAAATGATGAAGTTAAATGGATTTTTTAAAACATATATAAAAATTTCTATTAATTTTTGGATTATTCCACATTGATGGGTGGGCCGAACCAATATATAATAGCTATCTTTTCAAACCATATATATATTTTAGTCCTGTGATAAATATATATAAATGAATATGTATATGATAATTATTAGGTATTTGATATTTTATACATTTAAACAAAATGAATAATTATTTAATAATTTTATTTTTAAAATTAAATATAAATATGGATTGATGCATGATAATTAGAATAAACTCAAATTTACTAAACTGTATTAAATACAATTCAACAGAACTATTAATTTATGATCAAATTCATTTGGGGTTTTCCCATGTATGCCCTTTATTTTTCTATTTTTATTCATTTATCATCATTTTGTATAATAAAATCCCATTTATAATGATCGTACTTGAATCATGAAACTTGTATCAAATTCAATACAACCCGTTTAACATAAATAGACAACAGGATTTAAATATTTTTTTAATTTTGATATTATAGAAATTCAATGACGTCATAGAACCTCATTTAATGTGTTGTGGCCCATTAAACAAATAATCGTTCCAACGAATCAAATTAAAAGGAAAAAAACTTAAACTGCGCTTAAGTTAAGTAATTCATAAAAGGATTATGAAATACAACATCTATATTATTAATAATTCAAAAACTATTGAGAACATATTAGGATATGTATTATTATTTTTTGAATTTATAGTCATCAATTGATGAGAAAATAAGGTTGAAATGTATTTTTATTCAAAAATATTATTTAAAATGTGATGAAATTATATTTGAGATTAATTTTCAGGAGGATGCTTCTTTAGTCACTTCAGATGTTGAAATTTAGTCTCATTTTGGTTTTGTTTCAAATGATGCTTTGGATTTAGTTGGGGATTTAGATTGTTACATGTTTTCAATTATTAAAAGGTCAGGTAGTCTAGTTACACATCATCTCCCTCCTCTTAGAGTTGTATGTGATGATAAGGATTGGTTTAATTTTGTCTCAATGTGAGTGCCACATTTTATTTTTAGTGATTATTAATATATTTATTGTGATTGATTACAAAAGAAATGTATGTATCTTATTTTAGTATAAAATAAATCTCATTTTCATTATTTATAGTAATTTAATTTATTTATCAATAAAAAAACCAGGATACCTTTTTTTATAATAATTAGATTAATGTGTTGATGGTATATGGATTTGTTAATAAGTATTTTCAAAATATTAATTTTTTCAGATTATCCAACATTTATGAGTGGGTTGGATTGATAAAAAAACCTTCATTTCAATACATATATATATCTAAATCAAGTGATAAATATATACTAATAAATATTTATCTGATAATTATTTTATATTTATATTTAAATAAATTTTAAACAAAATCATATTTACATAGAAATATTATTTTTAATTTTAAATATAAATATTGATTAATGCATTCTAATTGCACTGAACTCATATTTTCTAAACATTATTTACTATGATTCATTCGATCAGGTTTTTTAATATATGATTTACTTGATGATTTCTAATTCACAACCTTTGTATTTCTATTTTTATTATTTTATTATTTTTCCTTATTATGTAATACTAATGAAAACTGCAATAAACAACTGTAGCCTTTATCAGTGATATATAAAAGCATTGATAAAGGTGACCTTTATCATCACTTGTATTTAGCACTGATAAATGGTATATTCCATTAATAATTTATATCACTAAAAATAATATATTAATATATAAATTTATTTACATTCATAATAATATAACATATTTTATTAAATATAATTCATATATGTCTAAATATTTATTCTCACATTATATATAAGATTTTTGTGAAAATGTCAATATAAAATAATATATAAATATAAATATACCCATATATATATATTATTTATATAATAAAAATACAAAAAAAGGTCTATCCAGAAGAGGAAGCTCATGACCTTTAATTAATGGAAAAATAGAAAGAGAACATGCAAGAAAGAAAATGGATGGGTTATACAGTGGGCCTTGACCTCATCCAGAAAAGTAAACTACAGATCAAGAAAAGTAGGATCATTCCCCTAACCATAATCATAATCATCATTTTTATCAACAATGTACCACTCTGAATGTGAATTCCATTGATTGAGGATCCCATAGATCCACTCCATGGACCATTCCCACTTTGGAGCGAGCAATATTTCTAATCCCTTGTCAGATGACTTGGTTGACACATTCCTAGAAATATTTTAGTTATCCTTATGTAACCTTCTTTTTATAGGAATCAGATCCAAAACGTTACTATTGATCATATTACCCTTCTCATTTAGTATAACATCCATAAATGAATCCTATCATCACTTCCTATGGATTTGAGATGAGTGGTGTCCAATAAAACCATTCCTTCCTTCCTATCACTTCCACCATTTGAGACGTTACCCCATTTTCATGACACCCCTAAAAACTGATAACATTATGAATATCTTAATGATAATACACACTCATATGAACATTAGATTTCCCAAACACATCATCATGTATAACATGTCCTAAAAATTATGTAGCTAATGGATATACAATACATTCGTCCTCATCAGTTTGTGACGGATAATATCCTGACACAACACCAACAACATCTTCTACAGATTATCCCACCTCACCAATGTGAGTCCTATCATGTCTAGTACATTGCATAAAATTCAAATTAGAACTACTAACATATTAAATAAGCTCAAATGAAGTTCCATGCTGATTCAATTCAACACCAACATAAACACCATTTTTTCCCTTTAATTGCATTTGAACACGAGGAACTAATGTAGACAACATTGAAAGGATTCCCATTTTCAATTTTCCTGCATTTTTTTCCTCAATAGGCCATTTACTCTTGTCCCATTTCCTCCTCAATTCCCTTAAACAAGAAATCTAATAATTCCCTTTTAATGAACGAAAAGATAAAATAACAATTTTATGAAATATATCCTATTCATGACCAATGATTGAACAGTCTAGACAGAAGTATTGTAATCATTAATATTACAATTCTGGAGATAATTCTTCATCTAGTGCTTAAATTATAATATTATGAATAAAGAATGGTCTTAATTCTTCCTTCATCAGGACCCATGTATAGTGACTAGATCTCAAAACCCACAATGATCTTGTCTATTTTGATCTGAATTCCAACAGTATAGGCTATGTCAAACAGAATCATAAAATTTCATAGTATTCAATTGAGCACAATATTTTTTTTTCAGACATAATACCTATTATTTATCATTGTAAATGGATTGAATCAAAAATATCATTCTTGAAGGAAAACCATGCCTAGATTTAAAGATATTGATACATTCCCCCATTATCTTCACTTAAAATCCATTATTAGAAAAATGATGTAAAAGATTCATCAACCCATTTGTTTTTATTTTGAATCAGAGAAACCCCATACATAATTATGTTTCTGGACCCGTTCCTAGATTTTATAAATCCTTACTCCAACATAATAAACATGCCTCACAATAATGGAGTGCTCGCAAATCATAAACTTAAAAAAAATAACATCTTTATTTTCAATTACTCAGGAAGTGTCATCTTTCTTCACATCCCGTTCTAGAACAATATCTTTTAGGGATGAAAAATGAGTTATATTGTAGTCTCATTAAATTACCACAAAACCAGTTTCCTATTTCACCGCACTTTTTAGATTATCACATTTATTTACCTTATTTGAAGAAACAATTTTCCCCTACATCGGCTCCTTAATTACTGAACTAGGTCTCCCCATCTCTAAATATTGACATTGGTCTTCCAAAACAGAATAATAACGCACCTCGTATGAAAGAGTCACCATCTCCACATAAGATCGACTAGATCCCTCAATAGATCGATGGAAGTTAATCACCTCAAATCTACAAACCCAACTTAATTTAGTTTCAAACACATCAATTCAATGACGATTTTGTCCCTTTATCACCATCACCATGTATATACGTGTTTCTTTCACCCCTCCACCTATCACCACAATCCATGGAGCTCCATTTATCCCAATCAAGTCGGATGTCGCAGATCAGTGAGTTATATCCTTCTCAACTGCACTAACAATTCAAGATCATGGTCATCGAGAACCATATAATTGCATATCAGTCATTTGAATAGTTTTGTCAACATTTGTACCTCCAAACAGAAGGATAATGCCGAGATATTGAGAAATCACCATATATGAGCATCGTTATCTTGCCTAAAATACAAAATTGCAGTTGAACCCTTGCTTCTGAACCCACTCAATCTATAATACGAAATACTTATTATAAATTATATTTATTTATATATCATATATTTAGTAGAAATTGATTTTTGATTTAATTAAAAAATTAATAATTGGAACATTTTGTTTTATCAAGGTCATTTGTTTTTTAAATTTATAATATATATCAAATAATAAAAATTTAATTATTAATTTAAAAAATTATTAATTATGTTGCACAAAATATGTAATTTAATAATTTTACATGTATGATTATAATAATTTAATTCAATTTTATAGAGAGAGAAATACACAAATAATATAATTTGATATTATTATAATTTTGTATTTTTGTTTACTAATAATTAATAATTAATATAATATGTTTTAAATTATTACATTATATTCATTTTATAAATTTATATTTATTATATACTATTTATTTCTAATTATAATATATATATATATTATATTATATTTATTCATTTCAATTAATATTTATTTCATTAGTAAATATTTAATTTTATTTTTAATTTATTCGTTCTAAAATTTATTTGTTTAATATATTTCAATTTTATTCATGTTTAGTATCTATTTACATTTATTCATTAACATATAATGTTTTTAGTATAGTTTCAATTTAATAAATTAATAAATATTCATTTTCTTTTAAATATATATTCATTTATAATATATATAAATATATAAACTCATATTCATTATTCATAATATTTTTCTCAATCCATTCATGTTTTAATTAAATTTCACTATTTTTAAACATTCATTCATTTTCTATTATTTATTCATTAATAATGTTAATTGTTCATTAACATTTTAATAATTTATAAATTTTGATGATTTATTCATTTAATATTTTTGTAATTTATTATTTTTTAATACTTTTATACATAGTTATTCATTAATAAATTAGTATTTTGAATTTAGAAATATACATACATAAATATATATATATCAATTTATATTATATTTTCATAAATATGATTTGTATAATAAAAAATATATATATATATATTAAAATTAAATAAGTTGTATATTTAGTTAAAAACAATTTAAAATTTAAAATTAATATTAATTAGAAATATTGACATACTATATTATGTAATATATGTTTAATTTAATTTCTTTTATTTTTTCTATTAAACATATATCAAACGTGTGTTCCATTAATTTCTCACATACATATACATGATTAATGAATTTTTATATATAATTCACACACTCATTATATTTATATAATTTAATCAATTTCTAATATTCATTTAAAAATTATATTTATTAAAAATATATACATAATATATATTGCTTTTCTAATTGGTAAATTCTAATCATTTTTTATATTTTGATTAAATATATACTATATATTACTTGTTAAAATATTTTCAAATCTATTAATTTTTAATATTATTTATTTATTAAAAATCCTAATTGTTTTTTAATATATTTGTGATTTAATCATTTTTAATTTCTCAATTTTTAATATTTTTGTAGTTTTATTCATTTTTAATATTTATTTATACATGTTTATTCATTAAAATTAAATGTTTTCAATATGGTTTAATATAAATAATTATTATGTATTCATTTTCATTTTAACATATATTCATTTATTATTTTTTTAATGATCTATATAACTAATAACACTTGTTCATTTCTGTAATATTTTTTCAATCTATTAGTTTTTTAATTATTAAACCTCACTATTTTTTAAATTTCATTCATTTAATATTATTTAGTATTATATAATCACTTATAATGTTAATTATTTTTTATTTTTCATTATAATTTATTATTTTACTATTTTTGTAATTTCATCATTTTTTATATTTATTTATAAATATTTATTCATTAACATTTATGGGTATTAATATGGTTGTAATTTACAAATTAAACATGTATTCATTTAATTTTATTATAGAATCATTTTACTAATTTTTAAAAACATATATAATTAATGAAACTCATTCATGTTTTTATAATATTTTTGAAATATAATCATTTTTAGTTATTAAATTTCACACATTGATAACATTAGTAAATTTTAAGATTATATATTCATTAATAATGATGATTAATTTTTACCTTTTTACTATTTATTCATCTTAAATATCTATTCATTTAATATTTTTTTAATTTATTTTATATAGTTCTTATCAGTTCTTTCCAAAGAGGCCTTGTAAATATTGGTTTTGTGAGTGATAAAATTAAAGAGCTGATAAATACTCATCTTTATCAGTGCTAAGTGGAATCACTGATTTAATGCGGTCTTTATCGTTTATTTCTATTTTAGTATGGATAAATGTGTATTTTTATTAGTGATTTTTAAAAATCGCTAAAAATTATTTTATGGTCTTTTAAAAAAAACCCTAACAGAGGACTTAATTGCTTGAACCATTCAATTTCTCATGAAACTGAAACTTCACTTCTCCCAATCAAACTCCTTAGACAAGAAACACTTCCAAAACCCATGGTATGTGAATTGTTCAAGATCTTTCTTTGTTTCACCATTTATTATTCAACATTGGGTGTTTTAAATTATCCCAATGAATTTGAATAGCGGGCATGAGTGATTTTACCTCGATCTACCTCCTTGATTCTCCACCCATTCTCCCTCACCTCAAGCCATCATTGCTTCACCCACTCCCAGACTGTCTAGTTTATTAAATGCTATTCTTAAATGAGGCTTTGTTGTGTTTGAATCCATTATTATACATGTTTTTGATCTAACTAATTTGGATGTAAATAAACCTATCATTATTTGGTGTTGCTAACATTTTTTCGAAAAGGGGAAATGCATTATAGATTTAGAAATGGTTTTGTTATCAGATAAATTTATTTAGTTCAAGATTTCTAATTGATGTTTTTATGTTTCAGGAGGAGTATGCTTATATTTTGAAATCTGGTAAAGCTGATTTTAAAATGAAAACCGATAATCATTCATTTTTATGAGAGTTTGATGTATTGAGTTTTTTCTGAATGTATCCTTTGAAGTTGATTACTAACAAGTTTTCATTTTATACAAGGGTGACATGAATAGAAACAACTTGGGGAAAACATGTGGTTGTTAGTATAAGTTCATTATTTTATGTTTTTTGGTAAAAAAGGCGATAATTCTACAATGATTTATGCCACACTTATTTCCACTATCATGAACAGCTCAAAAAAATTCCTAAGTGTGGTGTGAATGAATAGAAGATAGATTAATCAAGTCTTTCAAAAATTGTATGTTACATTCAAATCATTCCATGGTTTAGAGCAGTATAAAGATATTAGGAGACTGCTAGATAATTGACATGATGTGCACTGACAAGAAATCAATATGGGAAACTACGTCACCCAGGAAACACTCCTCAGTGGAACAAAATTGATTACATGTATCCTAAATTTGGAAATAATTCCTGAAACCTCTATCTTGCATTATATATAGATGAACTACATCCTTTTCGTGTACATTGTTGTACTCATAGTACATGTCCATTTATGTTTGTAAATTATAACATGCCTCCATGGTTATGCAGGAATCACAAATACATTATGTTGTCTCTGATTATATCTAGACCAAAACAACCTGATAATGATATTGATTTTTTTTGGATCCATTGATCGAATATATAAAATTTATATAGGATGTCATTATTTCATTGTATGATTATCATATAAGTGATTAATTGATATTGAGATTTGTGTTGTATAGTAGGATAAATGATTTTCCTGCTTATGGAAATTTTGGGCTATAACATTAAGGAATGTTGGGGTGCCCCTTTTGTGTAGAATAAATACACGCAGTTTGATTGAATCATTACTCAAATAATTCGTTATTTAGAAATCATTTTTTTTACCTTAATGTTATAAATATTGATCTTTTATGACATCATTCGATTGGAATATAGAACATGGTACAATATAATATCCACTAACTGGTTGTCAAAAATTCAAGAAAGTAGAAAATATTGAAACTATTTTCGATAAACCATTTTTTAAAAACCTTATGAATTAAAAATTTAAAAAGAGAAATATTTTCATTGAATTATTTTACTTTAATTGTTTATATGTCAGATATCTTTTTAAAGTCATGCATGTAGAAAAAAATCTTTTGTTAATGTTATTTACATGTTACTAAATGTTCCTGATAAAAAAAGATTCCATCAAGGCTAGGTTGTAAATGATTGACGTGGGGATAAGGTAATATTTGGAAACAATGAAGGGTGAAAGGAGGAATTTTATTCTTATAGCACTTACACTCTATTCAGATAATAAAAATTATAATTGTGAAATTTCTTTAATGGTGTAAATGTTCTAGAGAGTTATTCATTTAATATCTACAATGTCATGTTAATTACTAAATTGAATTTAAATCAAATGACTGTTATGTTTTGCTGCTAGATTCTATTATTGTCACTTTACATTGAATTATGCCTAAAATTTTATGACATACATTAAAAAAGAATCTTCTCTTTTCAAATCCATATACAATAATGCTATAGATCCACTAATGTTTCTGATCATAAATTAAGAGATTGCAGTCATATTATGTGAATTATATATATTCTTTCCACCATCATTCATTGATATAATGGTCCATCTAATGGTTCACTTGGTTTGGGAGGTTGGACTATATGGTCTTAACCATTAATGATAGATATACCCCATTGAATGATATATGATGATTTTAAATGGGTATGTGAAGAATCGACATGGGCCACAAGGTTATATTAAAAAACAATATATTATTGAGAATATGATGAATCATATAATGATTACCTATCAAATATTGATTGCATAGGTTTCCCAAAGTCTAACCATAAAAGTTGCCTTATAGGAAAAGTTATTTTTTGAAGATATTTTGTTATAATTACCATCACAAAATATGAGAAATCTCACCATTACATTTTATATAATTGTGCATAGGTTTCACCATAAACTGAATCCCACAAATTAATTCTCAATCATTTGAATCCATCAAGGGTTGAATGATGGATTGTAATAACCCGAATTTCCTCGAGCTCTCCCTTAATGAAAAGTCGGTGTTTAGGTTGTTTTGGGAGGCAATGGTGGCTCATTTGAAGAGTTTTCTTGTTTTCTAGTTTTTTCATCGGTGAATCATGGTGTCGTCATGTCAGTGCATCAGCTTGTCAGTTCGTCGGTGAATCAAGGGTGTCGGCAATGGAGATTCATGAGCATTGGTAGGTAGAGATGTTAGTGGGTCAGGGGAATCAGCATCGGTGAGTCATGTGGGTCGGAAGGTCGATGCGCCGGTGAGTTAAGGGCATCGACATTGGTGAGTCGAGGACATCGGTAGGTCAGGGTGTCAGTGTTAGGTTATCGGTATGTAGCGTTGATATCTCACCCATCGGTAGCTCCATGTTGGTGACTCACCCATCAGTAGATCCGTATTAGTGACTCACCAATTAGTAGCTCACCCATCGGTGACTCATTATCATTTTTCCCGGTTTTCCCCCATTCTCTAGTTTCACTTCTAATACATCATATTTTACATAAACTATGTTTCAAGCCTTCCATGGGCGTTTTTAAGGTTGTATTAAAGTATATTGATTATATCTTTAATGTATTAACATTACGCAGACATTGATATACTCAAACTGTGTAGTCTTGACCATGATCTCACAATTAATGGCTTTGAATCCATTCATCCCTTAAAATAGTATATGTCTCTTCAAATCTAGGATATCCCCTTTCTAGTATGTTTTATATTCCATCATTGTGTGCCTAGAGTCTTTTTCCTTGGACTATTCATGCTTCTATTCTAGATCCCCTCTTACGTATTTGTCTTGGAGTCTCCTGCTACTCGCGCGATCCCATGTTCTTGGCATAATGTGGAATCTTCGATCCCATGATATTCCTTATAGGTATTTCTTCTGTACCTATTTACTTGAGCATCATTTGGGATGGGTGTATTAGTGGTTCATGATGAATGGAGTATGAATACATTTCTTAAAATGATAAATAAATAAGAAGTGAACATGGACAAAATAAAATAGGGGAAAATAAAATAACTACCATGGACCATATTGATGTTTACCACCTTTTATATTTTGTTATATTTCTTTTCTAATATTTAATTTTGTGGTTGTATGCCTTTAGAAAATCATGGTTGTTGGTGTCCTTTTATTCTTCTCTAGTGGGGTTATTCTAGTTTTTATTAAGACGTTTGATAATTGGCTAGGACATGAAACCTACTTAACCACGTACACTTGTTTAATTTGAATGGATTCCCTAGGATGAATTACCTTGTGTGATCACCCCTATTTTTCAAGTACACTTAAAGACTGTTGTTCAACAAATTTGAATATGTCATATATTTATAGTTGTTTTTGAGTGTTGTGTTCTGTTGTGTTTTTTCCCTTGTCTGAGTTGGGTGGTGATACTGTTGTGAGCACTGATATGGGTACAAAGGTGGATGAAGGTGCAGGTTCTATGATAAGGATGTGGAACATGTGTTCAACAGGGTTGTGGGTTAATAGTGTTTGTTGTAGACTCGACTGGTGGGGTTGAATCAGGGGGGTCTGTTTGTAACTCAGTCTGATAGATTGATTTATTTTTGAATGGATAAACTTGTAGGTAGTGGGACTACCTTTTCTTGTGTTGTTTTCATACAGTAAGTTGGTCAGAGGGACAGTGGTGTGGTTGTGAAATCGTTATGTAGTGGGACTACTTCTGAAAATGGTTCAGGCAGGGGGGATAGGTTGTGAGATAATTATTGATCGGTATATCATTTATTAATGATATTTGGAAATGGTTGATCGAGGGCGTGCAGTGGGACTGAAAATATGGTTTTCTGTTGTTGTACAATGGGACTTCAGTTGGTTTTGGTTGTCTTTTTGATATGGTTGTTGTAGGTACTTTCCCAATAAATCTAGAATTGATTATATTGAATCCCTTGATTAATGAATGGTAAGTGGTTAAATAAAAAGGTATTGGGTTATACATATGAAGTACATGTTGTGTGGTTGTGCTTATGGGTGTAGTAGAGAAAGTGGTACTTGTTGGTTTGTTAGTCTATTTGTTTGGAACCCATAGGATGGAAAGAGTGTTCTGTTACCTTTATATATATAAATTGATGTTCCTTGTGATATCTATATGCACCCCACCCTTTTTTAGAACCATGTTTCAAACACCCCCCCCCCCTTCATGGGGGATGGTGTAATTCCCAACATCCTGATGGTAGGATGGATGGCAGGTTTCTAACTTTATTCCTCACACCCTCTTCCTGATTATTACTTCTCGAGCATATCTAGGCATGTTGTAATGGCTAGAGGCTTACCATATTCCAAGATCCATCGAGAAAGGGTTTGTTGTAGATGAGATGACAAGGCGTTTACGGGCTAGGTTCATTTTCCCAACTGTCTTTGGGATGAGGACCATGTGTCTTCGGTGGAGTAGGCATGGTTCTTATGGCCTAGGAGTCTGTGGGCAGGATTGTGTGTGGTTGGGCCCCTGTGTGTGTGGGTAGGTTGTGGTAGTGGGAATGCGCATGGGAAGAGTGGTAGAATAAAGATGATATCCATTAGGGATGATTAGTTAACCAGTGGGAAAGTGGTGCGGGGTACCAAAATGTTGATGTCATTATTATACTACCTTATATAACTATCATTATATGTTAAGTGTGCTTTCGTGAGGGTGGACTGGTTATTACTCCTTGGTAGGTGCTTCAGGTTATGATATTTTCTCACATGGGCATTAGTATGTTTCCCCCAGTTGTGAATGTGTATCTTTAGTTTCCCTACTAAGTATACTTGTATGCTCACCCTATATATATAACTACTTTTAGGTTTCCATACATAATTTGAGGTTCGAGCTAGTCATTACT
This sequence comes from Viscum album, assembly GCA_963277665.1. Taxonomy (NCBI): domain Eukaryota; kingdom Viridiplantae; phylum Streptophyta; class Magnoliopsida; order Santalales; family Viscaceae; genus Viscum; species Viscum album. Next base: position 922,860,919 of record OY728132.1, read on the forward strand.
AGCTTAGCCATCACGATAGTTTTTTTTTCTGCTAAGTTTCTTTTCATTTGGTACATCACTTTGGATTTTTGTAGTACATGTATCATCATTAGTTTTGAACATGAATGTGTGAATGGATTTTGGATTTTATTTTACTTTTTGTCCTTGGCGTTCCTTTTGATTTAACAACATATCCCCTGATATTGTTCTATATAAAGTTTAATGCATTTCGTATTATGTGAGATTCTATACCCATGGTGATAGTCACCACCCTTGGGCATATTAAAGGCGGAACATGGGGGGTCATTATCTCTCCTTCAACAGAAGAAGGAAGGTTGTGGAAAATTGTTGTCCCCTACCTCATCATACAAGAAGGTGGTTCATGAAAAAATGGTATAAGAGGGATGTTCATTGTTGAGGGATAGAATGGAGTTCTGAGTTAGGCATAGTGATAATATCATCGGATGGTAGGGGAACAATCTTATATGACCTTGGTATGAGAAATATTCTTGGGAAGACTGGCTAAGACCTAGAATTTTAGGGCCCCCTGTGATCCGTAAAATGGACTATAGTCCTATAGAATGACCAAGTTACACCATAATAATAGTAAGGTAGAGTCCCTATGAATGTTATATGCATCCTATGGACTAATGTTCTTGTTTGAGTTTGGATTTTTGGGAATTTAATTTAATAAAGAGTCAAAATTAGTCTTAAGAATAAAATTTCCACACTACTCGGGCTAGGAGTTACTTTTTTGCTTTTTCATATATGGAACCCATACATCATCCAAATGTGGTACGAGCAGTTGAGGCCCAATAGGTTAACCCAGTTGATCAGCGGAGCACCGATCGAGAGGAGGAGGACGACCAATGGTAGAAGACACTTCATGCCTTCCATTGGAAGACTCTAGGAAGGTAAGAGGGCTACATCTCAAGCATGGAGATAGAGTGTCGATTCATGGAGTTGGTGATCAAATTCAGCTGGATTCGAGCTTCGACATAGTACTGGGTTCCATTGGTAGTGAGGCTAATACAAGGAGTTGTGTGTTAGTTTTGGACACTTTACCACGCGGAGAGGAAGGTAATTGTTGTTTCATGGGTCGATATTGAGGATTTATGGGTATAATTACTTTTCACCATGATGATGGTCAAGAAGAGGCAGGAGATTCTATCCCTCCATCAAAGGGGTATGTTTGTAAGGGAACTGGGGATCACATTCAAGGATCTCATTTTCTTTACTCTGGATCTCTTTGTGGATGAGGAGTCATGGGCGAGACGTTTGGAAGAAGAATTATAACCTTCTCTTTAGTATTTTGTCACTCCAATTACTCTGCTGACATACTTGGAAGTTTATAAGAAGGAAAAATTAGTGGAGAAGATTCATTTTTAGGGAGTAGTACAATGAGAGTGGAGCTAGCCAAGTTTGTTGAAGGGGAAAGGCCATCAGCAGTGGGTCTCCAACATCAGGGTCGTCTAGGTTTTAGCTAGTGGGCAGTAGGCCTTTGCAGTTCCAATTCTAATCTCTTGTTCATTTCCCATTCCCCACGGGTGTAGGAACTATGTGATTTTTTAATGGAAGTTTTGAAAATCCTTGGAACTGGTTGCTATTTCGAGCGTCAAACTGTGGTATTGGGTAGGTTCGGCACCCACCTCAGTAGTAGTAGTTCCTAGTTAGGCATCTCCAGTAGTAGAAGTAGTGAGCTCTTGATCCACCAAGGGTAGACGGTTTTTGGGGAGGCCGACCTCATGGAACTCCTTAGGGTCCTTGAATAGTGTGTGGTCGGGGAGGTGGTTGATTTCCTAGGGGGAGTGGAGGTGGGAATAGGCAGTTATATGCTGTAGAGGCAGTAGTTCTATAGGGGTCGAAGGTTGTTCAATGTTCAATCATTCTGTTTAGTACTCTTGTTTGTGATTTGTTTGATTCATGAGATCCACACTCCTTTTTAACCCAGTCAATACCATGCCATGGAACTATATGTAGAGGGACTTTATGTGCCCCTATTTTTGAGTACAGAAGTCGTAGGTCAGACCAATTTCCATGTTGTATTATGTGGATGTAGACTGATGTTGGGGCCACATCAGTCCAGTGGGGATCATCTTCTGTTATGGATACAACCATATGATATCATTATAGGCATCTACTGGTTGTTTTCTACCCATGTCATTATCTAATTATTTTGGAGATGATTTTTTTTCTCATATGTGGTTGAACATCATATCGCTTTCATTGGAGAGTGGAGTTTTTAGGTGGACAGCTAGCGTGTGAGGCCTCTTCATTTCTTATAGGTGAGTTATCATTAGAATCAATAGACACAAAAATAGTGTACGTTCTAGGGGTTTTCATTGATTTACTATATTTTTTATATGAAGAGGTTGTGACTCTACCTACTCGATGTGACGTCGAGTTCGGAATAGACTAGTAACCCAATCTCTATCGGATATCGTTGGCTCCATATTAGATGTAACCTTCTGAGTTGTGGGATTAATGGATTTATGTTGACAATATGATGAAAAATGGTTTTATTCGTTCATGTGGGTCATTTTGGGGTGCCCAAATATTGTTCGCGATGAATGTATATGGTGATTTGAGACTGTTCATACACTACTAAAGACCGAATCAAGTGACGGTCAAGAACCGTTACCCACTTACGAGAATAAAAGATTTATTTGACCAGTTTAAGGGAGAAAGTTGGTTTTCTATGATTGAACTATTATATTGATATCACTTTTTGTGGGTCAAGGAGAGAGAAACCTTGAAGACTACTTTGAGATGAAGGTATGGGCACTTTGAGTTCGTGTTCATGTTTTTTCGCATTACAAATGCACCAGCTCTGTTCATGGGGATCATGAAAACTATTTTTCATGAGTACCTTGAATAGTTCATCCTTTTTTTTCATAGAAGACATCATGGTCTACTCAATAACAGAGGAGGAACATGTTGAGTATCTAAGGATGGTTCAAGAGGTCCTCTGACACAGCCATCTTTATGTGACGTTGTCATAGTGTATGTTTTGGATGTTTTAGGTGCACTTCCTTGGTCAGGTGGTGTGTCGGTGGGGGATAGAGGTGGCCCTATCAAAGGATGAAGCATTTTTTTTATTGGGAAACACCCATGAATGTGGATGAGGATTTTAGTTTCCTTTGAATGGAAGCCTATTATAGGAAGTTCGTACCCGAATCCCCTCGAGTTGTACATCCATTGATTTCATTGATCAGAAAGTAATAGGCCTTTATGTGGAGTGGGTTGTTTCATGGGGCTTTCAGCTACCTAAATGGTAAGATATTCAATTCCCTAGTGCTTAGGTTTCCAGAAGAAGGGGTGATGTTCGAGGTGTTCTGGGACACTTCTCACTTAGGCATGGGGTGTGTGTTGATGTAGTAGTCAGGAGTGATCTCTTATGGATCTTTGAAGTTAAATCCTCATGAACTTAACTACACCACTGATGATATGGAGCTTTCAGCAGTCTTGTTCGTGCTGAAGTTGTGGTGGAATTACCTCATTAGGGAATGCTTTGTGGTCTTCACATATTACAAGAGCATGAGGTATATATTTTCCAAACGAGGCTTGAACTTGAGATAGTGATGGTTGATGGAGTTTATCAAGGAATATTACATAGAGATATCTAACACCCTAGAGAATGTGAATGTAGTGGTTGATGTCTTTTGCGGGAAGTAGTTCTGGAATCCATGTATTCTTGGAAGGAAATGGAGGAGTTGTATATTGTACCTCTGGGTGCAAGATTTGATGATGACAGAGGTTTTCTATTTCAGATGATAGTGCAGTATTCCTTGGTGTGGTAGGTGGAGGAGTCTCATTGGGGAGACACAGAGGTAGATCTGATTCATGATCATGTTAACTAGGGTGATGGTTAGAATTGATTGATAGATGATAGTTAGAATTGAATGTTGTTCCGTGGGAAGATATTTTTCCCAGTTTCACAGCACAAGGGAGTTCTCAATAAGTTACATCTCCCAACCCTAGTTGTACATCCAAGAGTCTACAATATGTACTGAGGTGTGAGATATCAGTTTTGGTGGCCCAGAGTGATGTCGGCAGTAGCAGAGTTTGTGGAAAGGTGCCTAGTGTATCAGTAGGTTAAGGCTGAACACCATGTTCCTAGAGGTTTGTTGCATCCCTAATACATTCCTGAGTGGAAGTGAGACAACACCTCGATGGATTTCATCATAGGACTACCCATGTCACATGGTGTTTGGGATGCTATCTGGGTAGTGGTTAATCGATTGACAAAATTGGCTCACTTCTTAGCGATTTAGGAGTCAAGCACAACAGATTCCACAGTATAAGGGTATATAGGATAAGTGGTGAGGTTGAATGGTGTTCCAAGATCTATTATCATGGATCAAGATGCATGGTTTACCTCACAAGTTTGGAGGGGATTATATCATGCCTTTGGAACTAATATATGCCTCAGTACTACTTTCCACCCTCAAATGGATGTCCAGACATATATGGTCATCCAGACATTAGAGGATATGTTGCGAGCATGTGTTCTCAGATTCAAAGGATCGTGGGTATGTCAATTTCCCCAATAAGAGTTTTCCTACAGAAATATCTATCACTCTACCATTGTCATAGCACCATTTGAAGCCTTATAATAGAGACTGTGTCATTCACCTTGGTGATGGACAGAGGTATGGGAGGTAGGTTTCCTTGGTCCAGAGGTGGTGTAGAGCACGATGAAGAATGTTTAACATGTTCATGAAATTATGAAGGTGTCTTATAGCCGATATAAGTCATCTTCAATTCATTGGAGGTGGACTTTGGAATTTGAGGTTGGGGACCTCATTTTGTTGAAGGTTTCGCCTCGGCATGGGATGTGGGGTTTTGGTAGAGGGAGAAATAATTCCACCAATATTATCATATCTTTCGAGGTGTTGGGATGTGTCAGCGAGGGGGCATATCAGCGAGCATTTCCACAATGGTTATGGAGAGTCCATGATGTCTTCTTTGTTACACAACTCATTCGGTATCTACATTATGAATCACATGTCCTTGAATGGAGAGACTTGGATATATTGGACTACGTGATCTTTGTGTAACATCTGGTACGGATTGAGGATCATAAGAAGAAGGTGCTTCATTGGTGTAGAATTTCTTTGTTTCGTGTGCTATGGAGGCATGGTGGTCTTGAGGAGAGTACTTGGGAGCATGAGGCATAGATTTGTGCCTTGTACCCTGAGAAATTATGAGTTTTCTCTTGTGTTTTTCTTTGTACCTTTCATGTGATGTAATGTTTCAACATGCTCATTATTTGATGAGTTGTTTCCTTGTACTCAAAATGTGTGTGAAACATTAATTATTGTGGGGATGGTTGGACATGATACCTAATAAAGATTCATTATTATGGATGTGATTAATCCCATGTAGGTGAGTTAGTTCTACCCAATGTGGATAGTATCTTTACCTGGAGTTACGAGCTCCCTCATCCATGTGTTTGGGTAGCTTGAACATTAGTGTCTGTGTGGTTATTTGGGGAAGTGGATCCTATTGTTTTCACAGTGGTTCGAGAGATTGATGAAAATGATGGGTTCTTTGATGTCGAGATTTTCACCCCAGTTTTAAAATAAAACATGGTGGTTTTCTACTGAGAGGTATCTTAACGAGTGGTAGTTCAGACCCTCTCTCTTCTGGTTTAGTTTTGGATTCCCGAGAACGATAATGGTTTGAGAGGTATTTGATGTAATAACACAGGTTTCCCATGTCCCTCCCATTGTGATAATCTAGTGTTTAGGGTGTTCTGGGAGGAAATGGTGTCTCATATCAAGAGTTTTCCTATTTCCCAGTTTTTTCATCGGTGACTCAGGGTGTCAGCATGTCATTGTGTTGTCTTGTTAGTGCATTTGCAGGTCAATGTCACAGCATGTCGGTGCATCGGCAGGTTAGTGTGGTGGAATGTTAGTGGGTCAGCATGTCAATGCATTGGTGAATCAGGAGAATCAACATTAGTGAGTTATGATTTTCGGTAGGTCGAGGTGTTGGTGGGTTAGGGGTGTTACCATCAGCGAGTCAACGAAATCAGTAGTCAATGCATCGGTGAGTCGAGGGAGTCAACATTGGTGAGTCGAGGGTGTCGGTATTCCAGGGGATCAGTACCAAGGATTCAATTTCAAGGGTCGGTAGGTCGCTTTGGTAGCTCTCCCATCGGTATCTCCATGTCGGTGACTCACCCATCGGTAGCTCTGCATTGGTGACTCACCCATCGGTAACTCACCCATCAGAGACTCATTTGTAGTTTTCCATGTTTTTCCCAGTTTTCCAATTTCACCCCACATAGTTCTTATTTGATGTAAACTGAGTTTCAGGCCTTCCTTGGGAGTTTTCAGTGGTGTTTTTAATGATGTTGATGATATATTTATTTTCCTAACGTTTTGGGGACATGGAGCTACTCAAACTGTGTAATGTGGACCATGAACCCACGATCCCACGATTAATAGATTCGAATTTTTTTCTATAAAATAATATTTATATCATCAATGCTACGATATCCCCTTCATAGTATTTATTTTGTTCACTAAATTTTCTCCTAGATTCGTCCACCCTAGATGAGTTGTGCACCTAATCTAGAGTCCCTCCTACTCAGTTGTCCTAGAGTCTCCTCCAACTCAAGTGATCCCCTATTCTTAGTGCAAAGAAGAAACATCGATCCCTTGATCATTCAAGTAGGTAATTATTCTATCTGTCATTAATTGTGCATCATACTGGGTGGGTGTACTAGTGATTACTTATGAATGATGGGTGAATATATTTCTTAAAATGAGAAACAAATAAGAAATGAACATACACAAAAGATAATAGAGGTAAATAAAATAATAGGAAGGGACCCGATTGATGTTGGTAGGCTTTTTTATTATTTTATGTTTATTTATTCTATGGATTTTTTTTGCTACATGGATTCTGAAAATCAAGTACATGGGTGGTCGTTAACAGCACTCTGGTGGTGTTCTTTTTGTTTTCGTTATGATGTTTGATAATTGTCTGTGACATGAAACCTTCTTAATTGTGTACACTTGGTTAATTGAAACAGATTCCACAGGATAAAAACCCTTGTGTGGTCACCCATTTTTATCAAATATACATAAATAATGGTGTTCTCAAAATCTGAATATGTCTTTTTTTGATTGTTGTGGTTGAGTGAAATGTTATTTTTGGGTTTTTTCCCTTGTGTGAGTTGGGTGGTTCTACTATTGGGAGACAAGATATGAGTACCGAGGTGGACGAAGTATTAGGTTCTATGAGAAGTATGTGGGTAAAGTGTTCTTGTGGGGATGTGGGTTAATAGTGGTTGATATGGGATCGATGTGTGGGGGTGGATTAGGGGTGGTGTTGTTTTCTCATTCCGAGAGATTGAATGATTGTGGAATGGATAAACATGTAGGTAGTGGGACTGACTTTTCATGTGTTGTGGCTATAGAGAGAGTTGGGAAGCAGGATTGTAGTGTTTTTATGAGCACTTTATGTAGTAGGACTGCATCTGGATATTATTTGGGTAGAGGGGATACATGGCTAGGTTGTGAGAGAACTATTGTGCTGTAACGCCCCGAGTTTCAGAAAATAAAAATAAATAAATTATAGTTTAAAATGAATAATGCTGTAAATAAACTATAAAAGAAGGCTTTTTTTCTAAATGAAAATTTTTGAATACTTTGATTTATAAAAAATGTCATGTTTATAAATACGCAACGACATCAAATATAATTTCAAAGAAATTTTAATGAATGAAATAATTAAGAATAATGTTTTATTATAAATAATGTTTTAAATGATAATTATTTATGAATATACTGAATTTGTTACTAATATGTATACAAAATATTAGTATTATGTCTATCTTTATAATAAATGAATATGTATATATATTATAAAACAAACTTTATATATATGTGTAAAAAAACGATTTTTATAAATATATATATATATGCTTAAAAAAACAACGCCACATGTGTTGTTAAAAAAACTATTTTCATAGGAAAATGATAATAATAATAATGTGATAATAATTGAATGATTTGCTTTACAAAAAGTCCAAACAAAATTAAAAAAGGAGTGACGTGAAAGGGAAATAAGGAAAACAAAAACAATGAATAAACAAAAAAAAAACAAAATGCAAAAAATACGGGATTTGATAAAAAAAGTCAAAAGGTTAATACTTTAGTAAAAAAACAATAAATGTGTGTAAATATAAAATTAATAATAATAATAAAATGAATATATATATATATATATATAATTTGTACTTACGTAACGAATATATATATTTATATATGATTCACGCTTCATTCAAAAAAAATGTGTTTTCATTATGTTCAAAAAAAAGTGTAATGATTATTTGACCAAAATTGGTGTGACGTGAGGTGAGTGAAAATAAAATGATAAGATTAAAAAAAATGAAAATTGCATCTTATAAAAACATGAATTTAATTATTAGTATAAAAAATAACGAATATATATATATTACATGTTTTTCTTCGTTTATATATATTTATATTAATATAGAATAAAAATTAATATATATATATATACATATTAGATACACTATTCTTTAAAAAAAACAATGACTTTAATATGTTAAAAAAATGAATTTAATTATTTATACAAAAACGTTTTATATAAAACGTTTTACAAAAGAAAAAAATAATAAAACGTTAAATCAAACACAAAAAAATAATGGGTGAAAAGTCAAAACATGGAAAGATATTTAATAATTGTGTGGAGAGAGAGAATCTTGAGAATAAAAAAAAACATGATGACAAAAGATGATCATAATAAATTATAAACATCAAACAATCATGATAAAAAAATATATTATATTGAATGGTGGAGGAATAGGCATGTGTATTAAAATAATGTGAATTTATAAAATAATATAAAGTGATAATATAAAATAATAACAAAGATGTATAATTGAGGGGAAAATGAGTCATGTTTTTGTCTCTTTTGAAACAACACTTCATATGAACCGATCCAAATATTTCTAATTTCAGCTTGCCCAACAAGCTTCTAATTAATATATATATGTAAAACTCATTATATATGCCCTGCGTGACCTATTTTTTTCATCTGCAACTTTCCTGCTTTCCCTTGGTATGTCCAAGCATTGTCAGTGGATCTGCATTTAAGGTAAGGGTCTATTTTCCTTTATCTCTATTTTACAAACCTTTATTACATAATTATGACTTTTTTTCAGTTTTATATACTTAGATTTCAATCCTTTATTTAAAATATTTCAAAGAGTATTTATGATTTGATTATACAGAATATAATCATATATTCCTTGGTATATACAGATTTATATATATAAATATTTATATGTGTACTTCAAAATCAACCTAAATATTAATTATATTTTTTTTGGTTTTGGTTCTCTTTTATTCTGCGGAATTTTAAGGTGAAAATATTATTATAATTTTATTTTTATTATTCAAATTATGTTATTTTAAATGGTTATACGTGTATATATATATGTGTATATATATATATGTGTGTATGGATAAAATAACGATTATTATTTTGTAATTTTATTTCAGCTTATCGTCATGCTTCTAAAAAAAATAAACATCAAATATCAACATTTTTTATCGACATTATGAGTGACGCATATGCATAGATACATGGCCATGATTTTATGTTCATCGTCGACACTCGTCGAATTATAAATTAACTCATGAATTTCATATAGGTAATGACCATTATTTCCTATTAATGACACGTCGTATGCATCAGTATCATTAATTGTGTTTGTATAATAGTTGTGCATATTTTATGCGCTGTATATATATATATATATATATATATATATATATATATATATGCATGGTTAATTTTTTAATATTATTTCTAAAAGGAATAAATCGCTTAAGGGAAAAGTATGTATGACAAATCGTGCAGAGATAAGTCGATGTAAATCGACTACTTCAAAACAAGAAAATGAAATTTAATAAAAGTATATATACCTATATATATATATATGTAAGAATATGTATATATAAATATGTACACATGCTTTACTTATGTATCAAATGTTGTTTACGATTTTTTTTTATATATATGAAAACCCAGTGCAAATGTATACATATTTAACGCAAGCTTAAAAATGTTTTCAGAAAACCCGACTCTCGAGTATGGTAGACAGGAAGGGATTGAGCGTGGACCCATCATGGCCTGTAATTAGTCGAGCAGTCTCATAATTAGTTATTTGTGTTCAGAAGCTTGCATAATGTTTTCATAAAAACACTGGAGTATATTTGAGAAATTTTAAACGTAAGAATCTTCTAAAAAAAATTGAACTAGTATTTTGATGTTGTAATTAATTTCAAACGGTATTTTAAAAATTGGAATTCTTAAATATTTATATACCGTTTTTCAAAGAATATTTATTGAAGGTTTTTAAACCCTTTACTGAGCATATTTTGTGCTCACCCCATGTTTTCAAAATATTTTTCAACAGGAAGCCTTGAAATCCAGAGTTGGTCGTCTTTGTTGTAGCGCACGCAGAAGCGGAGTTTATCTTTCGTTTTGTTTAATTTATGCTATAACTCTGATGTTTTTATAAGCATGTATCTATTCTCCAAAACCTAGAACGGAATAAGGTCCTCATGTATGTCATGTCTAAGGATGAGTCCTTACACTTGGTATCAGAGGAACGTTCTAGACAACTTTGGAAATAGATGTTGTTGTCTAAAATTAGTGTCTAGGAATCTAGCGGTCTTAGTTTTCTAAATTATGATGACAGAAATTCATAATTAGTTTAGTCCAATGATCGAATTGCGAGGACGCAATTCTGTTAAGAGGGAGATATTGTAACGCCCCGAGTTTCAGAAAATAAAAATAAATAAATTATAGTTTAAAATGAATAATGATGTAAATAAACTATAAAAGAAGGATTTTTTCTAAATGAAAATTTATGAATACTTTGATTTATAAAAAAATGTCATATTTTTAAATACGCAACGACATCAAATATAATTTCAAAGAAATTTTAATGAATGAAATAATTAAGAATAATGTATTATTATAAATAATGTTTTAAATGATAATTATTTATGAATATACTGAATTTGTTACTAATATGTATACAAAATATTAGTATTATGTCTATATTTATAATAAATGAATATGTATATATATTATAAAACAAACTTTATATATATGTGTAAAAAAAACGAATTTTATAAATATATATATATGCTTAAAAAAAACAACGCCACATGTGTTGTTAAAAAAACTATTTTCATAGGAAAATGATAATAATAATAAAGTGATAATAATTGAATGATTTGCTTTACAAAAAGTCAAAACAAAATTATAAAAGGAGTAACGTGAAAGGGAAACAAGGAAAACAAAAACAATGAATAAACAAAAAAAACAAAATGACAAAAATACGGGATTTGATAAAAAAAGTCAAAAGGTTAATACTTTAGTAAAAAAACAATAAATGTGTGTAAATATAAAATTAATAATAATAATAAAATGAATATATATATATATATATAATTTGTACTTACGTAATGAATATATATATTTATATATGATTCACGCTTCATTCAAAAAAAATGTGTTTTCATTATGTTCAAAAAAAAGTGCAATGATTATTTGACCAAAATTGGTGTGACGTGAGGTGAGTGAAAATAAAATGATAAGATTAAAAAAAATGAAAACTGCATCTTATAAAAACATGAATTTAATTATTAGTATAAAAAATAACGAATATATATATATATATATTACATGTTTTTCTTTGTTTATATATTTATATTAATATAGAATAAAAATTAATATATATATATATATATATACATATTAGATACACTATTCTTTAAAAAAACAATGACTTTAATATGTTAAAAAATGAATATAATTATTTATACAAAAACGTTTTATATAAAACGTTTTACAAAAGAAAAAAAATAATAAAACGTTAAATCAAACACAAAAAAATAATGGTTGAAAAGTAAAAACATGGAAAGATATTTAATAATTGTGTGGAGAGAGAGAATCTTGAGAATAAAAAAAACGTGATGACAAAAGATGATCATAATAAATTATAAACAACAAACAATCATAATAAAAATATATATTATATTGAATGGTGGGGGAATAGACATGTGTATTAAAATAATGTGAATTTATAAAATAATATAAAGTGATAATATAAAATAATAACAAAGATGTATAATTGAGGGGAAAATGAGTCATGTTTTTGTCTCTTTTGAAACAACACTTCATATGAACCGATCCAAATATTTCTAATTTCAGCTTGCCCAACAAGCTTCTAATTAATATATATATGTAAAACTCGTTATATATGCCCTGCGTGACCTATTTTTTTCATCTACAACTTTCCTGCTTTCCCTTGGTATGTCCAAGCATTGTCAGTGGATCTGCATTTAAGGTAAGGGTCTATTTTCCTTTATCTCTATTTTACAAACCTTTATTACATAATTATGACTTTTTTTCAGTTTTATATACTTAGATTTCAATCCTTTATTTAAAATATTTCAAAGAGTATTTATGATTTGATTATACAGAATATAATCATATATTCCTTGGTATATAAAGATTTATATATATAAATATTTATATGTGTACTTCAAAATCAACCTAAATATTAATTATATTTTTTTTGGTTTTGGTTCTCTTTTATTCTGCGGAATTTTAAGGTGAAAATATTATTATAATTTTATTTTTATTATTCAAATTATGTTATTTTAAATGGTTATACATGTATATATATATGTGTATATATATATATGCGTATGGATAAAATAACGATTATTATTTTGTAATTTTATTTCAGCTTATCGTCATGCTTCTAAAAAAAATAAACATCAAATATCAACATTTTTTTATCGATATTATGAGTGACGCATATGCATAGATACATGACCATGATTTTATGTTCATCGTCGACAGTCGTCGAATTATAAATTAACTCATGAATTTCATATAGGTAATGACCATTATTTCCTATTAATGACACGTCGTGTGCATCGGTATCATTAATTGTGTTTGTATAATAGTTGTGCATATTTTATGCGCTGTATATATATATATATATATATATATGCATGGTTAATTTGTTAATATTATTTCTAAAAGGAATAAATCGCTTAAGGGAAAAGTATGTATGACAAATCGTGCAGAGATAAGTCGATGTAAATCGACTACTTCAGAACAAGAAAATGAAATTTAATAAAAGTATATATACCTATATATATATATATGTAAGAATATGTATATATAAATATGTACACATGCATTACTTATGTATCAAACGTTGTTTACGAATTTTTTTTTATATATGAAAACCCAGTGCAAATGTATACATATTTAACGCAAGCTTAAAAATGTTTTCAGAAAACCCGACTCTCGAGTATGGTAGACAGGAAGGGATTGGGCGTGGACCCATCATGGCCTGTAATTAGTCGAGCAGTCTCATAATTAGTTATTTGTGTTCAGAAGCTTGCATAATGTTTTCAAAAAAACACTGGAGTATATTTGAGAAATTTTAAACGTAAGAATCTTCAAAAAAAAAATTGAACTAGTATTTTGATGTTGTAATTAATTTCAAACGGTATTTTAAAAATTGGAATTCCTAAATATTTATATACCGTTTTTCAAAGAATATTTATTGAAGGTTTTTAAACCCCTTACTGAGCATATTTTGTGCTCACCCCATGTTTTCAAAATATTTTTCAACAGGAAGCCTTGAAATCCAGAGTTGGTCGTCTTTGTTGTAGCGCGCGCAGAAGCGGAGTTTATCTTTCGTTTTGTTTAATTTATGTTGTAACTCTGATGTTTTTATAAGCATGTATCTATTCTCCAAAACCTAGAACGGAATAAGGTCCTCATGTATGTCATGTCTAAGGATGAGTCCTTACATGTGCAGTATAACATTGAATAATGATAGTTGGCAGTGGATGAATAGGGGTGTGCAATGGGACTATAAATTTGGTTTTGTGCTGTTGTGCAATGGCACTTCAGTTGGTTTTGGTTGTCATTTTGGTATGGTTGTGGTAGGTTGTTTCCTGGTAGTTCTGTAATAGATTACAATGATTCCCTTAATTAATAAATTGTATGTGGTAAAATAAAAATGGGTTGGGTTATGCTTTGGAAGTAGCTATTGTGTGGATGTGCATATAGGGGTAGTAGTAAAAGTGGTACTGGTTGGATTGTTTGTCTTTTTTTGGATCTCGTACATTGGGATGACCATTTAATTACCCACATATATATAGTAGTTTCTTTTAATTTGTATACACACCCCACCATTATTGAGCATCATGTTCCAAACACCCCCACATCATGGGGGACGATGTCTTTCCCAACATCACAATGGGAGGATGGATGGTTGGTTACTGACGTTCTTCCTCTCACCAGCTTCTGGGTTCTTACCACTGAAGCATATACAAACAGGTTGTAATGGAATCAGGATTACCATAATAATAAATCCTTCGAGAAATGGTTTGTTGTGGATGAGAGGCATAGATGTTTACAAGCCATGTTTTTTCCAATGTGTCTTAAGGATGAGTCTCAGGTGTCTTTGGGTATGTTTTTGTGACTGTTGTGGATCAGGGGTCTTCGGTCAGGATTGTGTGTGGTTGAGGCCCAGGTGTTTGTAGTCAGGTTGTGGTAGTGGGACTATGTTTGGAAGAGTGGTAGCGTCAAGAAGTTAGCCATTAGGGATGAGAAATTAACCAGTGGGAAGTGGGGTGAAGTACCCAAATTTCGATGTGCATATTCTACTACCTTACATGACTTGCATTATTTGGGGAGTGTTCCTTACTGAGACTGGGCTAGTAAGTACTCCTAGGTAGGTGCTTGCGGTTCTACTATTTTCTCATAGGGGAATTAATATGTTTCCCCATCTTGTGAATAGGTACATTTAGTTTCCATATTGAGTATTCTTTAATGCACACCATACATATATAATTTTTTTCAGGTTTTCAGGAGGAATCTAAGGATCATGGTAGACTTTACTAGCTCAAGCGTCAGGATAGTTTTTGTTGCTACTTAGTTTCTTTTCTTTTGGTACTTCTCATTGGAGTTTTGTTGTACTTGTATTGTCTTTACATTAGATCATTTATTTGGGAATGGATGTTGGATTTAATTTTACATTTAGTACTTGGAGTTTCTTGATTTTCAACATCCTATCCCTCGATCTTATTCTATAAAAAGGGAAATTCCATCCGTATTTGTTAGAATCTATATCCTTGGTGCTATTTTCCACTCTGGGGCCTATTAAAGGCAGTACTCGTGGGTCATTATCTCTGCATCGTCTTGAAGAAGGATGTGTGTGGAACATTGCTATCCCATCCCTCATCATGAAGAAGCTATGTTATGATATGAAAATTAGATACACATAATAAGTGGTCTATAGGATGTCTCCAATAACATATTTATAAGGATTTATCTGAAAATTTGATTTTAATTGCCTAACAACATTGATGGCTATATATGGGACCAAATGTAAATGTTATATCTTACACTAGTTTTGTTATTAAGGGATATATGTTCTATACAATGTAACACAATGGACGTGTAATAATGTAAAATATTTGTGTTTCTCTTATGAAAAAAAGTGATGCATGAATCTGGTTCCATGGATAGAAATCCAATTTATGTGAATATGTCATATTTTGGAAATATCAAACAGATTTATGATTTGGATTACACAACATTTTATGTGTCAATTTTTTTTTATTGAAAATGGGTTGACAACATATGTGTAGCGAATTTTGGTGAATTGGGATTCATAAAGGTGATTTTATGTGTGGAAGGGTATAAGGATGAGACATTCATAATTGAATCATAGGTAGTGTAGATATTTTATGTCGTAGATCTAGCAAACTAGAAGTGGTTAATTTTATAGTTGGTGACTAAAAATATTTCATGGTTATATGAATATTCAATTTAGGGTGAACCTTTCATTCGGATATCACAATCATTTCATGACAGTATCAATGTAGGAAATGCCTTGAATGTTATAGGAGACCATAAAGTGGGGATTTTGATACTTGATAGAGAAGACAAATCCATTCAACCTTTAATGAAGAAATGAAATTTTCAATGAGCATATTAATGTTTTTTAATACAATATGATTTTTTTCATAATATTATGTATTATATTATATATTTACACAATCTTAATTAATTTTTTTCCTACTCATGAAGATAAGGAATTTTATACCTGATGATGTTACAAATCCCAAGCAATAAAAAATGAATGATGTTGAAACTATGGAATTATTAGGGGATCATAAACATGTTGATGAAAAAAACAATGATGTACCATAATTGTGTTAAATAAAATTATAAAATAAATAAGCAAGGGTACAAAATTTTAGGTCAGATAGAATCAACACGACCAACCTATTAACACCACAAGGAAAATGATCATTAGTTATATTGGGCTCAAAATAAGAATGGATGTGCCAATTGATACAGATAAATTACACCATGTCATTATTTTATTGATGTAAACCCCTTGTGAATATGTAAAAGTAATGTTAAAATATAAATTCATTATTTTACTAAAAAATTATAAAATGAAACCTTGAATTAGTTTTAATTATACCTTTCACATTTTTTTTACATTAGATGATTTTTACAAGAAAAATTTCTTGATTCCCATTTTAAAAGCACATTGAGGATTCTAGACATTTCATAGAAAGAAACAACTCAGGGATGTTTAGGGGAATGTAAACCCCCACCCACTAGTTATGTATGCACACTTTGTAAAATAGGATACATGGAAATATTTCACCAGTCTTTGTGAGAAATGATTTCAGCTGTATTGTAGTTAATAATATTTTATATGATATTATTTATTTTATCTACTTTGATTCGAAATTGTAAATTTATGAAATAGTTAGGGTGTGCTAAAAATATATGTGTAGGAAAACCAATTTACCGCTACCATAAATATATTACGAGGTACAAATAAATTGAAATGAAAATGATTTTTATTTTATATCTATAATAAATGTTTTTTGTGATAAAAATATATATGCTACCTTGGTTATATGAATATTGATGAATCAAAAACCGAATCCACATTCATCACATGTCATGTTCTATAGATGGAGGCCTAATTAAATATATATGGTAATCTAGTTGATGAGAAGACATAATCAGTATGGGAATTATGTGTATGTATGACATAAGAGTAATTTTCTGTCATTTATAAAAACATTATATAAAAATATTTATTTCTATTAAAATGTATTTTATACAGTTTACAAACAAGAATCTATATTGATTATACCTAAAGAAAAACTACATTTAGTAGCATTGAAGAAGCCAAAACAATAAGGTGTCATTATCTATGTGGGTTTTGGTAATGTAATCTCGAACATATTTTGAGAATAAAAATATTCAAGGAGATAAATATGATATGATGAATGGACTACAATAATGGATATTTTCTTTGAAATATATTACAATTAAGTCAGTTCTGGAGAACTAATATATGTGAAAGGAACAAAGAAAACTGAAATTGGAATAATTATCAGTACATGAAAATCCATATGACCCCACAATATTTAAGGCAATACATTCCCCACATCCACATACCTTACTCGATGTAATCAATTTTTTTTATTTTTCTTAAATGTGAATCAGATAACATTTGATAACATTATTTTACTAAAATTTTATAGGGTGAAGTTTTATGTGGTTTATGTCTACAAACACTCATGCATTTCCTTATTGTGATGGGTATGGTGTATAATATTCTAGGATACAAGCTTCACAAAAAAACAACTCCCAAAATATTTCATGACAGTGTGGATTGATATAGATCATGATAGGGTCACTGAGATTCCTATTCTCTTTGATGATATAGATATACGACGGTTAATAATGTTATTGTAACATTCATATCACGGATCTCTAATCTTCTAAAGACATATGAGGCATGATATTAAAAAAAATCGATGAAAAACCTTTTATAGGTGATTTAAAAATAAAAAAATGAGGTATGGTGTTATAGATGTATAAAAAAATGTTGAAATGGAAGTTCATATCAAGATAATCAAATGAATCAACAATGAAACCAGAAGGACCTTATGAGAGTTCTTTCTCCCTACCAATTCCATTATCGCATATATTAACATTACAAGTTCATGTAGACATAATATTCAAAGATGGAAATATGTCCTATAATAAATATGAAAATTAAATACTTAGATATGTCATTATATATGTTGTTTATCATGAGAGTATAAATGTGATTATCAAGTTTGAATGGTTGGGCTCCATAGTTGTGAATACATACATGAGGTGTGTTTTCATAATTTATATATCCAGAAAAGGATCTACCATGATCATTATAGTTATTAAATATTCATAATTTCTATTGGAATATATATTACTACTATATAAATGTAAAACCTTAAGAATAACAATTTTGACTCATTAATAACTATGTAATTTATATGAATGAATTTTTTTGAAATTTGAATAAATTCAATAAAAAAATATACACTAAGTGAAGAATTTGAGAAAAAATAACAGATTTCAAACTCTTATTAATGTCTACAATACAATAGTGAAACTCTACAATCTAATCATATAAAATATATTTTTCATTGTTTCATTAGTTTTTTGTTTTTTATTTTTATTAAGAAATACATGCTCATCTTAATCAATTTGGATACCTTAAATGTTTATATTTTGGATCTAATCCATGGATTTCCATTAAACCATCCACACATGATGACTAATGTGAATTTTTAATGAATTGTAATCAATATATTACACATAAAATTCAATTAATATGTTTTAGTTTGTGTTTAAAAGGGAATTTTGTTAGTATAGGGTGATCTATAAATATAGGCTAAATCATTGTATGAGGTCGATGACTGCACATAAAAGCCTATATATTTCTTCAAATGGAAACAGATTAAGTTATATATAGTAATATTTAACTATCAAAACATATTTCAAAAAAAATCCCGTTTTTTCAATATTTATACAATATCTAAAGAAAAATATTGACAACGATTATGGATATTACATTTAAAAAGTTATAGAAGATATTATATACCATCAATATACTAGAATCAAAAAACAAATAATTTTTTAAGGTAATTACAATTTCATTAAAAATGTTTACTGATCATCAATTTGTCTATATTTTCTTAATACTATCAATGTTTACAATAATCCACATAATAAAAAGAATAAGTAAATTTGTTTTGAGACGAGCAGAAAAATTATATGATGTCAAAATGTTTTCCAACAAAAAATTTAGGCAATTACCAATTATATTTGTGGTCTAGTACATGTTATGACCTTAGATATACATTCAGGATGTGAAGCATTAGTATTATTATAATTATTTATAATTTTTGACCGATTTATCAAGGAGATTTATTTTAGAGGTTTTTGTTCTATAGATTCTGGCAGAGCTAGTAACATGTTTGATGGTGCTTGTGCTCATAAGATATTAGACTTTGAGGATATAACTATGATTATGGAGATAAAGAATTGAGTCAATAATGTATATAGAGAACATAAAATGGTGACTTCATACTAATTATTTATTTAATTTTCATTGAATAATTTCTTGATGAAAAGAAATAACTACTGTGATAGTTGAAGTATATGTTTTTATGAATTAGGCATTTTTTCATAAAGTATCAAAACATTCTAAATTAATTTTATTAGTTTTGATTATGTGATGTGTGTTTGGAACTAAAGTGTTTTTAGAATGTTTTTATCCTCACATCAATATGATATACGGTGTACCAAGTATGACTTGAAGTGTATGTTTTGGTGTAAAATTGAAATTTTAGTTCAAAACACACAAAACAAACTCAAAATCATTAAACCCCATTTAGATTTTTTTAATTAGTACAAAAATACATATGTCATTTGTGACATGTAAGAATCAATTGTACCTCAATTTGATACATGGTGTTTCTATTATGACTCAAAGTGTATTTTTTTGTTTAAAATTGAAATTTTAGCTCAAAATACACATAAAAAACTCAAAACTAAGAAAAAAAATTTAAGATAATTTTTATAATTTATTAAAAAGATCCATATGTCCATTATGACATGTTGGAATTAGTTTCTCCTTAGTTTGATAAACAGTGTGACTAGTATGATTTGTAATGTGTGTTTTTAGGTTAAAATTCACATTTTATATCAAAATACACATCTCAGGATAAAATTTGATCAAAATCAAATGGATTGTTTTTATACATTAGGAAAATTATCCATAAGTTTTTTTAATAGGTAGTATATGATCGCATGCCAATCTGACATGTGATGTGATCGGTATGACTCAATGTGCATATTTATAATATAAAAATTGTCATTTTAGTTTAATCTGCACATCACTATCCAAAAATGAGATGAAAAAACATGAATTGTTTTTAGAATTTTGGAAAACACTCCATAATTCAATTGTGATAGGTAATAAATGAATATAAATCAATATGGAACATGATGTGGTCGTTATGACTTGAAGAGATTTTTTTATTATAAATGTTTCATTTTAGTTTAAAACATTCATCACATAGAAAAAACTAATTAAAAATATTGGAATATTTTAAAAAAAATGAAAACAATCCATAATTCATTTTTTATGTGTGGGAAATGAAAATATTTCAATCTATTAGACAATGTAGCATCTATGACTCGGAGTGCATGTTTTCAATATAGAAGTGTCATTTTAGTTTAAAATGTGTTTCATATATAAAAAATGATAAAAAGTGATGATATTATTTTAAAACATTATAAGAATAATCTATTTTTCATATTTGGTTTGTAGGAATCAACCACACCCCTATCTGATACATGGTGTGCCCGGTTGGACTCAAAGTGTATGTTTTAGCTTAAAATTGAAAGTTTAGTTCAAAACACACATGACATGGTCAAAACTGAGAAAATACTTTTAAATTTTTTTGATATTATTCTACAGTGGTCCATGACTCATTTATTATGTATTAGAATCAGTGTTTCCTAAATACGATACAAGTTGTGACTGGTATGACTTGAAATATATATATATTTTAATTTAAAATTGAAAATTTAGTTCAAACCACATGTTATATACTCATATCAAATAAAAAATATTTATATTTTATTGATACTTTAGAAAATGATCCATAATCCATTTTTGATTAGTATTAATTGACTTCATGACAATCTGACACATTATGTGGCTAGTATGACTTGAATTGTGTGTTTCTAATATAAAAGTTTAATTTTAGTTTATGACGCATCTCACAAGTCAAAAACAATCAAATGATATCGAATTATTTTCAATCATTAGGTGAATTATCCATAATTTATTTATTATGTATAGGAAGTGACTTCACATGAATCATACATATGATGTGGCCAATATGACATGAAGATCATGTTTCCAATATAAAAGTTACATTTTAGTATAAAACACGTATCACATAGCCAAATCTAAGTAAATGAGCAAGCATTATTTTCAATCATTAAAACAATTATCCGTAATTACTTTTTAACATGTAAAAATTTATCATACATCAATTCAACAAACTATATGGAATTTAAGGATCAAAGTGTGAATTTTCAATATAGAAGTGTCATTTTAGTTTGAAACATGTGTCACATAGATAAAATATAGGATACATGGTCAGAATGTTTTTAAAATTTAGGAAAATAGTCCATAAACAATTTTTGACATGTAGGAATCAACCACACCTAAATCTGATACACAGTGTGCCAGGTATGACTGGAAGTGTATGTTTTTTGTTTAAAATCGTCATTTTAGATCAAAACAGCTGTGGCATACTCAAAACTAAGAAAACCAATTCAAATTATTTTTATAATTTACAAAAATCATCCAAAAGTCATTTTTTATGTGTAGAAATTTTTCACCCTTCAATTTGGAACATGATGTGACCTGTATGACTAGAAATGTGTGTTTTCAGTTATAAATTTACAATTTGGGTAAAAATAATGTCACGTACTAAAATCCAAGAGGTCACATTTATATTATTTTGATACTTTAGGAAAATGATTCATGATTCATTTTTTATATTTAAGAATTTACTGCATGTAAATTTAACGCATGATGTGTCTAATATGAGTCGAAATGCGTTTTTAATATAAAAATGTCCTTTTAGTTTAAAATTCACGTCACTAGAAAAAAAACGATAAAACTAGCTCAAATATTTTTCAAACATCAGGACAATGCTTCATAATTCATTTTTGATATTTAGGAGTTGACTTCACATTAATCGGACATACTATGTTGTCGATATGACTTCAAGTGCACATTTTTAATATAAAAGTTACATTTTGGTTTTAAAAATACACCACATCTCCATAATTGATAAAACAAGCTCTAATTATTTTCAAACATTATTAAAATGATCCATTTTTCATTTTTGACATGATGGAGTTGACCATACGTCATTTCGACAAACAATTTGGTAGGTATGACATGAAGTTCATTTTTTAAATATAGAGGTGTCATTTTAGATTAAAGTGCGTGTCAAATAGAAAAAAATGATCAAACAATACTAGATTATTTTTATACAAAAGAGAATGGTCCATAATTTATTTATTACAAGTAGTAATCAACCGCACCTCAATTTGATACACAATATAACCCGTACAGATCAAAGAGTATGTTTTTAGTTTAAAAATGATATTTTAGTTCAAAATACCCTTAAAATACACAAAACTGATTAAAAAATTACCAAATGTTTTGGTACATTAAGAAAAATATCCTTAAGTCATTTATATCTGGTGTTACTCAATGTGTGTTTTCATAATATAAAAGTGACATTGTAGTTCAAAATGCTCATCAGTAGATTAAAATTATTAAACGAGCTTGGATTTTTTTCCAAACAATAGGAAAACACCACATAATTCATTTATAATGTGTATGAATTGACTTAATATCAATATGACACACAATGTTTCCAATATGACTCGAATTGCGGGTTTTAAATATAAAAGTTTCATTTTAGTTTAAAACACGCATCACATATCCAAAACTAAGAAAATGATCTTGGATTATCATTGAAATTTAATACAATGATCCATAATTCATCTATGACTTATAGGAATAGTATGTATGTCAATGCGATATATGATGTTGTAGATATGGATCTAGGTGAATGTTTTCAATATAGAAGTGTCATTTTAGTTTTAAACGTGAATCACATTTCCAAATTTGAGAAAACGAGTTAAGATTGTTTTCAATTTGATGGAAGATGATCCAAAATTCATTTTTGATGTATAAAAATTGACCACCAATCAATTCAACACATGATGTGGTTGGTGTGACTAAAAGTGCATGGATTTAATATAAAAATTCCATTTTAGTTTAAAACGGGAATTATTTAGCGAAAGCAGATAAAATGAGCTCAGTTTATTTTCAAACATTAGAAAATAATTCCACAATTTATTTTAGATGTGAAGGAATTGATCACACATCAATCAAACTCATGTTGAGATCGATATGACTCTATGTGTGTGTTTTCTATATAAAATTGTCTTTTTAGTTTAAAATGTGTATCACATAGCCCAATCCGATCAAATGAGATCAAATAGTTTTAAAAATTTATGAAAATGATTCATAATCCATTTTTGATATTTTGGAATCGACCATACGTTAATCCAATTGAGAATGTGACAGGTATGACTCGGATTACGTGTTTTCAAAACAGAAGTGTAATTTTAGTTTAAAACAAGAGACACATAACCAAAATGGGAAAATGATCTCAGATTATTTTTGAAATTTAGGAAAGTGATTCATAATAAATTTGTGACATGTAGGGATTGACCTTATATCAATTTGACACACGATGTAGTCCATAATACTAGTAGTGCGTGTTTTCAATATAATATTTTCATTTTAGTTTAAGGGGTGTATCACATAGATAAAATTTTGAAAACGAACTCACATTGTTTTCAAACATTATGAAATTGATCTATATTTCATTTGTGATGTGGAGAATACAAGAACACATAAATCTGACACACATTGTGGTTGGTTTGACATGATGTGTGTGTTTTCAATATGAAATTGTTATTTTAGTTTGAAATGTTTATAACATAGCCAAAAATGAGAAAAGGAACATACATTGTTTTAAAAAATAATGATGACAATTTATAAATCATTTGTAGTGTTTGGGAATCTATTTCACGTAAGGCTTATGCATGATGCGAATGATATGAATCGAATTGCGTGTTTTTAATATTAATGTGTTATTTTATATTAAAATGTGTGTCACTAGCTAAAAATGAGCAAATGAGCTTAGATAGTTTTAAAATTTTATATCAATGCTCCATAATTAATTTGTAAAATATAGGAATTTACTTCACATCAATTCAACACACGATTTTCCTGATATGACTCGATATATGTGTTTTCAATATAAAAGTTTCATTTTAGCTTAAAATTCTCATCACATAGTCAATACCATGAAAACGTATTGTAATTGTTTTCGAACAATAGCACAATGATCCATTAATCATTTTTGATGTACAGAAAATGAACTCACATCAATCTGATGCATGATGTAACTGGTATGACTAAAAGTATATGTTTTCAATATAAAAGTATCATTTTAGATTAAAACGCATGTCACTAGCCAAAATCAAGTATATGAGGTCAGATTGTTTTTATAATTTTAAATAATGATCCATAATTGATTTGGGACATATAGGAATCGATCATTCATCAATCCAACTAATGATGTGGTTTGTTTAATTCAAAGCATATATTATCAGTATATAAGTGTCCTTTTAGTTTAAAACACACATCACACAGCCAAAACCAAGAAAATAAGATCATATTGTTTTCAAATGATACCGTTATTTGTGGTAGATAAATGATAACAAATGATACCATTATTTGTGGTAGGTAAATCAATGATAAAGAGTACCTCTATCGTCACTAGAAAAAAATGTATATAAAAGTTTCCTTTATCAGTGATAAAAAAATGCTGATAAATACCCTCATTTTCGTTTCTTTTTCTAGCACTGATACAAGTTACTTTTATTGGATATTAGGTAGTTTAACACTTTTTTTCACTAATAATGCCTTTATAGTTGTTCTACAATGATTCATTTTTTGTAGTGTAATCTAATTTATTGGGATGACTCTTGAATCATTCAACTTATCTGAAATCCAAAACAACCTATTTTACATAATTTTCCAACACTTTATTAATATTTAGTTTTTACTAAAAATCTAGAACTCCACTGACATCGTGAAACCTCCACCAATGTCTGATATTCCATTAAACAAATAATGGCTCCAATGAATCAAATGAAAATAAAACAAAAGATGAACATGGCACAAGTTAGGTCATATTTAAAATAACATTAAATTCTAGGTATTCTTTGATGATTATTTAAAAAGTATCAAGAATTCATCAAGATATGTGTTGTTATTATTTTATTTAAAATGTGTTAATTAACTGGGAATGAATGGTATCATGTATTGTTATTTAATAATAATATTTAAAATTTGATGACATTATTGTTGAGATTGATTGTGTTGATGTTGTTTTTATAGTAATTTTATTTGGTTATCAATAAAAAAACATATGACATTTTTTTTATAATAAGTTGTGTAGAAGAATGAATTTGGTTGGATTCAATAATAATTTGGTTCATTATTTTGGGATTGTCCCACATTTATGAGTGGGTTAAAGCAATAAAAAAATAACCATCATTCCAAAACACATATATATTTTAGTCATGTGATAAATATATATAAATAAATATTTATTTGATAATTATTAGGTATTTACTATTTAATAAACATTAATAATAAATTAATATATATTTAAAAATATTTTTTTTAATTTTAAATAGATATGGATTGATGCATTCTAATACTGAACTCAAATATTATAAAATGTAATAAATATGATTCAACTGATCTAGTATTTTAATATTGGATTATTTTTATTATTTTATTATTCTTCATTAAATTAAAATCCTATTTAATATAATGAGTTAATTTTATTTAAATATTTGAATTTTTCTATAAATGTTGTACCCCGTTCAAAGTGCGACGGTCCAGTAAACTAACTTCCACAAATGACCCTCATTCTCCAGGCCTCCATATCTCCCAGTGCGGCCTTCCACAGCTTCCACGTCTTCAATAATATGGCTACTTCAAACCTTTCAACACCATTGGAATTTCTAGCGGGCTATTCGCAACATGATCAGATTGCCCTTAGTAGGATTAAAAGATGTTGAGAGGAACGAAGTTTCTTCTTTTGGACTTTGGGGCTCCGATAGGAGCTTTTAAATTTCTATATATCCAACTCAACGATTTCAATGATATTTATAATTCTGATTCTGTTTGATCAATATTAAAAAAAATACCAATATGAGCTTCTGCCCGATTTGTATGGACATAAATGTCCCACCGACTGTCAGCTATATATATATATATATATATATTAAATTACATAAAATTTCATTTATTAAGAAAATGATATTTATAAATGTTTTTCAATAGTATAATAGCCGTTAACATTTATTGCTCATTATTTTTATATTTTTGATACATTATATATTAATTTTTATTAGTTTAATATGATTTCAAATGTATTTTATAATTTATAATAACGAGTGTATATATATACATTAACATAACAAGATTTTTAAATATATATTAAACATTATAATAAGATTTGTGAAATAAAATTTATTTTTTATCATCGATAAATATATATTAAATTACATGTCTATTAATGATTGTATATCAATGTAACTACATACTATATATATGTAAATAAAAATATATTATAATGAATGGGAATTTACACACACACATGTATGATTTCAAAGTATGCATGTACCGAAATACATACCTATATATATATATATATAGTAATACACACGCATGAATACATCCGTACATACAAATTAAGATAGGCACATACGTACATGATATAACACAAAATTATATTCGTACATACATATATAAATCTATATAAATATAATATAAATACAAATGGATATAATTATATAAAAATATACAAATAAAAAATTATATACAATTATATGTATACACATCGATGCATACATACACATACATAAGTATACATAATCATATATATATTAATGTGCGATTTGAATTATATACAATATATACAATTGTTAATATATAATACATAATATATGGGATGAATACATACATATATACATTATTTATTTATTATATAGGAATATATATATATATACATTAATAAAATGGATATTTTATATATTCAGCGTAGTGTTTTAAAATTCATTATATTTCATATCAAGTATGTATTTTTATATCAAAAGGGTTTACTAAAAGTTTATGACTATTCATGTATTATAAAATTATATATTTTAGTAAAATAATTATTTTTATTATTCACCAAAAAACAATTATATTGAAAAATATGAAAAAAATATATATTTAGCTATTTTGGCCACGATAAATCCAAAAATGTAATAAATTTGGGAAAATTCACATTCTAAAAATAATATATATTATTTTAAATTATAATAATGATGTAGTGAAAAGATGTTTTTATAGGAAACTTCTTTTTGTTTATTAATAATTTATTTTCCAGAAAAATCAAATTAAAATACTGTTAATTCTTTATTCATGTGAGATTATATTTTACTTCGAAAAAAATTATTTTAGACCAAATAATTTATTTGTTTCATAGTTGTACTAATTGGGTAAATATATAAAATGAATTTTATTTTGTTTATTTCCTACAGTTATATATATATATATATGATAATTTTGTTACTACTATTTATAATACAAGAATAAAAAATATTTTTTTAACAAATATGTTAATTTTTTATAAATCCAATGATGTTGGTCCCCACCGACGATGCTCATTTATTACACTCCCCATGTGTCTCTTCCGGACACTCACACCAACATTTATCATGGGTCATGTGTCCCATTGATGATTGAACTATCTCCTCTTAATTAAATAATTAACATAAATTATAATATTATAAAATGTTGCATATGGAGCT
Organism: Viscum album; assembly: GCA_963277665.1. Classification (NCBI taxonomy): domain Eukaryota; kingdom Viridiplantae; phylum Streptophyta; class Magnoliopsida; order Santalales; family Viscaceae; genus Viscum; species Viscum album. The sequence continues at coordinate 922,888,909 of OY728132.1, forward strand.
TATTGTGTAATCACAAAATACAGTGCTTATTCATAAATAAATATATAAAAATTAATTTTAAAAAATAAAAAAGTTAAAATTAAATAAAAATTATTATGAGTATGGATTTAAACTTATGTATTAAATTCAATATAATATAATAATAAGTTATGTATATATAAAAATTTAATCTTTTAAATTAATTAGTTAATATAATGAGATGAAGATAAATATTTATTACATAAATTATAAAAGTATTATTATAAAAAAAATATAAATAAACAAAAAAACTTATTTGTTCTGGTTCAAAGGACTACACGGTGTTATTTTTGAGGTCTTGGTTTTTGAGTCCCTGCAACTATGACCTCATATTCATGATGATCGGGCCACGGTATACGGTGGACATAATTATATTTGATTCTAAATAATAATGGTGTTTATATGTTTATATATATTCCTAATAAATGATATTTTATGATGATTAATATATATACATAAAGATGACTGCTTGTGGGGAATTTATGTCCATACAAATCAGGAATGAGCTCGTATGGGAAATATTTGTTTTTTAATATTGGTCAAATAAAATCTGAATTCTAAATATCATTGAAATTTGTGAATTGAATATACGTATATTTAAAATCCATTATTGGAGCTCCAATCTCTAGACAAAAAACATCGTCCCTCTCAGAAACTCTCGATTGTCGTCCCTCTCAGCGACTCCCTGCCTTCATCCCTATCTCCTCAGGCATTCCTCCTCACTTTCCCACCCTAACGCCAATGATTCATCGGAGAATTAATCCCTCACTCCTGAAGTTTTCAACCATCACTGCTAATTCTACTGGTGCATTTGTACATCACTATTAATATTTATAGTGTCGCATGCCATTATCACAACTTAGCTTGGATTATAGTTCTGATATATGTTAAATAGATTATGGAATGACTATTACACTACCAATGATTCCATGAATATACCATAATATGTATTTTCTTCTATATTTTTTATGACCTATCATAATGTGTACCTTGTATAACAAGAATCATGTGACCATTTATTAATTTCAGGATAGAAAATACTTGACATCCAGTAGCCCAAGCAATAGTTCTGTCAGCACTTCACAAGACACTCTATGTATCAACATATACACTTCACCTAGAAGTCACTGGCCAAAAAATTATATACCTAATGAGAGGTCCCATGTATAAAATCAAACATGCAAGTGAAGGTTACATATTTAGACACTTTTGGAGTTAGTATTTCTAGTGTACCCATCACTTCCAGTCATGGTTCTTCACTAGTTGATAGTGATGCCATTGGGGATGTATACATATGAGGTGAGGTCACTTGTGAGAATTTTTCTATAGTCAGAGTTGAGAAGGAAACCAATTCTTCATGTGAATGAATGGACGTTCTTCATTTTATGCTACTAGAGTATGATGTAGTTTTGGATGTACATAGTGTAGCCTATGGATTTGATCATGTTTCCATTATCACCCGTAAAGGTGAAGTCTTCACATAGGGTGTAAAATCATGAGGACTCCTCGACGATGGAGCTCGCATGGATATTACTGATCCCCAACCTGTTCAATCATTGTCTCTATGTAATGTATATATCGCTTCTTGTGGGGATTTCCATTATTTTGTTGTTACAATTATGGTGATATTTACACATGGGGCGATGGTACTCACATGGATGGCCTTTTCGGACAAGGGGGTGATGTCTGCCATTGGATACCTAGATGGAATTCGGGTAAATCAGAAGGAAATAAATTTTCTATGGTAACTTTTTGTCCATGGAATAGTACATTAGTAATGAATATGGGGCAGTGTTTCACATTTGGTGATAAAACATTCATTGTTCTAGGACATAGTGACCTAGAGAATATATTTTATCTAGGAGAAGATTAATCACTAGATGGGCTGAGTACAATCACAGTTACATGTGGTGATTGGCATACTGCCGATGTAGTAGAGGTCAATGTAAAAATCTTAACTGACACTATTTCATCTAGAAACTAGATTACATGGGGTGATGGAAAGAATAATCATCTTGGTCATGGGGACTGGGATCCTCTCATTGATCTCACTTTTGTGCGTCTGGTTATTTATGATTTTGAGAAAGTTGCCTATGGGCATTGCCTGACTATTGGGTTGACCATGTCTCGGTAGATTTTCACCATCGGTGTCAGTGTTTTTGGATTGCTTTGGAAACCTCGTGATGATGGGAAGCTGTGATTTTTGGTATAAGATAAACTCACTGGGGAGGGTGTTGAGGAAATTTCTTACTGTGTATATAACATGATTGCATTGAATTCTTGGAATGAGGTATTCACATGGGGAAAATGCGGTAATTGGACTATGGGAAATGGGGATGTTGAGGATCGAGAAACACAATCCATGGTTGATGATTTGAAGGATCAGCATGTGAAATACATTACTTGTGCCTTGAATTAAACTGCTGTGATAATTCTTCATAGAATGTATTCTGGAGGTGATCAGCCACATTAGTGTTGCACAAGCTGGAAGGCGTTTGGGTTCACTCAAAAAAGAAAAGCTAATACAATTGATTACTAGAACATTTCGATTCCTACAGATCGAGGAATTATTTGATATAATTACTAGTTGTTATCCATATCATGGCATATCGCGTGTCTGACTCTTTCTACACGACGTTGATCATGGTTTCAGATAGTTGAGGGAATCACAATAAATCTACTGCAAATCATCTTTCTTGCGAATGTATGGACCCTTTTAAGCTTCATATGCCTTCAAAGGTGGATTTGATTATGCAAATGGACAGAGAGGTAACCAAAAAAGGGAATAAACATGATGTGTTCTTCCTGATGGACTCGTTCCAAACACTTTTGGTAATGGATCTTCACCAGTTCATTCCAAAATCAGTGGCATGTCCCTTGTTTCATTTCTATAGGTGATTCAGCCCTCCAACATATTCCACATTATTCCCTTCATCATTGGTTCTCTCTTTATCAGAAAATTTAAATGAAATCATGAAAAGAATAAATGAAATTTTAAACAAGGAGGTTAATAATTTACACACATAGTTATGCAGACTAGCTCAATCATTCTATTTATATAATAATCATTGTAAAGTGTGTTTTAATGTCAGAACCTAGATCTTGACAGATCGATAGCCTGAGATAGCGATGCAAACAGAAAAAGTTAGAACTGTATAAATAAGAAAAAGAATGTAAGATGCTATAAAGGTGGTTTTCGGGGAAGCTATGAAATCCACGGAAGTGAAAGAAGTTATAAAGTATCTAGTGGATCACTTGAATGATTTGGAAGAGTGGCTTCTAGGTGGGGAGTGATATCTTTTTTCATTTATGGGGCATGAAACGAGCTTAGACCTATGGGTTGCATGATTAATTAGAACATAAATTTTATTCAATGGTTTTTGGAATGAATCATTTTATGGAATGATTTTTTCAAGGAACACTTTTCTAACCCTAGCCGACATACCACATTGACTTTTGAGGTAACAACTAAAAGGGATCCTAGCTAGCATCATGGCTAAGTACAGGGAACAACCATTATCAACTGAATACAAACTGAACCTTACCTCCTTTTTAAAACAAAATTCATGATCTCAATTGGAAAAAAATAATTTTTCTAAAATCCATTTTCCCTACATTTAATCAACTCACCTATTTTTAAATTAGAATTAAACCATTTAAAAATATCTAATGATTATACTATAAAAAACCATATCCAACATCGAGTTTATATTTCAATGTATTTTTACTTTTATACAAATATCTAAATATATATTTATATATATTTCCAAATGAACACATTAATGCATTCTTATATGTGCATATATATATATATATATGCACATGTATATTTGTGTAATCACACAACATTATATAAACTGTTTGCAACATCAATAATAGGTAAATAACACAAGGGAGAAACAAATATAAACAAAATAAATCATAGGACCTCAAAGAATTTTTCCACTCAATTCATGAATCATTTAATAATAAATCCTTATTTTATCCGAAATAATGACACCCATATCCAATTTATAAACCATAAAGAAAACTTTATGAGTCAAAATAATACTTTATTTTTAGGTGGTGACCAAAAGTAGAGCCAAATTCCCAAGAACCTAATTTTGTGATCATTTGGAATCACCTAAAATCCTTGAATGACATTCATATTTAAATTCAATCGAGTCTAATTATCATATATAAATTTAAAGGAACCAATTTAAAATGCCCAAGAGAATACAGTAAATCATAGAAAATCAAAATAATGGGGACCCCTACCTGGAACATGTGCATACAATGAAAACCCTCCATAAATAAAATGTATAAGGTTTCAATATATAATTTCACACCCTAGAAAATGAAAACGTGAATTGATTAGAACCAGAACCCACCTATTGATCAGTCAGGGTGCATGCACCAAAGGGGAAAGATAATATCGTGAGGGGAAAGTTTAATGAAGCATAATTTTATCAATGAAATTTTCCTTTCCATAATAATTAAAGGTTGTATAAATCATATATATCACATATAAAAGCAACAAAAAACATTTTTAATGATAATATATTTTAATGAAGCCCTAAGAAATTTTTAATATGGTAAAAATGTTTATTTTTCTATAAAATTCCTAAATTTCAATAAATAAGGATATTTGTATACAAGTTGTAATTTTCATAATTTGTGAATTATTTTGATAAAATAGACTTCATTTTGTAACCAATTTCATAGATATAAACTTAGGATAATTTTTTGGTAATTTTTTATAAAAATTTATTTTTGTGTTAAAAAGTGAAAATACTGTTTTTACTCAACTCTTATGAAATAATTATTATATGATCATGATTTCAAGATCATTAACCCTTATTATCAATAAAAATGTATTTGAGGAATGAAATAATACATTTGATTTTACATTTAGAAACATGTGCGAAGAATTTTTGAAAACCATGTTTTTCCCTTAAAAATGTAAAAATACTATTTTTACTTAACTCATGTGAAATAATTATTAAATGATCATGATTTCATGTTAATTAACCATTATTATTGATCAAAAGGTATGTTTGGAATGAAATAATACATATAGTGTTACATTTAGAAACACCTCCCACTTTCTTATCACAAGTCTTGAAGCCCCTAAAATATCTTGTAAACAATCTCCTCCCCACTCTCCTGACGTCTAAGTGATGTTGGTCTCAAAAAATGACCAATTCAAGGTCATTATGGTATCCTTATGTAGGTGATAATCAAGAGTGAATGTTCTAAAATCACCTCTCTTATTTTTTTTCTTTTTCTACATTCTTCTCAACACCTTCATCCATTAACACATAATAAGTCCATAATCATGTACATACTAGAATGTTATGTTTAAAATGAAATATTTTATATCCATCCATTTTATTACATCCTCTTATTCGATCAAAGGGAACCATTTTCTAAATTATGGCATTTAACAGTCTCTGTGAATAATGATTTTTTCATTTTCCATTACCAATTTCAAGCCTGGTCATAAAAGTATTATTCTAGATAAATCATATTGTAAAAAGGTATATTATAACCTATTTCATGTTCTAAAAGCAATATATATTCATAATATTAAATAAAATGAATCATGTTCTTGACGGTCAGGAATACTGACAAAATAAACTAAACATTATCATTAATTTTTATCAAATGAATCATCATCATGTAAGGAAGAAAACTGAATTATGTGACCACAGAAACTTCAGAAAGTGCATGAATACCATTTCATTTCACTTATAGAGTTTTATTTTCATTTGATAAGAAAATCCATAATTATACCCAAATGAACCAATCATGAAACCATGAAACGAACACACTCAAAATAATGAAATTAATGACTTGTTATTAAAGAATGAGTGGTTATATGTTATAAAAGTATCGTATATGGTATTATAAATATTAATTTAGTTACTGAATGAATTAATAAAAACATTTAAACCACTATAGAGGAGTTTGAATTACACAAAACTAAATCAATGCATTTTTTAATGGTTTTTCGTCTCACTTTTACTTTTGTGAGATATATGTATTATTTATCACTTATTTCTTGTGTGAGGTCTATATATAATATCCTTTAATATATCATATCATGAATATCATTATCTTCATGGTATTAATTTTTTCATTTGATAATTATTAGTTTTTTGTGGTATACGAGTCGATTGATTACAAATTTGAAAATAACTCTTAACCTAATTAACATTCATTGATATAGACATCTACATCTTTATTATGTCATAACAAGCATATGTGTGAAATGAATTTTGAATATATTATGTTTTATTTCCACTTTTTAATCTGGATTTATAGATAATACACATAATCAATTGATTTTATTAATTCTCACATCAATGATATTATATTTTAAGGTATCTCATTGAACCCCCACATTTCCTTTGGGTTACGCTATATCACTTTTCCTCAACTTATCTCTTTATTATTCCTAAAAAATTCTCATATATCCTGTGTATATAAACATAACATATGAATGTATCTCAACTCATCTTCATCTGAGAGGGAATTACATGTATTATGAGCTTCAATTCTAAATTCCTCTCGATAAGAAAACCCGATTAAAGAGAACTTCTCTATTTCTATACAATTTTCAAGTGTACTATATAAAATGATATAAACCAATTTTTTTTCAAAATAAATTATTTTTTTAGGAAATCCTATTTTCGTCTATTTATAGTTTTATGAAAGCAATTATATCGTTATCCTATTTTAATACCATTTATTATTTTCTCTAAAACATCACATAAGTGGAAAATTTCTAACCACACTCTTTCATATTTTCAATACAGTTGGACATCATTAATTTTTTTATCTATCCATTACCTTATGAATATCCAAGATTGATTTCATCAATTATTTCATAGATATCATAAATTTATTTTCTTTGGTTATGCCTCATATAAATATTACAATACCCATTTCATTATATGGGTAACCCTTTTAATTATTCCTTATCATTGATTCTTTATGTGGATCAAATATTCATTAACATGCTATAGTGGGTTTTCCTATATAGAAATCCAACGCATTGGGTAATGTCTTATTCTCATGAGACGTCATGTATAAGATTAGGGAGTAAACCCAATCCATTATAGACTCTATTCAACATTTGATATTGTATTGAGAATTATACATGACTCATGTTTAACTCATGTTGTATGTTTCTTCCACTATCCTATGTTTTCATGATCATATGATTCCATGTTCTGTATGTTATGCTTCCATTAATTTATTCATGAGTCATATATATATGAGATCATGTTATTATTTTTAACATATATTCTATTCCTCAACCCCATGATTATTCCCTTACTGGTATTTTAAATCATCACTTTTGTCTATGTTTTCCCCATGTTATACTATGTAGTTATAAGAGCACATATTGGATATTAATAAAAATAATTTTTATTACAGTTTGATGTTTTCTAATAATGTACATAGTCTTCTAATGACACTGAAATTTTCTATCATTGGATATTATTATAGGGGTAAATATTATTAAAACTGTTTAACAATTTGTATAAAAGCATGGATCACTATAGAAAGAGTGGAAGGAGAAGAGAAATAAACTCACCCGGATCGACTCCCTTGGAAATTTCATGAAGAAACACCAACAAATAGAGGTCAGGGGAGGAGGGACTGCAACATGAGGGGGGGGGGGGTGGTCATTTGTTGCATAATGATGGGGAAGGGAATGGGGTCCATGTGAGGGTGGAATAAGGGACAGAGGGGATTTGTATTGTTTAAAGTGATTGGGAACATCACAAGTTTTTTCCACAAAATTATCCAAACAATGCACCTCATATTGGACATGTATAGGCAAACCACATGTTTGGATCACATAGTTTATAAAATTGTGCACCAACCATGAAAAAAGACTATATCAATCACATATATGATTTTCATGGGCCTTGTATGGTTAACACTAATCATTCATTAACTATGTGAAAATCCAAAAATATTAAGATTTATCAAAATTAAAATGAATAGTCCCACAAATCCTATATAAAAATAACATCCTATTAATTAATTAATCAATCAACGAATTAAAAAATTAAGGGTGTCATGATTCTCCCCACCATAAACCTTTCTACCCCACGAAAACCAATGAACTCATGAAGACTCAAATAATAACCTAAAATGAGAAGGAATGCCAAACAACCATCCAATCCCTGCTATCTGAGTTCAACCTGGTATGCTAAATAGAATTTCTAAAATTCCAAGAATCTCTAAATCCCCCCAAGAGAAACCTTTACCCTATTTCTAATTTTGAAATCATGAAATCGAGACCCATATACCCACACCATTTAAGAATTTCCATGGGATGATGGATCAAAAAACAATGAAATCACATAAAGACTACTATGAAAGGTGACATGAACCTCCAACCAAAAATGGATCCCATGATGGATTCTTATCCAGAAACACATCTAAAATTTCCATAAAAACCAAAATCACCCTCTCCAAAAAACAATGATATAAAATAACCAAAGTAAAAAAATTGACAAAAAATGGGATGGGAATGGGAGAAAACAATACATCAAAATCTATATTGAACCACTCTTAAATGATATCATAGCCTTATTAACACTCAAAAGATCCCAAGAGAAGAGCACCCAACCACTCACCGCCATCCTACAATCAGAAATAAAGGAAAGAATACATGACCATGAAGATGACTCTCCAATAACATGGGTTTGAACATAGGTTCGAGGATAAATGATTTGGTAACCTAGGATCCCCACGTATGGGAAAAACCGTCATGATGATACCAAGAAGTAAAAAAGTTACTAGTTGGTTCATAACCTTAAATGGTCACACATCGATTCCATTTATCCAAAGCACATCGACGGTTTTAAAAAAAATCGAATTATGAAAACAAAAACCTCACCACCCCACATACATTTAAGCTATAAAGGAATCATTCAATTTAATGAGACAAGAAAAAACACTATGAGAACATATGATATCGAACATGAAGAGTTGAATCCCAAAATGAATTCCCATAAAACTTGATTAACGAAACCCTTAAAATACATGACCACCCATACCTGACAATGTATGAAACCCGCTTGGGAGAAATAATTGTGGTAAAAGGAGAAAAAGATACTTAGTAATCATTTACAAAACAAAATTCACTCCCATCCAAGATCACAACTCAATTAAAAAACCATTTTAAAAAATCCAACCATGGTCGCCCCTAAAAGAGCCACATTTATTTTATAAATCAAAAGTCCCCTTCTAAACCATTTTATAAACCTCAAGAACATATACATTGAAATCCAAAACACCATTTGTAAAACCATATTAAACACAATACATTGATAATTGAAAATGTTTTATAATATTTGATCATATTTTTTTTAATTTTTTTAGAAAACCAATTTAAACATTCCAAACTAGTTTTCCCTTTAAAAATATTTTTTCCAATTTAAAATCCAACAAAACCCTCGCATAAAACACTAATCAATCAAAAAAACCTCTTTATTGGATTTAAAAACAACATTAACTAATATAAATCAATCATTCACTTCGAAAATCTTAATGAAATAGACATTTTATTTTAAAATCATTTAAAAACACTCAAAAAAATCAAAACTTAAACATCCCTTTTAAATATTTAAACTTTACTCATAGAAATATTTAAATTTCCCAAAAAGTATATTTATTTAAAATCAATCAAAACATAAATTACTAAATATCATACAACATAAGGACAATCTACAATGGACTAGTAACCATGCATGGCTGTACTGCATGTATTGGTTTACCATGGTACAATCATACACCCATCATTGCGACTAACAAAGAACCACGTACTGGGACTCTACACAGGTTATTAAGCTATGTGAGCTGACCATGTACCACTATATGATATTTCATTTCATTAAAAAACAAATTTAATTCATCGACAAAAAAAAATCATAAACCATAAATCATTAATCACAAACCAACACCCCCAAAATACTCGAGGTTCAAAGTAGAGAAGAGATCGCAATGCTATTTTTCCACTTACCTCCCAAGCCCCATCAGTCCTATCTCCATATATTATACATACCAAATAGTAATGAGGGACTCTAGAACCAAGGTCCTATCATTAACCATCCATTTGATACCATTTTTTCATGAACCATCCCAATTTATCCCTCCAATGGCTGCCCGAGACGACCCATGACATTCCTATGGAATGTTCTCAATTATTTTGGGCTAGAAACTAGTGATAGGGAATCACATTATAACCAGAGGGAATGATTTGACCCAATAATATGATTTATGAAACAATATCAAAATGGGTATGACCACTCCATACATCGAAGGACCATGTGCGAACAAAAACAATGCAATATAATATATATCAATAAAACAATGTAAAAATAAAATAAAATATAAAACAAAAAACCCATTCATTCACCCCAATATCCCCCATTACAAAATGATATAAAACCAAATCCAGATTACTTTTCTTCATCCACCCTAGATATAATGCACCTCTTAAATTTTAAATGAAAGCGGTAAATATTCCACTTGACTGATGTGATGAAGAGGGCTAAAATAAACACAAAATTACCGGATCAAATCATCCCATGGAAACCAAGGCCACTATCCAAACAAAAACACACACACACACTCCAAGAGAAAACATATGTTGATCCAGGATCTGTAATGGAATAAATTATACAAACACTGAGTGATGTGAGTATTGTTTGACCTCAACAACCAAGTATGTAGGCCGCACTATGTGTTGGAGTTGCTTCCCTAGAACAAACTTATATGTAATTCATGATATTCTGTATTCTTTTTTTAAAATATTAATAAACTTCATTTACATCATGATCGTTATTCTATGTAACATATCTCATGATAATGACTTAAGGGTAACTGTTACACTAAAAGGTTAGAGTAGTTCCCTACTATGATGATAACTTTGATGATCCACAATAATATTACTAAATATATTTTCCATATCCAAAAGAGATCATTTAAGGGACACACATGATACGTGCTATCGAGGGTGTAGACGAATTGGACATTTGAGTCACCTTATCATGGTGTATGCAATTGGAAATATCGGGTGTATGATACCATTGAGCAAGATTTCCTAGTATGAAATCCATATTTATATGTATTGTTGGATATTCTTATCTGTAGACAGGTCTATTGATCCTTAGACATTATTATTATTATTATTGATTATTATAAGTCACATACATTGATGTTTTGATGAAAACCATGATAATATATATTATAGTGGGGTATGATACATTGGTGGCATCATGGTAAATAGTTCATTAATAAAATCATTGAGAAAGGATTTGTATATCATGCTATTTTACAGAAGTCGATGTCTATATCCCTTTGATAAAAACGATATATGATAAATAAATCCATGTCAATGGTGTTCTGTAGGCATGTTCAATTTTTGGAATGTCAATGAAGGAGACATTGAGTATATAGGTTGATGGCACCAGGATTTAGCATGATTTATTAGAGATATCAAGATAAAAATATTATATTACACAGTAATCATTCTTATGTACTTTTATGTCAATGTGTATTTAATTTATTTCTCTATGAGTTCCTTAGAATTTTGGTATATTCTATTCGTGGACTTTGGGATACTTTGCCTATTTCCAGTAGGAAGGAGTCCTTAAGGGTCACAAACTAAGTGTATCTTGAACTAAAATTAAATAATAATATTATTTATTATTTAACATGTTGAATAAATATTATTCCCGTACGTGGAATAATAATTAATCATATTTTCTGGGTCACAAATATTTTATCACATGTTGTTTGATATAATATTATTTGAGCAGAATATTTAATAAATATTTATTTTCTATTAAGTGAATAAACTATTTATTTATTTATTTATTGTAGAATAATGTAATGATATTTATTTATTAAATAAATATCTATTATTCAAGGAATGATAAATATTCTTGAGGAATGGTGGACTATGTTTAAAAATAGGATGATAAATAATATATATTGCATATTAATTGAATAAATAATATTTAATTTAATTCATGAATTTATTTCATGTCAATAAATAATAATAATAATAATATTATTATTATTATTGAAATGGGGTTTTATAGGAATTAAGAAAAAAAATAATGGTGTATATTCAATATTTATTTTCTAACCCTAGTGATATTTAAACCTAATTATATGATTTCTCCAAGAGTGCTAAATCATTTTGTTGTGTGCATAAAAAATTCTAGAGATAATCATCTCGAAACCATAGAGAGATACCTCTCCAAAAACGTTCTCAATAACACAGAGTGATCCTACAACACCACCACTTTCAAGTCTAGAGAGATCGAAGAAAACCCTTTAATAAGGTGATTATCGGGGCGATCAATGGAAAACCACACAGGTATTAGGATTTGTCATTCCAACTCTCATATATTACTACGATGAAATTTATATATTCATAAAGTATTTGTGGATCTCTTTTTAGGGAATCTATAAATGATTCTTGCAACGAAATGACGATACGGCGTAGAGACGTCAGATTTATCAACAAAAAAATAATTAATTTGCTTGGTAATTCTTAATTAAATAAATTATGTATAAATAATATGTGATGATATTTCACTTTGGTTCAAGCATTTTCTCTCATAAATATTGTTTAATTTAATACCATTAATCATGAAGTTTATCATTGTGTAAATCTTGGATTAGTCATCTATTACAATAAAATGTCTAGTTGGGCATCCCGGTCTAGAACATTGGCAGCACCTGAAACATCAATTGGTATCTGTGGTGTAACATAATTATTTATAATTACTTAAGTATCATTGATTTATTTATATATTTTTCATTTGTTTTTAATTCGTGTTGAATGACTTTTTATTCTGAATTTCAATTTATTATTTATTCCTCTTTTTTTCTCACAAATATAATCCAATCAAATTATTTTTTGAATGAAATACATTAGAATTACCCATTTGGAGGTTCCAAGTGATCTAGCTGAGTAACACTAGAGTACACATCATGTAACCCATTAGAACACATAGTGTACTTGTGTTCAATGCACCATGAATTAATTTAAATCGCATATTGACTAGTCCATCCTGGTGCATGGTCATTCAGAATACACTTTGTAACTTTTATACATGATGTGTAGTCCATTAGTCACAAATGGGACATATATTCTCTTACACAATATTCATGATGGGTTATAGTGTAACTCAAAGTCCACACATCATGTAGCCCATGTAAAACATGTGTACTCTAACATTTTCAGTGTCATGGTTACACGTTGAGTCCCTAAGTGTGTTTGGTAGATAGATGGTGAGAGTAATATTTGATGTGTAGGTGGAAGGTACACACCGTGTATTTTTAAAAAATTAAACATAATCAAAAATTTATTTATTATACCACTTAATCGTTATAAAAATTTGTTCAGTGTGGTCATTAAGTTAATAGTACATGATGTGTGATGGGTATTATATATATATAAATATTAAATGTCGAATTAATTTTCTATTTAATGATCATAACTACATATCTCACAAAAGTCATCATACAATCATTACTCTATGAACATCAAAATATTACATGCTACAAAACTACCATGTGTTCTATGTGGTAATTCTGTTGATAGTACATGACGTGACATTACGTGATATGTCATGTATATTAGATGTCGCATGAGTAAATTGTATAAAAATATAACATAAATTGGGTTGTTCGAATGAGTACTCGCCGTGTTTCCTAAAAGTTACATTTTTGTACACAATTACTTTTAAATGAATTTATTAAATTTTTTTACAATTGTGATGGATGAGAATCTCAGTAAAATTTGGATGAAAATTAAGATAAAAGAACATATTAATAAGAGAAGATAATTAATTGATTCAAGTATAATTTATATTAAATAAGAATTATTATAATTGAATATTATTTTATTAAAATCATAATCTATCGCATGTTTGTGGATGATCATGAGCATAGACAAGACCTTTTTATGTGATTTATTTTTTTTATTATGATATTAAATTAAATTATTGGTCCACGTGCCATCCATTCTCTAATTATGGAAGGGCCTCTGTTCCCATGGTTGTATTTCAAGTAAAACCATTAACCAATCCTTTGATTCCCCTCACATTTTAGTGAGTAAAAACATATGTAATGGATTAAGCTCCCAAGCTAGTGGTGGTGGTTCATGATTGGAGCCAAGGTGAAACCAATCAAATAAAGATACATAGGTGGAAATGTGAAAAGATGCATCACAGGCCATAAAACGATTCAAGGTTTTTTCTCCCTAGGTCTTCGATTGTTTTATCATCCACTAAATAAACTAACCATCGTAAAATCTCATGATCATGCATCTTTTTTATTTTATTTTTTTCAACTTCCATGGTTATTTCATAATGGATGTTTTGTCACGATCACATGAATTAATGAATTATAAAGCATACAATATATAACTAAAATAAATTGTCTTATGTATAAGTATTATCTAAGATGTGGTTAATCAGTTATATAAATATGATTAATATTAAAAATCATATAATAAAGTCAATAATTGTAAATTTATGACTAAAGATAAAATCTCTCAATTATATATATTTTTTCAGTATAGCCTTCAACTACTTATGTTAAAATTGAACTATAGTTCAAAATGCATGACCATCCAAAGATGAGGTGATTTCAATTATCAATGAATTCTAACCTGAAATTTTGGGTAGGCTTAACTTATTTCACATCAAGGTATGAACACAAAAGTAGGACATAGTGTAACTAAGTATAAAAGGACGAGGAAATCCAATTTAAGGATTTTAGTATTGGGGAGTCCACTCAACAGATCAAGGAACAATTAGCTATTGCAGTTTTCATCTTCAATTCTTACTTAAAACCCTTTAAATTGCTTGATTGACCACGTTTGAGATTATGATAAGGGTAATATAGATCCTTTCCAATATCATGTCCATGAAAAAGGATATTCTAAAGAGAGGGATATTGGATTTTGAAAAAATAGTGGTAGATTAATATATATAATATTTATTTATTTTTATAATATTCATCATACAAATCACTAAAAATCTTATCATCTAATTTGTAGAAACAAATAAAAAAATGACTGAAATCATATCACTATGATCCATACATGAAAAGGATAATCTTATAACCAAAAAATTTCAATAGTTCCAAAGGTTATTATTCATTATCCTTTACAATGAAATGAAATTGTATTTTCTCGAAGAACCTATTCATGAAGTGTCTAGTATTGTGTAATGTGAGGAAGAGTTGTCTCTCTATGAGAGATATTTAAATGATTTTATAGATGTTTAGTGTTTCATGGAAACATTCCTGAACAATGAGATTTTAATGTAACATGATTACATTTATATGAATAGCATGATATCTACCCCTCATGATCTATATTAAGTGATGTTAGGAAAAGATATATAAGAGATCTCTAATGTTCTGTTTAAAACTAATCATGGAGAGTCGACACCAGAAGGGCCTCATGCAGTCAATCATGTTGGCTACATTGAATGAATTGAAATATTTGAGATTAAATTCCCTGATGAGTTATACATAGATCTCATAATTTACTCACTACCCTTGTCCTCTAGTTTTATTGTTAATTATAATATGAGAAATAATAATAAGTGTCTTTCAAAAATTTATACGTGATTTTCCATGTTGACAAGGACATGGGGCGTGAAAAATATTTTGTCCTTATGATGTATAAGAAGAAGATGAACAAGGTGAAGGTGAATGAGACTCATAATAAGACTGAATCTACCTATAATTTTCCTTCAAATAATAGAACGATTGAGAGTCAAGGAATGTAAAATAAAGAAATATGTTTTTCATGTGGCAATCAAGCCCGTTGGAACAGGAACTGCACCGAGAAGTAATGGGAAGCTAAAAGAGAATTTTTTATCAAGTGTAATATTTTAATATCTATAGATTGGTTATTAGATACAATATGTGGTTCTCACATCTTTATCCAAATATAGGATCAAAATAGATTGCAAAAGTTTTCTAGAGGAGATGTAGACTTGAGGGCTAACAATGGTGTAAGGAGAGCTACTATAGCCCTTGGAGACTACCACCTTTCATTGAAAATATGAATGAAATTCGTTTTAATATATTCTTATTATATACAAATTTTTACCATGAACATAATTTCAATATCATTCCTAGATAAAAATGATTTTATTTTAAAATTTGAATATAAAAATTGATTCATTTATTAAGACCAAATATGTTATATTATGACACATTAAAATAATAATAATTATGTATAAAATTTAAAAAACCAATTATTTTAAATTGATAACAAATCATTTTCGCACAACTCATTTAACACCCAACTATGACGTCATCATCCTGGTCATGTAAATAATAATCATTTGAAAAGATCTATCAAGATGTATATTTAGACTCTTTTGAGATAAACTTACTTGATAGATGTCATTATTATTTTCAGGGGAAAATGAAAAAACACTATTCAATGGAAATGGTGAAAGGGCCATAGAGAATCTAGGATTGGTACACACTAATGTGTGTAAATCATTTGCAGTAGAAGATAGACGTGCCCATTCATGCTTCATATATTTTTCTAATGATTGGAGTAGATATAACTATGTCTACATGATAAGGTATAAGTTTGAGTCCTTTGAAAAATTCAGCAAATTAAAAAATGTAGTAATTATCCACATGGAAATCTGATAAAGAATCATCGATCGAATCGAGGTGGAGAATATATTAAGCAATAATTTATTGTCTTTTTAAAGGAGTTTGATATTCTTTATCATATCACTCCACATCACACAACATAGTGGGAAAATGTTAGTGAAAGGAGGAACCATACCTTTTTAGACATGGTATGGTCAATGATCAGTCATGTAGTTCTTCAATTATCATTTTGGGGATATTCATTACAAACATCAACATATACATTAAATCGAGCACCAAATAAAGAGTAAAATGGAGCACACTTTAATTTATACAGTGTAAAAACAAATGTTCTTTATGATACATGTGTATGGGGTTTCATGGAATTTTTTAAGGCCTTATCAAGCAACAAACTAGTACCTTCAGAAAAAATGTTTATCTTTATAGGGTATACTATGGAAACAAATGGATACAAACTGTACAACATCTCATATAAGAATGTAATTGTCTCTAAAAAAGTCATCTTTTCATAATTGAATCACATAATCAATAATGATAGTGGGAGAAATATTGAATTTGATGATGTTGATGATCAAGGTATATACGATTTAGTATAGTAAAAAATTCCACAAGTTCCCATTGAAGAAGCAGTTTATAAAACACAAGTAATGCATAAGAGCACTAGAGAGGTAAGAGAACTAGAGAGATATGATTTTATAGTCACTAAATATGGTGACTCTTTATTGGTATAAAATGATGAACCTCTCCCCAAAAAAAGGTATTAGTTATCATAGAAGCTACAACATGGTAAAAGTCCATGAATTATAAAATGGATTCCATGTATCAAATATATGTTTGGGTTCTCACCGATGCGCTAGTTGATGTAAACCCCATATAGTGAAAATGGGAATTTAAGAAAAAATTGTCATCAAAGGTAATGTAAATACCTATAAAGAATGGATAGGGGATATAGGGTTTAAAAAACACCATGGAATTAACTATGATAAAACCTTTTCACCATTAACATGTTTAAATGCATCAAAATTCTAATTCCTATAACATATTACTATGACTATGAAAATTTACATAATTACGTGAAAACCGTTTTCCATAATGAGAACCTTCTCAAAGGTGTTTTTATGAAACAAACAAAAGGTCTTGTGACATCATGTGATTCCAAAAGGATATGAAAGTTCCATAAGAACGTTTATGGATTTAAGCAAGAATATAGGTCATGGAACATTCGATTTTATAAAGATATAAACTATTATGGATTCATTAAGAACAAATGTGAGCCATGGGTTTATAATATGTTTAGTGGGAATGAAATAATTATACCTTTAGTATATGTTGATGACATGTTTCTTATTGTAAATGAAATACTAGACATAGAGTCTCTTAAGTAATATATAACCAATTGATTCTCTATGATGAACTTAGGTAAAGTAGGCCACATTTTAGTGATTAAGCTCATTTATGATAGATCCATGAGGTTTCATGGAATAGGAAAATGTACATGAATTGTCTAGATAATGAATATATTTAGTATGGAAAAATCCAAAAGGGGATTGGTTCCAGTGTCAATGGAATACATAATTCTATGAAAGTGTTTCCTCAAATAGAATAGGAGAAAGAGAGAATGATTAAGATCTCACATGATTTAGCGATAAGTACAAACATCTATCCCTTATGCTATACTATACTTCATGTTTCCTATGCATTGAGCATGATAGGTAGCTATAAAACTAATCTAGTAGAACAACCTCAGTCTGTTGTTTAGTCTTTCTTTATGTATCTGAGAAAACTAATGATATGTTCATGGTGAATGGAGGATAACGTTGTTAACGTAATGGGGAGGGTTGACCCATGGGGAGGATTATTCAGGCTATAGATTTCATTGGGTGGTCAGGTCCGATTCATAAAGAATGTGGTCTTGAAAAGGAAAAGCTCGACCAAATTCGAACGAGACCCACAAAATAATAGGCTAACCCATAGGCATAAAAATATAATATAAAATAATATTATTTTTCTTGGTGATCCATCATATAGTATAGATAGAAAATATAAATTCCTGTTATTAGGTGATAATATTTAGTTTTCTATTAACAATAAACCCAAAAACATTAAAATATCCTAGCTGAAATCATGGAAAGCCCCATTGGGATTTTACGATGTAGGCGATGATGCAGACATAAGGCAGGCCTGGTGATGTAGATAGGATGATTCTAGAATGACACTAGACTGGGCCATCATGGAATGTTCATGGGTCAATTAGACATGGGACTAAGGATCTGTAATGGGTCACTATATACCAAAATATAAATGGGCATTTTCATTCATAAAAAAATACAGCTTCATCCAAAACATAAAAAAACAACAACAATTACAAAAATATATATTTGACTATTTATGAGATTAATATCGTATTAGGTGGGTTTTTGGACAAGAATTTCCAAAGAATTTTATGGAAAAAAATTCCCATATACAACTCATCATTGAAAATATCAGTTGAAAATTTTCAAGGAAAAACATTTACTACAAACATCCACCAAAAAATTAATTTTAATCACCACGTAAATTTCTAGTGAATATTTCTGCATGATTTTTTTCGAAGTATAAAAATAATTTGATTAAAAATATTATAATATAAATGAATGCTTAGATTTTTAGTTTAACGATATTAACACGTAAGTAAATAATATAATTTTTCACTAAAAATTTGATCTATAAATTTTCAATTTAATTTTTTAGTTCAAACTTCTACTAGAAATTTGTACTGTAAAATTTCACAAGAAATTTATAGATTAGTTTTTTACATAAAATTACAGTGAAGATATATTATAACATAAATAAATAATTTTAAATTTTGACAATAAATCTAAAATAAATATGTATTAACACATATATAAAAAATGTAAATTTTATGTGGAAATTTTCATCGAATTGTTTCACAAAAAAATAGTAAATACATTCACTAGAAATGTTTTCATAAAATTTTAACTTAAATATCCATTAAAAATTTTCGTTTGATTTTTATTATAATTATACTAATATTTTTATTAATAAAATAATAAAAAAATGCATGATAATTTTTTTAGTTCAAATATATCAAAATGTAAAAAATGTATCTTTAAACTAGAATTTTGAATCATAACTTTATTATGGAGTTTTTCAGTTCAAAATTCTACTATGAATTATCAGTATAAATTTCCACAGGAAAACCAAAATTGAATTTTTCACTTAAAATTAAAGTGTAAATACATTAAAACATAAATGAAAATTGTAAATTTGTACTATAAAATTACATTTAATGTTTAAATTAGAATATTTTACAATAAAAATTAACAAGAAACATCCTCTTAAAACTATTGTAGAAATATATTAATATATATATATAAAATAACATATTTCATCTAAAATGTATATTGAAAGTTTACACTGTAAACTTTTTGTAACGCCCCGACCCTAGTTACCCAGAGTCGGTGCATTATTACATAACATTGGCATGATCACAAGAAAGATCAAATCTCGAAAGACCGATTGGTTTAGTATCCTTGGAAACACTAGATATATTAATAAGTCTTACATTACATCATAAAATGAAAAACTACTACAACAACATATTGTCTCCATAATACACACTCATATCCCCACATAATATCCCTGCAGGTCATTCATAATTTACATCTTCACTTCCTGGGAAAAATAAAACATAGAAAAGGGGTGAGCTCAAATGCCCAGTAAAGATAACAATATAGCAGAAACTTTCATAAATAAGGATAAATATTTAAGGCAATGTATAACTAAAACAAAAGCCTTTTAAACTTGAACTTTTAACATAGTATGGCATAAATAAAATGAAATAATTCCATTTACTTATTCACATGGTTATTCTACTAATCGAATAATCACATGCAAAATCAATAACCACTTTCATAATGTTGGAATGCATAATGCCAGACTATCATAACCACATAGCCAAAGTCTCGTGCCAAGACTACAAATAAGATTTTGCCAAGGCCTTGTGCCAAGACACTAGTTTGTCTCATGAGACCTACCGATGCATCGAGGAGCTATAGCGGGCTCCACCCGTCACATATTAAGTCCAATGCATTCCCATATGAAAAGGTTTAAATATAACATAAACATTCGTATTAAAACTAGCATATCAAATGTCAATACTTTCACCATAAACCATGAATGGTATATATAAAAAAATAGAACATCCACAGTCAAACATATCACAAAACCTCAAATACAATATAAAAGTTTTGTATCATAATATATCATCCTCAAATAAGCGTAAAATCCATTAAAGGATGTTGACATAGATGAAATCAAAACTCTTTTTAAAGAAATATCTCTTTCTATTTTGAAATCATTTAAGAGACATATATTTATAAAATAAAAAATTTTCTTTGAAAATATTCTTATAAGATTGTAAGGGAATCTTTGACGATTTTATAACGGCGGAAAATAACCGCGCCTGCCGTATAAGTTAAAAAAAACATTCTTATCTTAATTCTGTCGAAAAGATTAAAAAGCACCTTGTTTGGAAAACGACGGAAAGATTCCCTTATAAACCTCTTATAAAAAGTCAAACAAGGGTATAAATGACTTTAACCCATATTCTTTTAAATATTAAAAATGTTTTGAAATACATTTTGAAGAAACATGGACGTGGATGATAACGAGATCCCAGTAGATTATTACATATAAACAACCTCGGATAATGAAGAGATTGTGAAATAACCCTTACCAATTTGGTAACTTATGAAACATACAACCCATGAAATAGGTACCATACAATTAATATGTAAATAAACATAAATTAGAGTGTATTACACAAAGAATATAATTATGGGTAGTACATACACCACACAAAAGGTGATGGTGGCAATATGGCATGAATCTCACGGGAATAAGGAGTGAGATGAAAACCCCTTACCTTGTACTTTTCCTTGGTTGGGGTAGCTTAACCTCCTGTATAATGGTGAAATAATTGTTATTAAATTATACAATAATCATATACATTAATATGATATCATATATGATCTTTTAATATTGATTTGATAATAATATCTTAGTATTATCGTTGTTTCAGGTGTTAACTTACTGGTTTTATTTTATATGTTTTGTTACGTAAGACATGTTTGTAATGGATAGGTTGTATATTATTCATATCCAGAATGATATCAAGTCCTTAAACATAATTTTTAAATCATCAAATGATAATTATACTTGAATGGATACGATGGAGAATGAATCTTATCGTGTTTGTGGAGACGGTAGTCCGTACGTACGCACGAGCGACAATATCATTCATTTGATATTAAAATAATATATAAATGGATGTTATATCATATATACAGAATAATTAACATGTTATATTTATTATTTACATGAGTTTCACATCATTATTATACCCATCCAAATAATAATATATTGAATAACAATTACACCACGACGTGGAGACGGTAAGCCGTACGTACGCACGTATGGTGACATGTTATTCAAAGGGTGGATAGAATAATGAATATGGTTGTACCATATTTATAATAACATCACAGTATATGTGAGATACTGGATTTATTATTTTATAATGGTAAGAACAAAGAAAGAAGAAGTGGAAGAAGAAAGGAACTTGAAAAGGGGTGGTGAAAACATTACCTCTTCTTCGGGTTCTTCCTTTTGATTTGATCAAAAGGGATCCTTAGGTTGGCTTTGTGATCAAACTAAGGCCTCTAGGTTGTAGTTAGGGAAGTTGGGAGAGTATTTGGGCAGGGTTTGGACGAGCCAAGTGGCTTGAGAGGTGTGAGGAATGAGTAGAAGTGGTCTCCTTTTATAAGGGAGAGGAGGGGCTCTTTAGGAAAGAGTGAAAGTATTACTTTATAATATAATTATATTCGGTTTATAATGGTCCAAAAATCATTGAGGTCGAAGATAAGATGACTCATTTTCTAAATAATATCAACCAATAAGATTTGGACAGGTTTTAGATAATATTTTAATCATTATAATCTTATATAATTAAATGATTTATTAATGAGGTAAACATCGCATCATTATTGTGTCATTAATAATTTAAATTATTTGATGTCTAAAAATTATAAATAAAATATCATTATGTAGGAAATATTTTTAGATTTCTAATGAATATTTATAATCGAAAATCCAACATGTATAAACCTATGTAAAAATTGTTCTTCTAAAATATGTAAGCTTATGCCATTTTTATTTTTATTTTAACTTTATTAATATAATGTGTCCCTACCACATACAAGTGGCTCTAAGGGGTCCCCAAATCGACCCAAGGATTCCCATGGTCGGGTATGTGTCCACCAATAAGGTTAGGACACGTTTTAGGGTAATTTTGTATTATTATAATATTATTTTTAACCCTTATTTACCGGATTTACCCTTTAACCATGGTAAATAAAATATTTACCGCAGTAATTATTCAAAATGTGTAAAAATAAAAGTTACCTATTTACATAATTTGGAAATCCTGATTCCAAATATGTAATCCATTTTTCCAAATTCAAAACACAGAAGTGGCAGAAATTAATTTAAAATTAATTCCCGTTGTTAAAATAAAAAGCGTGTTTTTAAGAGATAATAACTATCAAAAGATTGACACTTGTTTATGTCTGGTTTAATTGTGAAATTATGTCCAATGACAAACATTAAATTAAATGGTAAAAATATATTCTAAATATACTTTAAAACCACTCAAATTCATAATTTATCAATATTAATTATTTTGATTAAAAAAGTTGATTTTAATTAAAATTTAGTAATTTTCACTATTCATTAAAATATAAAAGTTATCCGAAAAGTACCAAAATTTCACCCTAGGATAATTTCAATATTCCGAATCCAAAAATGAAGTCCATTTTGAAATATAAAATATATATGATTTCAAAAATTAGGTATTACTATTCACAACGACTAGTTTAATTAGTTGTGGTGTGTGTTAGAACTCGAGGTTGCGTACAACACACGCTATCGCATTATTCGAAGGGAAACGTACCATGGAAGCTTGGGGTGTTACATTCTCCCCTCCTTCAAATAATTGCGTCCTCGCAATTTCTAGGGTATTACTGCATAAAAAGACTCGGGTGGTTCTTCATCATAAGTTCCTCGGGTTCCCACGTTGCCTCTTCCATCTTATGGTTTCTCCACAAAACTTTTACCAGACGTGTCGTCCGGTTTCTCAGTACTTGTTCTCTCGTATCAAGAATCCTGACGGGCTCTTCGCAATAAGACAGATCAGGTTCCAGTTCTAATTCTTCATAGGTGAGTACATGCGTTGGGTCAGGCATGTATTTCCTCAACAGAGATACGTGGAACACATCGTGAACTTTAGAGAGACTTTGCGGCATTGCCAATCGGTAAGCTACAACCCCAATTCGTTCTAGAATTTCGAAAGGTCCGATGTACCTGGGACTCAATTTACCTTTCTTACCAAAACGTATGACTCCCTTCCATGGAGATACATTCAGGAAAAAATGATCACCGACCTGAAATTCCAAATCCTTCCTTCGATTATCGGCATAGCTTTTCTGCCTACATTGAGCTGCTTTGATGTGATTTTGGATTACTTTCACCTTTTCCACCGTTTCCTCCACCAGTTCTTGGCCTACAAGTTTTCTTTCACCAACCTCATCCCAACAAGTTGGTGTACAACATCTCTTTCCGTATAACGCTTCATATGGTGCCATCTGAATACTCAAATGGAAGCTATTGTTATAGAAAAATTCTACTAGTGGTAAATATTGATCCCACATACCCTGAAAGTCAAGTGAGCAAGATCTCAACATGTCTTCTAGGGTTTGAATAGTCCGTTCTGATTGTCCATCTGTCTGAGGGTGGTAAGCAGTGCTCAAATGAAGATCAGTATCCAGGGATTTCTGAAGACTTTTCCAAAATCTTGAAGTAAAACGGGGATCACGATCAGAAACAATCGATAGGGGTACTCCATGAAGTCTCACAACTTCATTAATGTATAGTCTTGCTAGACGTTCCAGGGGTAGATCTTCTCTTATAGCAAGAAAATGTGCTGACTTGGTAAGACGATCAACAATAACCCATATTGCATCGTTCCTTCTAGGAGTCTTTGGTAGCCCCATGACAAAGTCCATCGTAATATTGTCCCATTTCCACTCCGGTATGGGAAGAGGTTGCATGACTCCTCCAGGCTGTTGCCTTCCAGCTTTCACTTGTTGACAAACCATACATCTTGTCACAAAATCAGAAATCTCCCTCTTCATGTTGTCCCACCAAAAATGTTCCTTCAAATCTCTATACATTTTGGTGCTCCCAGGGTGTATAGATAAATTGGAACTATGAGCATCATCCAGCAATTCCCTTTTCAGATCAGGTAAATCGGGAACACAAAGTCTCTTCCCGAATTTCAAAATTCCATCTTCATACACAAAGTCTCTCAATCTCCCATCATTCATAGCTTTAATCTTCTTCTGAAATTCTTCATCATCGGTCTGAGAACTCTTAATCCTTTCTAGTAAAGATGGTTTGGCAACCATTTGAAAAAGCATTTATGTTTCACCTTCCCTAGTTATTCCCATGTCCATCTTCACTAGATCCATGAAAATTGGATCCCTTTCAATTCTCATCATGTTCAAAACTCCATGGTCTTTTCTGCTCAAAGCATCTGCCACCTTTTTTGCTTTCCCCGGGTGGTAGTGTATCGTGCAATCATAATCCTTGAGTAATTCAAGCCATCTCCTTTGCCTCATGTTGAGTTATTTTTGTGAGAAAATATACTTCAAACTCTTGTGATCAGTATAAATCTCACATTTTTCACCATAGAGGTAGTGTCTCCATATCTTCAAAGCAAAGATCACAGCTGCTAACTCAAGATCATGAGTAGGATAGTTTTGTTCATGAATTTTCAACTGTCGTGATGCATAGGAAATAACTCTATAATTCTGCATAAGGACACAACCAAGTCCTTTCTTTGATGCATCACTATAAATAACGAACCCATCATTCCCCGATGGTAGAGTCAATATAGGAGCATTGACTAATCTTTTCATCAGTTCTTCGAAACATTCTTCACACTCTTTTGTCCAAACAAATTTAACCCCTTTACGTGTGAGCTTCGTTAATGGGTTAGCCAATCAGGCAAAATTCTGGACGAAACGTCGATAATAACCTGCCAAACCAATAAAACTACGTACCTCAGTTATACTCGTAGGTGCTGGCCATTCTTGGATTGCCTTGGTCTTAGAAGGATCAACAGAGATTCCATATTTAGAGACAATATGGCCAAGAAAAGAAATCTCATGAAGCCAGAATTCACACTTGCTAAACTTCCCATAAAATTCATGCCTCCTCAGAGTCTTCAAGATAATGCGCAAGTGATTTTCATGATCTTCATAGGTTTTGGAGTATACCAAGATATCATCAATAAATACCACCACAAATTCATTGAGATACTCCTTGAAAACTCTATTCATCAGATCCATGAATACAGAGGGTGCATTAGTCAATCCAAACGGCATTACAGTAAACTCGTAATGCCCGTACCTGGTTTGAAATGCTGTCTTCGGAATGTCTTCCTTCTTCACACACAACTGATGGTATCCAGATCGAAGGTCAATCTTTGAAAAGTATTGAGCTCCATGTAGTTGGTCAAATAAATCATCAATACGAGGTAGGGGATACTTGTTCTTTATCGTTATAGAATTGATCTCCCTGTAGTCGATACATAACCTCATAGATCCATCTTTCTTTTTAACAAAAAGAACAGGGGCTCCCCATGGAGAAACACTAGGGAAAATAAATCCCTTATTACTCAATTCCTCTAGTTGTTTCTTTAGTTCGACTAATTCTACAATGGCCATTATATAATGGGTCTTTGATATAGGCCTTGATCTAGGAATCAAATCAATGGAAAACTCAACTTCTCGTTCTGGAGGATGTCCAGGTAAATCTTCCGGAAATACATCTACAAATTCTTTCACAACAGGTACATCCTCTATTTGAACATTCCTTTCCTCACCGACAGTTATTTCATTATCTTCCTCCCCAATAATTGAATTAAGTTGAGCTACTGGGGGTGGATCTAAATAAGAATTAGGTGGTGATGATTCTGCTCTAAAAATAAGGTGTTCCTTATCATTATCATCAAGAATCGTAACCTCTTTCTTCTTACAATAAATCTTCGCATCATAGTCCGAAAGCCAGTCCATACCGAGGATTATATCAAACTCAATCATAGGTATGACGATGAGATCAGCATATAAAGAAAATTTATGTGCTCTAATGGGGACTAATTCACAAAACTTTGTTGCAATGATACTTCCCTTAGGAGTTTTAACTGACAACTCCCTTATTAAATCAAATTGGAAATATCTAATTTTCTTAGCAAACTGGGAAGATATGAAACAATGCGATGATCCAGAATCAAATAATGCATTTGCTAAACTTGAGGAAACCATTAAATTACCTGCCACCACGTCTTTCGGAGCTTCTACCTCAGCAGTAGTGATAGCATAAGCCTGGCCTTGATCCCTTGGCCTTTTCTGAGGTAAGTTCTCCTGACGCTTAGGACATTCATTTGCATAATGCCCCATCTCCCTGCAATTGTAGCACTGAACGTTGGTAGCTTCCTTCTTCCCCTTGCAATCACGAGCTTGGTGGCCTTTTTCACCACACTTGTAACAGACTCCCATTCCCTTCAAGCAAGTACCAGGGTGTTTCTTCCCGCATTTACCACATGATGGATATTCAACCTTTTTCTTCTTCCCCTTATTTCCATTCCCATATTGATCAGTAGGTCTCTTCTTCTCTTGCTTTTCTTTAAAGTCATAAGACTTAGAGAATTCCTTTTCGGTCTTTATAGCACATGAGACAATGTCTTCGTACGATGAAAAGGATTGTGAGACTAATGCTCGACGGAGAAATGGTTTTAACCCATCAAAGAAATGATCAATCTTACTTCTTTGGTTACGTATATAATCACCAGCGTACCTTGCTAACCTTGTAAAGTTAGCCTCATACTTTGCGACATTCTCATCCTCCTTCTGTCTCAGACTTAGAAATTGCCTTTCCATATCTTCTCGATGGTCGCGAGGGAAGTATTTTTCTAAAAACAGATCTTTGAACTCCCTCCATTCCATATTTGATACTTCATCATCTTCCTTCATGTTTTGAATCAATGACCACCATTGATCAGCATCTCCAGTGAGGCGGTAAACTGCCATGATAACTTTTTCCCTTTCACTGCTCCCCAAAGCCTGAAATATTTTCTCTAGGGAATTTATCCATTGCTCAGCTACTAAGGGATTTGTACTCCCATTGAAAGTTGGTGGTTGTTGCCTCATGAATCGATCTAACATTGATCCTCCACGCGCGGATCAGGGTGCTCCATACGGGTAAGGTTATTATTCATAACCTGAGTAAGTTGTCCCAGTATGGTGATTAGCTGATCGGCACCAGTTGCGTCACCAGCTCCACTATAATTATCGTGAGCAGGAGGGCAATCCCTACATGGAGTGCGTGCATTGATACGGTTTCCATTTCTTCCACTAGGCGCCATTTCTAAACAATGGCATAAACTAGATCAGTTTATGAATCAAAATACATAATCCCATACTTATAAAACACTTAACATAAATTGAACTATTTATGGATATAATCCATAATCATAAAAATGTTTTCTTTGAGGAATTATATACTCATAAACCCTTCATAATGATTTGTAAAGAAAATGAGAGTTATCCTAAGCATATCCCCCGGGAGTGTCGTAACCAAGAGTGCAGCAAGGCCCATTGTCGTGCACCAGTTCCCGTTCGAGTCTAGCTCAAAGCGGTGTTTTCAGGTTTTACCCCTAGGTACATCTGTGCCAGAGCCGCCTCTACCTGCTCGTATCCAGACAGGGATGTATTGCTCGGAAAACTCACAAAATCTCTACAATACCAAAATTCTAGGAAGTTCTTCTATACTAATCCTCAAAGTTCATCTTAGGTCTACGTGCTCTAATCAGAGTTTATCTAAATCTAGCTTCCAAGGTTTGAACTAAACTTCCTCTAATACCAACTGTAACGCCCCGACCCTAGTTACCCAGAGTCGGTGCATTATTACATAACATTGGCATGATCACAAGAATGATCAAATCTCGAAAGACCGATGGGTTTAGTAGCCTTGGAAACACTAGATATATTCATAAGTCTTACATTACATCATAAAATGAAAAAATACTACAACAACATATTGTCTCCATAATCCACACTCATATCCCCACATACTATCCCTGTAGGTCATTCATAATTTACATCTTCACTTCCTGGGAAAAATAAAACATAGAAAAGGGGTGAGCTCAAATGCCCAGTAAGGATAACAATATAGCGGAAACTTTCATAAATAAGGATAATCATTTAAGGCAATGTATAACTAAAACAAAAGCCTTTTAAACTTGAACTTTTAACATAGTATGGCATAAATAAAATGAAATAATGTCATTTACTTATTCACATGGTTATTCTACTAATCGAATAATCACATGCAAAATCAATAACCACTTTCATAATGTTGGAATGCATAATGCCAGAATATCATAACCACATAGCCAAAGCCTCGTGCCAAGAATACAAATAAGATTTTTCCAAGGCCTTGTGCCAAGACACTAGTTTGTCTCATGAGACCTACCGATGCATCGAGGAGCTATAGCGGGCTCCACCCGTCACATATTAAGTCCAATTCATTCCCATATGAAAAGGTTTAAACATAACATAAACATTCGTATTAAAACTAGCATACGAAATGTCAATACTTTCACCATAAACCATGAATGATATATAAAAAAAAATAGCACATCCACAGTCAAACATATCACAAAACTTTCAATACAATATAAAAGTTTTGTATAATAATATATCATCCTCAAATAAGCGTAAAATCCATTAAAGGATGTTGACATAGATGAAATCAAAACTCTTTTTAAAGAAATATCTATTTCTATTTTGAAATCATTTAAGAGACATATATTTATAAAATAAAACATTTTCTTTGAAAATATTCTTATATGCTTGTAAGGGAAGCTTTGACGATTTTATAACGGCGGAAAATAACCGCACCCACCGTATAAGTTAAAAAAAACATTTTTATCTTAATTCTGTCGAAAAGATTAAAAAGAACCTTGTTTGGAAAACGACGGAAAGATTCCCTTATAAACCTCTTATAAAAAGTCAAACAAGGGTATAAATGACTTTAACCCATATTATTTTAAATATTAAAAATGTTTTGAAATACATTTTGAAGAAACATGGACGTGGATGATAACGAGATCCCAGTAGATTATTACATATAAACAACCTCGGATAATGAAGAGATTGTGAAATAACCCTTACCAATTTGGTAACTTATGAAACATACAACCCATGAAATAGGTACCATACATTTAATATGTAAATACACATAAATTAGAGTGTATTACACAAAGAATATAATTATGGGTAGTACATACACCACACAAAAGGTGATGGTGGCAATATGGCATGAATCTCACGGGAATAAGGAGTGAGATGAAAACCCCTTACCTTGTACTTTTCCTTGGTTGGGGTAGGTTAACCTCCTGTATAATGGTGAAATAATTGTTATTAAATTATACAATAATCATATACATTAATATGATATCATATATGATCTTTTAATATTGATTTGATAATAATATCTTAGTATTATCGTTGTTTCGGGTGTTAACTTACTTGTTTTATTTTATATGTTTTGTTACGTAAGCCATGTTTGTAATGGATAGGTTGTATATTATTCATATCCAGAATGATATCAAGTCCTTAAACATCATTTTTAAATCATCAAATGATAATTATACTTGAATGGATACGATGGAGAATGAATCTTATCGCGTTTGTGGAGACGGTAGTCCGTACGTACGCACGAGTGACAATATCATTCTTTTGATATTAAAATAATATATAAATGGATGTGATATCATATATACAGAATAATTAACATGTTATATTTATTATTTAAATGAGTTTCACATCATTATTATACCCATTCAAATAATAATATATTGAATAACAATTACACCACGACGTGGAGACGGTAAGCCGTACGTACGCATGTATGGTGACATGTTATTCAAAGGGTGGATAGAATACTGAATATGGTTGTACCATATTTATAATAACATCACAGTATATGTGAGATACTGGATTTATTATTTTATAATGGTAAGAACAAAGAAAGAAGAAGTGGAAGAAGAAAGGAACTTGAAAAGGGGTGGTGAAAACATTACCTCTTCTTCGGGTTCTTCCTTTTGATTTGATCAAAAGGGATCCTTAGGTTGGATTTCTGATCAAACTAAGGCCTCTAGGTTGTAGTTAGGGAAGTTGGGAGAGTATTTGGGCAGGGTTTGGATGAGCCAAGTGGCTTGAGAGGTGTGAGGAATGAGTAGAAGTGGTCTCCTTTTATAAGGGAGAGGAGGGGCTCTTTAGGAAAGAGTGAAAGTATTACTTTATAATATAATTATATTCGGTTTATAATGGTCCAAAAATCATTTAGGTCTAAGATAAGATGACTCATTTTCTAAATAACATCAACCAATAATAATTGGACAGGTTTTAGATAATATTTTAATCATTATAATCTTATTTATTTAAATGATTTATTAATGAGGTAAACATTGCATCATTATTGTGTCATTAATAATTTAAATTATTTGATGTCTAAAAATTATAAATAAAATATCATTATGTAGGAAATCTTTTTAGCTATCTAATTAATAATTATAATCGAAAATCCAACATGTATAACCCTATGTAAAAATTGTTCTTCTAAAATATGTAAGCTTATGCCATTTTTATTTTTATTTTAACTTTATTAATATAATGTGTCCCTACCACATACAAGTGGCTCTAAGGGGTCCCCAAATCGACCCAAGGATGCCCATGGTCGGTTATGTGTCCACAAATAAGGTTAGGACACGTTTTAGGATAATTTTGTATTATTATAATATTATTTTTTAACCCTTATTTACCGGATTTACCCTTTAACCATGGTAAATAAAATATTTACCGCAGTAATTATTCAAAATGTGTAAAAATAAAAGTTACCTATTTACATAATTTGGAAATCCTGATTCCAAATATGTAATCCATTTTTCCAAATTCAAAACACAGAAGTGGCAGAAATTAATTTAAAATTAATTCCCGTTGTTAAAATAAAAAGCGTGTTTTTAAGAGATAATAACTATCAAAAGATTGACACTTGTTTATGTCTGGTTTAATTGTAAAATTATGTCCAATGACAAACATTAAATTAAATGGTAAAAATATATTCTAAATATACTTTAAAACCACTCAAATTCATAATTTATCAATATTAATTATTTTGATTAAAAAAGTTGATTTTAATTAAAATTTAGTAATTTTCACTATTCATCAAAATATAAAAGTTATCCGAAAAGTACCAAAATTTCACCCTAGGCTAATTTCAATATTCCGAATCCAAAAATGAAGTCCATTTTGAAATATAAAATATATATGATTTCAAAAATTAGGTATTACTATTCACAACGGCTAGTTTAATTAGTTGTGGTGTGTGTTAGAACTCGAGGTTGCGTACAACACACGCTATCGCATTATTCGAAGGGAAACGTACCGTGGAAGCTTGGGGTGTTACACTTTTAGTGGAAATATCCATTGGAAAATTTTAGTTAATATTTACATTTAATTTTTTAATATAAATCACCTTATTATATTTTTTACGCACTAAAATTTTACTGTTATCCATGTAAATCTATTCTCAAAATTTTCACTAATATTTTACATTGAAAATTTGTTTTTGATATTTTATTACAAATATATTAAAATGAATACATATTTAGATTTTGAATGAAAATTTATTAATGCATAATATTATTATATATTTATTCTTATTGTTTGTTATTTTTATTTATCTTAGTTATAAACTTTTTCTAAGTTATTTTTAAAAAACTCATAATAATATATATATATTTTTAAAATGAAACAATAAACATAATATTTTTTTAAATGTGTGAAGTTATCAATATTTATAAAAAAAATACTTATGTTAGTTTATATTATATTTTACAATAAAATAGTTGACATTATGTTATATTTGAAAACGCTATAGAAAATATTTAAATATTAATATATAAAAAATTATAATAATAAATAAAAAATAAATAAAAAAATATATCAGTAAAGCATTGTATTAGAAACAAAAGTTTAGTCATTTAAATTTATTTTCAGAATTATTATAGAAATTGTTTAATACATAAATCATATTTTTAAAAAAAGTTTCCACAGTCCAAATAAACACACGTGTCATCCATCTCGCCACAAATCTTCTCATCACATTCAAAAACCAACATGATATGATATTATCCATGGTTTATGTACAGTTTTATGAATGTGAAATATTTTTCCCCAAAATCTTGTTAATTTATTATATTACATTAATTTATTTATTATTCAAAATAAATTTTTTATATACTACTTATAATTGCAGATCAAACAGGACCCACAAAAACCCAACAGGTGGAATTTTCGAGTTGGATCAAATGTGGTTTGAGTTTTGGTGAGCCTAAATATTAAAATCCCTAACCGATATAAATCTATAGACTAATAGATCGTCCCACATACATGTTAATTTTTTTGACATGTATAATTGAGGAGACAAGGAGGAGATCATCAGGGTTTCTAATGATGTTAGTTTTCAGACAAATAAAAATGATTTGAAGTTGTAGTTAGGATTTGTTTTCTAACTCAATGGTGGAGTTGTATGCTCGAAGAGTTCAAAGCAGTCAATTTTTTCTATTCTATAGTGAATTCCATGTATATAAGGCCATTTTATGCAGCCAAAGAAACCATTTGGATATAGAACATCTTCTGGGGGCTTTATGTGGTACCACATAATAAAGAACCTTTCACATTTTTATTATGATAATACTGTAGTGGTGTATCTTGAAAATGTTCCAAGGTCACACCAATATACAAATAACATACTCTGAAAGTATCACATCATAGTGAAATTGGGATTTTGTTATAGTTGGTTCTATAAAACCAACTTTTTTGTACATTATGATAACTTGTATTCATTATTTTTAATAGAAACAAACTCTTTATCACATCACGATTATTCTCCAACATGACATAACATATTATAATCTCCAGAAAGTAGCTGTCACACTAAAAGCTCATAGTAGTTCCTCACTATGATGAGAACAAATAAGTGTCATGATAGTATTCTTAAATATATTTTCTGTATCTAGATGAAATAATTGGTGGGACACAAGTGATACAAGCTATTAATGGTGGAGGATCATATAAATTTGAGGAACCTTCTCATTGTGTATGCCCTTGGTAACATCTAGATTAGTATACTATGAGAAAAAGACCTTCTGGTAGGAAATCCACATGGAAATTTTCATATACAACATCAATAAAAACCTTCAAACAAGAGAATACATAGAGAACTCGTCCTTCTTTTTAAAACCACTTTGAAGGATCACTTAAAAAATATAATTTTCTATAAAGAAAATTTGTCAAACATTTAATAAAATCTACTTATTTTTAAATAATAACAACACCATTTAAAAAAAAATTTAATAACTCTTTGTAAAACTAATTCCAACATCAATTTTAAATTCCAATTTTTATTTATCTTTTTAATATTATGTAATTACATATATATTATTATTCATTTATCAATGCACAAATTATCATATTCTCATGTAAATATGTGAATAATTATATATATATAAATACTAATGAATATATATATAAATACATAACATAATATAAAACATTCCCAACATCAATCATAGGTAAATCATGCAAGGGAAAAAAATAAAGACAATAAAATTCATAAAGTAGTGGAAACTAGGAAAATTTTCCACTTAACTAACACATCATTTAAAAATAAATCATTTAATAATCTAAAATAACATTATGACATCGAATTCCTCTTGAATAACAAAAAATAATATTTTATTAGGAAAACCATAGTCTATTTTTAGGTTCATACCTAATGTAGAGCTAAATTCCTAAAACCCCCATTTTAAAATCATTTGAAGTCACCTAAAACCCATTAAGTATATGTGTATTTAAATACAATTGATACCAACTAGAATTTATAAATTTAAAGGAATAATATTAAAATTACATAGAATATGAAGTAAATTACCGAAAATCGAAAGCGTGCAAACCCATACCAAGAACATGTGTTGATGATGTGAAACCTTCAATAACAATGAGTTGATGATTTAGAGAGAAGACCGAAAACCCTAGGAAACCAAAAATGAAAGTGATTATAAACATAACATACACAGTGTTTGGATGGGGTGCACACAACAATTTGGAAATAGAAAATCGCAAGGGGAAAGAGAAGAAGAAGAAGGACAAGGGAAATGTACTCACCTGAACTAACACCCTTTTAAATTTCATTATGAAAAACCCAGAAATGGAGGTCAGAGGAAGAGGGAGTGTGCAATGGGATGGGGGTGTCCATGATTGACATAAGGATTAAGAAGATAAAGGGGTCGTGTAAGGTAAAGTAAGGGGAGGGTATATTTGTATTTTTTTGTTTTTATGTCATTTGGAACATTACATGGTTTGGCTGCATGATTGGTCATACCGTGAACCAACTGTGAATATCACACTAGATAAGTCTATAAACAATTCACAATTAACATGAGTTGTTTAGAAAACTGTGCATGAACCATGAAAAATAGATCTATCAATCGCAGACCCAGTTTTCATGGGATTCGAATAGATAATACTAACAATGCTCTAACTGTTAAATATCTATTTTTTTTGTGATTTCCCCAAAAAATGATCTATAAATCCTAGGAAAAAATAATAACAAATAAAGAATTTAAAATCTAAAGGGGTCACAAATAACCTTTTAGGTCATCCTCTATAGCCAAGTAGGCTAGTAAATACAGCCACACATCAATCCCATGTCATCAAAAATATCATTCATTCCACCCTGATTGCGAGAACCGTGGGATAATTTCCACCTAGAATGAAGTCTCACATTGAACACACTATCCACATGTATATTTTAAGAACCCGAGTTTTCGTACGAGGTGAGGATCCTTTTTCTTTAGGATTAACTGTTCCATTGAGGCCTAATGTGGATTCGTATCTTGACCGAGGGAGTTACGGAGGTGTATGGGTCTTGTTCGGAGCCCGGAACCATGTTTTAGGCTGGAAATGGCCCGTCACATGGTTTGCGCACGAACTGCGCACAGCCTGGTTAAACAGTGCGCCTTGGTGCAGGCTTGGTAGAGGCAGGAGCACGGCCTGTGCACGGTTCGGGGAAACCATGTGGGGTGGTCGCGCGGTTGCCCCATGCCTTCCAGTAAGGTCTGCACTATCTCCGCATGGTTTCTCCATGTCGTGCGTGTAAACCGTGTGACCTACTTTATTTTGATATTTAATTAATTTTTAATTAAATTAATTAAATTTTATAAAACCTAAATCTGACCCTCATTTCAACTAGAAAGAAGGGGAGAGCTCTCAAACAATGCTACGAAGAATTTTCATCCTTCTTATCCGTCCGATCTCCGCTTCAAGCGCCGTTCGACTTGTTAGATCTGCAATGGTAAGTCCTCAATTCCTTTTTAATCCTTCTCGATTCTTCTGGTTATAACGAACACAGATTGGATTAATGGCTCATATGCCCTAATTTCTTGTTCTTCGTCTGTTCATCAGATTTCTTCCAAATCAGGACGAATCAGAGCCTGATACTAGACGAGCTATCTGGTATGAGCCTAAGGTAGGTGGTCTCATGCTTTTTGCTGAATGTCAAGCTGTTTATATATACCAGAGTACCGCACACCCACTTTTGGGGTGATGCTTGAACCTGAAATTTAACCCAGTTATTACCTAGCATGTTATAGGTAATATGAATAGGATGGTATGTGCTTGAGTTAGGTTGTACACCTTGGACAAGAACCACCCCTTGGGTATGTTTCCATGAATGGCTCTTTTAAGGATTTTGACCCAGGACACTCCTGAGGAATGCCTTTCCTTTCCCTAATGGGTTGTTAAAAATGGAAATTAAATATGAATGGAATTAAAATAAGATGAAATTGTAATTGAAATGGTTTAGGGTATGGGATGGAGTTTTGCCCCTTTCCCCTTGAATGCTAATTCTTGAATTGCTTGCCCACGTGAGTTAAATTCTTTTAAACTTCTTAAAAAGTGAAACAGAGTCATGGGTGAACCATGGAACCAATGTGAGTTTCCATGGACGGACTCATACAAGACTTCTTACTGAAATGACGAGTGAATCATGGGTCCAGTGTGAGATACCATAGACGGACTCAATAGGGAATGATATTTCATGGGCGATACCCGGATCATATTTATAGGATCCTAGGGATGGGCTCAGATGATGGACTATACCGCACTTAGAGCGAGGTTGGGTACCTAAGAGGTTCACCGGAATAGGCTTGTAGGGTGTTGGTGGATTTTATCCCTGAGAGATGCCTGGTTTTAGAATTGATTATTCTAGGAATGGGCTCAAGGAATGGTTTGAATACATGAATGAAGTGATTAATGAATGGAATGGATACATCAAGCGATGCCAAGCCAAAGCAAAAGTTTGGGTCGGTCATGCTAGTTTTCTTGTTTACTACTTTCCATATTACACTGCATCTTTTATATATTCACTGACAGATTAGCACAGATCTTTGGTGGTTGCCTACTGAGATTAGTCTCACACCCTGTTTGGGTCATGTTTTTGGACCCAAGCAGATTATCTGATTTCAGGTAGTGAGAAGGTGAAAATCCATAGTACAGGTACTTGACTTGCTGCTTAGAGTATGAGTGCACGGGACCAAGCTATGGCATGCAATGTGACTGGGGATACATTTTGGTTTATTTTTGTTATTGTTTTGTACTTGTACTGTATTGTATTGACTTTCACCATCATATATATATCAGATCCTTCTATCTGTTATCTATTTCTGTTGTCTATGTGTTCTCTACTGGTTACCTTCTTCCCCTATTGTATGATTGTAATTCTGCTGTGATACTTTGGTAATTAGGGCATAGTCTCCCCATGGACTCACCTATTCCCTCTCTTCTAGTCGGCAACCTCTAGCATTTGGGGAGATGCACTTGAGGCCATGTGGCGACCGGTCTGTCTACCGGGTTGAATAGTAAGTCAGGTCGGGATGTTACAAAGTGGTATCAGAGGGATTTCCATTTCTGATTTGACTTACTATTTGGGGACTATAGACAGGAGTAGGAAGGGAAGGGAATTTGGTAATAAACTATGCCCAGGAGTTTCAAAACAACGTACAGGTAAAATCCAAGTTGCATCGTATGGAATTGTGTTTATGGGTTTAATTATTACAGTTGTTATGATTTCACCGTTGGGTGATGTACATGGTTTTTGCAGTTACTATTGATATTATTGTGGGTTCTATTTCATTGAAACCCGATGAGATGAGGGTTTTCCATCTCATGCATCATATAGGAACCCTGTTAAGAATCACATGTCATGAATTTTTCCAGGCTATCAAGGATGCATAAGATATTGCATTTTGTTGTGATAAGTGTTGTGATAGGTATTGCATACTGTTTCGATAGTTGATTGATAGGTGTGCCTACTATTGTGTTAGATTGGGTGCAATGAATGAATAGTGACATCATATTTCAATTCATAATATGTATGGGCCCTTATGGATTGGGAAATGACGCACCAATGGGATGTAAATGCTAAATGAAATTGAATTTCATGGTTATATGGGCATCAAATTTTGATTCATGAGGTGTTATGGACCCTCAGGGATCAAAACATGGCAGGCCATTGGTAAAAGCTTTTGAACAAAGGTATGTTAAAAGAATGAATGTTGAAAATAGAGCCTGACCTAGACCTGGATTCTAAGTGGGTATGAGGTAGTGGCTCTAGTGGTTTTTGGTGATTGTTCCTTATACAGTCCTGGCTTTAGAAGTAGGCTATTGGTTGACATGGTTTTTAGGAAGGTCTTGACCTTTCCTTTCATGGTTCTTGTGCTCGTGAGTTTCGAATCTCATTAAAAATCATGAATTGAGGCAGGTGTTTCGCATTGCAGATTCATGACACCATGACAACCTCTAGTTGTGTGTCGGTAGAGCGGTGATGACCATGTTCCAGAGATGGTAGGACACGTGCTACAAGAGGAAACACCAGTTGTGCCAGCTGTGACACAAGCAGTTATACCGAACACAGTTTCTGAGGCACAGTTCCATGAGAGCTTGTTGCATTTTATGCAGACTGTTCAGGGAGCACCACGACCTACCCCCACTATGGTAGAGATGACGCATGAGTTTCAGCAGCAACATCCACCTATGTTTTCAGAGGATGGTGGACCATATGTTGCAGAGTACTGGTTAGATATGATACATGCTATCTTTGAGCATTTGGAGACACCTTCAGAGAGGAGGGTCAAGATCACTACGTACATGTTGCGTGTTTCCTCCAATAGGTGGTGGGATGTGATCACCTAGTCAGATCTTCATTGAGAGATGGCATTGATAGAGTTTAATACGGCCTTCTATGATTTATTTTATCCTAAGATTTTGAAGGTCGATCGAGCACATAAGTTCTTGCATCCGGAAAAGGGCGCATTACCAGTGATGGAATAATCTGCCCGTTTTACTAAGCTTCAGCGCTTCACACCTATCCTGATGGGCGATGAGCTATCGAGGGCTAGGTGTTTTGAGGATGGTCTAAGATATGACACCCGATCTCAGGTAAATATATTCAGGTTGACTACCATTTCTAGAATTGTGAACCAGGTGCTAATCACAAAACGTAACCCGAGAGAGGCTGGAGTTGAGAGCTAGAGTGGTTCAACATTGAGATCAGTTACTGCATCGAATGTTAGTAGGAAACGTCATCTGGAGCTTCCACACGATGATTCTAGCTGTTAGAACCTATCTTCGGTTAGAAATCTGAGGTGCTACCAATGCGGTGGGCTGGGACACACGATGTCACAGTGTCTGAGGGACCTAGTCGAGTGTCGATCATGTTGAAAGATGGGTTATCTTAAACGTTTCTGCAAAACATTTTCACCAGCAGCCATCGATAGAGGGTCCGCACCGACTCCATATGCAAGAGCAAGGTCGGCAGCTTCTCATCAGATAAGCAGTTTGGGTGCAACTAGCCAATCAGGCTGAGGTAGTGGTTTGGGTAGAGGTTGTATTCCAGGGCAGAGGGTTCCCCCCTTGAGGTTGGAGGGTGTAACTTCCTCTGGGATCTTTATGTTTTCGAAATGATAGGTTTTGTTGTCATTATCGGTATGGACTGGCTAGTAGCATGCCGAGCCTACGTTGACTGTTACTGCCGGAGGGTGATTTTCACATCACCTGAGGGTGCATTGTATACTCTTATAGGTGAGTGGGATCTCCAGGCAAGCCGAGCTAGACCAGAGCATCGCGAGCAAGATGGGATGATAGCCCAGATCACTATTTTGTTTCTGGATGATCAGGGAGTGTGTCAGACGGATCTTCCTCCAGTGGTTGAGCGCTTCAGGGATGTTTTTCCTGACGAATTTTCAGGATTAACTCCTGAGAGAGAGGTGGAGTTCTCCATTGAGCTAGTTCCAAGAGGTGCACTAGTACACAAGCACGTGGCCCCAAAAAACACTAACACTTAACCCCATAAAACCCAAAACACAATACCCTAAAAAACACTAAACCAAAAACTTAAAAACCAATAATAACTCAACACCGAAAAACCATAAACATGCACACCCAGAAAAACCCTAAACACTCAACCCAAAATATTATAAACCCTTATCCTCAAAAAACCCTAATCACTCGGCCCCAAAACACCATAAACCATTCAGACCAAAAACATTCTAAACCCTCACCTGAAAAAACCCTAAACCTTTAATACAACAAAATCCAAAACCCCCGTCAACAAAAAATCCTAAACCATCATTCCTAAAAATCCCTAAACACTAAACTTTAATAAACAATAAACCCTTTGCTAAAAAAACATAAACCCCCAGGGACCAAATAACCTAAAATCATAGCCCCAAAATACCTAATACCACTTCCCTAAAGACCCAAAACCCTCATCCCAAAAATACCAAAATCATGATCCCCAAATAATACTTACTATTAATGCGCCAAATATCCCTTAATAGATGACCCCAAAATGTCATATACCCTTATCCCCCAAATACCATAATCCTTCAACCCCAAAAAACAATAAACCCATATCCGCAAACTCCTAAAACCTCATTCCCAAACAAACCTCTACACTAAGCCATAAAAAAACATAAAAAACATCCCCAAATAACTATATTCCCTCATCCCAAAAAAACCTAAACCCCACTCCCCCAAAATCACTAAACCCCAATCCCCATAAAACCCTAGTCCCAAAACCCCAAAAAATCTAAAACAATAAAACTCAAAAAATTGAAAATACTAAACCCCCAATATCCAAAAATCCTAAACCCAAAAAAACAATACCCACCAAGATAAAACTATAATCCCTTAGCACCAAAAAAACCCTAAATGCTAAACCCGAAAAAAACCTAAAACCATCAGCCCTAAAAATCAAAAAATACTCAACCACAAAAAACACTATTCCATTATGCCCAAAAAACCCTAAAACCTTGGAACAAAAAAACTGCAAACCCTTATCCCTAAAAATCCATAAACCCTCACCCCAAAATACAAAAAACAATTGACACAAAATACCTAAACCATCATCCGAAAAAACAACTAAACCCTCAACCCTAAAAACACCTAAAACCACATTCCAAAAAACAGTAATGCCTCAATACCAAGAAACCCTAAACCCACTGTAGAGAAATACAACAAACCATTGACCTAAATACCCCTAGTATATAATTTCCAATAAACCTTATACCCTTATCCCCAAAAAGTCCAAAACAATCTTCCAAAACCCCCCAAACCCACATCACCCAAAAAAACTATAAAACTTAAGACCAACAAACAACTGAACACTCATCTCCAAAAAACCTTATATCCTCATCCTCAAACTACACTAAATACATAGCCCTAAAAACACTAAACACTCATTATAAATAAACCATGAAACCTCATCCCCAAAAAACCATTAACCCTCAATCCAAAAAAACACTAAACCCTATGTCCAAAAAATACAATAAATTCCCATCCCAAAAAAACAAAAAACCCTTTTTGCCAAAAAACATTGAACCCTAAACCCCAAAAATCCCAAAATCCTCATTCTAAATCCTCATTCTAAAAAACATTGAACCAAAAAAATCCCTCAACCCTCAATACAAATAAAACCATTAAACCACAGCCTGAAAAAACATGTAAATCATCATCCCCAAAATAATAAAAACCCTAATCCACAAAAATAACCCTATGGTCTCAAATTAAAAGTCTTTAATCCCTTAGATATAAAAAACCCTAAACTCTTCTGCCCAATAAACCCAATGCACTCATCCCAATAAAACCATAAACCATCATCCCTAAAAAATTCTTAAATATCATCCAAAAAAACACTAAACCCTCCACCCCAAAACACTAAACCCTCATTCCCAAAAAAACATAAACCCTTATCCCAAAATAAACCCTTGACCTACAATCCCAAAATACCCTAATCCCTCATCCCTAGAGAAACCCTAAACCATTGACTATAAATAACCATAATCCCTCAGCCCCCAACACCACTCCAAAAAACACTAGATCCTCATCCCAAATAACCCAAAACACTCTACCCCGAATACCCTAAACCCTCATCCCCAAAATTCACAAAATATATAGACCCATGAAACCCTAAACCCTCACTCAAAATTCAATCCTAAACCCTTTTCTCCAAAATGTGATAACCCATTATCCCAAAAAAACCATAAACACTCACCCCTAAAAACAATATACCCTCAGCCCAAAAAATCCTAAACCCTCAACCGCAATAAACTAAAATCCCTTTAACGCAATAAAACCTAGACTCTGTGACCAAATAGACATTAGAACATTGGATACAAACAACACTAAAACCCTAGACATCAATAACATTAATCCCTTGACCAAAATTTACTATAAACCCTCCACCCCAAAAAAAGCATTAACCCTCGAACCACAATAACCCCAAAACCGTTGACCCAAAAAAACATAAACCCTCATCCTCAAAATATCCTAAACCCTTGGAATGAAAAAACACTAAACCCTAAACCCCCAAAACCCTAAACCCCGATCCACAAAAAAACAGAATCCCACAACTTAAAAAATAACTTCTGCCCTCAGAACCAAATTACAATAAAACCACCCCCTAAAAACCATAAACCCATAATACCCAAAAACCCTCAATCCCAAAAAACAATAAACCCTCATTCTAAAAATTCCTAAACCCTCACACCCAATTAAAGCCAAACACTCATCCATAAAAAAAATAATCCTTTTACCCAAAAGAACCCAATAACCTCCAAAAAACCCAAAATCATCATCCCTAAAAAACCCTAAACCCTCAGCTATAAAAAACCCTATACCTTTATCCCAAAAAACCTTGAACACTTAGTCCCAAAAAATTATTTACATTCATTCAATAAAACCCTATAACCTTATCCCCAAAAAACCCCTAAATTATCAGCCTCAAAAAACCCTAAACCCTCATCCCCAAATATCGTAAACACCCAACCCCACAAAACCCAAAACCCTAAGTCACCAAAAAACCCTCAATACAGTAAACCCTTATCCACACAATAAAACCTTAATTTTTATCTCCAAAAAACACTAAACAATCAACCTAATGAAAATACTAGACACACTAATCCAAAAAACCTTAAGCACTCAGCCTCAAGAAACACAATACCCTCAGCCCTAGAAAAGCCTAAACCCTCAGACCCATAAAACAAAAAACACTCTACCCCAAAGAAACCCTACATCATCAAACCCAAAAAAACATAAACCCCTACCCTAAAAAACATAAACCTAAAACTCAGAAAACACTTAC
Source organism: Viscum album (assembly GCA_963277665.1). Classification (NCBI taxonomy): domain Eukaryota; kingdom Viridiplantae; phylum Streptophyta; class Magnoliopsida; order Santalales; family Viscaceae; genus Viscum; species Viscum album. Next base: position 922,932,553 of record OY728132.1, read on the forward strand.
CCCTTGGACCAAAAACACCCCCAACCCTAATCCATAAAAAATTATAATCCCAAATATCCAAAAAACCCTAAATCCTCAGCCCCATTAAAACATAAACCCCATCATAAAAAGAAACTAAACACTCACCCCTGAAAAAAATAAACCCTCATCCCCAAAAACCAAAATTCCACTTCACAAAAATTACTCAAAACCCTAATCCATACAAATCCTAAACCCACAACCCCAAAAAACATAAACCCATATCCAAAAAAACCAAAAAACCTCCACAGAAAAATATCTACACCTTGTACCCATAATCACAAAACAGACACCCTAAAAAAATCCATAACCCTCAAGCCCAAAATATAATAAACACTCAACTTAAAGAAACGTATCCCCTCACACACAAAAACCAAATCCCATAACACCCAAAAACACTAAAACCACATCCTAAAAACCCAAACCTCTCATCCCTAAAATACCATAGACCCTCAATCCCAAAAAACCAAAAACCCAGAGCCCCAAAAAACCCGGAACCCTCAGCCCCAAAGAACCCTAAACACTCATCCCCCCAAAACACTAAACTCTTGTCTACCAAAATTGAAAAAACTATATCCCTAAAAATCCCATATCCTCATCCCTAAAACTCTAAACCCTCATAACATAAACCTTAATACCTCATCCCAAATAAACCCTAAACCCATAGGGCCAAAAAACCATTTACTGTCATCCCCACAAAATATTAAACCCTCATCCCCAAAAACCTCTAAGAACACATACCCATAAAACCATAATCCCTCAGTCCATAAAAACACAAAAACCATAAACCTAAAAAACTATCAACCTCCCCCAAAACATAAACCCACAACAATTAAAAGCCCTTAACATTTATCCCCAAAACACTAATTCATCCTCTCGAAAATCCATAAAACCATAGCCCAAAAATAGTTGATCTATCATCCAAAATAAACCATAAAACCTCAACCATAGAAAACCATAATACCTCAACACCAACAATCATAAAACCTTAGCACAAAAGAAACCGTAAACCCTGATCCCAAGAAAAACAAAAAACACCAAACCCCAAGAAACCCTAAAACATCATCCCCAAAGAACCGTAAACCATTATTCCCAGAAAAACATAATCCATGAGCCCCAAAAAAACCCCAATCCCTCTGCCCAAAAAATCAATCTTCCACCATCCCTAAAAAACCCTAATCCATCATCGCACAAAAAATACTAAAACATCATCCCTATAAAAGCCTAAAACCTCATTCCAAAAACTTATACCTATACCCTCAGCCAAAATAACCCTAAAACATTTTCCTATGAAGAACTAAACCCTCAAAACTAAAAAACAATAAAACCTCACCCCCAAAAATCGATAAACCCTTATAGGAAAAAATACAATAAAACCACAGTCGCAAAAAACAGTAATCATGCAGTGCAAAAGAAAAACACTCATCCCAAAAAAACTTAATCTCTCAACCACAATAAATCTAAAACTATTACCCCAAAAAACCCCATATACATCATCTTGAATGAAACCCCAATCCCTCATCCCCAATAAATTCTAAACCAAACCCTCTAAAATCCTCAAACATTGATCCACAAAAAATCCAAAACCTATAGCCCTTAAGAACCTATTCCCTCATACTCCAAAAACACGAAACCCAAATCCCCCAAACACCATAAACTGATATCCATAGAAAAACACTAAACCATTATTTCTAAAAAAATATACAACCTCAACCATAAAAAAACATAACCATCATCCATACAAAACCTAACCCTCAAACCAAAAACCCCTTAAACGTCACACATAATAAACCCTAAACCTCCTTCCCTACAAAACTAGGGAACCTCATCCAAAAAATACCTAAATCCTCAAAAATGTAAAACACTAAACCCTTATCCCTAAATAACCTTAATCCATCATCCACATAAAACCCGAAACACTCATCCTTAAAAAAACCATAAACCCACATTCCCAAAAAACCCTAAAACCACATCCATAAAAAAATTAACAACAATCCCCCAAAAATCCTAAGCCCCCAAATCAAAATTCTAAAAACTATCTTCCCTGAAAAAACATAGACAATCAACCTCAACAAAACTCTATTCTATTAGGTACAAAAAAACCTCTATAACATCATAAAAATCCACTAAATCCTCATCCCCCAAATAAACCTAAACCCTACGCATGAAAAAATTTAAAATCTAATCCACAAATAACCCTAAAACTTTTTCCAAAACACCATCATCCCCAAAAACCTGAAACCCTCAGAAACAAAAAAACCTAAACCCTTAGACAAAAAACCAAAAACACTCAACCTCAAAATAGATTAAACCCGAGCTATAAAATAACCTAATACCTAAATTCAAAAACACTTAACCTACAAAATAAAAAAACCAAAACCCTCAACCCCAATAAAAATAAATACCTCGATCCCAAAAAAACACTAAACCCACTACCCCAGAAAACCCTAAACCCTCATCCCCAAGATTCCATTTTCCCGCCAACCAAGAAATCCACAATCCATTTTTAAAATAAACCATAAACCCTCCACACCAAAATACCATAAACCCTTAGCAACAAAAATCACTAAATACCCATCCCAAAAAATCATAATCCATATTCCCCAAAAAAATATAAACACTCCGGAACAAAAAATGATGAACCTTATCCCCCAAAAATACATGACCCTCATTCTGAAATAATTCATAACCTATAGCCCCAAAATAATGTATGCCCTCATCACAACAAAACAAAATACCATTAGCCCCAAAAACCCCTAGACCTGCATTCTAATAAAACAATAGTTCTCAGCCCCAAAAAACCATAGAACAACATCCTCAAAATCCTCTATACCCTCAGTCAAAATAAACCTAGACGAAAAACACCAAAAAACAACACACCCATCCCTAAAAATTCTTAGACCATCAACCATAAACTCTTAAACACTCATTCACAATAAAAATAAAGACCCACAACCCAAAAATAACCTAGAAACTCAGCCATAATAATACCTATACCCTCATCCCCAAAATACTTAGATACTCACCTCAAAATTACCATAGAACCTCGTCCCCAAAAAACCCTAGAAACTTATCCCATAAATATGAAAATAACCTCTTCCCCAAAAAACCCAAGACCCTATTCCCCAAAAAATAATATACCTTTTGCAAAAAAAACCCATAAAACATCAACCAAAAAATCCATAGACCCACATCCCCCCACAAAACCCCTTTAAATCCTTAAAACCCCTATTCCCTCATACCAAATAAACCTAAACCCTCATCCCTAGAAAACCTCATACTTTCAACATCAAAAATACTAGTCCCACATATCTAAAAATCATACACACACATCCCCAAAAAATAATATACCCAACTCCCAAAGCAACCATTGGCCCAAATCCAAAAAAACCATAGAATCTTAGAAAAAAACAGTAGACACTCATCCTCAGAAAATATTAGACTATCTTACACAAAAATACCCTAGAACTGATTCCCCCAAAAACCCTAGAATCATTGCCCTAAAAAATTTTAGACCATGATTCACAAAAAATCCCCCAAACCCTCAACCCCGAAAAATTGTAGACCCTCTACCCCAATGAAATCCAAGCCCATCAAGCCTTAAAAAACAATTTAACACTATCACCAAAATCCCTAGACCGTCATCATTAAAAAAACTATAAAACCTCAACCCCAAAAAAACACATAATCACCATCCCTAAAAAAACCTAAAGACCTTATCCCCAAAAAATAAAACCCTAGTCCCCGAATAACCCTAAACCATCATCCCTAAAAATCCAAAAATCCACATCCGCAAAAAACTCTAAACCCTCATCCACAAAAAATCCTAAAACCTCAATTGATGAAAACCCAAAAACCTCAATCCCATAAAATCCATAATCCCTCATCCCTAAATAACCCTATACCCTAAGATAAATCACCAGAGTCATGAATCACATAAAAGAATTTGGAAAAAATGTATTTTAATGGAAAGGTATAAAATAAATTCTACCGACCAAGGGTTCAGAAAACATAAATACTAAGTCACAAGCGATGTAGATGCACAATCAATTCCAGAATAAGGAATGATGATTAGGTATGAATGATTCCAAAAATTCATCAAAATTAATAGGATTCATGTGTAACCATTAATAAGGAGATAAAATAAATTATTATGAAAAAATAAATTGAGAAAAATTACCCAAATTGATTTATATGTCACGGGGTACCCAGAAGTCTTATAAAAATAACCAAACCCACAATCCCATGCTAATTATTGAACCCACTAACAAATATAGCGAGATTCATTCCTAATTGTTATTTCATACATGTTCTACCTCCACCTTAATGTGATAATATGAATTTACTTACATTACCAAGTGTATGTGTAATTTTGGCCCCCAAATATGTGTGTTGTTGCCCACCATTGTGTTAAATTCCAAAAAACATGTGTCAGTCCACTTTGAATAATAATTGGAATTAAAAATATTTTCAATCCCAAAATTATTCTCCTTAGGATGAATCTATCCTATATAATTACTTCCATGTTTAATATGGTTTTTCCTCAAATCCATGCAATTGTCTTCTTCAATGTATGTTGATAAATCCTCAATGATGAATATTGTATGAATTCCACAAGAATAACAAGAAAAATGATCTTCTATGAAATGCTTCCCACTCATTCAAGCACCATGAATGGAAATCCAGCTCATTGATCAATATTTATTTTCATTTTCAAAAGAAATATATCTTTTTAAATGTTAATCTAGATATATTCTCCAAGATAGAAAATATCAATACTCTGATGCTTTGTTAGATCAACTATTATAGGATTTATTCTACTTATCTATTTGATATCAAATAGATTCATGAATCATCTTTATTTTATTTTCCATATTATCTGCATAAATATTCATCTAATAATCAATATAGATATAACATTATTCTATATGAGTAATTGTATTGATTTCAGAAACATCATCAAATGTGGAATGTTGAGTGGTATTTCTTGGATATCTGTTGTATAGAAATTATTCTATTGTAAGCTATAAATACCAATCTCTAATATTATTGTTTACTAATATTCATAGAATATTTCCCAATGTACTATTTGTGACATCTATTTTCCAAAAAAATTATATTTTTATCCAAAGTGATGGAATGAAGATTAGTACTGAATTTCACCTATAACATCCTCTATAAATGTATGAGAATATTAATTTCCCGATTCAAGACAATACTGTGGGGAATTCCATGAAGGTATTAAATCTCTTTGAAAAAAATTATCACTGAGACGTTTCAAAGACACAATTAAATACATGTTTATATCATCCCATGGGTACATTAAAATAAGAGATGAAGTTTATAAACTAGCCTTGAAATGAATCATTTCTCTCTGACATGTCTCACATCTCAAAATAATTTCATAGAAGTACGATTCTATCTTTGTATAGTACAAATGAATCCTTAGTATCTCCATGGTTTTTTGGATCCTAGAAATACTTGATAGTCATCCTTCTTGAGTATCCTAGATAAGAAATTCTATATAATTACACATTGGAACTCACAACATTGTTCAAGTAAATGGAATCCAATCATGCACATAATAATCCACCAAAAATCCATTTTGACATAGGATAAAATTTAATTTAACACCATATAATTTTGATAATACTATTTTATTAGTCTAAATCTAATAATCACATCATCTAGAATGGTATGTAATCCATATTTTTGAGATAAATAATTTCCATAAGGTTATATTTCCCCTTCTTGTAATTTGAAATTAATGAGAAATATTTCATTAATTCCATCCATGTTTCATGCATAAAACTCAGATTTTGTTGACCACTAATAAATCTAAATAAAATATTGTCATAATGAAGAACAAACAATCTTTGTCCCAATTAACGAGTCTAAAGATCTAGGGATCTCCCAATCAAAGAAAATTTCTTATTACTGGTTTCATAATTTTACTATGAATCATTCATCTTATCATTGAAATATACAAATGTACTCTTTATTTGGATAAGAACAGTGATGATCCCAACCCCACTTGAATCACACTCCACAATAAAGGCATCAAAAAACTGGTAACACCAAAATTTTTGTATCACATAAAATTTTCTTAATTATTTCAAATATTTTATTTTCAAACATTGATAACATGAATTTTCCCATTTTTCATTCCTTCAGTGATGAGTTCCATGATAGTACTAAAATTGGAAATAAAGAGATGAAATAAAAATTCCAAACCCTGAAAAATCCTTATATATATATGAGGGTTTCTACTAGTGGGATGGACATTATTGATTCTTCCTTTGATTAATGCACCATGATGACTTCTTTGGATACCACATATCCCAAAAATGTCACATGTGTTGAAAAGAACTCGTACTTTTTCTTCTTTCCATATAACTATTTTTTCACACGGAATTCCAAATACCTACCAAAGATGATCGATATGGTTGTCCACATACTTCCTATAAATAAAACGTTTATCCAGAAAAACAACAAAAAATTTACATATAAATGGATTCATAACAACATTCTTGAGTCTCATGAATTTACTTGGATCATTTGAGGGGCCCAATGGGGATGTCGACAACTCAAGAAATCCACCTTTGGTTTTGAATGTCATTTTCCACTCATCTAATCCCTTTATTAAAATCTGGTTTTATCCACATTGAAAGATCATCCATTGAAAAGGTTGATGACTTAGGTTATTTATCGAATATCATTGAGTCGTCGAATGGGGTACCTATATTTAATGTTAATAATATTGATAGCACTACTATCAATACACAAGTCATATGTACTATCTTCCATTGGCACCAAAAATGATTAAACATCACACAAGATCTGTCTTGTACGTGTATACCATCAATCCATCAATTCAATCACTTGTTTCTATTATTCCTGTGATTCCTCAATATAATACAGATGTGATGGTTTATGAAGAAATTATGAACCTAGGAAAAGATAATTAGTTTTGTAAAATTCCTCTAAAGGGTGGTAATCCACATTTAATATCATTATTAAAAACATCATGATACTCCTCAATAAAAAATTGAGCTAACATTTGGTTATGAATCTTATTCTCATGGAATGACTTTTCTATCATAAATAATGAAAAAACAGGCTTTTGGGGCTTTCTATCTCCACATGAAATCTATTGATAAATTGAATACCTTTGTAATCTTTTGGTATATAATTTTTTTTATAAATATGGGATGAATTAAAAGGAGAAGCTGTAATATTATTATCCACCAATAACAAAGATTATGTGTTCTTAATCCCATCATAATTCACTTCCCTATAGAAACCTACAAGCCCTTCACAATTAAAATAAAAAAGAATCCATATGAATAAGATCACACAATTCCTCATTAGTATATATCATACCAATGTAAAATGAAATTAGAACCTGTTTATTGACTTTAATTATGCTCCCATAATTTGAACAATAATTTTTGGATGAGAGGGGATGATTTTATTTTTTAGGATTCAATTTCATTGCTATTTTTAGGAAAAATTTATATAAATACCATAAGAAATAATCACCATTCATACACAATTATCATGGTGAAACATGTTTGGAACATGTTTTCACATTGAAATTCATTTATTTTAGATATGAGATTGGGAAACTCTTCATAGAACAAGCATGTTACCTGCATCATCTTATTCAACTACATTAATATCATTTTCAAATTTATCCCAACCATGATCATCCAGTTTTATTTCCTATTCAATCTCCTTGATCCCCATCATAGTAATAATTGGATTTTTTTGGAAATTGTTCAAAAAATTAACATACCCCCGAAATTTGACGCACATTTGATTAACTTGTTTATGGAGTTGGATTGTTTTTGTTACATAGCCTTATCTTTCCCAAAATCAATCATCTTACTCCATCCAAAAAATTTTATCACCAACAAAAAAATTATTATAAGAAATAACATTACAAAAAATTTACCTTAATTTTAGTTCATGGTTTCTAATTCCTTTGGGGTCTATTTATCTTTTCCACCATTTTTTCAGTATGAAAACATAATTAACTGAATAGAATGGTTATAACTCTATGGAATGTAAAATATCAACATTTATTCCTCCTAAAATAACTTTCAATAATATACTCCTTATATTGTAGTACCTCACCTCACATTAATATATGATTAATATCCTAAATGTACTCTTTAACATATTTATATAATTATCACAAACAATGCATTCAGAAATAAAGCTCTGGCTTATAAATCTCAGTTAAAAATCAACTAATCAAAATGCCTTTCAACTTCTCTTGTGGGAGTACATTATATTTCCCATAACATTCCCACTATTTCATCATATTTTCTCACCAAATAGGTGCATAATCATTAAATTTCATTATTTATACCAATAACATATTCTCATTGAAATAATTATTAAATTAGAATAATTGATCAATTTATGGAAAGAAATATAAAAAATCTTCTTCATTCATACACCCTCTAAAATCTCTATTGTGAATATTAAATATTATTGTAATATCTTAATCATCTATACTTCTTCCGATATTGACCTTTTAAATTCTGAAAACAATGATAGTTCTATGATCATCATAAAATGGGGCCATATTGTTCTATTTATGTGGCTATGGACATCAAGGTTTTCGTTGTGGTGAAGGGGAATTGTTTCATCACCCTCTCAATAAATGATCGATTTTCTCACTTATTTGAGTAATATGCAATTGCATATTCAATTTTTGAATTTCCCAGGGATTAGGAGGGGTAGAATATCAACTTTTGTGAGACATGGTGAAATTATTTTGCTGTATTTCAACATGAACAATGTTGCAGATTATTCTCCTAAACCTACCTCGGACACTAATCTTAATCCTTCCCACAACCCCAGTCTTAAATCTAACTACATACCCTTAGATCTAAACCTACCCTTAACACGATCCCTAAATCATCCCTCAGTAACCACTCCACTAAACCTACCCCCGGCCCAAAGACCAAAAGATACCCACAGGACACCCCCGGAAAAGATACCCCATCCATAAACATACCCCACCTAGCCCCTATCTCTACCCAACCAAAACAATCCTCTGAACAGAGGTGAATTCCTACATAGAAACCCACATCCCAAAACCAATCTCATCCCTACCAAAAAACACAAAACCATAGCCCATAGTCTCAATACTAACAACCCCGGACCTAAACATTACCACCCCCCCAAACCCACCCTAAATGTACACCCTCCTGGCATCAACTACAGTCCTAATCATACCACCCCCATGGAACCATCCATTATCTTACCCCATCACCTATCCCTATTCCTACAAATGGCCCAAGCACAAATCCTACCCCGAATACCAGCCCGAATAATACCTGAAGTCTAAATCCTGAAACATACCCACCCTCGACCCCACCCCCCCACACACCCCAACCATTTCCCTAAACCAACCCCTTCACCCTCTCACTACCCCCTAATCCCACCCCCACCGAGTCACTAAAACTACATACCAAAACTCCCATCACTAAACCCACCCAGACCGTATCCCTAAACCTAAACCCGTACCCATAGTCCTCAACCTAACACCCCAACCTACCCCCTACCCCAAGCACTAAACATACCCCCCCAACCAGACCCCATCCCAGGACCTACCTACCCCTAGATGATATCCCTAAAAAACCCCATCCCTCCCCCAATATAAAATCTAACTAATATCCCTAAAAATATACCCCATAAATCCCCTATGACAAATCATACCCCTAGATGCGTCCTAAAATTACCCCCACCTACCCTAGCCCTACCCACCTAATCCTACCAGCGACTCGTTCCCGAAACCAACCAACCTACCCCCACATCCCTGAACCAAAACCCGACCCTAGGCCTAATCCTGAAAATCCCCTAGTTCTAATCGTACCCACACATCACCCCATATGACCTATGGCTACCCCGATCAACCCCCACTAAACCTACTCCCCATAGACCGATCCCTGAACCTACCCCTCCCCTAAAAATTCCACCAAACTCTTCCCTAAACCTACCCCCTAACCATAGACCTAATCATATGCACCAACCCTATTTCACAAAACCTACTCCTCATCCTTATCACCAAACACCACCCCAACCCCCACCCCAAACCCTAAACCTACAAATCCCACCTACCCCCTGGCCGCAGCTCAATACATATCCCTTATGGACCCATCCATAAGCATACACCCCCACCTCCACAAAACTAATCCTATACCAAAACACATCACTAATCCTTCCCCTAGACACTAACACTAAACCTATCCCATCCCTAAGCATACCCCTCAAGCACAGATCTTAACATCCCCCAAGCCATAACCATAATCATACCCCCTAGTTCCGCCCTAAACCAACCCCCACCCCCACTGGAACATGTCCTAAACAAACTCCCCATAACCCTATCCTAAAACCAAAACATACCCCCTTACCCACCCCCAAGACCCCCCAAACCCCTAGCCCCAGACCAACCCCTATACCTTTCCCACGAACCACACTATAAAACTAAAACACCCATCCCCAAAACTATCCCACAAAATAAACCTATCCTTGTCCCCACCCCAAGACATACACCCTTGACCTTGACCTCAACCCTAAACCTACACCCACCCATTCTACCAACCCCACCATGGAACCTATGCACATCACAACCCCTAAACCATCCCACAAACCTCACCATAAACATACCACACCTACCCAAATATTGTTGCCCTAAACCTAGCCTCTTTTGTATCCCTCTATGTACCTCTTTCCTCTACTATATCCATAATCCTACCCCTAACTCTTGACCCTAGACCATCCCTAAAACTACACCCCCTAACCTATACCTAAACCTAACACCCCGAATAGTAGACGTTTCCACTACCGTTTCCCCCCTCCCCATAACCTATATTGACTCCATCACTAACACCCCAAGGGTTGACCACTAAAGCTACCCCCCTCCACTTAACCAGGCCTAAAACCTACCAATTTGGTACCTAACCCAACTCCCCTTAAACCTTCCCCCAAAACCACAAACTAAACATACCCCCACCCCGACACTCTCTATCCTTGGACATAGTCCCAAAACCTACACCGTAGCCCCATTCCCTAAAAGTACATGTCAGACCCCACCCAAAACCTACCTAGGCCCCGTCACAAAATCTACTACTCCACATTCTATGACCCCTTCCCTAAACCAATCACTACTTCTAGAAGACCTAAAACTACCCCTATTCCAACCACACTTAACATGCCCCTCATGAAATTCCTTAACCTATTCCCCAGCTCTAGTCCCATCCTCACTAATTTTACCCCTTCAATAGAGACCTAAACCCACCCACCAACCCCAAACCCAAAAACTAACCCACATCCCTCTCCCTAAACCCCAACCCTCGTACACCCCATTATTCAACATATTACCCCCATTAATACACCACCCAAACCCCAAACCTAATCATAGCTCCCTAGCCTGATACCTAACCCTATCCCCTTCATGAACAACCATAGACCTACCACCATGACTGATCTATATAACTACCATCTTACCCCTAACCCTAAAGCAACCCACCCCACCCCCACCTCCCATCCTTACACCTAAACTAACCAACAAGAAACCCCCCGAAAATAACCCTAGAACTAAACCTACCCCCTTCTCCTATCCATACCCCCCTTAAATATACCAAAATATGTGAGACCCTAGAAGAACCCCTAAACCACCCCCTCCCTAAACTTATCCCCATCCCCACCCCAACCCCGACCCTAGACATACCACCCATACACATCCCTACAACCCTAAACCTAACCCCCTAGTCATACACCTAACCATAACCCTACCCCATCACTCAGTCTACCTCATACTATAGCCCTTGCCCCCTAAACATACTCCCTGACCCTGACCCAAAACCTACATCCAACACCTATCCCTAGCACAGCCCCTATCCTGCCCCAACCGTCACCCTAAGCCACTTATCCATAAATCCAAGCCTAACCTCCCATTACCATGCCCTACCACTTAAACCGGCTCCCCCCTCCTCACCTAACCCTAGCCCTAACCTAAACCGACCCTTAACCATCCCTACCCCCATGACCATATAACTAAATCTTCCACCTCACTCTATACACCTAACTAAAACCATACCCGGGACCCTATCCCCTACTCATCCCAACCCGTAACCTTCCCACCATCAAACCATTAACCACAACCCTACCTATACCCTATCCATGAGCCCTAACATAACCCTTCAACATACCCTCATCCCGGTAACCCAACCGCTAAACCTACACCTCATCCCCTATCCATATCCCATGTAATCATATTGCATGTCAAATTTACCTACCCACATACAAATCTCCCCAACCCCTATCCCTACACCTAACCCTTATCCACATCCCCAACACTTGACCTAAAATAAAGATACCCCGATCCCCTAAACACATCCTCAATCTAGTTCTAAACCTTCACCCATCAACCCAACCTCAGCTCTACATACCCACTGTCCCATATCACTTCAAAGACCAATATTCCCCCTCCACACACACTACACTATCCCAAAACATACAACAACATAGTAGTTCTAACCCCCTAAAACTACCCTCTATCCTTCAACTAAACTAACTCCCCCATCCCCTACCCAAATCCATAAACTAAACCCTTGTTCCAACAACCCTACCACTGCTCACCAAACAATCCCCCCATCCATTCCCATAGACTTGAAAAAACCATACCCCCAGGACCATCCCTAAATATACCTATACCTCATAGTCCTACACCGTGACCCCAGTCCTAAACCTACCTCCCACCAACCCCATCCCTAGACCTACCCCCCCATCCATACCCACAATCCTACCACCAGATCCTGCCCCTCACAACCCCTAACCCTACCCACATACCCTATGCTTAATCCTAACCACCTCCTAATTACTCATCTTCCCGCAACTCATAGAAATAACATAACCCATACCCCCCCCCCCCAATCTAGCCCCTAGCCCTACCTATAATCCCATCACTAAATGTACCCACAACCCCCCCACCCAAATCATACCCACAACCAACCCCCTTCTCCATCCCTAGATGTAACTACCCCTAGCCCTAGAAACTACCCCTTTCCCAATATCTAAAACCTACCCATTAACTAAACCTACCCATGGGACCTTAACCTACCCCTGAAAAAATCCCTAAACATACCCCCATAGCTAGCCCCAGCCCTATAAACCTACCTTCCGACATAGGCCCTAAGCCCACCTTTAGCCCCTCCATAATCCTACCGCCTTTTCTTATCCCTAATCACATCAATAAACCTACCCCTAGTCCAAAAAATACCCCCTCACCCAATCCATAAACCTTACCCCTACCTAACTATATGTCATCCTGCTGTCCCATGACTTAACCATGTCCCTAGCCCCTACCACTAAACCTACAAATATCCCTAATCCAACCCTAAGCCTCAGGCCATCATCCTACCCCCTCCCTCATCCCCAACCCATACCTAACCATAAAACTACCCCCATCCCATAGACTAAACATATGAAGGCCCTAATCCTATCCCCAATCCCATTTCACATACCCTAAATATATAGTAGTCCATTTCCGTACCATAAGAAAATCACCAATATAATTACATTAGTGATGAAACCTAAAGAGATAAAATTATAAAATTTTATTCAACGTAAAAAATTATGATGATAAAAAAATGGTAAAAAGGAAATAAAAAATAATTTTAAGGGTTTCATTAATATATTTCTATGTTAATCTACATTCATATATTTCTATAGTACATAGGTATTCAGGATGATAACAACTAAGTAAATTATTTATGACAACAATTAATGAAATAAACCACATACAAAAATAAATTATTTGTCATTTTATATAATTCATGGATAATTAAAATTATAAAAAATGTAAAAAATTAAATGTCGAGTAATACACAAATTGATGTCGAAACAAATTAACTTGGAAGACCCTATTTTATTTCTCTCAACCAACTAATTACTTTAGTGATGAACCCTAAGGATAAAAAAGTAAACATTTTTATTCAAAATAAAAAAATAGATATGATAAAACAAATGTAAAAAAGTAAAGACAAAATAATTTAGAGTGTTTAATTAGGATACTAATATGTAAATATATAATCAAATATTTTAGCATTACTTAGGTATTCAGGATAACAACATGTATGGACATAAGTGATTATAAAAAGTAAAAACACCACAAACTAAAAATAAAAATTAAATTTTTTACCATAAGAGAAAACAAGTAAAAAATCCCTTAATCATTTCCAATTGAAATTTACCCTAATTAAAATGGAATATGTGGTTTATTAAATAAAAATGAAACACTAGAAAAATAGTCATGGTTTTATGTTATGGTATTTCTTGTTCATTGATCTTAGAAAATAAATAAGTTGAGGAGGCTCAAAATATTAATGATAAAAGTATTTAGGCATACAAAATGGATCATAGACTCCTCAAATTCATTGAGAATTAATCAAATAGGGTTTCCACAATAATTTAACACAAATTTGGAAAAAATTGGAATGTAATATGTTTCACTCTTCACATTTACTTGAAAAAAAATTCACCTACCACTAAGTGAGGGTCTCTTGTTTTCCAAATGGTAGATATTACAAGTAATATAATTAAATTAATAACTTATATACCTTCCTATAACTCAATTTATTTAATCCAAAAAAATGTCTCTTCATATAGATAGTTTCAGAAAAATGCTGAAGGAATAAATTTCATGTGATTCCAAATTATAAAAATACCATAAGATATTAAACATGATAGGGTCCTTTGATTACCTAAAAAAATTTAGTAAAAATTAATGGTGAATAATTGGACACCTTCTCAACATCAATAGGAGAAAAAATGCCTACTATCAACATAAATAATGTTAACTGTAGGTTTTATGAAGGATATGTTTGATATACATTTCCAAAAAATATGTTTTATAGTCTCCATATTTCTATGAATCATTTCTCAAATTTATATTCATTGGATAC
Source organism: Viscum album (assembly GCA_963277665.1). Taxonomy (NCBI): domain Eukaryota; kingdom Viridiplantae; phylum Streptophyta; class Magnoliopsida; order Santalales; family Viscaceae; genus Viscum; species Viscum album. Next base: position 922,947,555 of record OY728132.1, read on the forward strand.
CTCCTAAAACTAGAAACAGAACTAATTTTTTGGACATTTAATTTTTTTCAAGGGAATCCCTAAGTATTTCAAAAGGATCTACCAAACCCAAAAAAAAATTTTGGTGATAAAATAGATTCTATTTTTAGTGTATGAATGAACAAGAAGAATTAAAATAATTAATTTCACTTTTACATAGAAAAAAATAAGATCTCTATTACATTCTAGGAGAAAATAAAATGTTTACAACCAGTTAAGATGAATATTGATGAAATACAATGTTATTTTCTTTTAAAAAACACTTCACCCACTCCTAAAATAATACATACCTGACAAGTAAACAAATAATACGAAATTAACAATAAAATAATAAAAATGCACAATTCACTATTCCTAGAAACATTTAAAGAAAAAACAATGCCAAGGGACACATAGGTTATCTATCATCAAATGTCCCTCAAGAATTCTTCAACTTCAACACAAAAAATACACATCATAAAATAATGTTTTAATAGAAGAATGATTATCATGGTTATAGATTCATGATCTTGAAAAAAAAGTGTTAATTCTTCCTCTAGTTTCATTATTCTCAATATGATCATAATTAATATTTTTCAAGAGATTCCAAAAACTCAGTAAGGGGTCATAAACCCTATATTCTTTGTGAACATCATCATGATCCCCCACATCATTGTTATAGAAGTTGATATATTTCTGTATTGGATCAATAGTGGAATTAAGGGGTTCAGGAAAGGATCATGCTACTTGATATCGTCAACTGTGACTATAATATCTTTTAAAATATAATAGAGGGTTGTGACATAAGTGATGATATGATTGGAGATTTTTTTTAAATCTAGAACGATTTACAATAGAGTCGTTGTGGATATAGGGGTGGATAATGATTTTAATGACTTTATATTTTATTGGATAAGTTTAGTAAATGGTTTTCTTAGAGTTTTTAGAATTAGTGATGGTCTACAATAGGAGGGTACTGATCTAGGATTTGGCCATGGTGGATGGATGTGGATATGGATACAAAAAGTGAAAGTATTATGGAGAATTAAAGGGTCAGTGGAATGTTGAAATTGAGCTATAAATAATGAATTGTGGAAAAGACTGAATATTAATGATAGTAAATTTAATTATGGGAAGGCTGACATCATGTCAGTTTTTGGGAGAAATCATCGATACGAGAATAAAGAGGCTGAAACCATAGATGAATGGAAAAAAGGGGAGGATGTCCTAATGGGAGTAACTATTTACTACATATTTTTTTATTTTTAGCATTATATTTTTTTAACTACACTATTAATTTTTTATATTATTTTTAAGTAAATTTTATTTTAAAATTATAAATAAAAAGTTGATCTGTGCATTTTTTTATCAAAGGTGATATATTATTTTTAAAATATGTATCTTCAAGTTTTAAGTCATTTTTTTTTTCAATTATTATTATTTACATATTTTAGCATATTATGTTATATTTTATAATATTTAGTTTATATTATTTTCATTGGTCCTTGGTAACTATTGGTGAAATTATAATAGTTAAATTTGTTTCCTTAGGAAAATAATGTTTTAATTTTTCATGTATGGCTCTTAAAAATAAATCATAATCGAACGAGTTTATGTGATAGTTCAGAAAAAAAAATTATAATATTTATAATCATACTTATAATTGTGTCCTCAAATACACATTTCAAATCCACATATTTTTTCCCTTCCAATTTTTATTTCTATCTTATCATTTTAAGATTCATAATCCTTGCTAATATCTCCCCACCTCCTCTATTTTATTCATGAATCCACATTCATCTCCCCTTTACCATTATAGATGCTACTTCTCTACTTCACCAAATACTACCTCTCATACGATGTTGTTTTCTCTTAAAAATAAAATCACTTTTCCCTCCTCATCTTTCATCCCCATCAATATCCAATTTGAAGTCACTATTAAGACATTGGATTTATACCCTTGTGGTTTCACACATTTCTCACATATTTCTCCACTTAAATGTGTGACATTTCAAACATTGACATTTACATTTCTTTAACACACTCTTTGATTTCTATTTTCCTGGTTTATTTGATTAACTATGATTTTTACAATTCAGATTAACTCTAATATATTATTTAAATATTATATTATTGATGTCCATCCCCAAAAATTTATTCTTTAAATGGATAATATTGGTTATTCAACTACAAAATCCCCCATTTAATTTCATTATACACAACTATTTGATCACCATGGATAACCCTAGATAATTTAGAATAATAAGATTTATTATATGAATATCTTAAATATTGGATTAAAATTTTGTTGAGTTATATTTTTTAGGATATTGGAAGCCCTATTTTTTATAATCAGTAATTGAATTTTTCATATCCTTACATGATTAATGTAGTGGAAGCACTCTAATGTTCATTTTTTTTACTCAATTCCTTCTTTGGAATCACCTACGTCCCTCAATGTCAAACCGGTAAATTATTTCTATTTCATAAAGAGAGTTTTTTATTATTCATTTTTTTTTTCATTTTTAATCTTCCAGGACTTAATCTTTTTCAATGGTGTAAAAAAAATCCTACATTGGACTTCTTTAAATTAATATCGGAAATATAGAGACATGCATGATATATGTGTATTCTTTTTTCCTATTCCCTTATACTAGTATATCATATATTATTTTAGAAAACCATTAAATGAATATACCTAATTCAATGTATATATTTCATTTGTGCACACTCTATTTTGTGAGTAAATATACATTTCATATCATTTATATGAATGCAACATATCCAGTATATACATGATCACAATTGTCCTCTCAAAATTTTTACCTTTTAAATGTTACCCTTATCACAAATAAACTCATATACCAATCTCATTTTTTACCAAAAATAATAATCAAATTTGAATAAAATTTTATATTTATATTTAATTTTATATACTACTTTCTTTTCCTTCAACAATATATTTTAGGAATTTGGAATATCATGATCATGTTCCCATAATCATAATATAATTTTATTTATGGGGTTTATTGTCTAGAATTATTTCCCTCATCAATCCTCAAAACGAAATAACTAAAATGTTTCATTCATTTCTGAAATTGGATATAAAATCATAGAATTCAAAAAAAAACACTTCAAAGAAATTAGTATTATAATAAAAAAAATTTATTAAAAAACAATACATATATGAATTCAAATTTTTTTATTTCAAATTACAGTTTTATAAAGAATACCTATAATGAAATTTCAATCTATAACTAACAAGGATATGAATTTATAATTACTTATTTTCTGACTAGATTATGGAAGATAAGTGCTTCTACTATATTCTTCAATTTTATTATCAAAATTTATTAATATTTCAATAATGCAACATTTATGCACTCTAAATGAAATATTATTTCCCATATTAAAACCTACAATTTATTTTATAACAACCATTATGTATATACTAAAATACATATTACAAAGGTATGTGATAATCATACATTACAATAATTAATATGCACATATTGAAAAACATTCATGTTATACCAACATTAAAATTTGTAAATATCTATTTATAAATTACACATATGCAATTCTCATTTATTGGGGGTATATAACACATGTACTCCTACATGTTAATTAATAATTTTGAAAATTTAATATTCAGTTTATTAATTTTGAATATTCATATTCTCAATAAGATATGTGAATATTAAATATTTATATCTTATGAAAAATTATATCTATTTTTTGATATTTTTTCATAATATGGAATATGATTATTTATCTTATTTTAAATTTTTAATTAGTATATCTATAATTTATATACAATCATACAATACAATATCTATAATTATACGAAATGTATTTATTTCCATTACATGGGTCACCTCCAACATAATTAGTTTCCTGCTTAAATTTTTCATTTATATTCTCTTTTCCCCAGATACATTATTCTGACTACATCCTCATCACCTCCCCTTTCATTCTCATAAGTTCATTTCAATTTTTTATTACATTAGTTATCTTATGTTGTATTTAAATGTTATAAATTTATAATTTTTAATACTAATGAATCACCTCATCACAAATAACATTGTATCCATTCCCCTATACTATTTTAGATTGACATAAAAATATTTTGATATTAAGGATAACAATCAATTATGTAATTTATTTATTATTTTGATTAAAATATCAAATTTTTGGTTTTTCGGGTCCAAAATATATCCCCAATGTGTCTTTATATTGATTAATTATTATTTTCTCATTAGATACTTTCATTATTTCTCTTGAAATTCTTATACAAGATGATCTAGACATATGTTTTATGTTTTATTTTTGAAATTTAAGTCGAATTGTTAACATATATTTAAAAAAAATATTTTGGAATATTTATTAATGTTTTATTCTATGTTATATTTATTTTCATTTATTGAAAATATATTAAACATTCCTTATAACATATAAGTTATATAAAAATAATTACATGTTTTAGAACATATTTTAAATGTTATGTATGGGCAGGTTGCATTTTTTATTTTTTATTACTCTTATGTTCTTTATATTATACAAACTACAAGTTATCAATATCATTGCCTCTATTTTTTAGTATAAAAATTTTCAATTTTCAATATATTATCTTTGAAAAAGTTACTTTCTCATAGTGTAAATACTTTATATAATTTCCCTTTCTGAATGTCCATACTGTCTATAAACAATATATATGAAAAAATTGTATATCCATTATCCAAAATAAAAAGATAGTATATATGTATAATAAATCTTTAGTTTATTAATATTGTACTGTAATATTTTCATTCCTTGCATTTTGTTTTTTTGATATACCTATATAATAAATCATTTTTTTCTTGTATTGTTTGTTTTTTTCTAAGACAAACATATATAATTTAATTGTTTTATTCTACATTTAAATGTATATAATAATTATTTTACACTTTTATAATTTAAAAATAAATTATTTGTCTATATTTTTTAATATAATAATTTCACATTAACTCTTACAAGATCTTTCGAATGATTTAGCACTTGAATTTTATACCCAGGCATCATCAAAGGAAGCAAGAATTTAAATAAAATTATCAAAGCTACAAAATATATCTGTTACTAATAATTTTTTTTATTCGACATGAATTACGTATTTTAAATATGTATTATATTCTATATATAGTTTCTACCAATATAGTAAAATGTTGAATATCAATGACTTTATGTATCATGCTTTCCAATAAAAAATAGTTACACATCATTCATATGTATACAATTTCATCCACCAACGCTGCTTTGAATAGCCATGTCAGTTGCCTTTATCAAGCATATAATTTTATGGTGTGTTTGTTATAATAATTCATTGAGAATGAAATAAATGTTTTCCTAGTATATGATAATCATTATTTAAATCTATAATGAAAAAAGATGATTTAGATAATTATCACCTTCCTTAATAGATTTTATGACAACAAATATAGGTTCAAAAAGATAACACGATGTTAGAAAATATTCCATCAAATTGAATGTGTATTATATATTTTCAAATATATATTCCAAATAGATATTTGGAATATTAAAATCTATTCTATTTTACTATTCATTTTAGCTTTTCCTCATGTCCTTAATGTAAATGTTATTACAAAACATAATTGGTGTCTCACATTTTATTCTTGATAAATTCTAATACCATTGAACTTTTAAAATAATCCAAGTTCATCTTACTTAATGGGTACCTTCCATTAACTGCAATAATTAGCATTTCCTTCCATTAATGGCTAATATTTATTCAACCATTATTTATATTACATAATCAATTTGAGTGGAAAATATTATTTTTAAATTCAATTCTATTATTTCAATAGCTATAAATGAACATTATTTTTTTAAAAACTCATATACTTAACATTGAAATACATTGTAATTTAAAATTTATCATAAGGAATAACTTCCACAAAATCAAATTCGTATAGCTCTATATCAACTATTCAACCATCTACTATTTAGATAAAATTAGGGAATCATGTAATATCAAATCATCACATTCATTACATACAAATCCCTTAAGGTATGATTTTTTTTAAAATCCATTATATTTAAAATAGTTAATTTATCATTAAAAATATTATAGACTAGTTTCATTATTTTTGTTACTTCTGTCAATTTATTTTTATAATAATAACAGTATTCTATTAAATATATACCATCCACATATATTTTTATTGTTCCATTATCATCATATCCTAACAACTACTTTATTATGTGAATACGTCTACTCGTAAATATTTACACTATAATAAAAAAATCATCATCTTTTCATAAAAATAAAATAGATGAACCAGAGATTTAAAATGTATTTGTAGATGTTGAGTGTATAAGAAACAATTGATTATATATATGTTCAATATATGTTCCAGTTTTTTTCCAAAATTTATATTTTGTTCAAAATTTAAATCTTATTAAATTCATTTTTTATAATTATATTAAACTATATAATTTCCCCAAACACATATCACTTTCTCCATCAATTTTTCCCTCAATTATCCCCGCCCTTTTATTTTAGAAAATAAGGTAATCCATGACAATTACATTTCATTAAATCATGAAATCTCAGTCCCCACCATTATCTATTTCTAATTGTGTAAACCCTACCCACTACAATTTTCCTCCTCAACTACCTGTATCTAAAAACTATAAATCTATATGTACACTGATAGTTTTTTTTCACACATAATGGTTTCACGGAAGCATTTATTTCTACACTATATATTTTAAAAATTCAATGTTTTGATTTGTATTCTATCACTATGGTGGAATACTAGATGTTTCTATAATATCATATTATCTTTTTCTTCATTCAAAGGTAAATTCATTTAATTATATTTTTATTTGGTTTTATTATTGCAACTGGTTTTTAGAAAAATCATATTATCTATCACACATTCTATTTTATATACTCTACATTATTTATTCAAATATAAAAACTATGAATGTTATTTAAAATCATATCTCTATGAAAAATATAATACTATCTGATATAATTTAATTTAATCATGCATCAAAATCATTGGTATCATAATTTTACGATGAACATCGACTGTTCTCCATAATTTCCAGGGAGTTATGATTTGTTATTATAAAAGAAATATGAAATTTCATGCCCTATAAACTAATTTTTAGTTTACATTATACCCCCATATCAAAAAAATAATCACATTTTAGTTGTATTAAATTTTAAATTTTCATTCATTCGATTATTTAATTATGTATCCAATGATTCATTATTTATTGACTTAATGAATCTCATTTTAGTGTGTTTTTGACCGAAAATATTGATTTGGTCATTACATCAATCTATATATATTTCATATTTCCTAATCTGGTTGGGAATGTTCATGGGATGAAACTAACCCCTGGATAAGAAAGGATCCCTCCATTTTTTCATGAATTTTTGGTGCCAGGACATATTTATAACTCTTATAAGAGAAACAATATTAGAAATCAAATCTGTGAAAAATATATATGGAACCAACATGCTATATTAGTTTTTACAGAACCTTGATGTATCCTGACAAGATATTCATGTGATATTTAAAAAACTAAATATTCCAGAATTATCCAAATATAATGGTGTTCTCAGGGAATCTTAGGATCCTTCTCATTGTAAAATAATTGATTCATTAAATTCTAACTTTCCATCGGTAATTCATCATTATCGCAATCATTTAAACATTCCCAATAGTGCTAAATAAGTTACCACTATTGAAGCTACATTTTTATAAACATGGGCCAATCATATTATTTATACTGGGAAAATTAAAATGATTCCACATCCTCTACCTCTGGGAAACAAAAATGAAATTTAGGTTTTCATAAAAAAATAATCATTGTAATAATTATTATATTAGTTTACAGACCGAACAAGAAAATAGTGAACTATCTTACAATTTTTTAAAATAAATTTTATATAAGGTAACTTTAATTTTTCTATTCTCATTGTCATATGTATGTTTTATTTCGATTCATAGTGGAAAATTTCAATCTAACCATTAAAATCATGTTTCACTAATTTCATTATATTTTTTGTACATAAATTAATTTCTCATTTTCATGAAAATATATTGATGCATGTTAACGGTGAATGGCATGAACCATGAAATTGACATTAAAATTATATTTTTTTGAGATAATGCCTTATGAAAACATATTTCACCCTGATAACTCCTGAAATAATGATGTTCTGGATTCATACCCTCTAAATTTCCACATAATGTGATACAAACATTATATGAAAATTCAGAAACACTTTTTTATATTATTTTTGTTGTTGTTTATTTTCAATATTTTATTTCAAACATATATTATATATATAGAATGATCTTGTTTTATCATTTAGTTTTAGTAGTTCTATATTATGAGATTATATAATAACTATTTTAAAGAAAACATATGTTCTGGATGTCTATATAATCTGAATTAAATCCAATTATCCATGGGATGATTTACTAACTTCTTAATCCATTACCCCTATCGTGTCCAAAATCTAATTTCCAATAAGAATCCATAAGCACTTATCTTTCCATTGAATGATTAATTATAAGACAACCATATGTCACTCATAATTGTTTACCTGAAATTTCATATTTTACTTTTCTTACACTCCATTAATAGACCCTTTCAAATCCAGGATATTAATTTTTTACATATTGAATACTTAAATACATTATACATATATAAATTCTATATATTGATATATTCATTATCATCGTCTATAGTTCAATGATATTAGTTACTTTCTTGTATACACATTACATAATAAATTTTAAAATATTTATTCATTTATGCTCATTATTTTGAGGTAAACACATGTGTTGTCTTACTAACTTATTAGATAGATATCAACTTCAACTATGATTGATTATTCAATTCCAATAATATTTCATAATAAAAAAATCTCTACATGATAACAATGAATGTTGAGAGGTGAGTACAATATTAATGAAATTTTTATTTCTTTTATGAAATTAATTATCATTAATAAAATCTATTCTATTTTTATATAATATACAAAATAGATTCAAATAACTACTTTTACCACTTTATCAAAAGATTCAACTTCTACATGTAAAAATAATTAATTATTTCCAATGTCACCTTACATTACTAAATAAACTTTTTCTATATAACTATTTCCAAACTAATTATTGATATATTTCTATATAAATTATCATAATGTGTTTCAAACAAAGACTCAAAATTTTGATTATTCTCAATGATGTGATCTTTATTTCTAAGACCAAATTAAATGCCTCAAATTCTATTAACAATTAATTTATTCTGAATAATCATTTATAGTTTTAAATAGGTTCTTTTAAATATATCGTTGTGTTATAGTTTCGAAATAGGATACATACTTCTATATATTTATATATTTAACCAATATATAAAACAATTTTGACATTATAATTCATATTTAGAAATATTAAAACATCTCTCTATGAAATTTTATCATATAAATTTTAAATCACTTCTCTCAGCCGAAACATATATTTATTGTGGAAACTGTTAAAATATTGAAAGGGGATTTTTTTAAGTAATATGTATTCTTGAACTATTTTAAAATAGATTAATATATTTTCATCCAAAAGTTATTCCATCAAATTTTTTTAATGACATGTGTTTATTTTATGATGTTATTTCAATATTTTAAACCACATTGATTTATATGTGTGAATATATGAACTCCAGTTGTAACATTAATTATCTTAATTCGATATTCAAATAGTTCTTAATATTATATATTAAAAAATTAACAAATTTTTATTTTCATTTTCCATGAATTTGTTGCTACTCTCATTTTTTCCTCTCATTATTACAATTCATAAGGCCCCTCTCCCCATATCATCTATCATCAGTAATCCTACCACATTTTACCAATTTCTTGTCACCCAAATAAATTCCCAGGTATGTGCTATTTTTTTAGAGAATTAGGATGTGCATTTGAAATATGCTTGCAAAAAAATAGATTAAATTATTTATATGGTGTTTATTAACAACTAAAGAAACTAATATATCATGAAGGATTTTATTGTCTTGTGTCTCAATGTGATGAAAAGTATGAAGATTTCATGCTCGGTCTAGTGTTGTAAACATTTGTTGACAATTGTTTTTTATCTCATGTATACTAACTAAACTTTATTTAATAAATTCATCACATGTTTTATCAATTATTTTGACAAGGTATGTATAAAAATGTTGATAGTTGAATTCAATAGATGAAAAATCGTTGTTTCACTCAATGTAAAAATGTTTAAATAGTAATATATCATACACATATCTCTATTTCATTAAAGTATCTCCATTTTATAAAAACATAACTATTAAAACATAATATTATGTTTTATTTTATACTACCAATTTATTAATTAAATATTTATTTTTAATTTCAATCCCTTATATTGTGTTTGTTCCAAAATAAATTCTTTCATAAATTACTTCATTAGTAGATCATTATCATCAGTCTTCCCAGTTGTGTAGAAACATATTCTTTGTTGTATTATCCATCACTAAATTAAAATCTAAATTCATTAATTTTATTTGATTATTTATTTTATTTAATATATGATAATAAATTTTTTAAAAATTAAAAGGTGTATTTTCAATAATATATATTCTAGAATTACCTTTGCCTTTAATATTTTATTTTTGTATATTTTTTATAAACAGATATTATTTTTTTTATTTTTTTGATCTATTATGTCCCTTCAAAATGTTATTATTGCTATATTAATTTCACTTTACTATGACTTAATTTCCCAATTCACTTACTCTATAAAATTTAGTTTATTACATTATACATAGAATCTATAAATAATTTTATGTCATGAAATTCTCCTAATAATATGAATTCTTATGACTATTTCATAGAGGGCTTCACTTCAAACATAAATCACATTTTTTACAATAGCAATAGATGTGGTTTTTATTAGTATAAATATCACATTTTAAGTTCTTCTTGTAATAAAAGAGGAATACGTTGATATGGAAAATGATTTTTTGAAGATTTGGTATCCAGAAGGAGAAAGTGATGTCTCCCCAATTATCATATATTATGGTGAAATATGGGAAGACTCCATGGTTTAGAAGAATTTAAAAAAAATGAACAATAATTAATCATTAAGATTAAGGATCATGTAAAACTATCACGTTGTTTATCATATATTTTTTATTTAGTTATTTTTTTCATTTGGAACATTTTTATTATAGTGAGCATGAGAAATTATCTAGGATAAATCAATATTATCTAATTTTGAAATCATACCAAAACTCTTGAAAATCATGAAGGATGGAAACATACTAGTCTTTTTTGGTGAAGGATTAAACAGGCATATTATCAATGATTTGAAAGAAGATTCAAAGAATTTTCTCCAGGAGGTTTATTTTTGGGTTCTCAATTACCTAATAACACACAAACATTTGAATACATAATGTTTAACTGAATTCAATCATCTTCTGGATATATATACACAAATAGAATATTAGTTTGATATTCTTGCACCAGATCTCAAATATTCCAAAATTAATGAATTGTTCACCATTTTAGTTTTGTTTATGGTTTTGAGTAATGTTACATGTTTGTGGAATTATTATTTTAATTTTTGGTGAATTTTTCCTTAGTGAAGAAGTGGAATTGTTGATATGGAAAAGGTCACGTACCTATATTGGTTTGGTCTTCCTCCTTTAATATAAATTTATTTTTCATTTTGTTTTTATGTTATTATTCTTCATTATTTAAAATAATTTATCATTTAGAATGTGTTTTTTTATTCCATTTAAAATAATTTCTTTTGAAATAAACTATATTAGACACATATGTTGATAATTTATTTTTCCACAATTTTTTTTTTCATTTTGTAAATATTATTTTTTAAAAATTAAAAAATTTCAACATATTAATGTTAATTAACAATGAATATTTTATGTGGTTTGAAAAAATCATCATATATATATATATATAATCTTATAGATTCATATTATCTTGTGAATTTACCATTCCATACTCCCATGACATCCATTCAAATGATTCTCAATTTTGATCATGTCATATAAATGTATAATTACATACATGCATGAATCTTTTAGACCCATGTTCTCATAATTTATAATATGAATACATTGTACACTATATGCGTACATATATAGTTAACATACAAATAACTTGAATATTTCATGTATAATGTAGGCATACAATGTTTCAAATTGCATAAATGTGTATTCATAGACTATGAATTGTTTTTTCAAATTACATTAACTTGTATATATATAGTATATAGTATAATGTATACAATATAATAATCAAATGCAACACATGAATTTTTTTAGACTCATACATTGTGAAATCATGGAATGCATACATGTAATACTATAATCCTCAAAAAATATTCATATTTTTTATATTGTATGTAATTAAAAGATTTATTACTATTTAAAAGTATAAAAAAAAAATTTCCTGATAGTATTTGTGATAATTGAGTTTGTGTAATCATATTTACACACAAAGAAATGAATAAGTTTTCACCTATATAAACCCTCATCAGTTAATATCATTACATATATGTGCATATATTTAATTATTTATGAATACACTTAAATTGGTGAAATTACACAAGTATTCTTGTTTTTATACTGGGAAATTACATTATAAGATATATGTAATTACTATATGCATAATTTATTCATATAAAATATACTAAATGTAATTTGACAATAATAATTTAGTTAATGTTTATTATAGAATTTATTTCTCTTTATATTATATCTATTTCTATATTTTATATGAACATAAGTTATTTTTATTTTTTTTATCACCGTAAAAATGAATGGGTGAGGGATAATAGTGTAGAATATATGAATCATGACTTTCTAAAGATAATTTGAAAAGTAATAGGGTTAAAAATTTATCTTATTAACATATATTTATATAGAAAAAATATAATATTCAATCAAATAAAGAGGAATATCATGTGAAATACACTGTGTTTATAGAGAATGACCTTGATCAAAAAATTTCTATATGATAAAAAGAAAAAGAAAATACTTCATATCATTTTTAGAATTATATTTAAGTTTAAAAAGATTTTAAAGGATTCTTATTGAACCATAAATGAAGATTAGGATAATATTTTTGGGCATATAAAAAAAGAGTGAAACAAAACTATTATCTTATTATAATATGCTATTTTGAAGAGGTAAACCCTTATTTGTGAAGAGGATGGATGTGATTTTTTTATTAAATATGAAAAATAAATTGAAAAAAATACATTTTATCAGTCAAACTCCCACAAGTAGTTAATGCACAACACATATCTTATGGATTTATTCCCTAATAAAATACAAGTTTTTATAGATTTAAATACTTGGTATAATAAATTGTCTATCCATAAACCCACTATATGATATAACTATTTTTAGAATGTATGTTATACAAAATCAGATAGATTATTCTCCAAAAAAATATTTCATATAACATTATTAGAATTAAACACTACAGAGACCTGCATATCCATCAAAAAAATAAGCATTGTTATCCCTGAAATAACATTGTTGTGCAAACATATTACAAACCGAGAAGATTTCTTCGGTGCTAATAAAGGGATGATGAAATTACCATCTATCAACTCTGTTAAGAACTATTAATGATTGGGTTTTATCGATAGTTTTATAATTCAATTCTAAATAGAAAAAATTTATTGAATACGAATTACATAAAATAATAATAATAATAATATTACAATTAACCAATTTTAAATCTTAAAAAATACAAACTTCAAATATTAAAAAATTAAAAAAATTATTTCATAACATATTACAATACACCTTATAAAACAAAAAAATTACATTTCCCTATAATTAAATTTCTGTTATACGATAACTAAAATTCATATATTATATTAAACAATAACATAATTATGATGTTGAACATTTTAATTAAAAAATAATAATAATTACCGCCAATAAATAAATTGTAACATGAATTATAAAACAACCAAATGAATAACCAAATAAAGTTTGTACATTTAATGAAAATAATTTTTTCTAGTAACATTACATGAAAATAAAAAACAAATTATAATTGTATGGTTATGTAACAAATGATAAATTTCAATCGTTTCTTTTGATCAAATGAAACATTCGATCATACCGAGAAATTATCATATTAGATTAATGTGTGGAGGATTCATATAGATCAAAAATGACTCAAATATCATTGAACAAATTTTTGAGGCTAATTAATTCTTGTTTTATTGGTTATGAATGATACATAGATGATTTTTCATTTATTATTATGTGTTGACAACATGAAATCAAACTTTCCATCATACCGGAAAATCCTAGAATATGATTAATACATGTAGTATTCATAAAGATACCAATTTATTTGATGAAATTTTTTCAATATTTTTACACTAATCCATTCTCATATATTTGGTATCAACACCTCGATGTGTGATATGTTATTTTTATAAAAAAAGATAAGGTGAAGTTTTTCTTTGTATCGTGTAGTAATACGAGAATCAAATTGATGCTCAAAAGATTCTTATAGATCATAAATAACCCAGGGATACTTTTACATTGTTTTTTAATTTCATCCCAATTCCAGTTCCTTGGTTTTCACTACATTATGACTAATATTTCATTTTAATAAAAATACACGGGTTAAATTGTACTTTTTATCATTTTAAGAAATATGAGTATCAAATTGATGCATGATTAATTCTTGTAGATAAACAATGTTATGAGTATCATTTTCTTATGATTCCAATTTAATGTGGTTTTGTTTTCTCAACTTTTTCCTATTTATGGATGATATATCATTTCAATAGAAATAAATAGGTAAAATAGAACTTTGGACCATATAAAGAATTATGTGCATCAGATAGATATGTAGTCAATTTATAAAAAATAAAAATCTTCCCAAGGGCCATTATCACGATTTTACAAGATTATAAGAACTCATTTTTTATTTTTTGACATCTTTTAGGATATTTGTTGCATTAATAAAATAGAAAATTGAAACAATAAATTTGACCATTTCAATCAATTTAGGTATTAGATTAATCTAATGTCGGTTCCAATAGATCATAATTTAATTTAAGGTATTTATCCTCTGTTTTGAAATCAATACAATATTGTTTTCTCAATTATGACCCCAACATTATTGATTTTTCTTCTATTAATATGTTTTATCAATATGAAATCATACTTTCCATAATATTGGGATATCTAGGCATCCAATTGATGTGTGGATTATTTCTATAGATAAAAAATTATTTAATAATATTTTTTCAACAATTGACCACAATATAATCTCATATATATAGTTTTTAAATCTTGATGGACAAAATGTCATTTTAATAAAAATGGAAATTTTATATGGTATTTTGGATCATATCGAAAAATTTAGTAATCAGATTGATGCACAATAATTTATTTCTTACAAAAACTGATTTGAGGATCACCTACTATGTTTTGATAATTATAGAAAATAAGTTTTTGGTTTTGATCCCTTTATGTTAACATACACTTTAATAAGTTTATGAAAGGAAAATAAAACTTTGAATCATACTTGGAAATTCAGGTATTAGATTTATGTGTACTTGATTACTATAGATCTGAAATTAATATAAGAACATTATACATGTTTTTTATTCAAATCTGAAATATTTGTATTTCTTTTAAACCCAAAAATAGCAATGTGTCATTTCTTAATAAGTGTTATTAATTTGAAATAATATTTTCACTCAAACAATGTAATCCATACATCATATTGATACTTGACTGATCCCTATTGATCAAAAATTACTCTATGATTATAATCATATGTTTTCATGTCAATATATGGGGTTTTCCATGGTTTTGACCCCTTGATGGGCGATTTTCATTTTAATAAAAATAAAAATATAAAATAGTACATTGTATCATACAGAAGAATTCGATCACTAGATTGATGCATGGTTGATTCCTAATTTTTTTTAAAAAATATCCTTCTCCTATGATTCCATGACAATATGAATTGATTTTCATAGTTTGGGACTCTTTTAGGTGATTTTTTACATTAATAAAAATGTTATGGTGAAAAAAAAAGTTTGATCGTGTCGATAAACTCATCATGATATCCATGAAATAAAAAATTAACAATAATCATTATAGTAAACCATCACATCGTGATTTCTAAAAATAGTCTAATATTGTGTACTTTTCTCACTAATATCTAATCATATCTACTTATTATTTTGAATAAGTAGTCCCTAGAAAATCATTATAGTTAAGAAAATGTAGAAAAACATAAAATTAATAAATATTTTAAATGAAAGTGTAATTAACTTCTAAAAAACCTCTTTGCTGATAATATTATATTGATGGAATGTGATACTTTAATAAATTTACCAATGTAATATCCATAATCATTATCATTATATTTTTTTCAAAATCTATAGAAATATTAAGAAAAATAATAATTTGGTTTTGATATGTTCTTGGATATTGAAATATTATAATATAAACCATAATATGTATCCATGTGTAGAAATCCACAGGATTCGTGTGCTTAGTCACATACCTCATACCATTATTTTGTCAACATTTAAATGCCACAACATCAAACAAAATCCCATTTAATCAAAATATAAAACATATAATTTGACTTTTATCTTTAAAATATTGATTCTAATGAATTAAAATATCATAATTTACATCATTTGGGTTTTATTTTATGGAAATCCAAAATTAGGATATTCAAAATAATTATTTGGAGTATCCAAATTATATGTAATGACCAACATTATCTCCCTCAAACAAAATATTGAAAATAAATGTTTAATTTTAGAGTTTTACCCCTACATTATAGACATCAAGAAGATAATTTCATCAAATTTTTTCAAATTTCGCAGATAGTTGACCTATTTTTTATATCTTTAACATCTGATATACTTTTTTCCATAGAAAATGTTTATCAGAATAAATAGTCCAAAATTATATTCTCAGGGTCTCCCCTTTATATTTTTTTGATGTGTACTCCTATAGATCATATGAATAGTTATTAATTGAAAATAACACAATTGGTAAATTATTATACAAACCAAATATGAATTTATATGCCATGTATACATTATAAAGAGAGATTCTTATTAATTAATTCTTGATAATTTCTTCTATAAACTCAAGAACAAATGATTCTATAATAGCAGTTTCATAAATTTTTTCTTTATATTAAATATTAGTCATATTTTCAACCTATAATTTTATTTCATCAAGAACATATAATTTTATAAATTGAATTGGTGGAAATGGTGGGGTGAAAGGTACTGTAGGATGATCCTTTTGATTTTAATAATGAACTACTTGATTTTATTGAACTGAAACTATATTTCCACTTCTCTTTCATCATCTATAATAGCATGCCTCCTTTAAAATATTTTTTAAAGATTGTTAAATGGTTTTTCATTTTAAAAAATAATCGATGTACCATATGATCATCATTCATGTTTATAAGATTAAATGATAATTATATGAAAGTTAAAATAGAGTTTTATTTGTGGTAACAACCAGATCAGCACGGAGAATATGAAACCTTGTTCTTAGCTCTGGAGCTACTTGAATCTACACCCTCATATGATCTTTTAGGATTTTTTTTATTTTATAACATAACTATATCGATATTTTATAGTGTAACTCTATAAATAAGTAAATTGGGTTGTGATAATAGATATTAATAACAGTCACTTTCACCCACTATAATTTTTTAATAATAAAGTTATCAACAATATTTTTATTCAAATTCTCTTAAAAATGTTATGAAAAAATCAATTACCTTGTATAAGGAAAGTGGTTGAGGGAATGGATATCCTCAATTCTAGTGGGGAAAGGTTTTTCATGTTGTGGGTTTTTTTTTTCATTTCTTTAACAAATTAAAAATAAAATTACCATCAATGTATGCTTGGTAACAATTTCTTTCAGATCATTTATTAGTTTATGTGTGTATTTAATTTTATCATTTAACCCCCACCAACTATTTTTTCAAAAAAAAATACTTAGGGTGACACTCAGAAACATACAACTTTAATGTGTCCATATTGTAATGTCTAATTCAATGCTACAATATGTAGACATTATTTTGGTTCAATCGAGAAATATTTTTACAACCAAACCATATTAAATCATTCAAATATTAGTATATATTTATATGTAATGATATTATAAATAAAAAATTACTATTCTTCCATACATACACATTATTCATATACATATTGTGTGCTTTCATCAAATTTTATTTAATTTATTTAAACTATCCTTTATCCATAACATATTTCTTCTAATTGAACAATGATCAGATTTTGATTCATCAATTTATATAAAAAAAGGGAAATAATTTTTTATTCATGCCACATAATAAAATTACTATAGATTTAAAATAAATACCGTTTTTAGGTAAATAAAATACTATCCATATTTTATTGTAGCAATATAATGGTTTTGATGCATGTTGGATATTTTTAACAAAACATTATTGTTTCATAAATTCACAATTTTGAATAAAATTGAATAATAAAAATAATGTAAAAACAAATATTACTTTTTAAAATAAACCTTAAATGATTCATATTCATAGAGACCAATGAAACAATTACATGTTTCTACATTATCATGTGTTCATACATTACAAGTTGGTGGGATTTATTTTCCCCTCAACATCCAAGAGATGTTACATATTTAAAAGTGTATGAAGGGATCTATGAGCCTTTCTAGTGATATTTAATTTCAATTTGTTACAAAAATCATATAAACTAAACATAATCTTCAAGGTATAATGAAATGTAAATAAATGTTTCATTATATTGTTTTTTTAGATGGAGAATTTTTATAATAACATTTCCCTAATGTATTACCATTTTATTTTCATCAATGCCCACAATATTTTATGCCATATCTCTATATTAATTAGCACATTCATTTGAGTTTTGACCCAATTGTATCTAATGAAAATTGAATTATTGGGGTAAATATTTTGGATTTATTAATTACATCCAACCACATATTTTATCCCTTCATGTATTTCATTGATAAATTTTATTGACATGATCTTGCTACACTGATCAATTATTTTTCATCCACTTGTTGTTATCCACATAACAGTACCTCAGTTATAGAATCAACATCATATTTTTCGTTGATATTGGTAGAATCATTATGTGTTGGGTACAATTTCTTGTTTTATTAGTTAAATATATATTTCAGATAATGTAAATGATGTAGTGAAAAAATTATATTATTGGGAAAATCATAGTATATATAAAAAACATATACATGTACATTAAAAAATTCTTCTCTACATTAATGGTTGGTTAGATAGATAGATATATATATATCATCTATTGAGTATCCAGATCCCCTTAGTTTAGTCCCCTTTTATAAACAAGACACAGGAAACATTATCAACAACATGAAATTATTTTGATTTAGCAATGAAATGGTCATCCTTAATTTAATTTTCAACTAAAACAGAAGATGTTTTAGTCACCATTATATAAATTAAACAATTTTGGGTTTTAGGATCTTTGAGATCAAATAATTTCACAATTGGTGATTTCATTATGAATGATTCTTCCATGTACCCTTCCTCACATAAATTCACCATCATAAATCCTAATTAATCATCTTTAAGTACCCTTATGTTGTTAACCCATATTAAATGGAAAAGGGACAATTGAAATATTATGAAATTCAACTCATATATCAAGTCAATGATGCTATAATAGGACATATTTTTTTTAATTTTATTCCCATCCTTGGTAATGGGTACGTGCATTGCATCAAATATATGTGTTACTCCACTATTTTGAATCATACATAGTTTATCATGTTCTTATTTATAGAACATATACCCATTAATTTGTTAATTATTTTATGATTATACATGTTCACTTCATCCTCTTACTAGCTATCGAAGGTGATCATAAATTGAGTTTATATAAGAAAATAACTCATTTAAAATAAGGTCCTAGAACAATCCTATAAATTATTTATTAAATGTATTTTATATCAAGATTTTTACCATTTAATGATTCAAATGCCTCATAATTACATTCTATATTTCAACTTTATGAGAAACATCTATAATATTATATTTAATATTATAGTTATATTACTCGAGAATAAAATAGTAATTGGATGAAAATATTTTCTATTACTACCTTCACCCATAGCAAATCCACATTGATTTTATTTTAGGACATCATTGCTATCAGTATCTAATAATTTCTTGGTATAAAATTTAATATCTTCTACAAAAATATATTACTCTCTAATAAATCATTCTCGAAGATTTATATTCTTGATGAACCATTTCAAAATATTCATATACCATTCAATAGGGTATATCCATTTATTGTGTAAAGTACAACATAGATAGATCACATTAACCAATTGAACCATCAAGTCAAACAAAATATAAAAAATGACACTGATAGGTACATTTCCAATTTACTCAATGTGATAGTCATTTTTTTCTATAGTAGGAAAAATTTCTAGGACAATGAAATTACTAAATATAGCTTTGAAAAAGAAAAAAATCAAGGGTTTTGAGTGAAATTATTTTAGAATGAATTGTCACGACCCGTCCCCCAGGGCTCATTCCATGATTACCCCATACCCTCCTTCCATAGGCTAGATGTTGGTGACTAGCACGAGAAAGTCATATCCCTAAAACGGGAAGGAATTTCCTTTAGACATGTAAAATCACAAAGTCCAAGAACACAACAAGATGCAACCACGAAGTAAAATTGTAGTAGTAAATGTGTGTACTGAATGTAAATGAGTCGGAATAAAAACCCAACTGAATGATACAACTGGGCCCGAAAATAGAAAATAGAAAACATAAAACAAAGAACAACACCTGAGATTGTCCCCCAAGGATCCAACTTAAAGGGTAGGTACAACTCATCTCAACGGATCTCCACATCAACTAGTCACCTCAGTGTACCGCCTGGTCCTGCCTCCTACAGTCTCAGCTGAGCTACTCGTCGTCTGCACTATACACAACAAGGTGCAGATGAAGCCTATGTAGGGATGAGTATAACAATACGTAGTAGGTACCCCAAGACCCCCAAAGGTCTCTCATAATTCTACAAAGGAAAACCACAAAGAAAGATCTCAATCAAAACACACAAAGAAATAGACACATCTCAAACCAGGTATAACATAATCACAAAAGTACAGATGATAATTCATAAGGCTTGATCATCTTATTTTGTTACAAGGATCTGTTTTTGACCCACACGAGATCCATAGGTACTATCCTCTGTAGGACCCACACATGATCTGTAGGTACAAACCCCCGTACAACCCACAAATGATCATTAGGTACTAACCCCCATAAGACCCACACTGGATCAATATGTTGTTGATCCATGACATGATGCTCTAAGGCTAGTCCTCGTTGGGTCCCCACAGATGATCTACACAGAGTCTCTAGAATGATGATCTATATAGGGTCACTATGATGTTGTTCCATATAGGGTATCTATGATGAGGATCCACATAGGGTCTCTATGAATTTTGATCCACACATGGTCGCTATGATACCGATCCACACAGGGTCTATATGAATGGTGATCCACACAGGGTCTCTATGAATGGTGATCCAAACATGTTTTCTATGAATGCTGATCCACATAGGGTCACTATGAATGTTGATCCAAATAGGGTCTCTATTAATGATCATCCATATAGGGTCTCTAATAATTCTGATCCAAATAGGATCTCTATGATGATGGTCCACACAAGGTCTCTATGAATGCGGATCCACACAGGGTCTCTATGATGCAGATCCACATAGGATCCCAATGAGGTTGATCCACACATGAATCGCTACTCAAATGGAATCCAACCACATGAATCCACAAAGGAGTAATGAAAAGGACTTCCATGTTTTATGGGTTCCAATGCAATAGAAGGTGTGTCAATAGGATGCCCGGTCTGAGAGTTGTAGGCATTTCTATGCCGATGGACCAGTTGGATGTGAGGTCGATCCAACCCTGTCGTACTCCAATTTTCTCCAAAACATAGGTGGAGTATCTTAAATGGAATGTCTCACTACAAGTATCCCATCTCCATTGACGGTTCGTGAAACGAACATCAAGTTCACAAGATATTTCCTTTTAAGCGTATTGCGGCCAGAAATGGTCCGAGTTTGGTCAGACACGATCAAACTGACCCGACTCATTTCTGGTCCACCCGACCCGGTCCGGGTCCATCTCGAGCCGACCCAAACAGGCCTGAGCTGGCCCGGTGGGGCGGGCCATGGCGGTCTCGGCCCGCTGGGCCACCAACTGGCCCAACCCACCACATCTGGGCACGGCCATGGTGACTCGGCCTGTCGCCTAGCATGACCCATGCGAGGGTCGCACGGTCTGCCTCCCAAATGGATCATAGAGCCATTTAGATTTTAATTTGAAGTTCCATGTGTTACAACATAACTGTTTGCGGGATGCACAGGGAGCAGGTCCCCTCCCTTCTCTGCGACTTTGATTCTGCAACCTGCCAACCTGCGGCGCACGATGGCACACCGCCTCCCCCTCTACAGTCATTCGTGAGATATCCACCTATCATTCCACCACAGCTTCAAGTGGCACCGGTCCTCCACTGAAGTCGGCGATTGTCAGTCTCCACCGTAATCTGACATCACTAATGTCGCACTGATTTTTCTTCAGCGGGGCTTCAGCGACCCACTCGAGCTCCATTTTCAATCTCGTCCATTTTTACGAGACCCTCAAAATTCTTCTATCATAGAGTGACCCTTTGATTCACATTGCCATCATGTTGAGAAATCTATCCTCGAATAACGCAATAATAAATCAAGTGGCGGAGGGTCCGGGCCCTATTCGATTGGCCCGCGCCCTCCACATTAGTATCATAACATAGGTGAGATTAATTTTCCTTAAAACATAGAATTATTCAATTTATAACCCATATAATTAATCAACCTTGAGATCTGTTGGAGGTGTCGCTGTTGTGGTGGGAAAAGAGTCCTTGTTGGATGAAGTCGTTACATTTGTCAATTCCGAATCATTGCCGCCCATGCTTCCATCCTCAGTCGGTGGATGTTTCCCTAGTACATCGATAGAGGATCCTCGCTTGATGCAAACATGTCAAAACCCCCAAATCGAGCACCATTTAAATAGAAGGGGGAGGGTGAGTAATGTAACGAAAGAATTAATTTGGTTCATTAATTAGTTTTAAATTAATGAACCTATTAATTCCCAATGGTGTGATTACGCAGTTGATTGATCATGCCATTAAATGGCTTGAAAACCCATCCGTTCCACAACTTCCACTCAACATGAGGTAGGTTAATAAAATAAAAAAATTTATATTATTTTATTATTTTTTTAGAAGTCGAAAAAACAAATTTTTTCACTCGACCAACTGTGGTCTATGTTATGCCTCTCGTAAGTGAAGCCTAGTGCTGTAAATTCCATGGTGCCCTTGGTTTTTAAATCCGATAAGTAGTTCAAAAGATAGAAAATTCTACCCGCATGTTTACTAAACGTACCTTTTAAAAATAACATAAAACTATTCTAGGTGCACTGAGCCTTAGAATCAAGAACTCTCAATTCTCGTAGACTTGTAATAAATCCAAATAATTTAAAAAAATACAGGAAATTTCCATGTCCTTACATTCTCCCACCCTTCGGTATTTTCATCCATGAAAGCTACAATAAGACTATGGAAAAAATGGGGGTACTGAGAATGTATTTGAGCTTCCTTCCCCCATGTTCTTTACATGAGATTCATGTGCATCCAACAAACTCACACCTGAGGAATCGACCATCCATGTAGGACCTTCTCCTATCGATCCTTTATCTCCATCGGGAACTCCATAAATGTCACCCCATCATCGATTTCCATCTCTCCCCTATAGATAAACATTGATGGGTCATTCACGTATATCCAGAGTTGTGACACATGAAATACATTATGTACCTGGTGCATCTTTGGGGGATGATCTATATGGTACGCCACTCAGCCTACTCTCCTGAAGATCTGGAAAGGTCGAATGAACATTAGAGATAGCCTTCCGCCCTGGAAAAACCTCCATAATCCTTGTCTGGGTGAGACTCGTAGGAAGACATGGTCTCCCTCCTTAAACTCTAATGGTACCCACCTCTTATTAGGATAATACTTCTGCCATCTCTATGCAGTCTTCATCTTCTCATGGATGACCTGCACCTTCTTTGTGGTAGCATGTACCAACTCTGGACACGTAAGTGCTGACTCCCATGGCTCTATCCACCATAGAGGTGATCTATATGGTTTCTCATAAAATACCTCCAACAGAGCCATGCCAATTGTGGAGTGATAAATATTGTTTTATGAAAAATCCACCAAGGCTAGGTGGTCCTCCCAACTATGGCCAAAATTGAGGACACAAGAACGAAACATGTCCTCACGTTTCTGTATAGTCCACTCCATATGACCATCTGTATGAGGGTGAAAGGTAGTGCTCAAGAGTACCTGAATCCCGAATGCCTCCAAAAATCCCTTCCACAAGCAGGATGTAAAACGTACATTGTGATCTGAGATGATCGACGATGGAACCCCGTGCAGTTGCACAATCTTCTACACATAGAGGTGTCCCAATCCCTTTACTGATCCCTTCTCTCGGATGGGTAGGATGTGGTTCGACTTGGTGAGTTGGTTAATGATGACATAGATAGAATCATGGCCACTGGATGTATGTGTTACCCTATCACGAATTCCATAGAGATACCATCCCACATACACTCTATTGCCTCAAGTGGTTGTGCTAAGCCTACTGGTACCTGATGCTCGTCCTTCACTTGCTGAAAAGTGATGCATCACGATATGAACTCCGCCACTACATTCATCATATCTGGCCACCATTATGAATGTTGGAGGACTTGGTGCATCTTCATCACTCCAGGATGTACCGCTAAGGGGGATGAATTGAACTCCGCCATCAACTCCTCCCATAGTAACACTGGTACCATGGCATGTCCTCTGAAGTTAATGGTATGCTCCCCACCTTCAGAAAATCCTTCAGGAGCCTGTCCATATGATATCTGAGCATGTTGGGCCTCACAGTCAATGTCCCTAAGCTATGCCTCCCAAATTCACTAAAGGAGTGGGGGAGTGATAGTCATAGACTAGAGGTAACCTGATCCATCTCTATCCACATAGGATATCTATAATGCGGCTAGCTATTCTATCGCCTCACTCATCAACTATAGACTAAACCTCTAACTGAGTGCATCTTCTACAACATTCCCCTTTCCAAGAGTGTAGACTATCTCAAAGTCATAGTCCTGGAGGAACTCTATCCATTTTCATTATCCCAGGTTCAGGTAGTTCTGTGAGAAAATATATATGAGACTCTTGTGATCAGAGTAAATAGTAAACCTCTCACCCATCAAGTAGTGATGCCGCATCTTATGCGCAATGACCACTGCTGCTAACTACAGGTCATGGGTATGGTAGTTATGCTCATGCTATCTCAACTGCTGTGAGCTGTAGGCGATCACCAGTCGTTCTTACATTAGGACACAACCTAGTCTGTTCCCTGATGAATCATTGAAGACTACATACCCAATTCCCATTTCTGGTAGCCTCAAGTTGGGGTCACTTGTTAGTCTCTGACTCATCTTTTGAATACATTTCTATCACTTCTTCACCCACAATAAAGGCCTACCCTTCGTCAAAGATGTAATGGGTGCTGCTACCCTTGATATTTTATGTACAAATCATTGGCAGTACCTAGGATAACCCAGGAAACTCCACACCTCAGTCACACAACCGGGTGGCTCCCAAGAATTCATGGAAACTATCTTCATTGGATCCATGGAAACTCCAGCCTTTGAGGTAATGTGGCCTATGAAGTGAACTTCCTATATCTATAACTAAATCTTCGAGAGCTTTTCATAAAGATTCTTCTCTCAGAGAGTACCCAGAACTATCTATAAGTGCGTGACTTATTGATCCTACAACGCTGATTATATCAAGATGCCTTCGATTAAGGTCACTATGAAGTGATCAAGGTATGGCCGCAAGATCATGTTCATGAGTTCCATGAACACTTCCAGAGTGTTATTCACACCTAAGGGCATCACCAAGAACATATACTGACAATACCAGCATCTCATGTCTTTCTTTTGTACGTCCTCATCTCATACCCTAAACTGATGATAGCCTAAACTGAGGTATATATTCTAAAACCATCAATCTCCCTTCATGTAGTCGAAGAAATCATCGACCCTTCAACAGAGGATACCTGTCCTTCACGGTCAACTAGTTCAGGCGCCGATAGTCCACAAAAAGCCTCAAGATCGCTTATTCCTTCTTGTAGAATAGAATATGGGATTCCCATGGAAAAAAACTAGGCCTTATGAACCACTTTCCCTGAAAGTCTTCCAATTATACCCTCATCTCACGATGCTCCACAGGATCCATCTGATATGAAGGTGTAGATATCGGTGCCATCCCGAGGTATAGGTCGATGTAAAATTCTACCACTCTTTGAGGAGGTAGTCCCAGTACATCATCATGAAAGACATCAGCATACTAGTCCACCACTAAAAGATAACATGGAATTCTTACATCTACTACTCGGAGGGTGAGGCGAGACAACTTGTGTGTGATAGGATAAACCCTCCTCCAAGAATGTCCATCCTGAGCTCCAAAGGATTCCTTCTCACCAGAAAATGAAAACCTGATCGCATCCTCATAGACACACCACAATTTGCGCCTAAAACAGTCGATTTGAGCATGTAACGTGGATAGAGAGTACATACCCAAGATGACATCATAAGTCCTCAAATATGCTACTAGGAGATCCCAACCGAAGCTATCACCACATAGAGTGATCTCATACTTCCTGGGCTAATGTGTAATTAAAAAATATTATCCCGTAGGAGTCTCTAATCACAAGGATTGAGCAAAAAGCTCCATATGAATCCTTGAGCTCTAAACTAGTACTGTGATATTGAAATAGCAACTGGAACTTGTGTCTATAAGTACTGCAGTAGGGTGGAATAGACACAGATCATACTTCTAATCATCTCTGGAGTGTCGTGGACATAGGACTCTGGTTCTAGTAGTTTTGCTCTCCCCTATCAACCTGGTCTCTATGGTTAGGGTGGACAACCAGGCGGTGGTGGTGGAAGAACCTCAAACAGTCATCTACAACCTTCTACATGACCCTTTCCTCTTCCACGTTCGCCACCCTATAGAACTCCTTGCTCAAGTCATTGACTTTGCCGGTGGTCCCTCAACAGTCTGCAGATATTCTGTACGATGAGTGGGGAAGTTGTGAGCAATGTGTCCCTACCCACTGCACGTAAAGCATAGTCTACCTACCATATAACCCCCTCTACCTCACATGCTCTTCACCTTAGAACCTACATCCAGCGGTCATCCATCGGAGGGTCAGGCAAACTTGGACCTATTCATCATCTTCCTACTGCCTCCCTTTGATGACTCAGCTACCTGTCGTCCAGTGGTGGCTCTCACCGTCGATGCCTACTCAGATAAGAAGCTCTCCACCAACAATGGTTTCTAGAGAACTTCACCCCGTAACTGGATATTCATTGATATCATCAACACTATAATCTCTCATTGGAGACCCTGATCAATGGTCCGAGCCCTGAAGAATGGGTATCGTACCATATCGGTGGACTATCACAAGAGGTCAGGGAATCTCGTCATGTACTTGGATACTATTGGTCATACCTACTGTAAGTGTAGGAGCTCCTGAAAATGAACAGAGTGTATTGTCGTTGGGATGTTCTCCGCCCTAAAGAGGTTCTCAATGTCTATCCAGGTTAGGGTCTCCTCAACATGTAAATGAAGCATTAGGCTCCACCATCTTCGTGACGTGCCCAAGAAAAGGCATACATCTAGGATCAACATATGTTCTGTTGGTTTCCTACCTAAGTAGAAAACTCTTGTCACAGCCTCCATCTAGTACTCGACTTCCTAGGGATGTGTCTTGCCTCATAACCTCGGAGGCCTCTTACGCTGGAACTCATGCAACACACTCAGTCGCCTTGTACCATTTGTCAAGGGGGCTGGTGGAATCTGCTTCCCAATGGGTGGTGGTGCTGCTGGTACACCACCTGAAGGTTCCAACATAGTAAGAGGGCCTCGTACTGTTGCCTAATCACTCGATGGGCCTTTATCTTGTACTCCCTAGGAAATCCTGGATGACCATCTACGTGGTAGCATCCTGAATAGAAATAGGTGTGCCATTGTCAATAATATATACCATGCGAGATTACTCAAAAGAGATCAAAAGTAAAACATTTTGAAAACACACAATCAGTTTTTTCAAGCACAGAGTCGGAAATCAGAATTTAGGGTCCTGATGTATGGATACGTTGGCCGCCACACCAACACTAAACTCCCCAAATTGAAAACCACACTCAAAACACTTAACACTATTGATCTATTGGGAAGATCAAAGTCCTAGTTATTCGGTAGAACCGACTCCACTAATACCACATTGATACGGACCTTCCCTGGGGCCCGTGTTGTGACTACCCCAAGCCCTCCTTCCATAGAGTAAGGTTTGGAGACTAGCATCGGAAATGGAATATCCTTAAAACGATAAGTCATTTCCTTTAAACATGTACACACACATTGTCCAAGAACACAATAAGATGCAACCACAAAGTAAAACATCTATTGTAAAAGTGTGTGCTGAATGTAAAAGGGAAGGAATACAGACCCAAATGAAAGATACAACTGAAACAGAGAACTGAAAACAAAAAACAAAAAATAGAAAACAGAAAACAGCTCCTGAGATCATTCACCAAGGATCTAAACTGAAGGGATGGTAAATCTCATCTCCACATCTCTCCATATCAACTAATCACCTCCGTGTACATCCTGTTCATGGCTACTATAGTCTCATATGAGCTTCTCGTTATATGCACCATACACAACAAGGTGTGGGTGAAGCCCGTGCAGGGGTGAGTATAACAATACCTAGTAAAGACCCTGAGACACCCAAATGTCTCTCATAATTCCACAAAATAAAACCACAATGCATGATCTCAATCACAAAGCACAAAGAAAAATCCTCAACTCAAACTAGGTATAACATAAGTACAAAAGTAAAAAATTATTAGTCGTAATTATAGATCATCTTATTCTGTTATGAGGCTCTGCTTCTGACCCACACATGATCGATATGTACTATCCCCCAAAAGAACCACACAATATTAGTAGGTTCTAACACTATCAAAACCCACACAATATCGGTATGTTTCAGATCCACAATGGACTGCTCTAAGGCTGGTCGTCATCGAGTCGCAACTGCTGATAAACACAAGGTCTCTAGAATACTGATCCACACAGGGTCTCTGTGATGCTGAACCAAATAGGGTCACTACGATGATGATCCATGAAGGGTCACTATGATTCTCATCTAAACAGGGTCTCTATGAATTCTAATCCACATAGGGTCTCAGTAATGTTGATCCACACATGGTCTCTCTAAATGTTGATCCACACAGGGTTGCTCTAAATGTTGATCCACATCGGGTCGCTGTGAATGTTGATCCACAGAGGGTCGTTATGAATGTTGATCCAGACAGGGGTCTCTATGAATGTTGATCCACATAGGGTCTCTATGACTCTGATCCACATAAGGTCACTATGAAAATAGATCCACACAGGGTCACTATGATGCAGATCCACACATGATCGCTTTGATGTTGATCCACACAGGATCGTTATGATTCTCATCTACACAAGATCATTACTCAAATGACATCCAAAAATAGTATTCGACAAAGTAGTATCCAAATGGACATCCATGCTGTAAGGGTTAGAATGCAATAGATGGAGCGTTAATTGGACACCCAACCTAAGTGTTATAGGAATTTTAGTGTTGAGGGCCCTGTAGGATTCGGGGTCGATCCAACCCGGTCATACTCTAATTTTCTCCAAAACCCGGTTGGAGTATCTCAAAAGGACCATATCACTCCAAGGATCCCAATGCCAAAGACAGTTCTTCAAATCGATTTCTAGTTTGCAAGATACAACTTTTTAAGCATTGTGGGCCTGAAAGAGTCTGGGTCTAGTCCAACCCGGTCGGACCGACCCTGCCCGACCCCGCCTGGACCGACCCCGCCTGGCCCGACCTGACTCAGTTTGGTTCGACATGAACCGGTCTGGTTTCATCCCAGATCGGTTGGGCTGGGCTGGGGTGGGCTTAGCCAGGCCCACCCTGGCTGGGCTGGGCCACAGACTGGCCCGAGATGCTCTGGTTGGGCTGGACTAGGGGGGCGCGGCTGGCCGACTAGCGCGACTCGCACAAGGTTCACACAGTCTACCTATCGAATGGCTCAAAGAGTCTTTTGGATCTTAATTGGTGGCACTATGTGGCGCCGCCTGGCTCTCTGCGGGACCCACAGTGAGCGGGTCACCTCCCTTCGCCAAGGCGTACCCTACTGCAGCGTGCGACAACACGCAGCATCCCACATCCAATGTCGGTCATGATCTGACCACCTATCTGTCTCCCACATCGATGAGAAGTGTCTCTCTTCCACCGCAGCCAGTGGTTGCCAGCCGACGCCATCATTTGGGGGCACCCGTCGCCGGTGCTGCCGTGCCAGCACTTCTTCTGCAGGGATCCAGCGATGCTTTGGAGCTTCGTTTTCACTCTAGTCTGCACCTACAGGTCTCTTGGAATGCCGTCATCAAATCGTGACCCTTTGATTCACATTTTCGTCAATTTGAGAAATCCATTCCCAAAGAACACAATGATAAATCAAGTAGCAGAGGGTCTGGGACTTTTTTATTTCTCTCGCGCCCTCCATGTTGGCAACATAATATGGGTGTGATTAATTTTTTCTTCAAACACTTATAATTAATCTAGACAAAACCCATAGAAATAATCATGACAAAACCCCTAATGTTGAGAAACATTTGAGGTGTCGCGGTTGTGGCCTGAGAAGAGCCCTTGTTTGTTGAATTCATTGGAGTTTGTTGATCCCAGATCATTACTTCCCATGATTCTGTCCTCCTTCAGTAGAAGTTTCCACAATACATCGCCAGAGGATCCTCGCTTGATGAAGCTGTGTGAAAAACCCATACCTGATCTCAATTAAAATAGAAGGGTGGAGGGTGAGTAACACCTCAAAAAAAATAACGAGGTTCATTAATGAGTTTATAATTAATGAACCACTTAATTTACAACGGTGTGGTTATGAAATTGAAGAGTCAAGCCATTAAATGGAGTGAAAACCCATCGGTCCCACCACAGTAGCTCAACAGGTGGTATGACAATAAAATAACAATTTTTATGTATTTTATTATTTCTTTACAAGTCTCAAAAACTATCTTTTTCACCTGACCAACTACGATGGACGTTAATCCTCCCTTATGCGAATCCCAACACAGCTGATTCAATGGTGCCCTAAAATTATTAATTCGAGCACTGGATAAAAAGACAGAATCCCCCCCCCCACGTTTACTTGACGTACCATTAAAAAGTTCAAAAATCTATTCCGGGAACACTGGGAATCGGAATCAAGCACTGTTAATTTTCAAAGACTCATAATATTTCAAAATAATTTAATCAAAAATTATATGCAATTTACGGGTCTCTACAAGAATGAAAGGTAAAGCAATATGCATTATATCATTCTTCAAAACATGACACTCATGCGATTTTCACCTTGCTAATATCAAATCATTCATTGAAATGATATTCTTTATATTTCATAAATACCACTCTACAACCATTACATTAATCATAATGTTTCCAAAAATATATCTCTTCTTCTTTGAAAGTGTGTATGCTTCCAAAGTAAGAAATGTTCAGCTTTCACCCTTCGCCCTTCACGGGCTCCATCTTTTTCCTTATCCCCATGTCAATAATGTAGAAGATAGCCTTAATTTAATCCATTATTTTAATATGTGGATTTAGTAATCGTCTAATACCATGATCACATACATTTTTAATATTTTGATAAAATAAATAAAATGCTTGACTTACTAATAATTTTAGAATGAAAATTCCAAAAAATGATCACTTTTTCGAACATCAATTAATATGGATTTTTAGAGTGTTTTAAAAAGATTATGGAAATTATACCATAAACTATCATACTATTAACTACCCATTATTGTAAACATTGTTGTAACTTGTTCTATATTCCCTTATAATGGAATCATCCCAGATTGGTATTTATATCTATGATGTAAAAATTTGTGATGTACTAGAAACAAGGTCCTTGAGGGATGTGTCAACCTAACTGAGTGTGAACCTTTTGACAAATGGGACACAACAATATTCCTATAATTATATATCCTAATCAATTTTTATAACTAAATATATCAATTATTACCCCCTACAATGTGTCTCTCCATTTAAACTCTTTACATCTATAGGAATTAGACAATGTATCATTTTTATTCCACATCAATTATTTATCTTCGATCAATTGAGTCAAATTAATATCATTATAATTAAAAATTTGATTGAGAATATAAATATGTATAGAAAAATATTGTTTTTATTTCATATAAAACCACTATGTCATGTTAAAATTTACCAAAAAAACCTCAATACATTAGGTGTAATACATTTTACACCAAAAATATTCACTCCATATGTAGATAACACTTGACAAAACATTCTTAGAAAAATTAAAAATTGTGAACACTCGTGACCAACATTCCTATGAAAAGGAGAGTCCTTTGGGAGAAATATTTTTCCATATTGAATTCATTTATTTCCTTGCCACATCAATGGTTTATATATCTCCTCACATGAAAATATTTTTCTAAACCCATCAATTATTGTAATGTAGCATAAAACTTTTTAAGGACTTGATTTATCTTTCCAATATTGATCAACTCTACACTTAGGAAATTTTTTGTGTGATTTAAGTTCATTAATAAACGATTTATAATCATTTTGGATCAGAATGTATTCTATTTGTTATCATACCATTGAAATAATCATTCATTTAGCATAATATGTTTGAGAAAGAATCTCATTTTCATCTTGTATCATATCATTCAAGAGATCAAGTAGTCTGTAAAGAAGAAATCAATCCATCCACTACCAGATTTCAAATTATATAGCTTAAATATTTTTGATAGTGTTGTATATTTAGAATAATAGATATACATTGGTCTCATTTCACAACTCATTAAATTCTCAAAATATTTTTTAAAATATCGATGGTTATCTTCAATTTCAATTTTTAATTATTCAATATGATATCAACCATAGTTTACACTTGTAATAATATCATATGATCTATAAATCTCAATGTCATACAAATCAGTATCTAAAATTAGTTGTTTCCCTTGTTTCTTCATACAGTTATTTATTTTATTTGTTTCGTGATAGATTATGTTCTCTTCAAAGTATTATAAACTAATTTATCGAGAATAAAAACTGTAATCAAGGAAAAAGTCTTTGAGAGGTTCATATGAATGATCTTTTGAAAACATCATGAACTCTTTAACCCCATCATCATTCTACTTTTTATTATTATTAAGATCCCTCCATTTTCAATTAATATCCATCCAATTTGATTTAATAATATTCTTATTTTATAAAAAATAAATAAATATAAATAACAGAATCATATAGTTTATTATTTTTTATATACACATATTATATATATAATAACATAATAAAAATAATTATAAACATCAATACATACATATATAAATTATATAAAATAATATATATAATATAGATTTTTTATAATACAATGTAAAAGATATAAATATAACAAAGCATATATTTTAGAATGAATTGAGCCTTACCTCTTGGTGTGAATTATTTTCCTTCGGTGGAGTATCTAACCCAATGCACAATGTGATGATACAATGATATGGTTTTCTTCATAGAATTTTATGGATTTAAATATAATATAAAAAATTTTAATTATAAAAAAACACATACACACTGATATATAAATACTCAAAAATTCACAAATATTTATATATATATACTTTCATAATTATACATATAAAAATGAAACAAATACTAATATATATATATATATCAATGAAAACATCATATCTTGGGTCTTTATTCTATAAAATAGAATTAATCATTATCAACTATCATAATCATTTAAAATATTGTTACTAACATAATCCAAACCATCACCCAATGAATAATCTTGTATAAATTAATATTTATGAGGACTATGCTTATTCATAGAATTTTGAATATTAATTTCTTATAAAAAAATTATACAAGATAGTAATTCTACACCTAATGAAAAAAAACCAATATCATTCCATTGAACACTATTTTAATTTTTATATTATTAGAAAATAATTTATTTTTGAATTATTTTGTATGGATTAACAATCTATGGTATATTTTTTGAAGGAAAACACCGACTATGTTGATTGAAAATCATTTATTACAAGTGTACAATGCAACGTCGGAAATTTTCAAAACCACTTATGAGTGCTCACATCAACACTTTGGCCCCCAGGTGATGAATAATATATTTCCCTTCACATATAGAAAATAAAAATAAATCATGAAGAACATTTCACCATCAAAACAATAATCATCTTCCAAATCAGTCAAAAAGGTTGCAATCCTCCATCCTCTTTAAAAATAGTATCAATAACGTGATCAAAATAAAAGTCAAGGAAAACATCTGACCAATCGTACTCAAAATCCAACCCCATAACAAAAAGTATAGTCCAGACATTAGTAGTCAAATGTATCTTATTCTTGATAGAATACTTTTTGAGGGGTGTGGTAATCAATATGTGATGACCCAGAGAAACTAGACAAACACCCAAATGTCATTTCCATCCAATGTTGAATAAATATTTGCATTAAGAACATCATGTTGAGGGGAGTTCTATATTCAAATCCTAAAATATATTTCTCCTATATAATAACATATATATTTTAATTTATAATTAGATGACCCTTCAATTGGGAGTCAAATCAAAATGTAGTTTGATTGGAAGACATGTTTTAGTATAAACTCATTCTTTCAGACCCAAATCATCAAAAAACCAATCATGGATTAAAAACTATATAAATGGAGAGAATAGATACCCACTAGTCTATATTTGATGGTAAATCTATAAAAATCAATGAAATGAAGAAACTTATCCTGCCAAACATGCCAGGGTACCCCAAGATCTAGAAATTTTCAGAATGTTATGGGGAAGGGATTCAATTACATATTGACAGATTGAGCCCAAAGGGATGTCATTTGAGTAACTTTTCAATTGAAAAAATCTTATAGGTATAATACTAAAAAATTATTCCACCAGAAAAAACTAATCATAGGAATGAATATAAACTTATATCAAAACATAAAATTCTTGGGCACTAAAGAGTGAGGATATTCAATAGTGATCATATATAAGTACATGACCAAGTATGAACCAGAGGCCTCCTTACGACATCATAGATGGTATATCCCAATCCCACCACTATTGAATTTTTTCGAATAATATCATGGTCCCTATCCATAAACCAGGAAATAACATTACCCAAACACCATCAATCCCTTTATCATTAAATAACTCATAAGCCATGACATGTTCCAATCATGTGAAAACTAGTTTCATCACCCTTATGAATCTTTTATATGCAACCCACTGTTTACTCCATATATTAACCCGATCATAATTACTAATTATAGAATAAAGTCCGTTCAACAAAAGATGATAAGAACCTCATAAGATTCTCTCTATAAATCCATATCTTAAATCTAATCATCCATTCATAAAATCAGAATGAGAATAATTATTATCACAGAGTACATGTGAGATCAAGTAAGAAGGATATTACAAAATTTGAGGGGAATTTTTAGAAATAAAATCAGAATTAAATGAACTCAAATACATAAAAACCAAACCCCCAAAAAACATTAGTTCACATAATTTATCCCATGCCATCCAGTAGGAATTCTTTTTCCCTCTGTGGTATCCCCACTAAAACGTATCCAAATCCAAAGTTAACTGATCAATTAGATGAACCAAGAGATTAAAAATAGACATGACATATGTGGGGATTGATTTAGAAACCACATTTACATGAATATATATTCTATCCTGAGAACCCCCTTACAAGACCATATCTAAATCATATTATCAATTTTTTAAAAAATAGCAAAGAATGTCTTGTTCATTTTTCATTGAAAAACCTTGGTAAAGAGGATTTATTTTAATTTTTTCCTACGACATTGAAGTTAAAAATCCTTGAATATTATATTTTGAAAATTAATCACACCTATGTTAATGGACTCCTCAAATTTAGAAATTTTTTTCACTAATATGAAGTCTATTCATAGGTTGACATAGTATTTATAATAGAACAAAATTACTCTAAAATTGGCTGTGTAAATAATAGGATTCATTCCATAAAAATAGTAAATATATTGACTTTGATATAGAACCATTGTAATAAATATCAGATTCTTATTTTCCTAATCAGTGATAAGATATTAAAAAATATTTGATACTCGGATAAAATGGTATGGGGATAGAGGATCTCATTGATGAAGGTCATGAGAGGAAATAACGCTATGGTAAGATTTATATTTAACCTATCCTTAAATGAAATTGAGGAAACACACTATATAATGACATTCTCCTATGGTTTATAGAAACCCATCTTAGTATGAAAAATATGTATAAATGACCCTTTGACTATATCATATGCTTCAGTAATTTCATGTTTGCAAGACATAACACCACATTTAGAGAAAGAGGGTATGTGTGAGAAATAATTGAATGAATAATATAATTATAAATTATGAAATTTTTGAGATGATCCTATTTTGATCAAAGGTACATTAGTTTTCAAAACAATTTAAGGAAATAGCCTTATAAAATTATTGACCATGTTTATTGAGAATTTATTATATTACCCGTTGAAAAGGTTTTCAGTCCTAAATTTCCTACTTCATGAATGATTTTTCACTTTGTGAATTATGGTTTTCAAAGTTTCCTTAACTTATTTTAATCCACCAATTCCTTTCCCTAATTCTTATATAAGTTTTATGATACAAGTACACATAAAATTCCAAAACTGCTAGAAGAAAATGGAATGAAACACATTTGGGAATGGGACCTTAGTGGAAAAGTTGTGTGAAAGTTATAATGTAACATTTTCATGAGTAATATATTTGGAAATATCATCTATCATTTAATTTATCACTACCAGGGAGATAAAAGAGGAACATCACTCAAAATAACTTATCCCACAAAAGAGTATATTTCTCGAAAAAACTCAAAATAATATCCAACATTTCACTCGACATTAGTAACCCCCTTACGCCTCCCCACCTATAAAATAATTTTATTACTTCAATTTTCATTTGTTATAACTAAAGTACACCATATTATACTCTCCATTTTTAATGTGCAATTCTCACATTCATATGAACCAGAAACACTCTTTCATCCAAATATTAATTTCTAACTCTTTCATATGTTCTAGAATCTTGACCTCATAGATGTTGATGTAGGAAGAGAATAATATACATTTTTATCCTTTTCAATATAATTAATATCACAATAAAAATTATTTACATTAGGTTTTCTCAATTACTTATGGAAAATATCCACTATTCAACCTTTAAGATAGAAATCAGTTGTTTAGGAACTCCACCTGGACTTGGTCATATAACCACGGTCCACCTCCTTTGTCTTCATCGTTAAAATTGGAAAAACATATATTATTAAACTCCATATAAAATTGAATCATATAAAGAAAAATAGAATAATGGTATAATGAATGAGGGGAGATATGGGGGACCTAGAATAAAGGAAAATATTTTTTCCATTGACAAGAGCTAAAAAATATATTTTTCCATTCTAAAATTCCAATAATCTTTTAATTTCCCCAAAACTAAGTGAATGAATTTCGTATGTAGGAAAAATAAATCAACCATTTAAAACTCAAATCATATTTGAAATCCTCTATTAGATATGTATTCCTAAGAATAAATCTTTCTTCACTTTCAGGATAAGAATTTCATTAAAACCACATATTACCAATAATGGGAAGTATTTCACTATGAAAAAACCATAGTTACTCACCACATTTACATTTTTTAATGATTGTGACATCTAAAGAAGCACCAATAGATCTGTCCTAGAGTCTCTTCTAGATGAATTGTATATTCATTATGATATAGAGATTATTTTTTATTTTTAACATCCATTTAATATTAATAAATAAGGAATAAACCACCTGCATGGCCTTATCTGAAAATAGTGAAAAAAATTTAAAACCACATTTTAGAGGGTAAACCAATCATTCCATATCATTCTATCATGATTTGAATTGAAAAATAAATAAGGGTGGTAGTTTGTGCTCTAAAAATGTAGTGCTCGAACTATGAATGGGTTTCAAAGCCCATGATAGTTATAGAAGAAGATATTCATTAACGAGGGAGAAGAAACTCATCCATTATCACATGAAAATTGGTAAAAAGAATATGACATACCAGATGGATAGATGATGTAGATCTGATGTACTAGAAGAACCCTATTTGATAAACCTGATGAAATTTAACTAACATGATGATATGACAGATCTGGCCAATCCTACAAAACAAAATTCTTGAAATCCAATTGAAAAAATGAATCATACAATCTGAAAAAGACAATATATCAATGAATCCTAATGTTAAATCAGAGTATTTGAAGCGATGTTGAGAGAGAGGGTTCTATATATGAATCACTTAACTACTAAAAATTCAAAAAAGATTCCATGAAAAGAACTCATAGACTAACTAAATTTGTAGTTGAATCACTTAGGGGAAGTCAAAATCTATACGAAAGATTAATTGGAGTAAACGTTTGTCTATAAAAATTGATGAAACAAAATCAATAATAATGAAAAATTGAAAACCATCCATCCAGAAGAAAATAGTTTAACCATTCTATGAAAACAAATTTCAAAATAAGAAACAATGAATCCTAATTAGAAATATGATAAAAGAGACCACCAAAAGGTCATAAACTATAGAAAATAAATAGAAGAATACATTCAAAAAGGAGAGAAAAATCATGATTGATAGATATAAATTTTCTCTCTATTAATACATACAGAGATGAATAACATCCTTGAAATTATGAAAACCTAGGATGATCGATGAACCAAACAGCAATGAACACTAAAAGCGATGATTCATCGAAAATTAATAGGGCTGAACATTGAAAATAAATGATTACATATCATCATGTAATGAAAGATCCATTAAGGAAGAACATGGGAACAAAAAAATTAAAATTCATGAAAAACACATGAACGATCAATTGGAAATCCATAACAATTTTTTCATAATAGCATACCATTGATCAAGAAGATTTATTTTTTACCATTTAATGACTTCAGTTGATGAAAATGAACATGGGAAGAAAAAATAAAAAAATACAAATTATTGAATAAGAATAATTTAAAACAAGATTAAAATTTCATACCTATGGTTTTGAGGTTCACTTTTAAAAAATAAACCATTTTAGATATTACAAACGTTCAGTTATATGATAGCTTGAATGTGGTGGGAGAAGAAGAGATATGTTAGGTTTTTTTAAAGGTCGAACTATCTTAAATATGTTTATTAAAAAATGCTGATAAATTCTCATTTTATTAGAGCTAAAAAAATTAAGCATAGATAAATGCTACTTTTTCAGTTCTTTTGTAGCATTGATAAACTAATACCTTTATCCGAAAAAAGAGCAAACAAAACTGGTATTTATCTGGACTTATTTTGTAGGGCTGATAAAAAACACTATTATCAATGCATAATTTAATGCTCGAAAAATTATATAATAAATAAATAATATAAAATATTAAAATAAAAAAATTATTAAAATTAAATTATACAAACTATTTAAATTAAAAAAATATGATAAAATGAATTAACTAAATGATTATTAAAAATCAAGAATATATTAAAAATTTTAATAATTATTTAATACAATTGAAAATAATAATATTAGTCAAACAAATTATAAACATATTTAAAATACTAAAACATAATAAATTATTTTGTATGAATAAATTTTAAAAAATGAATATATTAATAAATTATTATAAATGTAAAAATAATATGGAATTCATGAATATGATATATGAATAAATGAATTTGAAAAAATTATAAAATATTTATAAAATGTTGTATTTATAACAATAATTATATATATTACAAACAACTAAAAATTAATAAAAATGATTAAATAAATTATATTATTGAAATAAATAAAGACACAACTAAAAATGAAATACATTATGTATTTAAGTTTAAGAAATAAAAATAAAATCATTTAAAGAAATGAAATATATAAATTTTAATTGTAACGACCCAATCATTTATCAAGGAAATTTATCCCTTATTATAGAAATATAATAATCACATAAAATTTTATTAGGAAAAACAATTCCACATCAAGCTTAAATGAACTACTTTGTGATCTTTAAACATACAATTTCCCCTTATGTGAGTTGAATTTCGAAAATATGACATACATGGTTGCAATCAGAAAGATGTTTAGAGTTTGATTAGACAAACTTAATTTTTGGAGAACAGTATCCAACCCTTATAAATATTAATGTTTAACTTATGAATAATAATATGACCCTTATGAATATTAAATCAGCAATGTGAATAGTAACCTTACCAATGATAGTATAAATTATATTCATCCATCCTATAAGTGGAAAAATAATATAACTACATTATAGTTTGGGTATTTTTATAAGTCATGAATATTTAATGATTAATTTTATTATATAAAAGAAACATTATTTTCATAAAATTTATTCATAAATTATTATTTAGATTTCTCATAAATATATTATAATTTTAGGAGAATTTAATTAATTTTTCAAAGTTTTAGAAAAGCATCTTTAAATTTACAAATTTGTATTTTTCAAGTAAATTATGATTCTAATTAAAAATTAAATTAATCATATTTAAAAAAATATTCTCATAAAATGGAGATCATTTGTTAATTTACATGTCTAAAAATTGATAGGGTGAATTTTTTATTTTTTTTCTAAAATACATTAATTTTTGTGAATAGTGAAATTCGATAATTTACAAAATATAAAAAATTAATGAATTTCTATATCATTCATGAGTCATGGATGATGTAAATGGCCATTGGATCGAACACACATAAAATTATTACTATTTTTAGTCACGTGAATTCCCACCATTTCTTGTCTTGGGGAGAAATAATTATTTAATGAATATAATATGTAGAAAACTCATCTCCCCTTCACTATAAATACCACCCCTCACAACCTCATTTCCTCATACATATCAAGCCATGTTCCTACTCCAAATTCTGCTGAATTCCCATACAAATCTCATATCCCTCACCCATCATCCCC
The DNA here is from genome assembly GCA_963277665.1 of Viscum album. Lineage (NCBI taxonomy): Eukaryota > Viridiplantae > Streptophyta > Magnoliopsida > Santalales > Viscaceae > Viscum > Viscum album. The sequence continues at coordinate 922,988,992 of OY728132.1, forward strand.
TAGTCTCATAAAAATTCCATAACCTCTCTCCAATAGAGGCTCTGAATGAAGATATATTCAAGATGTAATTTCTCTCTCTCTTCTCATTCAAATTCCTTTCATATTTAATTTCATTAACTCTCTTTTCCTCATATTCTCTTATCCAAATGTCATGATGACTCTGGTATAAATTATATAGTTGTATTATATCGTATTAATTGATGATTATTCATTATAATCCTCCCTCTCACTCTTTTTTTTATAAAAATTAAATTGTTTCCTATGATGTGATAATTTACCTACATAATGGGTTTTTCACTTCCATTTTCCTTAAACTTCTTCAAAGATATAAATAAAACTATTAAATGTTTTAAAAAATATTCGCATATGTATGTTGTGAATCCTTTTATGTTTTGTAAAATTCATTTATACATAATACAAAATGATAAATCAAAACATGTTCATTGTGATCCAAAAACCCCCCAAATTAACCTAAAACAATCATTATAAATTTTAAATAATGATTCATCTACATGGTATAAACCATAATTCATTAAAATATCACCTAAAATACTATAATATCATTAATATCATTTAATATTAGTTCTTTATGTTTATCCATGTTCTATATGAACTTCCATTCATGTGTACAAGTGAACCGTTCATGAAAATTATTAAAAAGAACAATCTCAAACAATGAATTTAAACTCTATAACTCATCCAGAGGCCCATAAAAGAACATAATAACACCATAATGAATCATGTTAATGTATTAAATGTTCTGGAATTTTTAATTAATTAATATAATGTCATTATATCAGACATTAAAGTGATTAATATGTTGGAACCCAAGGGAAGGGGAATTCTCAAACCCAACATTCTTTCTTCGGGTGTTCCCTATTTCACTCCATTTTCGACATGGTTATTTACTAAAAAAATTCATCATTATATTACCTTTCCTGGGATATAAATGTTTTCACTAGAGTTTATACAAAACATAATGTTTTTCAAAAGAACTCTTCTATCTAAAACACACCTTTTACTTCTCACTCTAGGTTAATGATTCTTGTATACATTAAGATATTCTCTTTTACATTTGGGAATTCAAAGTTTTTTAAAATATTATCATGAAATTAAATCCAATCCATTCCATGGGATTCTATATTTTCATGATTGATATATGTTCTATGTTTCATTCATGATAATGAAAGGTGTTCCCTGAATTATATAGAGCAATTTAATGTTATGATGTAACTGGTGAAACCACAATTATATATCACTCCAATTTATTGTGTAATGTGAAGAACCACATTAGTAATGTGAATTATGATTTAACATGATTCTATATTATTCACAACTATGTTTGGTAGTTGAACACTAAGACATGATGTTTCATTTTTTATACATTTCCATATTCCTTGTCTTTTATTAATGTTTCCTTTCATGATTATGATCCTAATTAAATGTTATAATGATAATGATAATACTCATCCAATATTATATTATTTCAGGTTATTATCTATCCTCTTGTTGGGATTTTAGCTCACCCATTTTTGATGTATAGCCTTACGTGACTACTTGTACCAAGGAGAATTCAAGGGAAAACAAGAATCTAGAGATGATGGAATTAAATAAATGTTTATGATTATGATGTAAAAGTTTTGTTTGGTCGTAGTTTTACTAAGACACTAAACCTTTGGATCCTCATTATGTATTGATTTTATTCTGTTTATCATTACAATGATTTAAAATTAATGTATGTAAAGTATGGTCACTATAGTTTATATCAGAGGCACGATTTAGTTAATTTGGGAATTAGGACTTGGGAACCTTAGTAAAAACCCTAGTATGATAATAAGTATATATAAGAAGAAAAGTAGATTTTCTAAACATGGGGATCCCAAAAAAAATTATTTTAGTGTTAATTAAAAAAGGAATATATTATATATTCATGACTTGTCGACTTATGTTTTTTCTAACCTTTTCAATTTTAGAAAATGGTGGGAACTATGAGAAACCATGCCAATAACCCATACAAATGAAATTGCAGTAATTTCCTAAACAACATCCCCAATGGTTTTGGAGGTGAGTTAAAAACATCACAGTGTTTCGTACCTAGTGGTCTCAGGTTAAGAATAATAACTTGAATTATGTGGAATATCCTCTTTCCCCTAAGAGAGAGAAACTAGCTATCAAGTGTTTTATATGGAAACAACCGTTGACATTTAGTAGATCTTACAATCCACTAGTTCTGGAACATTGTGTCAACTAAATGGAGAATATATTTTTTATTATTCATTGTTCTGAGACAGAGAAATCAACTCTTTCAATTTTTTATCTAAATGGAGAGGCTAACCAATGGTGGGATTTGATTTAGAACACGAAGACGAGAGACAAAATTGAAGTGACAGAGTGGGAAGAAAATAATATAATGTTTCTTAATAAGTATTTCTCAAAAACTTGTCATACAAATATAGAGAGATAATTAATAGAGGAACAGAAAAAGGATGGAGTATCTGTCACAGACTATGAAGTGAATTTCATAAGGCTTGTAGGGTACTCTTCGGGATTTTTTTATCAATAATGATAAAAAAATTGATAGATTAATTACTGGATTTGAACCATGTTTCTAAAGGCTCTTGAAATTTGATACATTGGGAGCTATGGAGATGTTGTTTGACGTGCTCTCAAAGTGGATATGGAGTTTCTAGATTGGTCCCAAGGCTATGGTGATAAAAAACAAAATATGGAGTTTCATACTGGAGGATCTAATGAGAAAGGTGAAAAGAAAACTCAACCACCCACATGTCAAAAATATGGGATGAAACATCATGGGAATTTCTAAAAAGGGATGGGAAAATGCATCATGTGTGGGAGAGAATGACACAAAGCTCAATAGTGGTGAAAAGATAAGGTAAGAGAATTTGGTAGAGGAAAGGATTGCACCACCCACGGTCTAATTATAAAAATATAGGGAGAAAGGGCACTATGAAATCCAGTTCAATAAACCTTGAGCACTCAAGGGTTATAAGTTTAGTTATACATCAAAGCCAAAGGAGCAAGGGAAGGATTATGCCATCAGTACTACAGATGTGGATCAAGAAAATGAAGTTGTACAAGGTACACTTCCTATTCACTCAAGAATGGAAAAAGTCTTATTTTATTCTAATTCTACGCATTCCATTATATCTCGAAATTTTTCAAGAACTATTAAATCAAATCACTAAATCCTTGAAGTGTAGATATCTAAAAAACACCAAGTGGTGCAATAATTACAACCCAAGTGTTGGACTCTTCACTTATTGTCTTATGTGGGATGAATCTCCCAGTGAATCTTGTGATACATCCCTGAGTGGATTTCAACGATATAATGGGAATGGATTGGATATCATTATATAGAGCACATATCTTCTATCAGTAAAACAATATATCTTTTCATATTTCAAACCATCCTATTCACCTCTACAAATACATAGAATATCATGAATCTCTGTTGAAAAATACTTCAACGGTGTGGGTGTTCATTCAGTATGATGAGGTATACCTCGCTCAAATGGTAGATTCAAAAGAAAGAGTCAACCTAATGGAAATTTCCATCATTGTGGATTATGATGATGTATTTTTGGAAGAGTTTCACTGACTTCCACCAGATCGCGGGGTAGATTTTTCCATAGAACTCGTACCCAGAGATACTCTTATATCAATGTGTCTATATAATATGGATCCTATCGAATTAGTGGAGTTAATGAAGAAGCTACAATAGAATTTGGACAAAGGGTTAATACAACCTAGTACATTACCTTGGGGTGCACCAGTGCTCTTTGTGAAGAATAAGGATGGAACAATGTGGTTGAGTATTTATTATCGAGAACTCAACAAGTTCTCCATTATGAATAAGAATCATATTACAATGATCTAAACCTTGTTTTTTCAATTAAGAGGAGCTCATTACTTCTCAAATGTGGATCTTCATTCTAGATGTCATCAGCTATAGGTGATGAAGGACGATATTTAGAAAACTGCATTCTGTACAAGGTATGGGCACTATGAGTTTATGGTGATGACTTTCAGACTTATTAATTATCCTAAAACCTTCATGGATTTGATTAATTTACACTTTAGACATTACCTCAACATATTTGTGGAAGTATTTTTTAATGATATTATCTTCTAGTCTAAGAGAATGGAGGAACTTGAAGAACATCTAAGAATTTTTTGGAATCATTTAGAATGGAGAAGTTGTATTCCATGTTCAGAATGTGTGACTTTTGGTATATTTATATAACCATTTCTAAATCCATCATATTTTACTCAATAAAATGTTTCTGATAAATATTTACAAGCTTATTAATGATATATTTCTATAAAAATTTTCATAAAGTGTTTCAAACAGAGACTAAAAATATTGATTATTCTAAATTATGTTTTCCTAATTTGTGAGACCAAATTAAATGACTCAAATTCTATTAAAATTATATTTATTCTGAGTAACAATTTCAAATTTTAAATATGTTCTTCCAAATATATCCTTGCATTATAGTTTCGAAATGGGATTCATACTTCTATATTTTTATACACGTAACCAATATATAATACAATCTTGACATTATAACTCATATATACAAATATTAAACCATATCTATATGAAATTTTAACATATCAATTTTAACTCACTTCTCTCAAGTGAAATGTTTTTTTTAAATTGTTAAAATATATAAATGGGATTTTTTAAGTAATTGCTATTCTAGAACTGTTTTTAAAAAGATTTAAATTATTTCACCCAACTCTTATGCATTCTAAATTTTGTAATTATTTTGTTCATTTTATGATGTACTTTAAATATTTTGAACCAAATTTATTTAGATGTGTAACTAAATAAACTTTATTTGTAGCATTAATTTACTTAATTGTTTATTCATGTAGTTAATCAATGTCAATATTAAAAAATTAACCCATTTTTATTTTTATTTTCCATGAATTTTTTTCTTCTCTCAATTTTTCCTATCATTATTACAATTGGTAAGGTCCCTCTCACCATATCATCTATCATCGGTAATCCTACTGATTTTTCCAAATTTCTTATCACCAATGTATGTTCCCCTGTAAGTGCTATTTTTTGAGAGCATATGGATGTGAAGTTAAAAACTGATTGCAAAAAATATAGTAAATCCCTTATATGGTGTTTATTAACAAATTAAGAAATAAATATATTATGAAGGATTATTATTGTTTTGTGTGTCAATGTGAAGAAAAGTATAAAGACTTCATGCTTGGTCCAGTGTTTTAACCAATTTTTGACAACTGTTGTAAATCTCAGGTATACTAACTATACAATATTTAATACTTAAATTGTATGTTTTATCAATTTCCTTGATGAGGTATGTATAAAAATATTGAGGAAACAATTCAGTAGATCAAAAAACATTGTTTCTCTCAATGTAAAACTTTTTAAATACTTATAATTTATATACATATGTCTATTTCATTAAAGTATATGAATATTATAAAAATATCACTATTAAAACATAATATTATGTTATTTTTTATACCACCTATTCAGTAATTAATTATTTATTTTTCATTTCAATCCCATATAGTGTGTCTATTCCAAATGGAATTATTTCATAACATATGTCATTAATAGATCATTATCCTCAATCTTCCCGATGGTGTAGAAACTCATTCTTGGTTTTATTATCAGTCATTGTGTATTTTGAATATATATTTTAGAATTCTCTTTGTTTTCCATATTTTATTTTTCAAATTTTTTAATAAACAATGATTATTTGTTTTATTTTTTGGATCTATTATGTCCCATGAAAATGTTATACGTCCTTTGATAATTCCAATTTACTATGAATTCATTACCCAATTCACTTACTCTTACAAATTTAGTTTATTACATTCTACATAGATTCTATTATTAATTTTATGACAATAAATTCCTTCCATAAAATGAAATCCTAAGACTATTTCATAGAGTGCATCACTTCAATCCTAAATTTCAATTTTTTACTGTATAAATATATGATGTTTTCATTAGTATACATAACTAATTATTTATTGTTTGTTCTATATTTGAATAATATGTTGATATGGAAAAGGATTTTTCCAATATTGGTTATCAAGAAAGAGAAACTGATGTCTCCCTCATTGTATTAGATTATGATGCAATTTGGAAAGACACCACGGTGAAAGAGAATTTCAAAAAAAAAACAATAATTAATCATTAAGATTAATGATCATGTAAAAATATCATATTGTTTATCATATCTTTTTTAATTAGTTATTTTTCATTATGAAAATGTGGATTATAGTGACCAATTTAATTTTTCTAGGATAATTCATGATGTTATAATGTTGGTAGCATACCAGAACTCCCAAAAATTCTAAAGGATAGAACATGACTGGTCTTTATTGATGAAGGAATCATTTGGCTTATTATCCATGAATTGAATGAAGATTCAAAGCGTCATATCCTCGAGGTTTATTTTTTGGTAACTTATTTACTGATAACACACACACATTTGAAAAAAACATCATCATAAATATATATATATATATATATATTTATTTAATCTTCTATATTCACACTATCTTATGAATTTACCATTCCATACTTCCATCAATTCCATTCAAATGATCCTCACTATAAATCATGTCATGAAAATTTAAAATTACATACTCCCAGGCATCTTCCAGATCCACACTCCCTTTAATAATAATAGGAATAAATTATACACTATATGTGTACATATATAGTCAATATACATATAAAATTCATATTACATGTATAAAGTAGGCATACAATGATTCAAACTGCATACATTTCTACACTATGAATACATTATTTGAAATTACATGCACATGTACATATATAGTATATATCATAATGTATATTATTGAATAATACCCTAAAACCCATGCCTTTTTAGATTCATATAGTATGAAATCATTGACTGTATACATTTTATACTATAATCTTCATAAAATATTCATATTTTGTGTATTGTATGTAATTAAAACATGCATAAATCGTTAAAAGACTAAAAGGTCAAAATATTTATGATAGAATTTGTGAAAATTTAGTTGGTGTAATCATATTCAAACAGAATGAAATGAATATGTTTAAACATATATAAACCCTCATCAATTAATCTAATTACATATATATTCATCTGTTTAATCATATATGCATACACTTCAGTTAGTGAAATTACACAAGTAATAATGGTTTTACATTTTGAAATTAAATTATATAATATATTTAATTACTGTATACATAATTTATTCATATAACATATAGTAAATTTCAATTGAAAATAATTATTTACTTAATATTTATTCTATAATATTTTTCTCTTTATATTATATCTATTCATATATTTTCTATGAACATAAGTTATTTTTCATTGTTTTATCACCGTAAAAAGAATGATTGAGGCATAATAGTGTAGAATATGTGAATCATGTAATTCTAATGAAAATTTGAAAATAACTATTTCAAAAATTTATCCTATTAACATATATTACTATAAAAAAATATAATAAAAAATCCAATAAATATACAAATCAAGTGAAATTCACCGTTTTTATATAGAAAGAGCATGGTCAAAAAATTTCACTATGATAAAAAATTGATTTTCATTATTTTTATAATTATTTTAAAGTATAAAAAAAATTCAAGGATTTTTATTGAACCATAAAGGATACTTAGGATAATATTTTTAGGCATCAGAAAATAATAGTTAAATAAAACTATTATATTATTATAATAGGCTATTTTAAAATGATAAACCCTTCTTTGTTAAAAAATATGGGTAGTAGATTTGTATTAAATATGAAAAATAAATAGAAAAACCTATGTTTTATTGGACAAAAACCCACTAGTAGTTAACACATAACACAAATATTATCAATTTATTCCCTCATAAAAAACAAATTATTATAGATTTAACAACATTTTTAAACATTGTCCATTCAGAAACCCACTATATGATATAATAGCTATGAGAAAGTATGTGATACAAAATCAGATAGTATATTCTCCTAAAATAATTTCATATAACTTTATTAGAATTCACAACTCTAGAATCCTGAATATCCATCACTAAAAATAAGAATTTCTAGCACTAAAATAGCATTGATGTTCTATGATATTACAAATTGATAATCTCTTATTAGCACTAACAATGGGATGATAAAATCATCATCTATCAAATCTAAGAATCACTATTAATGATTGGATTTTATTGACAGTTATGGAATTCCCTTCAATATAAAAAAATTTATAAAATAAAAATCATAAAAAATAATTAAACTAAAAATGTTACAATAGAAAAATATTATATTCTAAAAAACACACACATCAAATATTAAAAAATAATAAAATTAATTCATAAAAAAATACCTTACGCCATATTAAATATAAAAAATTATTACATTACCCTATCATTAAATTTATATTATACCATAACATCAATTCCAATATTATATTAAACCACAACACAATTACATTGTTGAAAAACATAATTAAAAAATAATAAAAATTCCAACCAATAAAAAAGAAAAAAGCATGTAACATGCATTCTCAAAAAAACCAAATGAATAACATAATTAATTTTTTACCTATAATGAAAATAATGGTTTTTAGTAATTGTAAATAAAAATAAAAACAAATTAAAATTGTAATGATATGTAATAAATGTTAAATTTATATCGATGCTTTTGATCAAATGACACTTTCACTCATACTGTGCAATTATGGTACGAGATTAATGTACAGAGGATTCTGATAGATCAAAAATGACTCAAATATCATTGAACTAATTTTTTTACACTGATTATTTCTTGTTTTATTTGTTATGACCCCAACATAGATGATTTTTTATTTATTAATATGTGTTAACAATATGAAATCATACATTCCATCATACTAGGAAATCATTGAATTAAATTAAAACATGAATGATTCATAAAGATAACAATTTATTTGATGATAATTTTCCTATATTTTAACACCATTTCATTATCATGTGTTTGGTATTCACACCTCGATGTGTGATACGTTATTTTACTAAATAAGAAAAGGTGAAGTTTTCCTTGTATCATATAGTAATAAGATCATCAAATTGATTGTCAAAAGATTCTTATAGATCATAAATAACCCAAGATAATTTTACTATGTTTTCAATTCCATCCCAATTTCGTTTTCGTGGTTTTCCGCAAATTATGAGTGATATTCCATTTTAATAAAAATAAAAATTTTAAATTATACATTTTATAATTTTATGAAATATGAGAATCAGATTTATGATCGATAAATTCCTGTAGATTGGAAATGATATTATTATCATTTTCTTATGATTCCCAATTAACATAGTGTTGTTTTCTATAATTTTTCTTATAGTTGGATGATATATCATTTGATTAGAAATACAAAGGTAGAGTTGTACTTTGGACCACATAAATAATTCCAACCATCAGATAGATAATTATTCAATTTATACAAATCTATAACTTCCCAATGACCATTATCATGATGTAACTTGATTATAAGAACTCATTTTAGCATTTTTTACATCTTCTAGGATATTTTTTGCATTAATAAAATGAAAAGGTGAAACAAAAAATTTGATCATGTCTGTCAATTCAGGTATCAGATTGAGGTGATGTTGATTCCAATAGTACATAATTGACTTGAAGGTATTTATCATAACTTTTACATCAATACAATCATTTTTTCTCAATTATGACCCCAAAACTATTGATTTTTCTTTATTAATATGTTTTATCAGTATGAAATCATAAATTCGATAATATTTGGAAATCTAGGAATCCAATTGTTGTGTGGATGATTCTTATATATCAAAAAATGATTTAAAGATCATTTCCCAATTTTTGACATCATTCTGAACACCTCTAATTTGTTTTTACCTCTTAACGGATGAAATATCCATTTAATAAAAATATAAATGTTAAATGGTACTTTGAATAATATCAAAAAGTTTAGTGGTCAGATTGATGTATGATTATTTTTAGCTTACAAAAAATGATTTGGGGATATCCTATTATGTTTTCATTGTTATATGAATTCATTTTCTTGTTTTTGATCCCTTTTAGTTGAACAGATGCTTTAAAAAGAATATGAAGGTGAAATGAAACATTTAACCATAGTGATAAATTCAGGTATTGGATTGATGTGTACTTGATTTCAATAGATATGAAATTACTGTAAGAACATTGTACAAATTATTTATTCAAATAGAAAAATTTTGTATTACTTTTGACTCCAACACTAGTGATGTTTCCTTTCATAATAAGTGTTAGAAATTTGAATTAATATTTACAATCATACAAAGTAATCCATACATTATCCTAATAATTGATGGATTCCTATAGATTAAAAATGACTCAAGGATCATATTCACATGTTTTCAAGCTAATATATGAGTGTTACATGGTTTTGACCCCATAACGGGTGATTTTCATTTTAATAAAAATACAAAGAAAAAATAATAATTTCTATCATTCATAGGAATCCAATCATCGGATTAATGCATGTTTGAGTCCTAAAAATAAAATTTCCCAAATATCCTTCTCATATGATTCAATAACAATATGAACTGATTTTCATTGTTTGGGTCACTATTAGGTGATTTGCTACATTAATAACAATGTGATGGTGAAACAAAAAATTCGATCATGTTGATAAAATCATCATGATCTCTATGAAATAAAAAATTATATTAAACCATAACTTTATGATTTCTATAAATATTCTAATATTGTGTACTTTTACCAGTAATTTCTAAACATATCTACTTATTATTTCGAATAAGTAGTCCCTGAAAAATCCATAAAATAATAACAAAATATAGAAAATAAAAAAATTAATAATTATTTTAAATGAAATTGTAATTATATTATAAAGAAACTATTTGGTGATAATATTTTGTTTATGGAATTTGATACTTTACTAAATTGACCAATCTAAAATCCGTAATCACTATCATTACATTTTTCAGAAACAATAGAAACAATAAGGAAAATAATTAATTGGTTTTGATATGTTCTTGGATATTGAAATATTATTATATAATCCATAATATCTATTCATGTGTAGAAATTCATATCCTTCTTATGCTCAGTCACTAACCTCATACCATGATTTTTTCAACATTAAAATGTCACACTATCAATAAAAATCATAGTTAATCAAAATATAAAACATATAATTCTATTTTTATCTATAAAATGTTGATTATAGTGAATTTTATTTTCATAATTTAAGTAATTTGTGTTTTATTTTTTGGAACTGCAAGAATTGAACATAAAAAATAATCATTTTTAGTATCCAAATTATATGTAATGACCAAGTCGTCCTCCCTAAAAAAATAAAAAATTTCTATTGGAAAAAATTATTTAGTTGTATATTTTTACCCCTACATTTTAGACATTAAGAAGATCATGTCATCTATTTTTTCCTAATGTTGTAAATAGTTCACCTATTTAGTTTTTTATTTATTTTATATCTGGTGTAGTTTTTTACAAGAAAAAATTATCTGATTAATGAGTCCAGAATTATATTCTTAGGTTTTCCCCATAATATATTATGGATTCGTACTCCTATAAAAAATATGAATAGTTATTATTTTAATATAACACAATTTATAAATTATTAGAAAAATAAATTATGAAAATTTATGTTAAGTATACAATATTAAGTGAGATTTCTAGCTATTAATTCTTAATAATTTCTTCTATACACTGAAGGATAAATGTTTCAAAAATAAAATTTCCATAAATTTGTTCTTTATAGTCAATATGATCTATATTTCTATCATAAAATGTCATAACCTCATGAAAATATACTTTTATTATATGAAATGGTGCAATTGGTCAGGGTAAAAATGTACTCTAGGAAGTTCATTTTGATATTTCGGATGATTTACTTGATAATTTTGATTCAAAATTCTATTTACTCTTTTCTTTCTTCATATTTAATAACATGCCTCCTTTAAGATATTTTTTTACAATTTTTAAATGGTTATTTATTTTTTAAAATAATCCATGTCCCAGATGATCATCATGCATGTTTATAAGACTAAACGGTAATTCTACAAAAGTTCAAATAGAATTTTCAGTTGTTGTAACATCCAGATCTTCAAGGAGAGTAAGAAACTTTATTCTCAACTCATGAGATACTTGAATAACCACCATCACATGATATTTTAGGAGTTTTTATTGTCTAACATAACTGTATCGATATTTTATAGTGTAACCATATCAATATGTAGATGGGCTGGTAATAATAGATATAAATCAAAGTCACTTTCATCCAGTATAATTTTAGCATAAGAATATTATTAGTTTTCTCTTAATTCACATTTCAATAAAAAATGTTACAAAAAAATTAATTACGTGGATAAGGAATGTGGTTGAGGGAAATGGATAGCCTCAATGCTAGTGGGGAAAGGGTTTTCATGTAGTGGTTTTTGTTTTTGTTTTGTCTTTCACCCCTTTAAAAATGAGGGCCCATTAATGTTTAGTTTGTACCAATTTAATTTAGATAATTTATTAGTTCCTTAATGTGTTCATTATCTCATTTATCCCCCTCCACCTTTTCATTCTCAAAAATTACTCATGGTGACACCCTAAAACCTAAACCTCTAACATGATAATATTTTAATTTCGAATTCAAAGGTACTTTATGTAGTCATTTGCCTATTTTAATTGATAAAAAATTTTACACCCAAACTATATAAAGAAATATAAATTTTATTAGTTTCATTTATGTAATGATATTATAAATCATGAAAAATTACTATTATTCAATACTTACACATTCTTCGTATACATATTGTGTGTTTTCATCAAATATTTATCAAATTAATTTACACTAGCCTTCATCAATAATATATGACATATAATTGAAGATGATTCAAATTTTGATTCATCAGTCTATATATATATAAAAGGAAAATAAATATGTTATTGTTTCATTCCAGATTATAACATTACTATAGATTTAAAATAAATACTATTTTTTAGGCGAAGAAAACCCTATCCTTGGTTTATTGTAGCGTTATAATGATTTAGATGCATGTTTCCTATTTTTAACACACCTTTATTATTTCATAAATAAATAATTTTGAATAAAATGGAATAATAAAAATAATTTAAAATAAAATATTACTAGTTAAAATGAACCTAAAATTATTCATCTTCATAGAGACCAATGAAACAATTACATGTTTCTATATTATCTTGAGTTCACACATAGGTAGTGGGTGTGGATTTATTTTCCCCTCAACATCTTGGAGATGTTGCATCATCATAAGTGTATGAATGGCTCTATGATCCTTTCTAATGATCATTAATATAAATTTCCCAAAAATTCATATAAACTAAACATACTCTTCAAGGGATAACAAAATGTAAATCAATGTTTCATTATATTTTTTTCATTAAAATGGAGAATGTATATCATAACATTGCTCTAATGTATTTCCAAATAATTTTCTTCAATTCCCTCAAAATATTTTTCTAGGTCTATATATCAATTACCACATTTATTCGAGTTGTGTCCAAAATCTATCTAATGAATATTGAATTACTGGGGTTAATAGGTCAGATTCATTGATAACATCCAACCTCATATTTTATCCTTTTATATATATCCTTCTTATATCTTATTAACTTGATGTTTCTACACTGATGATGTTTTTTTCAATAACTTATTGTTGGCCTCATAAAAAACCTTTGTTTTAGAATCCATTGTGTGTTTTTCATTTATATTCGTAGCATCATTATGTTTTGGGACTATTTGATGTGTGATTTGTTAAAAATTTAATTAAGATAATTAGAATGATGTACTGATCAAATTAAATTATGAGGAATAGCATAGTATATTTAAAAAAACATTCAAATGTACATTAAAAAAAATACTATTCTACTTTAGTGGTTGATTTGATTTAGATCATCTGTTGAGTATCAATATCCGCTTCATTTGGTCCCTTATAATGTTGAGGACACTAGAAACATTATAAAAACTATGAAATTATTGTTATTTTCAAATGAAAGGGCCATCCTCAATTGAATTTTTAACTAACCCAATAGTTGATTTAGTCACCAATAGATTAATTAAAGGATTTTCCGTGTTAGGATATGGGATATAAAATGATTTCACTATTGGTGATTCCATTACTAATGATTCATCCTTGCACCATTCCACATATAAATTCATCTTCATGATGCCCAATTCATTATCTATAACTACCCTTATGTTATAATCCAATATTTAATGGACAAGGGACAATTGAAATGTTATGTAATCCAACTCATATATCTAGTCAATGATTCTATAGTATGAAATATTTTTTTTGAATTTAATTCCCATCCTTAATAGTGGGTATATTCATTGAATCCACTATAAGTGTAACTCTGCTATTTTTTATCATAATTTGTTCATAATGTTTCAATTTATAGAACTTATAACCATAATTTTCTTAATCATTATTTGATAATATATGTACACATGTTCCTTTTACTAGCTATTTAAGACATTCATAAATTTAGTTTATATATTCAAATACCTTGTTAAAAATATGGTCTAACACTCATCCTATAAATTATTGATTAAAGGATTATTATATCTAGCTTTTGACCATTTAATGGTTCAAAAGCCTTAGACATACATTGTGTATTTCAACATAAAGAGAAAAATCTATAATATTATATAAAATATTAAGGTGATCTTACTCTAGAATAAAATGTAAATTGAAACAAAGTGTCTTTTATATCATCCTTCACCCACAAGGTATCTATAATGATGTGATTTTAGGACACCACTTCTATCAACATCTACCATCTACATGGTATAAATTTTAATATATTCTTCAACAATATATTACTAGGTAATAAAACCTTATATATAAACTATATGCTCGATGTATCATTTCAAAATATTCAAATACCATTCAATAGGGTATATCCATTGATAGCATTCATGACAACATAGATAGATCATTTTAACTAAGTTAACCATCAAGTAAAACATTATATAAAAAATGACTATGAGAAGTACATTTCCAATTCACTAAATATGATAATAAGTCCATTTTCGACAATAGGAAACATTTTTAAGTGAATTAATATTTTATATATAGCTTTGAAAATGAATCAAATCATGGTCCTTTTGAGTGAAAATGTTTTAGGCCGAATGCAAGTTAAAGCTACATGCTTTATATCATGCAACAAAACAAGACACTCAAGTTATTTTAGCCTCATTAACATCATATAATTCATTGAAATGTTATTTTCTATTTAATAAATACCACTCTATAGCCTTTTTATTAATCACGATGTTTATAAAATATATCACACTTTTCTATAAGTGTGTATGGTGTCAGAGGAAGAAAAGTCGAGCTTTCACCCTTCATGGGCTCAAACTTTTTCCTTATCCCCATTCCAATCATGTCAATGCTTTCCCTAATTCCATCCATTATTTTAAAATATGTATTTTCAATGATATAATAGCACTATCACATACATTGTTTATATATTAATGATAGAAGTATCATTTCTAACATACAAATAATTACAGAATGAAAATTCAAAAAATACTGATCACTTTTTCAAACATAATTTCATAATGTTTTTTAAAGAAGTTTTAAAAAAATATAGAAATTATCTTTTACTTTATAAAACTATTGATTACCCATTAATGGATACATTTTTATACCTTCTTCTATATTCCCTTAGAATTGAATCATCCCAAATTGGTATTTATATCTCTGGTATAATTTTTTTTTATATCCTAGAAACATAGACATTGAGGAATTCTTCAACCTAACTGAGTGTGAAACTTTTTCACCGATAGAACACCACAATATCCCTTTATTTCTAAATCCTAACCAATTTCCATATTTAAATATATTAATTATCAACCCATAAAACATGTATCTCAATGTGAACTCTTTACATCTATAGGCATCATACAATGTAACATAGGTATTCCATGTCAATTCGTAGTCTTCGATCAATGGATCCAAATAAATATCAATATAATTACCAATTGGATTCAGTCTATATATTTTTATAAAAAATATTTTCATTTCATGCATAACCACTGTTTAATATTATAATTTACCCAAAAAACCATCCTTATATTGTTTTTAATACTTTTTACAGTAAAAGGATTCACTCCATATATAGATAGCACTTAAAGATCGTTTCTCAAAACATTGAAATATTTAGGATACTCATGATCAATATTCCTCTACTAAGGATGGTCCTTTGAGAGATATATTTTCCCATCATGAATTCATGTATCTCCATGCCCTGGTAATTATTTAGAAATCTCCTCAAATAAATATATTTTTCTAAACCCTATAATTTTTGTAAATTATCATAAAATTTTTTAAGGTCATGATTGATAATTATTATATTGATTCACTCCACATATAGGATATTTTTTAAGTGATTAAAGTTCATTAATAAATGATTTATATTCATTTTTTATAAGTATGTATTCTTTCAGTGATTATATCATTGAACTAAACATTCATTTAGCGTAATAATTTGGACAAATAATCTCATTTTGATATTGTATCATATCATTCAAGAGATCAAGTAGTTCTTAAAAGCAGACATGAATCCATCCACAACAAATTTTTAAATTATATTGATTCAATATGTTTGAAAATTTTGAATATATATTATAACGTATATATATTGGTCTCATTGTACAACTGATTAACTTCTCAAACTATATTGGAAAATAAAGATGGGTATATTCAATTTCAATTTTTTTTTATTCAAAATGTTGCAATCATTGTTTATACTTGTAATCATATCATTGGATTCATAAATCACAATTTCATACCAATCAGTATCTATAATTAGTTATTTCCCTTTTCTATTCCATCATTTATTGCTTTGATATATTTCTTGATGGATTTATCTCTCTTCAAACTATTTTGAACCAATTTATCTTGAATAAAAACAATGTAATCAATCGAAAAGTCGTTGAGAAGGTTCATATGAGTGATTTGATGAAATAAAGAAGAAATATTTAACCCTGTCATCATACTACATTTTCATATGATTAACATGCCTCCATTTTCAATTCATATTTGTCCTATTTTATTTAATAATATTCATATATTACAAACAATAAGTAAATATATAGAAGTTATTCAAATAATATATCATTTTTTATATCCACAAATTATATTAAGTAAAACTTTATAAAAATAATTATAAATTCTAATATATACATATAAATTATATTAAATAATAGATATAATACAGTTGTTTTATAATACAATGTATAATATATATATATATATAACAAATCATATATTTTATAAAGAATTATGTCTTCCTCTTTGCATGATTTTTTTTTCATCGATGGAGTAGGTAACATCATGCACAATATGATGATATATTGTTATGGTTTTATTCATGGAAGATTAAAGATTTAAATAGAATATAAACAAATATTAATATAAAAAATTTATATATATATATACACATACAATCATATTAAAACATGGATATATAAATAATCAAATATCCACAAAAAAATATATATAATTTCATTAATATACTTATAAAAAATGAACCAGAAATTATTATTATATATATAACCTATAAAACAACGTATCTTGGGTCATGTTTCTATAAAATATCATTAATCATTATATTTGGTCATTATCATTTAAAATATTATTACTAACATAACCCATACCATCCACCAATTAATATTCTTGTATCAATTAATATTAATTAGTCCTATGGTAATTTATAACAATATGAATATTAATTTATTATATAAGAAATAGACAATCTAGTAAATCTACATCTAATAAAAAAATGAATATCATTCCATTGAACACTATTTTCTTTTATTGTTATCATTTAATGGTTTTATGAATTATTTTGTATAGATTACCTATCTAGGGTCTATTTTTTGAAGTAAAATACCAACTATATAGATTGAAATTGTTTTTTACACGTGTACCAGGCCACGTAGTAAAATTTTATACCTACTTACGAGTGCTCACATCTACACTTTGTCCCACCAGGTGATGAGTAATATAGTTCTCATCAGATATAGAAAATGAAAACGTGTACAATGGATCATTTCTCCACAAAAACATTAATCATCTTCCAAAACAGTCCAAAAGGTTGTAATCCTTCATCATATTCCAAAATAGTATCAGTAACAAGATGAAAATAACATTCATGGATAACATCATTCCAATCATGCTCAAATCCCAACCCCAAACCCAAAACTATATTCTAGACATTAGTAGCCATAAGACTCTAATTAGTGATAAATGATTTACAGAGAGATGTTGTAATCAAGATGTGATGATCCTGATAAACTAGAATAACACGCCTTTATCATTTCCATCCAATGTTGCATAAATATTTACCTTAAGAACACCATATATAGGGGAGTTATATCTACCAATCCTGAGATATTCGCCTCTTTTAGAATAAAATATTTATTTAATTTCAATGTAAAGAACCCTACAATTGTGCATGAAACCCTAATGTACTTTGATTGGATGTCCTATTTTAGTATGAACTCTATATTCCAAACGAAAATCTCAAAACAAAACCTGTCATGGATCAAAATCTATTTCAATTGAGACAAAAAATACACTCTAGTGTATATTTGATGGAAAATATATAGAAAAATCCTTGACCTCGTGAAAATTATCCTACCAAACATTCCAAGGTACCCATGGCTCTGGAAAATTTATAATCTTATGGGAAGGGGATTGAATTACATAAAGGCATATAGTGCACAAAGGGTGGTCAGTGGAACTATTTTTTAATAGAAACTCTCTCATGAGAAGGATCCTAAAAAATTGTGTCACTATAAAAACCTAATAATAGGATAGACTGTTAACTTCTATAGGAACATCCAATGATTGGGAACTAATGAGTGAGGATATTCAATAGTGTTCATATATCATGACTTTACAAAGTATTAACTAGAGGCCTCCTTGCAACATCATAATTGGTATATTCCCTATCCAACCATAATAGGATTGTTGAGAATAACATCATGATCAATACCATTAAACTAGGAAAGAACCTTATCCAAACACCGTCAATCCCAATTATCAATAAATAACATTTAAACCCTAATCTGTTCCAATCATATGACAACTGGTTTCATCACCATTAAGAAACATGGATAAGTAACCCAATGTTTACAACATATATGAACCCTCTCATAAAGACTAATGATCAATTAAAGACACTTTTTTAATAGAGGATGAGAACCTTGTATGCTTGTCCATATACAGCCATATCTTCAACCTATTCATGCATTCATAAAATTAGAATGTGAATAATTGTTATCATAGAGTACATGGGATATCAAGGAAGAAGGATTTTAAAAAATTTGAGGGTGCAATTTAGAAATAAAATCATTATTAAATGAACTTAAATACTTAAAAGCTGAAACCCCACAAGCCTTTTGTTTACATAGTTTTTCACATTCCACATACTGGGATTTCTTCATTCTAATGTTGTATATCACCAAAATGTATCCAAATCCAAAGGTAACTAATAAATAATACTAACTATGAAATTTGAAATAGAAAATATATATGTGGGGACAGATTTGGAAATCACCTTTACATAAAAATATTTTATATCCTTATAAATCCTCTTTCATGACTGCAACTAAATCTTCTTATAATTATTGTCCAAAATAAAATTGAACATATCATTCATTGATCATATCAACCCTTTGTAATTATGAGTTATTTTATTTGTATCCCACCTCATGGATGTTATAAAAACCTTGAAGATTATATTTTGAAAAATGGCACACAACTATGCTAATAGAGACGTCAAATTTGAAAAGTTCTTATAATAACATAAAGCCAATCCATAGATTGACATAGTTTTCATAATAGAAAAACATTACTCCCACTTTGGCTGAGAAAATAATAGGAATCATTGTATAAAAAATTGTAAAATGGTTGACTGTAATAGAAAACTATGCCACTATATATATCAGATTATTCTTTTCTTAATCTGTGATAATATACTGAAGATTATTTTTTTACAAGGATAAATAGGTATGGGGAAATAGGATTTCATTGATGAAGGCCATGAGAAGGAATAAAACGATGGTAAGATTTATATTAAACCTATTCTTAAATGAAATTGAGGAAACACACTATATAATTACATGCTCCCATGGGTTATAAAAACCCATCTTAGTATGAATAAGTGCATAAATGACCCTTTGACTATATCATATTCTTCAATAATGTCATGTTTGGAAGACATAACACCACAGTAGAGAGGGTGAGTGTGTGTGACACAATATAATGATTAATATAATGAGAAATTATGAAATTATTTGAGATGAGGCTATTTTGATCAAATGTACTTTGATTTTCAAAAACAATGTAATGAAACAGTCATCTAAAATTATTTACCATTATTTTTGAGAATTTATTATATTTTATGTTGAAATGGATTAATGCCTAAATTACCTAATTCTTGAATTATTTTTCACTTTGGTAATTACGGTAATTAATGTTTCTTTAATTTATTTTAAGGAATCATTTCCATTCCATAAATATTCCATGAGTTGTATAATACAAGGCCCCATAATATTCCATAACTATTTGGTGAAAAGGGTATTGAAAGCCTTAGGGAATGAGACCATAGTGGAAGATATGTTTGAAAGAGATAATGTGAAATTTTCATTATTAATTTCCTAGGAAATTACATTTTACATTAAATCAATAACCACTAGGGACATAATGGATCTAACGTCACTCAAAATAAAATATCCCATAGAAGCATATATATTAAGAAAAAACTCAAAATGTTATCCAAGATTTCACTCTCCTATCTAGTAAACCACATTCATGCCTCTCCACAGATGAAATAATTTTATTCCTTAATCTTCAATCGGTTTTAATTGAAGTACATGATATTCTAATATCCATATTTCATTTTTGATTCCCTTACCCTTATTAAAAAGAAACACTCTTTCATCCTAAGATTAATTTCTTACTCTTTCTCATGTTCTAGCACCTTGAGGTCATAGGTTCTGATGTTGGAAGAGAATAAAATACATTTATCATTGTTAATATAATTAATCTCACTATAAAATTATGGAATTTATAGTTTGTCAATAACTTTTGGAAAATATATACTATTCCAACATTAAAATAGAAATTAGTTGTTCAGGAACTCCACTTGGACGTGGCCTCAAATTCCTAGTTCTCCTCCTTAGTCATCGGTAATTCAAATTTGATGAAAAAAACTTATATTCTGAAACTGCAACTGTAATTGATTCATATAGATAATAACAGTATAATGTTATAAATTAATAGGGGATATATGTGAGACCAATAATAATGGAAAATATTTTTTCCATTGACTTGACACCTAAAATCTATTCAGTAATTCATAATTTTTTATAATCATTGAATTTCCAAAAAACGATGTGAATGAATTTCCTATATAGCCCAAATCAGTCAACCATTAAAAACTCGAAGAATATTGGAAATACTCTATTAAATAGGGATCCTAAAAAAAACCCCTTCCTTTTCTTTCAGGATAAAGATTTTATTGAAACCCCCTCTTACCAATAAGTAAAAATATTTCACTATGAAAAAACAACAGTAACTCACAATATTTACAGTTGTCCTGATTGGTCCATCTAAATAAGAACCAATAGATCAGTTCTAGAGTCACCTCATGATGAATAGAGGATTCATTATGACATATAGAGTATTTCTATTTTTAACAACTAGTTAATAAAAATAAAATATAATAAACCACCTACATGAAAATATCTGAAAATAAGGGAAAAATTAAAACCCCATTTTGACGCTAAATAAATCATTCCATTACATTCTATCATGTTTCAAATAGGAAACTACACTAGGGTGGTAGTTTGAATTTTTAAAATAGAGTGATCAAACTATGAATGGGTTACTTAGCCCATGATAATTCTAACACAAGATATTCATTGATAAGGGAGATGAAACCCATCCATTATCTAATGGAAATTGGTATAATGAATCTGACATACCAGATTGCTAGATGATGTAGATCCGATGTACTAGATGAAACATATTCGATAAAGTTGATAAAAATTTTCTAACAATCTAATGAGACAGATCTGAACAGACCAAAAGTTCACAATTTATCAAATCCAATTGGAATAATGAAGCCTATAGTCTGTAGAAGCTATATTTCAATGAATCTTAATGATGAATCAGATTAGATGAAGAGACATCAACAGAGAAGGCTTCATATCTGAATCACTTAACAACTCAAAATTACAAACTGAATCTATGAATAGAAGGTATAGAATTACTAAAATCTCATCTGAATCAGTTATGGGAAGTAAAAATCTATCCGAAAGATGAATTAGAGGATACATTGATCCAATAACCATGATGAATCATCATTGATATTCCTAACAAAATGAAAACCTACCATCCAATATAAAACTAGTCAACCATGCTATGAAAACAAATTTTAAATGAAGAAAAAATGAATCCTAATTTGAAATGGGAGAAAAGAGTCCACCAAAAGGTAATAAACTCTAGGAAAGAATAAAATAATGCTTCACAAGGGATATAAAAACAATATTTATTGATATAATTTTTTTCTATATATATATATATAGAGGAATAATAAACTAGAAATTAGGAAAATATAGCATTACCGATGAACCAAAAAATAATGCACCCTAAAAGGGATGATTCATCCAAAATAAATAGCTATGAACATTGAAAATAAAGGATTACAAAAGGACATATAAGGTAATAACCATTAAAGATGAACATGGGAACAAAAACATAAAATGTCATGAAAAACACATTAATGATCAACTAGGAATGAATAAAAATTTGTTCAGAATAGAATACAGTTGGTCAAGTGGATGAATTTCTACAAAAATAATGACTTCTATTGATGAAAATGAGCATGGGAAAATAAAAAAAATAAAAACACACGAATGATTACCTAAGAATCATTTAAAACAAGTTTAAAATTTCATACCTACTGTTTTGAGGTTTGATTTTCAAAAATAAAAAAACTCCAACTATTACAGTAGTGTAGTTCTATTAGAGCATGAATGTGGTGGTAGAATAAGAAATATTTTTGGTTTTTTTAATGCTCAAACTACCTAATTAGTGATTACTGAAAAATGATGATAAAAGCTCATTTAGTTTGGGATAAAAATGTAAGCACAATTAAATGAATCTTTTTTCAGTTATTTTGTAGAATTTATAAAATAATACCTTTATCTTCTAAAAAAAGAAAAAAAGGGTATTTATCAACACGCAATTTTTAGTGATGTTAGAAAACACTTTTATCAATACTTATCAAACGCTAAAAAATTTGAATAATAAATAAAAAATATGAATAATTAAAAAGACAAATTATTTAAATTCAATTGTACAAACTATTTCTATTAAAAAATATATGAAAAACTTCATCTAACTAAATTAAAATTATAAATCAATAATATATTAAAAATATTAAAAAATAATAAATAAAATTGAAAATAATAATATTTGTCAAAAAAATTAAAAACAAATTGAAAATCTTAAAATATAATAAATTTTTATGTATGAATAAATTTTCAAAAATGAATAAATTCAAAACATATTATAAATGAATAAAAATTATGGAATTTATGAATATGAGAAACGAATAAAACAATTTGAATAAATTACAAAAATATTACAAACATTTGAAATCATAACAATAATTACATATATTACAAACAAATAAAAAATGAATAAAAATGATAAGTAAATTATATTATTTATATAAATAAAAAAATAATAAAAATGATTTATATTAACTATTTATGATTAAAAAATAAAAATAATTATTTAAATAAATGAAATATTTATATTTTAATTGTAACGACCCAGACATTTTTCAATGAAATTTCTCCCTTATTGTAGTAATTTAATAATCACATTAAATCAAATTAGGAAACACAATGACACATCATGCTTAAATGAACTACTATATGACCTTTAAACATTAATTTTCTACTTATGTGCTTTGTATTTCGAAAATCTGGCATACACGGTAGTGATCAGAAAGATGTTTAGAGTCGGATAAAGAAACCATAATTTTTTGATAATAGTAACATGCCCTTAGGAATTGTAATATTACTCTTATGAATAGTAGTATGACACATATGAATAGTATTTCGGCCTTGTGAATAGTAACCTTACAAATGATAGTCTAAATAAAATTTATCCATCCTATAATTGACATTATGATATAATTACATTATTGTGTTGTAATTTTTGTAAGTCATGAATTTTTAAGGATTAATTTAATAATTTAAAATAAAATTTATTTTAAAAAATGTATTAAAAAACTATAATTTAGATGTCTTATGATTATATGATAATTTTATGAGGCCATAATTAAATTTTCAAAGTGATAGAAAAACAATTGTTAATTTTAAAAATTTCATTTTTCATGTAAATTATGATTTTAATTAAAAATTAAATTACTCATATTTAGGAAATTAATTTCATAAAATGGGGTTCATATTTTAATTATAATAATCTAAAAACATATAGGTTGACTTTTTGATATTTTTCTAAATTAGTTGAGTTTTTTAGGATAGTGAAACTCGATTATTTACAAAATTTTCAAAATAAGTGAATTTTTACGTCATGGTTGAGTCATGGATGATGTAAATGGCTGCTCGTTTGAAATCAAATGAACATATTAATATATTTAGTCACAATAATCTTCACTATTTCTTTTCTTGTGGATAAATAATAAATTAATGAATATAATATTGAGAAAACCCCTCTCCCATCCACAATAAATGCCACCCCTCACAACCTCATTTCCTCACACCTATCAAGACTTTTTCCTACTCCATATTCAGCCGATTTATCTTCCAATGATCATCCCCACATCTAACAGCCTTTTGTCTCACAAAATAAACAAAACCTCTCCCCTAAAGTGGCTCTCAATGAAGATATATTCAAGAGGCAATTTCTTTCTCTATTTTCTTTCAAATTCCTTTCAAATTTCATTTCCATTATTCTCTTATCCTCAAATTCTCTTTTCAAAATATTATGGAAACTCCACTATGACTGATATAATTGTATCATATAATGTCAAAATAATATTATTGACTATATTCCTCCCTCTCCCTCTTTGTTAATAAAAATTTGATCATTGCTCATGATGTGTTAATTTACCTACATCATGGGACATGCACTTCCATTTTCCATAAACTCCTTCAAGGATCTCAATAAAACCATTAAATGGATAATAAATATTTTAATATGTATTTTGTAAACTCTTTTATGTTATGTAAACAACTTTTATACATAATACTAAATGATAAAAGAAATCAGGTTCATTGTGATCCAAAAACCGTCCAAATTAACCAAAAATGGTGATCATTAAATTTTATCTAATGATTAATTGACGTGGTATATAAAATAATTCATAAAATATCATTCAATCTACTGGAAGATAATTATTAACATGTAATATGAGTTCTGGATGTTTACCCATGTTCTACATGAACTTCCATTCATGTGTATAAGTAAACTGCTCATGAAAATTAAGAAAAAGAACATTCCCAAACAATGAATTTAAACTCTATAACTCATCAAAAGGCCTATAAAATAACATAATAAAACTACGATGAATAATTTTAATGTATAAATGTTTCTATAATTTTTAATTAATTAATGTACTTTTATTATATAGGAAATTAATGCAAAGAAAGCATTCGGAAACAAGGGAAGGGGAATTATCAAACCCAACATTCGTTCTTCATGTTTTCTCACTTTTACTCCATTTTTAGAATAGTTATTCCCTGAAAATAAGTTTCTGTAATTATCTTATTTTTTCAATATATTTTATGTTGAACATAATGTTTTCAAAAATCAATCCTCTTTAAAAAAGAAAAATTTTACTTCTCACTCAAGGTTGATGAGTCTTGTGTCAAGTATGATATTCCCTATTTCATTTGGGAATCCAAAATTTTATATTTTAAGATTTTGAAATGAACCCCATTCCATTCCATGGTTTACTATATGGTCAATTTTGATATATGTTCTATGTGTCATGCATGCTAATTTAATTTTGTGATGTGACGGGTGTGCCAAGAATTATATAGCTCAATGTAAATGTTACGATGTAACAGGTGTTCCCAGAATAATATATAACTCCAATGTATTGAATAATTTGAAGAAACATGTGATTAAATTGAATTATTTTTTAACATGATGCTTTAATTTTTGACAACTATGTGTTGAAGTTTACCACACAGACATGATGTTTAATTTTTTATGTATTTATAGATTCCAAGTATTTTCTTAATGATTCCTCTCTTGATTATGATCTCATGTCAATGTTATGATGATAATTATTATTCTCATCCCATGTTATATTGATTCATTTTCTTATCTATCATCTTACTGTGATTTTATCTCACCCATTTTTGATGTATATCCATAGGTTACTACTTTTACTAAGAATACTTCAAGAGCCAATAAGAAACTATAGAAAAAGGAATTAAATAAATGTTTATGTTTATGTTGTAAAATTTATGTTTGGTCCTTGTTTTAACAAATATACTAAAACTTTTGATCCTCATTATGTAATGATTTTATTTTTTTTATCATTAAAACAATGTAAAAGTAATGTTAGTAAATGAAGGTATCTATTGTTGTTATCAACAACACAGTGTAGTTTATTTTGAAATTAGTATTAGAGAACATTAGTGATACCCAGTTACAAGACTTAGTATATGTAAGAACACAATAAGATTTTCTAAACATATAAATCCCATAATATTTTATTATAGTTTTAATTGGGAAAAGGAATAAATTATTTATTCACGTCCTGTTGACTTATGTTTGTTATAACCTTTTATGTTTTAGAAAATAGTTGGAACCAAAAGAAACCATGCCAACAACCCATGTGATGGATAATGCAGTGATTGCCCAAATGAAATCCCCAACGCTTTGGGAGGTGGAGGTTAAAACATCACTGTGATGCTTACTAGGTTGTCTCGGGTTATGAATAAAAACCTGAACAATGTGGAACATCCTCTTTCATCTAAAAGATAGAAACATTATATCGAGTGTTTTATATGGAAATTATCACCAATTTTTAGTGGATCTTCCAATCCGCAAGATGTAGAATAGTGGTTCAACTTGATAGAGAAGACTTTTTCTATGCATCACTATTATAAGATAGAGAAGGGGACTCTATCTGTTTATCATCTTGATGGAGAGGATGACAAATGGTGGGATTTGATTATGAACACATTTCAAAGGGAAAAAATAGAAGATATGGAGTGGTAAGACTTCAATATAAGGTTTATTAATAATTATTCCCCATAAATTCTTCATATAAAGATGGAGAGATAATTTATTGGTAAAAGTAAAAAGGATGGAGAATTTGTCAAAGCCTATGAAGAGAATTTTACAAGGCATGCAAGGTACTCTTTAGGATTTGTTTTCAACAATGATAGAAAAATTAATATATTCTTTATTGTATTTAAACCACAACTTCAAAAGGCTCTTGCAATTATAGACTTTGGGAATTATGAAGAAGTTGTTTGATGTTCTCTCAAAGTGTTGATGGAGTTTGGAGAATGGTCCCAAAGCTATAGTGATAATAAATGAGAGTATTATGCTAGAGAATATAATGAGAAAGGCGGAAAGAAAACTCAACCACCCACATGTCAAAAATGTGGTAAGAAGAATCATTGGAATTTCCTTAATGGGATGAGGTAATGCCTCATGTGTGGGAGATAAATCCACCCAGATCAAGAGTGTTGAAAATTCATGAGATGGTAGGGCAATGTGGTGGAGGAATGTAAAGCACCACCCATGGTGTGATACTAAAACTATAGATAACAAGGGCACTATGAAAGTGAGTTCACTAAACCTTGAGTACTCAAGGGTAAACAGTGTCCTCAACCACCAAAGCCAAAGGACCATGGGAAGGATTATTCATCACTACTATAGATGGTGAAAAATGAAATGAATTCGTACAAGGCACACTTACTATTGAATAAATTATGGAAAAGGATTATTATATTGTTATTCTATGCATTAATTTATATCTCACATGTTTTATATAACTATTTAATCGTTTCCCTAAAACCTTGAAGTAGAGATATCATTAAAAACACCAAGTGGTGAAATAATTGAAACCCCAATGTATGACTCTTCTCCTATTAGTGTATGTGGGATGATTCATCTAGAATTTCTTGTGGTACTTTCCATAGTGGAATTACACAAAATAATTTTAATGGATTGGCTCTCTTTATATAGAATACATATCAACTGTTAGGAAAATGAAATATCTTTTCATATTCTAGAACATCCCATGATCCTATACAAAATCAAGTAAGAACATGAATATCCTTTGAAAAATCATTCAACGGTGTGGGTGTTGATTCCCTATGAAGAGACATACCTATCTCAAATGTCTGATTCAAATGAAAGTGTCAACCTAGTAGAAATACCCATATTGAGGAAATATATTGATGTATTTCCTAAAAGGATACCCAGACATCCCTCAGATTAGGAGGTATATTTCTCCATAGAAATCATACCTAAAGATACTCATATCTCAATGTGTTCCTATATTATGTCTCTTATACTACTAGATGAATTATGGAAGCATCATCAAGTGAATTTTAAAAAAGGGTTCATATGACCTAGTACACCACCTTGGGGTGCGCCAGTGCTCTTTGTGAAGAAGAAGGATGAAACAATGCGGCTGTGTATTGATTATCTAGAACTCAAAAATATTACCATAAAGAATAAGTACCCTCTTACTTGGATATAATACTAGTTCAATCAATTAAGTGGAGCTTAGTACTTCTCAAATGTTGATCTTCATTTAGGACATCATCAGCTACATGTGATGAAGGAAGATATTCTGATGACTGCCTTCTGTAAAAGGTATGAGAACTATGAATTTCTAGTGATGCCCTTTAGACATACTAATTCCCCTGTAATCATCATGGATTTCATGAATAGAGTCTTTATACATTACCTCGATAATTTTTTGGAAGTTCTTATTTATTATATTCTCATCTACTCCAAGAGAAAGGATGGACATGAAAAATCTCTAACACTTTTGTTGGAAACATTGAGAAAGGAGAAGTTGTAAACCACGATTAGAAAGTGTAACTTTTGGATGAAGAAACTGACGTTCTTGGTACATGTTCTCAAAAGTGAGAGAATTCTTGTGGACCCTTCCAAAACAAAGGTGATTGAAGAATGGTACAGACCCTCTGGTGTCACAAAAGTCCATAGTTTTCTTGGATTATCTGGGTACTCCCGACGTTTTGTGAGAAATTCATCACAATTGTCAAACCCTATAACTTAGTTAACATGGGAAGGGGTAAAGTATTTATGGATAGAATAATGAAAGGAAAGAATCAAGGATCTAACGATAAGGCTAATCACTGCACCTGTACTCAAAAAATCGAAATTTTGAGAATGTTTTGTGATATACATTGATTCTTCGAACAGAGGTATTGGTTGTGTACTCATGAAAAATTATAGTGTGATAGACTTTGCCTTGTGGAAGTTGAAGATCCAAGAGAAAAACTACCTGACCCATGATATAAAGCTAGAAGTTGTATTTTTTCCTTGAAAATCTTGGGGAACTGCCTCTATGGTGGGAAGTGTGACATATATACCGATCAAAAGAGTTTAAATTATATATTCACAAAAAAGAATCTGAACATGAATGAAAGGATATGGTTAAAGCTAAAAAAGACTATTATTACTCTATTCACTATCATCCTAGTAAGGTGAACAAGGTAGTTGATGATCTAAGATGAAAATAACCTACAACTCTTTCCATGATGTAGATTGAGAAAGGCCCTATCATCAAGGATATTCAAAGGATGGATTTGTAAATCATAATAGCAGGGAATACATCCTACCTTTCCAAAATGATTACCCAACCATCTATCCAACAATAGATTAAAGAGACACAATGGGATGATCTAGATTTAAAAAATAAGGTGATTTTAGTAAATGGAGGGATGTTGTAAGAGTTCCATATAATCAATTATGGTGTG
This sequence comes from Viscum album, assembly GCA_963277665.1. NCBI lineage: Eukaryota > Viridiplantae > Streptophyta > Magnoliopsida > Santalales > Viscaceae > Viscum > Viscum album. The sequence goes on from OY728132.1 coordinate 923,019,101, forward strand.
ATTCAGTTGGGAATGTGGATTTGTGTACCTTCATCACCTGGGATTAAGAAGGAGCTTTTGGAAAATGCACATAGCTCAACCTTATCTATCCATCACGGTAGCACGAAGATGTAATGAGACCTCCATGAACACTTTAGGTGGGATAACTGGAAGGATGGGATTGTGGAATATATATCGTGGTGCTTGATATGTCATCATGTTAAAGTAGAGAATCCAATGTCCAAATGGATGATGTGACCATTGACTATACCCGAGTTGAAAAGGATAATGTATCAATGTGATTTTTCATAGGTATCATAAAGACATCCAAAGGAAACAATGCAACATAGGTTGTGGTGGGATGACTCACCAGGACTACTTACTTTATCACTGTTTGGGAATATCTCTCTCTTGTACAACTTGCAAGGAAATGTGTGAAGGATGTGATGAGACTACTAGGGGTTCCACTCTCGATTATATATAATCAAGATTCTAGGTTCACATCTAAATTATGGAGGAGTCCCCAACATTCTTTGAATAATGAATTAAATTTCAGAATGGCCTTCCACCCCCCAACTGATGGCCAATATGAAAGGACTATTCAAACGCTTGAATATATGATAAGATCATACACTTTAGAATTAAAAGGTGAATGGGATCACCATCACCAAATGGTTGAGTTCTCATACAACAATATCTTCCACTCGAATATTTTCATGTCTCTATATGAAGCATTGTTTGGAATGGGATTTAGAACTCTAAACAGTTGGGATAAACTTCGAGAAAGAAAGCTACATGGACCTGGTCCTGTAAAACAGATGAAACAGAAGGCTCAATTCATCCAATAACATATCAATACTGCTCAAATTCCATAAAAGAGCTATGGTTACATCTATCAAAGGGACTCGGAGTTTGACGTTGGAGATTACGTATTCCTTCGGTATCTCCATGGAAGAGATTCATGCAGATTGGAAAGAAAGGGAATCTAATCTGAAGGTTTATTCCACCCTTTTAAATCCATGAACACATATGAGTTGTGGCCTATTAGCTTCCGCTTACACCAAATAAATATCGAGTTCATTATGTGTTTCATGTATCACTCCTAAGGAAGTGCATAACAAATCCCTCACATGTATTGAACTCAGAGGTGGTACAGCTGGAAGATGATCTCTTTTATATGGAGAAACCATTAATGATTTTGGAATAGAGAGATAAGAATCTATGAAACAAGACAACCCACATTGTCAAAGTTTTTTGGATGAACCACAAGTATGAATAAGCAACTTGGGAATGTGAGGATCTGATGAAGGATAAGTAACCTCAACTGTTTCTTTAAAATATTTTTTTTGGGAGAAATTTCAAAATGGGGGAAGAATGTAACAACCTAAACTTTTATCAATGCTATTTTAACCATTTTTTTAGAAATTCCATAATCACATAAAATAACATTAGGAAACTCAATTCCAAATCATCATTATATAAACTATGTTGCGGCCTTTAATAATAAATTTTCTACTTCTATGATTTGAATTTTGAAAATATGACATACGCAGTTGCGATTGGTAAAATGTTTGGAGACCAAAAGGACAAACATAGTTTTTGGGGAATAGTAACATATTTTTATGAATATTAACGGTACCCTTATAAATATTAATATAAACCTTATTAATAGTAAATCATCAAAGTTAATAGAAACCTTACCAATGATAGTATAAAAAAATTATCCAAACTATAAGTGACAATATGATATGATTAAATTATAGTGTTGGTATTTATAGAAGTTAGAAATATTTAATGATTAATTTAATAATTTAGAAGAAATTTTATTTTCATAAATTTTATTAATAAACTATTATTTAGGTGTCTTATTAATATATTGTAATTTTATGAGACCATAAATAATTTTTTAATATGTTAGAAAAGGAGTTTTTAATTTTAAATATTTTGTGTTTCAAGTCAATTATGATTTTAATTAAAAATTAGATTAATCATATTGAAAAAATTATTTTAAAAAAATGATGTTCATTTTTGAATTCTACGTGTCAAAAAATGGGTGGGGTGATTTTTGATATTTTTTGAAAAAACATGAATTTTTGTGAATAGTCAAATTCGATAATTTACCGAATATGCTAAATAAATGAATTTATGCATCTTTTTTGAGTCGTGAATGATGTAAATGGACATTGAATAGAACTCAAATGCACTTATTACTATTTTTTGTCCCAATAATCATCACTATTTATTTTCTTATGGAGAAATAATAAATTAATGAACACAATATGGAGAAAACCCCTCTCCCCTCCACTATAAATACCACCCCTCACAACCTCATTTCCTCATCCCCTTCAAGCCATGTTCCTACACAAAATTTGGTTCAAAAATATTACAAAGAGCCTCAACCACATGCATCATCCATTGTTCTCATAAAAAGAAAAAAATCACTCTCACAAAGAGGCTCTCAACGAAAAAATATTCAATATGTAATTTCTCTCTCTTTTTATTGAAAATCATTTCAAATCTCATTTCTTTTCTTCTACTATTCTCAACTACTAATATCAAAATACCATTCTAAATCTAGTATGATTGATATAATGTTATTATATCTTGTCAACAAAATATTATTCATTATAATCCTCCCTCTCTCTCTTTGTTTGTAAAAATGAAATTGTTGCCCGTGATGTGTTAATTAACCTATATCATGGGCGATGCACTTCCATTTTCTTTCAAATCCTTCGAAGATGTCAATAAAACCATTAAATGGTGGAAAAAATATTTTAATATGTATTCTTTAACCTCTTTTATGTTCTAGAAACAACTTTTATACGTAATACTATATGATAAAACAAAACATGTTCATTGTGATCCAAAAACCGCCCAAATTAACCTAAAGTAACATCATAAAATATTAACTAATGATTCATACATATGGTAAATAACATAATTAATTAAATGATCATTTAAAATCTTGTAAGATCATTAGTGACATGTAATGTCAGTTCTATATGTTATCCATATTCTAAACGAACACACATTCATATGTACAAGGGAATCATTCATGAAACATAGAAAAATAACCCTCCCAATCATTAAATTTAAACTTCATTACTAATCCAAATGCTCATAAAAGAACATAATAAAACCATAATTAATTTTGTTCATGTATAAATAGTTCTGGAATTTTTAATTAATGACTCTAAAGTCATTATACAAGAAAATAAATTGAATATAGCATTCAAATACTATTTAAGGGGAATTCTCGTACCCAAGATTCTTTCTTTGGGTTTTCCCTCTTTCACTCCATAATTAGAATGGTTATTCCTTAAAAATAATTCCTTCATAATTATCTTACATTTTATGAGATATACATGTTTTATACTCGAGGTTATGTTGAACATAATGTTTTCCAACATAACTCTTCTTTAAAAAACACACTTTTTACTTCTCACTCATGTTTGACGATTCTTGTATCAAGTATGATATTCCCTATTTAATTTGGAAACCAATGATTTTTAATATATGATTATAAAATGAAATGCATTCCATTCCATGGGTTACTATATATTCAATATTGATATATGTTCTATGTGGCATGCAAGATAATTTAAATGTTGTGATGTGACGGGTGAACCTAGAATTATATAGCACAATGTAAATGTTATGATGTGATGGTGACGAACAAAATTATATAGTGTTCCAATGCATTGGGTAATATGATGAACCTCATCAGTAATGTGATGTATGTGTGAACATGATGCTAGCATTGTTCCCAACTATGTGTGGTAGTTTACCACTAAGACATGATGTTTCATTTTTTATGTATTGCCAAATTCAAAGTCCTTTCATAATGTTTCCTCTAATGATTTTTATCCTACGCCTATGTTATGATGATAATGATTATGCTCATCCCATGTTATACTATTAAATGTTATTATATATCCTCTTACGAGGATTTTAGCTCACCATTTTTATGTATATTATTAGGTGACTACTTGTACTAAGGAGAATTCAAGGTCCAATAAAAAGCTAGAGAAGAAGGAATTAAATAAATGTTTATGTTTATGTTATAAAAGTTATGTTTTTTCCTAATTTTCCCATGAAACTATTCCTTTGGATCCTCATTGTTTAATGATATTTTTTATCATTTATTTGATGTAAATTTAATGCATGTAAACCATGGTCGCTATATTAGTGTTGTTAAAGAAATTAAAACTTAATAAATAAAAATGAGTAAATATTAATCATATAAAATTCAAACATATTTAAAATTGTAAAACATACTAAATAAATATAAACAAATATTTCAATTGAATATATTAAAAATCAAAAAAAAATATAAATAAATTATATTAAATGAATGAATATTTAAAATTAATAATAAAAATTGAATAAATTAAAAAAACATTGAAAAAAGTGAGTTTGTAACATTAATTACATGAATCAGAGAGATATATAAAAATTTATTAAAAATGGATAATTAAATAAATTTTAATTACATAAATAGAAAAATTATTAAAAATAAATAATGTTTATCAAATATATTGCAAACATATTTAAAATGAATTAAAATTGTTTAATTTTTTAAATTTCATACATTTCAAATATATTAAAACATGGAACACAAAAAAGGATTAATATTAATTAAATAAATTACAATCATATTGAATTTTTTAAAAAAATAGTAAATATATAGGCATAAATAAATATTAAAGACTAAATAAATTCAAAAACTTTTAGAAATTAATAAATATCAATAATGAATAAATAATATTAATTTTTTAAAAAATGAAATAATATATCATAAGAAATTATAAAAATATTTTAAAAAGTGAATTCGGAAAATTAATTACATGAATTAAAAACACTTTTAATATTGATAATATGAATAAATTAATATTAATAATTATATAAAAAATAAAATTATTGTAATTGATTTATATTAACTTTTTAAGTAGTAAATATATTATACAATTCATTTAAATATATAAATTATATAAATTCCAAACATATTAAAATTTTCAAATCATAATAAATTTATAAAAATTGAAATTATTCATATAAATTAAAAATTTATTGAAAATATTAAAACGTGATAAATAGATATGTATAAATATTAAAAAATAAATAAATTCTTCAAGTATAAAAAATTATTAAATATGAAAAATGAATAAATAATATTAAATGAAATAATATTACAAATGAATATATAAAATCTAGTAAATTAAAAAAATTAAAAAAGTGCATTTAAAAATTAAATTAATTAAATTAGAAAAACCTAAAAATAAATAAATAAATATTATTATTACATATAATTATTGATGAATATATTTTAAATATAGTATATAAAAATATATATAGCTATTAGCCTTTATAATTTTTAATAATAACTATAAATATTATTATTTAATTAAATGTTTAATTATTTTCAAAAAATATTTAAAATAAATATTAATAATTAGTCGAAATCTGTTGGGGTCTATACCCCTTTATTAAAAACATAATGATATGATAAAAAGTGAATGGGGTCAAATACGACATTTTTACCGTCAATTAAGAACATAGAAAAACTCATAAGTCTTCCATAATGAAATAAGGATGCAAAAAATAAATTCTTCAAATTTCATCTGGCACACATGTTCCAAGGAAGTCATCCTCATTCAAGATGATGTTCACCCCTCCTCTATGACTAAATTAGTGAAATTACTGTATATATATCTATGTGGTTATATTCATACGAAAGGTATATCGGGTGGGTTATATAAACCCAGTGTGTGATGGGATGAGCTATCATTTGCTACCCTAACCCATTTAAAATATGATTTGTCACACGATTCATTCTCTTCATCTAATTTCACTTTCATATTTCCCCAAAAATTAATTACTCTATGTATGGAATTTTATATTTACAGTAATTGTATTTATTAATAGAAATTATTATAAATTAACATATATATATATATTGTTTTTATAATAATATATACTAATTTTTATACAAATGACATTTAAAAATATATAATTGTGTACAAATAAATTTAATTATTCAATATAACTTTGAACAAAAATAATTTAGCTATTATAAATGTAACCTTTATCATCAATTTTTTAGCAATGATAAAATAAAACCCTCTTCATCGATTCTAATAAGCATAGATAAAATTAGGCAATCATCAGTGTCGATTAAATCCACCACTGAATAAAGATAAATATATAGTGTTGATTGTGAGTTACTATGTAAAAAGAGTTACAAACAAACATTGATTACATGTTCGAATAGCCCAAATAATATCCCCACAGGCCCTTAGGAAAGGAAAACACATAGAAAAAGAAAATTAAAATACATAATAGGGTTAATATATCACCATTTTACTATAGCTCTCTATGTAAGAAGGGAAACATTCATTGTATTGGTATTTGGAAATGAAATTTTTTAGGCTTCTTCTGATTAGATGTTATAGATCATTGGACCCATGGATATTAGTTCATATTAATGTTAATTATTATAAGTGTTATGATGATTTATTATTAATACATGAATGTTTGAGAGTCATCTCAAATCCTTTGGAATATCTATCTATAATTGGGATTCTAACATCCCGATATATAGTAAATAAAAAATTAATATTATATATTTATTAATTAATAGGATGTATAATGTTTTTTAAAATTTATTTATTAAATCACATTTACAATGAAATATTATTGAAATTCTGTAATACATGTCTATCTTATATCAAGGAGAAATTGATAAACATGGGTGTCAAATTGAGTGGTAAACTATGTTTGATATTGAATTTGTTTAAAATTTTATATTTTGACCATGTAATCATGGCGAATTAATTGGATTGATTAAATGGAATAAATTTAGTATTATATAATTTATTGGACAGTTTTATTTAGAGGGATATGAATAAGGCTGTATTTATATGTGAATTAACAATGAAAATAGTCATTATTATTAGTATTCTCATCATTATCATTTTTGTGGTTGTTTCAATTATTATTATTATTATTATTATTATTATCTTCCCCAATGGTGAAGATGGGTTGGTCGTATCCATGTTGGTTCCTAGGGAGGTCTCATGTTTTAGCCTCTTAGAGAACTTATTTCAATGTGTATTTGCTTGTGGATTTTCATTGTAAATTTCCCCTTTCCCCCACATCAATGTAATTTTTTTATTAGTGGTGCTATTAAATTGGACATTAGTGAATAAAAAGTGGACCTTCAAAGTATCTCTTACATATTAATAATAAATAATAAATAAAATTTAGTGCTACCCTTTATCATTAAAAAAGAACATATAGATAGAGAATACTGTTTTATCTATGTCAAATAAAAGAACTACTAAATGTACCCATTATGAGCGTTAAAAATCACTGATAAAAGACTACCATTATCAATGCTTATTTTAACACTGATGAAGGGCTCCTTTATCATCATTTTAGTTAGTGATGATAAATTTAACTATGAATAATTTAGTTTAAATATATATATATTTATATATTTTAAAATATGATTTATATTACAATAAGTATATATATTTAGATAAATAATAACATATATATATTATAAAATTTTCCAATAATATGTATTTAAAGAAAAAAATAACATAATAATTAGAAATATTCTATAATCTCAATAAAAAACATGATACACATACCAAATTATAGACGACCTGTTAGTCTGAGATGTGATTACCTTATTTTAAATTAAATAAAAAACATGGGTCAAATGGTCAAATCCTAGAAAGCAGCCTCAAATTATCCTGAAATTATATTATAATGATTGGCGGTATGTTTTTGACATGTATAAATTTATCACACATCATACTAATGTGTGATATAGTCAGAATATCCATAGAAATTTGATTCATTAGATTTGAGTATCTTCAAAAACATGTATCATAGTGCAAATACACAAAAATTACATTAGATCATAATGAAATTTAAAGATAATGACCTTGTTTTCATTTTTTCCCTGTTGAAATAGACCACACATCAATCCGATATGTGGTTTTCTCAAAATGATCATAATAATATTTTTATAAATTTAACAGTGAAAAATATGTCTCAAAAAGTCAAAACCTTTCCAATGATCTCAAATTTTCAAGAAATCATAGGAATTAGTTTTGGAATTTTTTTTATATGTTAGAGGAGATATAATTTCAATATGCAATGTAATGAACTCGTATAAACAAAAGGTGAATATTTAATGACTTAGTTGCTTGTAAACACGTGTTTCAAGGGGTTAATACCAGGCTAATGACATCATATTATCCAAAAATCACATGTAAACGAAAGTCATTAAGTATTTTATGTATGAATAGACCTTATGTTATTTTGAGACGTGGTTTTTTCAAAATATCCAAAAGTGTGTTGTTTGGATTTAAATTCCATAAAATGTTCGTCAAAGGGTTAAAGTATTGAAAAAAGACTCAAATTTTCATATAATCCCTTTAAAAATAATTGGAAAATAAATTTCAACTTATAGATATAGTCATATCATCAATCCATTATGTGGTGAGATTAGAAAAAAAACAGTGTTCTTTAAAGCATTATACGTCTTTAAAAAATACATGTTAAAGGGTCAAAACCTAATTAACGACCTCATATTTTCATTTAATCACAATAAAAAGACCACTAATAATTTATAGACATATAGGAATATAACCCATTTCATTTTGATGTTTCGTGTAGTCAGAATAATGGAAAAAACAATTTTAAATGATTAAAAATAGATTAGATGGCCAAAAACTAGAAACAAATCTCATCTTGTCATTAAATACCATAAAAATAACCACTATTAAAATTTTCACATTTATAAATATATCATACATCAATCTGACATTAAATTTTATTGAAATCAACAAATGTTCATTATTATTGATTAAAAAGTAAAAAAACATGAGTTAAAAATCCAAACCAAGTAAAAATACTAGGATTAGTGGTAAATTATTGGATAATTATGTTTTATTAGTTATTGTCTTGTACAAAGAGACTAATCATAAATTCAGTGTTTTCAAATTGACTGAGAAAAAATTAAATTAGATTCTAAAATCATATAAGACATGGATCAAATGGTTGAAACCTTTCAAATAACCTCATATTATTGTGAAATAATATTAATATGAAAATTGTTTAATTTTTGATTTTTATAATAATATTGAACAATAGTGTAACTCACATTTTAATTTATGACATGTAGGGTTATATCAAATGTTAATTTGACATATGATTTTATTTAAATGACTATAAGTGCGTTCTTTTTGATTTTGAAGTAAAAAACATGGGTTCAAGGGTTATAACCAATAATATAACATCAGATTTGGATGAATGTCATATCATGGGTCTATCTAAAAACATGTTGTTGGAACCTAAATAATACATTCTATTCTTTCATGGGATTACAAAACAAAATAAAAAAAATTGGATCAATTTTTTAATTCAATTACATTGGAACTTGCTTCACCTAAAATACCCCCTCCAGACCCATTAAATCATTATTTCATTTCTCTCATATATTCTCCCTCAAGTAAAATGAATCCTCATCTTATTACATTTCCATAATTATTTTTGATTAATCAATGATATATAATAATCATTATAATATCAACTCTAGCCTAGCATATTAATCAGATAACTCCAATCACCCATAGTTTATCACCCCGCTTACAATTGCAATAGTTATGAAAATCCAGGTGGATTGTGAATTTATACCTAGGAGAAGGGAAGTTGGAAAATTATCAATAGATGAATAAATGATAATTAACATTTATTTGTTGAATTCATCAACATAGGAAAGGGTAATATCCTCGAGTTGACCAAAAAGGGTCCTAAATAACATCATAGAAGTTATTACATCATAATGAAATAATAATTTAGTGAAAAAACATATCAACTCATGATCAAGTAACTATGTAAATGACCCTCTAAATCCATGAATAGTTCCCCATCTTGTAACAAAATTATTTGCGGTCTTTGGTGTCTAGGGGTTATATAGTGGAGTCTAGACTTCATTGGTTGAGTTAGCCAATAATGCTCTTCAAGGTGGGGAGCTAGTATTTCTATGAGTGGACATAGACAAGACATGAGGCCTAATAGATGCGATGACGAGTTTAGGATTAATTTTTTGGGGATACTCTCAAAACCCTGAGCATCAAAGGATTTTAAGATTCAATTATCAGGATGAAAATAAAATTTATATCAAAACTTCATATTGACATGATCAGAACATGTGAAGGAGTGTATTGGCTAAGCTGCAAACTAGATGAAAATGTCACAGTTTGTATAGGAATATAGTTTTGATTCCTGTTTGAATATTATATGATGGATGGAAACAGATTATAGAGACTTGAATATCAATCTGAAATTTGAATTCTACAACAATTTGAATGGTTCTCCTTGGGTGTTTCTTAGATCAAAAATGTTGCCCAAAAATTTTGTACATTTATTCATATGGGATCATGAGATTTAGTTTTTTGTTAAATGGAACACATAATAATGGGTATATATAGGCCAAGTTTTAATCAAGAATCTTGTGAATACTGTGTATTGGAATCATGCACTCGATCATGGTCCTAGACAACTCGGGAATAGTGGATTCGGGTACGAAGAGGCCGGAATTGACAAATCTGATATTCCATATGGGATTATGTTATCACAATTCAGTATTGAACTTCATATATGTGAAATCAAATTCAATCATTGAAATAGTTTCATCTATGTTCATCTTTAATCGTCCATAAATCAAACTCTAACACATCTCCATACTGATCCCGAATGGATTTTCATAGTGTGTGATCCCTTTCATAGGTGAATATTTTTTGTGAAATCATGTCAAACACCAAGTATGAACCCATCAACAGGATTGAAACTATATAACTGATCAGTTTTTAGTCCTCCTGTGATCCTGATCCACACATGAAAAATTGCACAATGATGGATCTCCTATATGACTCTTTTATAAATTCCAATTTCACCTATGTCAAAATTGAACCATATTTAAAAAAAATGTGTTTATAGTCATTAATGATCCTTATAACATCATTTAGTGCATCTTTTCCTTCCTCTATCATGATGTTCAAAATCAATTTGTTGGGGTTTATACACAAACATCCTCATGATTATCTTATTCTACTTGCAGTGGTGATCGCATGAGACCTACATTATGTGTCACCATGTTAATAGCTCGATGAAGGTTTAGGAGATCTACTAAAATGAGGATGTAAATATTGTTCGTGGGAGGTTCACACAATTAGGAGTCTTTTTTTTGAATTGGGGATCAACTTTTGTTTGTAAAACATTAAATGGGGAGAGTGGGCATGAACAATTGAGTTATTATAGTATGATGGTTCGGCCTCATGGAATATTGAAGTTATAATATCTCGAGTATGGTTACCATAGTAGTTTGAGGTATTAGGATTGACAACTGATATGTGATTCTTATGGTATGTTTATCCATCACCACATCAGTGGGTGCCCGTATTATCTAATTTTTCATCTTGTTGTAGCTTGAGTGAGGTATGATAGGTCAAGTGATTATGAAATAGAAGTATGTCAATAAATGCCTTTTTAGTAATTTCATTTTCCTTCCACTGCTAGGAAGGTATGGGTGGTCATGGTGGCATGATAGTTTGACGGACTATGCAAGGGGAGTTAGGTCAATTGTTTCCTTTATGTTAGTTATATTTCCATCCTATAGTAGGTAGGTGTGGGTGGAAATAGAGTCATGATCTATTATCTATTGGTTCTGTAGTTATTTGATGGAATGATTCCCCAAATAATCATGTGTTATTTTAAATGAGAGTGCTTGTGGTATCTTGGAAATCGTTGTTATGGTAAATTTGAGGGATTGATGTGGTCTCTTGATCGTCATAATGGGTTGTTGGTTATGTAGTTAGCTAAGTGATCATGATATGTATATATGTTTGGATAAGTTTCTACATATGGACAGTTGGAATTTTTAACTTACATTAAGGGAAAGAACCATACCTCCTTCATGCATTAGCTTGAGGTACCATGAGTCTTGAGGTAAGTTACGCCTTTCAAATTATTTTCGCTCATATCTGTAATATTGAATATAATATCCACTATGGATTTTTTTGAAATAGACTCATATGGAAATAAACATTCAAAAAATAATAAAAATTTATTCATAACAACAAAACCCATTTTTTAGTGAATTAATCTATGGCTACAAAAAATTTAATAAACATGAAAAATTTTATTTAAATATATTTATAATATTATTTCCATATAAAATTATAGAAATAAAAAATAAAAATTACATGTATTTGAAACCATTAAATTAAAAATTTAATATTTGACATCCTAATAACTATAAAATTTTATAAATCATATAAAAAAAGGAATTGCATTCCATTCAAAAATTTAATTCCAATTTTCAGAAAATTGAAGATATCATATCAATAACCAAGTGTTTAATCTAAATTATTTTGAAAAGTATCATTGGAAAGGACATAAAATTTTAAAACATGGTGATCTCCTCACTCGACCACCCTTTAAATATCGCACACTTAATAAATGTTATCCATGAACAACCAACATAAAATTCAATAGTCCATTATGAATTTTTATTCAAAATAACTCTTTTAGAACAAATCAAAAATTCTTCCAACATGATATCTAGTGGAAATTAAAACCCTAACCACTACCTCGAAAATTTTCTTATATATCCTGATGTTAGGGGGGGAACATATATTTTGTTTGATTTTGACAAAAAAACAAACCCCTAATTTTTTGTTTGGTTTTTATACATAAAAAACAATCCCTTTAACAAATACTTAGTTAAGATTAAATTTCCTATAAACAATTAATTATTGATTTGTATTAGTTTAGATTGTGGAATAACTTTATTTTTAATTTCTATTGTATATATTCTTGATGGTCATTCATTAATCTATTGATAGACCCCCATACGGATCTAGGTTTTATTATCATATCATATTCTCAACAATGCTTGAACCACTTCATTTCCTCCCTACCACTTGCAAGTTAGAATGTTTTGGTCCAATGTTTCCATCAAGGTTGATTTGTTTCCATTACAACTTCAATATGGTTCCTTCTCTGGTGTCTTTATCAATGGGAGTAAACATCATGTTCTTACTTCATGTTCAATTGTTCCCCTTACCATGATCCAACATTCAAGGGACCTAAATTTAGTCATCTGACCCCTTGGGTAACCAATAATACCTTGGTTTCATTCCTAGAACACCACATGATATTACCCATCTAGGTAAAATATTATAATAATGACTATCCCCAAAGGACAACATATTTTCATTAAGTGTGCATTGTGATCATTCACACACACCCTAGGAAACATCATATGATGACACTTATCTACACACAACTCCAGGACAAGCACACATAACAATGGAGTACCAATTAGATAGGCTCCTAAAAATAAAGGTTCGCCTCAAAGACATGGGTAGTAAAAATTAGGGATTTAATTATCTCTTATAAATGGGTTTACAATCTCACCCACATTAAATTTTGACACACTCATTGTGGAACCTATACCGCAAACCCAGACAGTGCGTCTAAAATTCAGGTTGGTTGTTGGCTATGTTACCATTTTCATGACCCAGCATCCATGGTCCATTAAACTAGTAATATAACCTCATAGGTCTCCTCCAATACCTTGGTTCCCCTTCTATTAAACCACATGTTTATACCCACATGTGTCACCTATCAGACTCATGATTGTCCCCACTCGATAACACATATTCTTTTATTGTTCTTTGCCTTCACTAATACACACTGTAAAACATCCCTCGAGGTGAACCATCCTAACAATACATTATTACAAACACTTTTATCTATTTCATTATAAATAGGCATCATCTATAAAATAATTGAATTACTTATTGGCATGGTTAGTGACATTTATTCATTTTTCACATTCTTTTTTGGTTATGGGAAAGCCCTATTTCTAGTCTCACAATACTAGGATTACCTCTCATCGAAACCCATATTTATTTTCCAATCATTCTAGTCCTTGTGTTTGATCATGTCATGACCCCCAGAGGTGTTTCTTCCATGACCTCAGTCGATTCATATTCTATCGTAGAGAAGATCATATAGTCCACGTGACTTCTCATTTCCAAGTTGGATGTAACTTTGACCCCTGTAATTATAATTTCTTTTTATATATTATTCTAGGTCATTTTTGTGGTGATTTTGAGATAATTTGGATGTTTTTCAGGATACTCAAGATAAGAACATATTTAGGGATAACTATGTAGGACATCATAGAAAATTATGTTCCTTGTTTTGAGGGTCTAAAATAGGGCACATGATTGGACCAAACCATGTGACCTCATCAAAAACTGTGCAGCTATGGAATTTGGTCATCACATTTTTGGTGCATGATTCGTAAAATTGTGCAGCAAACCCTAAACTCTTGTCCAATGGATCCGGTAGGAGAACAATATTTGTCTATCTTTTTTTCCTGACAATATAGGACTATCTAGAATCACAATAAGGGCACACAATTATATCTAACATTGTGGCCTAACATAGGAAATTATGAAAATAGGTTTTTAATCCCTTTAAATTCTTAATTAATGTTCCAAGCACATCATTATTAATTAAAAACATCCCCTAATATAACAAAATTCCACCCTTTACCTTTTAGAGTCTCACTGGAGAGGAGTTTTTTTTTCTCCAACCCCTTTCCCCTTAGATTAATGTTCTAGTGGATGTGATTGATATCTCTCTAATAAGTTTCATCCCTTTTAAAAACTATGATTTCATTTTGAAATTGAAAGGGAATGGTGAAACATAAATTTGGAATTTGAACTACGGATTTTTTTTTTCAAATGATTTTTCTAGGATTGATTTATTGATTTATTGAAATAAAATTTGATCATGGGTTGTTAGTGGGTGATGGGGAAAACTATTTTATGACTATTCCTATATATAAATGTATCTATGATGAAACATTACTGAAACACAATTCAGAGAGATTTTTGTGATGGGGGTGTTGATTGATTTTATCGATAACATGAACATTAGGGATCTGTGCATGCAGTTTTAGATGTGATGATATACTAAGTAGTGCAAGAATAATAAAGAAATAATCTAATGAACCAGAGGTATTATGAACATGTTTCATTGTTTGGACATAATTATTACATGCCAATGATTATATATATGTTTTACCAAGCCCTTTTATTTATTTATAAATGATTATTTGAACCTATTTTGGCATATCAACCATCTATCAATTTTCAACACTTCTTCAGATTAAAAATATGAAATGGTTAAAAATGCATTGTCTTAATCTAAATTGAATAAAAAATGATTGTTTGTATCGGAAAATCTTATGGACCATTTGTTGTAACCTACAAGTTTTTTTATCTCACACCCTACGATTACCTTTACGAATTTTTATGTTTTGTTCAGTCTGTTCCTTGAAAAGGGAACAATCCTCTTGGATGTTCTAGATGTGTTTAAGCATAGGACCGTGGGTGATGGCAATTATTGGTAGATCTTTAATCCAATTCTACATGTGAAATTATTCTTTATTCTTTATGGATACTGTGTAGTATTTTTTTTAGTTTCGTTCTAATTTTTATCAGTTTTGGTATCAGTTCGATTGTTAATACTTTTTCTGTATGATAGACATGAATAAAATCCTATATTCGGGATCTCATAAAGGTGATTATGAAAAATCAAACACATTCACATTGCAATAGTTTTATTGAAGAATGTGTTTTTTATATTTTTAATATATTACAATTTATTCTATGAATGGTAAAAAACAATTTCTACAAAAAATTATAAAAACTATGGGACATATAAAGTTAGAAACATATTTTAATAGAGTGTTTTAGATTTTTAAAACTAAAGCAATGAAAATGTTAGCAGTATAACGTCTAGCTCACAAAAAGTTTGACATATGAAGGTAAATTTGATTCTCATCCGTGTTACCAGATACATGCATCACTTATAATATAAAATTACTATTAGTATTTTGTATCACGTTATTTTTGTGATGTACCTTTAAAAATAATTTATATGAATTAAATATATATCTATTATAAGATAATACATGTACACTTCATCCTATAAATTTCCCTCAACACAACTTCTAAATGGAATTTGTACTTGAAAAAAACTCCATAAAAATATGATATCAAAACCATCCTATAAATCTTTTGTTATATGTATTTGATATCCCCCATTCAGATATTGATCGATTCAAAATTCATAAAAATTAATTTTTTGATTTCACCATAAAAAGAATCATCTATATTTTTTGTAACATATCAAGTGATATTTCTATAGTCTATAAGGTAATTGTAAAATAATTATTTTTAAAATCCGTTTTCCCACAAAGAAATACATGTGATGAGATGGTAGTATACAAATTATATATACATCTAATAGGTACATGGAATCAAATTTAATAGCTTCTTCAACAATATATCATTCTATAATAAAAACGTTTGAAAAAATTTTATTTCTGATGTACCATTTCAAAATGACCATATACCATTTAGCGGGGTAAAAAATTTAAAATATATAGGAAAAAATAGCTATAACACTCTAACCAAGTTCATAGTCAAGTGATCTATCATACCAAATAATGACTATGAGATGTACGTTTCCAATTCACTCAATATGACAGTAATTTCCTTCTCCTTAGTTGTAAACATTATTATGTACACAAATTTACAACATATATATTTCAAAAAGAAACAAATTATGTTTGACATGAGTCTATGATTTATAGTTAGAATGAAATTTAATTCTATATTCATTAAATCATGCATGAAAACATGATATTTATTTGAGTTCAGTCTTGTTAAATTCAAATAAATAATTGACATGATATTATTAATAATTGATAAATTCCCCTATAGAAACATTTCATTATTTATAATATATGAAAAAGAATACCATTTCTACCTTGAAAGAGTTTAAGCTTCCAGGTGATGAAATTTTCATCATCCACCCTTCCTTGGATCCACCTTTTCCCTTATCCCCGTGTCAATCATGTCCAATCTATCTTTAATTCCACTATTTGTTTTACCATGTGCATTTAATAACATGACAATAACAATATAAAATACATTTATTCATTGGTCAGGATATCAATAAAATGACTAAAATACATATCATTCAAGCATGTCATTTCAAAAAAAAACTGATCACTTTTTTCAACCTCAGTTAGTAAGATTTTTTAAGAAGGATTACCATAATCAAGGACAATATCCTTTAATTTATTAAAGCATTGAATTCCCATTAATGGATATGTTTTTGTACATTGTTCGGTATTACAATGAAATTATGTAATCCAAGATTGGTATGTATATCACTAGTGTAAAAATTTGTGATGTCTTAAATATATAGTCTTCGATGAATGTTTCAACGTAATGGATTGTGCCCTTTTTTCACAGATGGGACACCCCAATATTCCATTAATAATATATACTAATAAATTTTAGTAGGTATGAATGTGATTTATCATCTTATAAAATATGTTTCATAATGTGATCTCTTCACTTCTATAGGAATCATACAATGTATCATTTTTATTCCACATCAATTCCAGATCACTAATCAATGGAGCCAAAAAAATAAATATCATTATAAATTTGTCTTTGTAAATATATAAGTACAGAAAACATAATTTGTTTTTTGTATCATTAAAAACTAGGGTTTTAAGTTAAAATTTTTCAACATAACCATATATGTACTATGCGTACTAATTTGTGCAACAAATTTTTTTCACTCAATTTGTAGATAGGACATGACATATGTTTCTTGGATCATTTTCAAATTCTAGATACTCATGATCAGTCATTCTCCACTGAGGAGAGCCTATTGGGAGATGTTGTTTCCCATATTAAATTCATATATCTAAATGCCACATCAATTATCTAACAGTCTCCTCACATCTACATATATTTATAAACAATATAATGAATGTAATGTACCATTCATTTTTTAAGGACATGTTTCATCTTGTATCGATCTAGATCAAACTTAGTGTAATTTTTATGTGACTTATGATCCCCAAAAAGGATATGTAGTTAATTTGATAGAAATCTATTCATGGATAGATAATTCAATGGAATGAAAATTTTGTTTTTCATGATATATTTTGAAATTAATCTCGTTTTATTCTTATAGAATATCATTCAAGAGATCAAATAGTTCTATAAAGTTGATGCCAATCCATAAACATCCATAATTCAAATTATAAAGAATCAGTATGTCTGACAATGCTGTATATTTAGCACAACTGATATATAATGGTATCTCTGCACTACTATTTAAATTCTCAAAAAACATTGGATAATTGTGAATGTTATCATCAATTTCATTAGTTATTTATTCTATATGATCTCCATCATCATTTATAATTCTAATCATATTAGATGACACCTAAATGAAAATATCACCCCAGTTAGTATCTACTTTCAGTTCTTCAACAATATTTGTTCAAAACATATAGTTTTGCTCTATTCTGTTATAGTATAAATGTTCAACCAAATATTATGAACTAATTTATATTGAATAAAAACAATTTAAACCTTGAAAAAGTCTTTGAGAAGGGTATTATGAAAACAATATTGGAAACTTGATGAACTATTTAACCCCATCCTCATACACATTTTTCATATGATTAGCACCTTTCCATTTTTGATTCACATCAATCTTACCAGGATTAATAGTATTATTATTTTGAAATAAATAAATAAATATAGATAAGTTATGAAAATATTGTATCATATTTTTTATCCATAAATTTTTAAAGTATAAATTTTAAAAATATAATTATAAATTCCAATACATTTATATATAAATAATATTAAATAATAAACATAAAATATATTTTTATAATATGACGTAAAATATATACATATAATAAGCACTATATTTTATAAATAATTATGTATTCTTTCTTGGTATGAATTATCTGCCTCACATGGAGAATGTAATATAATGCAAAAAGTGATAATATAATCTGATTTTTCTCGTCATGAATGTTCATGATTTTGAATAGAATATAAATGAAGCAAGTAATAAATTATAAAAATTTATATATACAGACATACAAGAAAATACACACATGGATATATAAATACTAAAAAATCATAATAAAAAATATATATAATTTTTTTTCTGATACATATAAAATCAAATGACACATAGAGATATATATATATCTACGAAAACATCATATCTCAAGATAAATTTCTATAAAATCCCATTAGTCATACTCGTTGACATTCTCATTTAAAATTTAACTAATTTCTTGAAAAAATCCATAAACTAATGAATATTATATAATCCACTAAAATTTATATGGCCTATGCATTATTATAACATTATGAATATTTAGTTCCTATCAAAAAATTACACAAGCTATTAAATCTTCAACTAATGATAAAAAAAATTCATTCCATTGAACCCCACTTATATTTTCATTTGATATCATATAATAATATTTTTTAATTATTGTGTATACATTACCATTATATAATCTCTTTTTTAAGGAAATAATCATCTAGATAAATTGAAAATCATTTAAAACAAAAGAACACAATGACCAAGGAAAATCATAAAACCATATATGACTACCTCCATATATTCTATAGCCCACAAAATGATGGGTGATATGATTCCATTCATGTCTTGAAAATTAAAATGTGTGTGAGGAAAATTTATACATCCAAACATTAATCATCTTGATAATTGGTCCAAGTGTTTGAAAACCTTCATCTTATTCCAATATAGCATCAATACCAATATGAAAATCAAACACAAGAAATAGTTCCTTCAAATCCTACTCAAAATTCAACTCCATACCAAAATTAATAGTACTTATATCTATAACTGGAGGTTTCCAATTTGTGATAAAAGATTGATGACTAGATTTAGAAATGAATTTGTGATGGTCTCAAGTGACAATACTAGTACCCACCTTGTTGTTTCAAGGTAATGTTGTATTATCATTAACATTAATAACACTAAGTAGAAGGGAGATATGTCTAACAATCCCAAGATCTCGATCTCTATTTGGATATCAATTATATTTTATATTACAAGTAATGAACCCTTCAGTTCTCCATGAACCCCAAAATTAGTTTAGTCGATCGACCTGCTTATGAAGAAACTCATTCTGCTGAACCCAAATCACCAACATAACTAATTAAGGGAGAAAAACTATTTCAATTTAAAGAGAAAAGATCCTACGGGAATTATTTGAAGATAAATAAATGGAGAAAATACCTCCATAAAACTCTCTAACCAAAGATTCCCAATTCCCCTTCCTCTATAAATATTCAAAATCACAAGTGAAGGGGAATTTATTTTGAAGAGATAGATAGATCATAAAGAGTCACTGTTGGAGTGATATTTCAACAGAAAAACTCTCATGGGAATGCTTCATGAACAAATCCTATACTATTAAAACAAGTTCCTAAGAAATACTATCAACTTATATAGTAAATTCCAATAATTCTACACTAATGACTAAGGAGAGTAAATAGTGATCCAATTGCATGTCAAGGAAAAATATGAACTACTGGTCTCCATACACCAACATAATTGGTTTGATGCCAAATATCCCATTATAATAATGCTGAGAATAATATCATATCCCTTATCAATAAACCTAGAAGAAATCCTATAAAATCACCATTTATACCTTTTATCATTAAAAAAATCCCAATCCAAGTCATGTTCCAATATTGTGAAAACATGATTCATCACCCATAAATAATTTTTATATGTAACATGTGGTTTACCCCAAATATTTCCCGTCTTTACCTAACCAAAAATCCAATAAAAACCCTTATTCAAGAGTGGAGGTGAACCCCTTAATCTTCCCTAATGAGAATAAAAACCATATACCTTAGAATAAATTCATCTAATATGAATGTGGATATTACATTGCACAAAGAACATGTGTTATCATCAAACTAGGATTTGAAAATACGGGTCATCCCTATTACGAAAATAAATCATCATTAAATGAAATAAAATCCTTAAACCCCAAAACCCCAAAATAATTTGGTGCACATAATTTATCCCATTCCACCCAGTTAGATTTAATTATTTTGTTATGGTATCCATACCAAAAACCATCCATCGAATTGTATCTAATCAAAAAGACCTACCAGTAGCTCAGAAATGGATAGTATATATGTGGATATTGATTGAGAATCCACGTTAATGGAAATATCTTTCCTACATTTGGAAACCCTCTTGAAAACACATAACTAACACTTTGAATAAATATTTTCAATAATATAGATGAACATCTATTCTTTGATATTCCAATAAATCCTACGAAGGATACTATATTTTTAATTATATTCCCCCACTTGGATGCCAGACCCGCCTTGATGATTTATATTCTAAAAAGAAGACACAAAAATGATAAAGGATGCCTCAAATTTAGAAAGTTTCACTAAATGAATCGAAACCCTTTCATATATTAACATAATTATCCAAATAGCACAAACACTCCTCTTATATGTCTAGAGTAAATAATAGGCTTCCATCCACACAAAAATGAGTTGATTATGATTGAAAAGCATTTCCCTAGGAGTCATGTTATACATTAATGCATTTATGAAAAGATATAAGAAAATATCAGTTGTAAGGATAAAAAGGTATAGTTAAAGTGGAACTCTATGATGTTGTTCATAAGGAGGAATAATTATTTGGGTAATATTTTCATTAAACCTGATCTTAAATGGAATTTTTGAAATGCATCACAAAATGAAATCCAACAATGGGTTATAAGAACACATCCTAATAAGAAAAATGCGCATAAAGAACCGTTAAACTCTATAATATTCTTTATTATGTCTAGTTTCAAATACATCACACCACTTTGAGAGAGAGTGAGACTACATTGTATGAAAAATCACATGAGAAATGACAGTTTCATTTAATATGAGAATTTTGTGCCCATAGGAACTCAAATTTTCAAAAAAATATGTAAGGAAAAAATATTCTATGATGATTGGCCATAATATTTTAGAATATCATATATGTCACATTGAAAAGTATTATGGTCCTAAATACCATCCCTATAGAAGGATTTTTCACTTCAGCTATTTTCTTATCAATGTTTTATTAATTAATTTGATGTAATGATTTCCATTTAAAAAAATCATTCAAGAACCATATAATACCATAGAACACAATATGCCAATATATCTTGAAGTAATTGAATGGTACCCATTAGGGATAGTGTCCTTAGTGGAATGGATATGTTGAAAAGACAAAGGGACCAAATCATTTGTTATTCCTTTGTAAATATCATTATTAATAGAATCTATCACTACTAGGGAGATCCATGAGGCATCCACACTTAAAATAAATGACTCCCCAAAAGAGTATAGATCATGATTGAAACTCAAAATTATATCATAGATTTTACTCTACCATCTAGTAAGACCTTATTCAAGAATCTCAAATTTTTAAATAATGTTATTGATTCATTTTAAAGAATTATAATGATCAAATTACAACATAATATTGTGTCCTTATTTAATATTTCATTCCCTCAACTATATATAATAGAAACTCTCTTTATTCCTGAGAATAATTTAACACTCTTTAACATGATCTAGAATCTATGAGATCATAAGAGTTGAGGGTGGAAGAGAATAACATACCATTATGTTCTTATCAAAGTACATAGTCTCTCTATAAAAATTATAAAATTTATTGTTTCTATACTATTTTAAGAAGTTATCCACCATTCCAGCTTTAAAAAATAATATTAATTATACACGGACTCCACACAGACTTGACCATGCCACCACAATCCATATTATTTTTCTACATGTATTAAAATATGAAAAAATTCAATAAATATAAGACATCATCTAAAAAAAGTTTATATATTGAACGATGGTAAAATGGTCTATAGAAATAGGGAAGAGATGAGAGGCCTGGAAAAAAGGGAAAAATAATTTATCCATTGATAATACCCTAGAAACCTATTCATTCATTCTAAATTTCTAGTACTCTTTGAATTTCCACAAATACAAGTGAATGAATTTATAGTGTATCCCAAATAAAAAAACCCCATAGAACTCAAATCATCATTGAAATCACTCATTACAGAAATATGCCTAAAAACCCACATCCATTTTTTTAGAGAGTAATTTCATTGGAACCCTCACTTGATAAAAAGGGGCAAAAGATTTCACTATGAAAACCCCTTTGTAACCACTAAGAATAACATTTTTCATCCTAATTATGGAAGCCATTGAATCCCATAAAGAATTATTTTAGTGTCCATTATTTCGGAATAGAATCTTCTATAAGATTATGAGTATAATTTTTAAAATTAACACATAGTTTATCTTTACAAAGAAGGAATAAACTACATGTGTGAACCCATCTATCAAAAGGAAAAAATCCATTGGAACCCCATTTTAGATGCTATAACAATTTTATACTTACATTACAACAAGATTTAATAGATAAAACCACACCATAGAATTAGTTTATGTTCCAAAAAATGTATTGAATTATTTATACATGGGTTGGGAAGCCCATGATAGTTCTAGTAGTAGAGATTCATTGATGAGTGTGGGAAAAAACATACATTTTTCAGTTAAAATATGTGAAATATATATGAAAAACCAGATACAAAGATGAAAGAAATGTGATTAAGTTAATGAAACTGCTTTGATAAACCAGATAAAACAGATCTGAAAAGTTTATGAGATAGATCTAACAAAACATATGATCCAAAAAAATATTGAAATCAAATTGGAATAATGATTTTTGCAATCTTAAGAAGGCCAATTGTTTTAAAAAACTACTAATGAATCAAATGAGATAAATCCACATCGAGTGAAAGGGTACTAGATCTAAATATCATGAATACTAGAAATCTAAATTGAATCAAACAAAGGAAGAAAAACATCAACCCAAATCCCAGCCGTATCACTGAAGGGATAAGAAAAGATACGCAAAATATAAATTTCAGGAGATATTGATCAAAAAATATGATGAAATAGACTTAATTATTCTAAAAAATGAAAAAATATAATCCAGAAGAAAAATGTTCATCCACACTAATAAATCGAATACAAAAAGACCAAAAAACCCGTGATTACAAACAAGAAAAAACAACCCACCGAATGGATCGAAAAACCATGAAAACCCCTTAATAAGGCTCTCGTGAAGGAGAGAAAAAACACTCACTCTAGAGAATCATTTTTTCTTTTATTATAAATTTAGAGAGGAATAAAATTCTAATCATGTGAAAAGAAAGAAGGATTGAAATACAAAATAGATATCACCCAAAAAGGAATAATTTTTAAAATAATATGTAAAACACATGACAACTTTAATTAAGATTAACATGTAGAGGATGATTCATTAGGGATGAACATAATAACTTATATTTAAAAATATTCATGAAAAACAAGAAATATTGACTGAAAATCCGTTAAAATATGTTTCTAATATAAGTGAAAGATACGTGGTGGCACGATCTTCACGGAAAAGGGAGGCAGATGAAGGATGCAGTTTGGGGATAAGTGGCAGATGATGGATATGGATAGCAGATTCTATTTGTCAATCTAATATATAAGGAGCGCGACCCACTACATAGACAACACACTCAAGGGAGGGATGTGATATCCAATCTACAAAACAATAAAATTGGTTGGGGAACAAAATTAGGGGAATTGTGATATTGGATCACCAATATAACTTACAGATTAACAAAAAAATAAAAAAAAAATAGCAATGGAAAAAACGGGACAATCCTCACACAATGAAGGGAAATAAATCATAAGCTCGCAAATAAATCTTCAATGCCATAGAAGTGCCATGGGGGGTTCTATTTAAAATCAAGGGGGTGGTACAATCGTAAAGGGTCTAATAACCAAAATTTAAAAAGTATAATCTACTTTGTTCTCTTAAATTAAAAATTATAAAGTCTACCATTGAATTTTGGAAAAGTACCACACAACCTTCCAACAATAGCCCACTAGATTTTACTTTTAGTGCATATCCCACCAAATTTGACATCGGTGTCCAAATATGCCATTTCTAGAATCCTCTATGTGGGAAACACATCCAAATTTGTGGAACCGTGTGGGACGAGCATTAAAAATCATTTTTTGGCTTGAATAAGTGATATTATAGTCCCATTTTTTCATCCATGCAATGAAAGATCCATTGGGCCTTTAATGAAGCAAGATGGGCACCCATTGTAGGATTGAGCCTCTTTAATCTCCCTTGTATCTTTGGGCCATGCACATCCAACTCCACCCATGCAATCAACTTTGTGAATTTGACATGATTATCATTAATAATATCATACCCTCTACTAAGAGGTATTTTTTACATAATATATGAGTTCATTTACAAAAAAAATACGGGGAGAAAATATAAAAAAAAACATTAAGAACACATGAAATCTCAACTCAGAATCCGTAAAAAAAAGATCAAAACATGATACCTATCATTTTGTGGTGTGATTTCTATAAAAAAATAACTTTGATTGTTGTAGTGGTTTAGTTCCATGAGATATTGAATGTGGTGGGAGGAGAAGTTATCTTTTAGGTTTTATTCAAAAAAGGATGAATTGTCTTATCTATGTTTCTTGAAAAATGATAAAAAACACTCATTTTATCCATACTAAAAATATAAATGAGTATAAATTAAACTTTTTAGTTATTTTTAGAATAGATAATGTAATAGCTTTATCAGTTCTAAAAACAATGATAAAATTGGTATTTATGAGTGCTTATTATTTTGGTCTAATAAAATATACTTTTATTATCACATAATACATTGCTAACAAAAATATAAAAATTTAATAAATACAAAATATTAATTATATAAATATAAAAATTATTGAAATTAAATTTTAAAAGAAATTTAAATAACAGAACAATAAAAATGCATTTAACTAAATTAATTTTATAATTTACAAATATATTAGAAATATTAAATATTAATAAGTGAGAATTAAAAAATATATGAATCATATAAATTAAAAAATATAATTTATCCTAATAAATAAATATATATAAATAAAATTTAAATTATGAATAAGTGTTGAAATTATTAAAAATGAATAAATAATATGGAATAAATTAATATTAAAAATTAATAAATAAATTTAAATAAATTAACAAAATTAATAAAAAACAAAATTCATAAAATAAATTACACTAATTACTGCCACTTAAAATTGAATAAATTGAATAAATTAATAATATTAATAAACATGTTAAGTATAAAGACAAAATGACCCACCCTTTTATTTATAAGAATTGATTATACAAGAGATACTAATGGGATCAAACTAATATATATTTCCACTAATAAAAAAAGTAACACACATAGGTTTGCATTGGTCTTGATATAGATCAATTTTTGTGGCAAACCCACCTCATCCCCAGGGATAATGTCTCCACTTTAACTTGTTTCAGTTTTAGAGTGAGTTCATGATCATCATATGATGACAACTTAATAATGACATACAACACAGTGTATATCATGAATTTTCATGATTGATCAGGACAATTTAGCTCTGGATTAGAATGAAATCTTTCCACATGTTTGACATATAGTAATTTCAAAACTACAAGGTATTCTTCAAACCAAAAAACTATTTTATCCATTTTTTAATAAAGAAACACCACATGTGAATCGAACCAATCATCAACATCCTCTTTAATATATCAAGGAAGCATTTCAATTTATTTGTCCTTTGAAGAAATTCTTACTTAATAATTTTGAACCTTTCCTTATCGCATTCCAAAATTGTAGCCTTTCTGAAATATTCATATTGATTTTTCATAAGCTCATAGGATCTAAAAGAATAAGGCCATCCCCCTTTCTTCGTTTTATCTTCAAAATGAGACCTATCATACACGAAGGAGAGATATTTGTGGGCTTAGACTGAAGAGGGAGAGAACTGTTTATTACCTGATCACTAAATTGATCCACTATTCCCATTAAATATTGGCTTTGGATAGATGAAGTAGACCCATTCTTAGATATAGGCCCATGTGAACTAACATTCCCGTGGGTGATTAGCTGTAATCCCTCCGCATCCACTGAAATATTTTTTCCCTTAAAATTTGGTGGAGTTATTACGATCAATAAATTATCCATACAAGGCATATGAAAAGGAAAACTAGGAGAACTAATCTTCATAGATTTGATGCAGGAAATATCCTCCATATTGACTTTTCATCTCCCTTTGTATGTGGATAAAGATATATCTTACCATGGTTCTTCATCCCATTCATCTTGCACAACATTATCAGTATCAAATTGGTAATTAAAAGAATTTTAATTTTAAATAAAAAACTCATTACGCTTAAAAGGGGATAATAGATTATTTTCCTCATATTCACCTACCATATCGGTCAATGATTTTTTGAGATAAGAATATACAGCTCGCTATATCCACCAATAGGTTGTATACCTTTTTGACCTTCTTCCATAGTCTTTATAATTACTTCACCAACCACTACGAGCATCTAGACAGTAGAAACTCTAATGACTCATGCATCCACTAGGCATAAAGAACCCCTACCACCATTGTAGCAGGGGAAGAATGATCCATGGATTCTTTCAGATAGGGGAGTTTAGAGATCATCTTCGACTGGGCATAATTTCTATATAAATGGATATTTCAACATTGAAGTAACATGGGACAAAAATCAGAGTTTCGGATAGGGGAGTTAAGAGATCATCTTCGACAAGGATATTGGAATAGCGATAAATCTTTGGTCTCTCAATTTCATTGTTGATATAGATTGGAACACCAACTATTGAGGCAATGCCGAAATGATTACCGGGGTTCTAGAAAAACCATCTCAACCCCATGATCTGAAACCAAATTTGGGAAATGATATTTATGAGTTTTGAAGTATTGAACAAGGGATACCAGTCATGGATTGAGAAAATGAAATGTTTGTGGGAAATTAATTTATACCAAATTTCCATAGATTTGAGATATGTGGAAGAGAATAAGATGTGAAGAAATCACTCACCTATGTCATGATCCAATCATTGAATCCCAAAATTTTTTTATATATTTGAATAATTCGTCCATCTTCATTAGCTGTTAGCCCATTACAATGTTATTTGAGAAATGATAAAATGTTGAAATGCCTTAAAGTTGATCCTCAATGATGGAGAAATCTACTTAGAAAAAGGATACATTACCATTCTTTTTTACCATGTAATAATATGTTTTTAAAATACTAAAAAATGGACTTTTCCTTGTTTTTTGAATCTGTTCTTCCGATCTAGGGTTTTCTGAAGGTTGTGCAATCCTATTAGAATCATTCAACACTTTCACATACATTAGATCGATAACAATTAACTCTCGAGGATCAAAGAAATATTCTAATCCAGATCATGAAGCCATGAATACCTAACCAAAATAATCATCGACAGAGGGGTTTACCAAATCCCACATAGCACCTTCCTAGAATAGATGAATTATATTTATTATATAAATAATTTTTTTATTATAAATGAATTATATTATCAATTTAATTTAAAAAAAATCATTAAAATAAATGATTTCTATAGATTTTGAAATTATTCAAAATATTAAAAATTAATAAATAAAAATGACAAAATATTAATCACATAAATTACAAACATTTTTCAAACATTAAAACACAGTAAATAAATATATTAAAATTAATATTAAAAAAGAATAAGTTCCTAAAAAATTAAAAGTGAATAAATTATACAAAATGAACAAATATTAAAAATGAATAAATATAATAGAATAAATTACAAAAAAATTAAAAAAGTGATTTTAGAACATTATTTTTGTGAATTACAACATCTGGTAAAAAACAAAAAAAATGAATAAATAAATAAGTATATTATATAAATAATGAAATTATTAAAAGTGTATTATATTAATTATAAATATTAAAAAATTATAAAAAATGAATTAAAATAAATAATTTATATAAATTTCAAAAAATTTGAATACATTAAAACATTATAAATAATAATGGATAAAAATCAATCATATAAATTAATGTCATATTAAACAAGTGTAAAATATTTTATAAATGTGAATAATTCAATATTAGTAAATGAATATATTCCAAACAAAAATTAAATTACTAAATATTAAAAATTAATCAATAATATTAAATGAAATTATATTAAAAATGAAGAAATATATTTGGATAAATTTTTAAAATACATGAAAAAGTTAATTAATAACAATATTTACATAAATTAAAAAACATTAAATATAAATATAACAAATAAATGAATAATATTAATTATATAAATAGTAAAATTATAAATATTTATTTATATTAACTCTTTAAATTGAAAATATATTAGTTAAATCATTTAAATAATAAAATTAAACAAATTTCAAACTCATTAAAAATATCAAAACATAATAACGAAAAATGAATAAAAATTTAACTTTTAAATTAAAATGATATTGAGAATGTAAAGACTTTGTATATAAATATGTATAAATATTAAAAAATGACTGAATTACAAAATATTGGAATTTAAAAAATATAAAAATGAATAAATGATATTAATTGAAATAATGTGAAGAATGAATATAAAATAGAATAAATTATAAAATGATTTTTTTAAAGGTGAATTCATAATATTAATTCCATGAATCACAGACACATAAAATGAATAAAAATTAACAAGAAAATAATAATATATATACTATTTATTTATGTATGTATTATATTGATTATATAAAAAAAAGTATAGTGAATTACTAACCTTTATAAATTTTAATAATAAGTATTAATATTATTATTTAATTAAATGTTTTATTATTTGTAAAAAAAATTAAAATATACATTAATAATCAGTTAAATTACTATATATATATATATATGTGTGTATAGATTCATATGATAGATATATAAAGATGGTTGTATACTCTTTATTCATGATGGCATGAGTCATCATTCACTACCCCAACCAATTTAAGATATGAGTGGCGACACCATTCATTCTCTTCATTTAATTGTCCATTATTAGTTGCAACCAAATTAATTATAGTATGTACGTAATTGAATGTATATATTAATTGTATTTACACTTATAAATACTTACAACTTAATATATATATATATATAATGTATTTATAAATATATATATTATTTTTTATATAAATCACTATTAAAAATATATAAATATGTATAAATGAATAAAATTATTCATAATACCATTTAACAATGATATTTTAGCATCAATAAAAGTATCATTTTATCATATCATCTTTACTGTAGATAAAATACAACAATTAGCTTCACTTTTAATGAGAACTAATAAAAGTAGGATTTAATTAGTGTTGATAAACACCACCACTAAATAAAGAAGAATCTATAGTAATTATTCTGAGAAGATGTTTAAACAATGTTACAAACATGCTTTGATTAGATATAGGGTCGGTCGTGGGGAAAGCCCTATATGTAAGGGAAAGATGCATACACAGAATAATAACACACAGAAATGTGATAAAAGTTCACCATTTTATTATTTCTCCATATGTAATAATGTAAAAAATCTCAATGTTGGTCATGCGCAATGAATTTTTTCAGGCTAGTTATGATTAGATGTTATAGATATTTACATCCATGGATATCAGTTCACATTAATATCAATAATTATAAATGTTTTGATGAATGAAAATAAATACATTAATTTTTTAGAACAATTTTAAATACTTTGGAATAACTCTCTTTAATTGAGATTGTAACATGCTGATATATGGTAAATGCACTAAATAATATTACTATATATTTTTAATTAATATGTGGTAAAATTAATTTTATTGAAATTTATTTATGAAATTACATTTACTGTAAATTGTTAAACAAATATTGTAATGCATGCTTATCCAATATCCTGGACAAATCCATAATCATGATTATCAAATTGTGTTTTAAATTATGTTTTGTCAAAAAGAATTAAAATTTCATCTTTTACTTGTAAACTAGACGTTCTTTGAAATGATTGGTTAAATGTAGTAAATGGATGGTTAATTAATATTTTGGATATTTAAATCTAAAGGGACACGATTAGAAGTGTATTTATTAGATAATTAGAAAAATAATCATTAATATTATTATCATCATCATCTTCTTCTTCATTGTAAATGTTATTCATATTATTATTATTATCATTTTTATCCCCCAGGGTGAAGATAGATTGGTCACTTACCTATGGTGTCTTAGAGTGGTATCATGTTTGAGTCTCCCCAAGTACATATGTATGTGTGTGTTTTCTTGTGGATTTCCTATGTAATTTTACACATTCCACCACATCACTGTAAATTAATATTTTTAGTTGTAGTATTAAATTGGACACGGTTGAAGAAAAGGGGGACCCCCAATATTTCTCTTCCAACACAATATAATCCACTCGATAATATTTAGTTCTACCCGTTATCAGAGCTAAAAAATTACTAATAGAGACTAATCTTTTATCAATATTTACTAAAACTATTGATGAATGTTTCTTTTATGGGTGCTAAAAAGAAATGATAAAAGACAATATTTATAATATATTCTTTTAACACTCATAAAGGGATCCATTATTAGTATTTTAGTTTGTTCTAATAAATAGAAAAATGAATAATTTAATTTATCAGTATAAATTTATATATTTATAAATATGATTTATATACCAATAATTATATATCACTGCCACAGATTTTGTGATATTTGGAGATGACATTTATCAGTACTGGAAAAGAAGCATTGATAAAGGGGGAACCTTTATCAGTTCTAAAAAGAAGGGATTAAAATGTTATCTTTTATCTTTGATATAAAAATCACTGATTAAAGGTACTCTTTGTCAGCACTTATATTAGGGCTAATAAATGTTAGATCTTCACCAACACATTCTTTTGCAGTGATAAAAGTCACACATTTTTATCTCTTTTAATTTATCATAAACAATGGTTGTTACTTTAATTTAATTATGACCAGTATATATTTGTAAACATAATACATAAATATGATTTATATTCCTCTTAATAAAAATGAATATTATTTTAATAAATTAAATATATATAAAATTATCAAATTTATATATATTAGTCAAAATGATTAATAGTATATTTATATACATTATGAATGAAATGTGTAATTAAAATAAACATAATATATTAATTTTTATTTATATACATTAGTTACAAAATTCATGTACACAATGAATATTTATATGATATATCATCATATACATTTTAATAATTTGAATGAATATATAAATATATGTGATTTATTTTTAAGATGTGATATTTGAATTTATATATTTATACAAATGTGTATGCGCAAATAGGTGTATGTATTATGTTTGTATGGGTACATATGTTTGTATGAGTACATATGCATAAGAACGTGGAATTACATAGATATAGAACAAGTGTTCATGTTGATTTATTCTTTTTATATACATACTCATATTTTCCTATGTGTTATTTTTTTTATTTTTTCAATTTATTTCAATTGTACATATTAAATTTTGTTTATTATATTTTTTCATTAAAAAGATGATGGAAATTTATATAATTAATCTAATTAAATGAATTTTTTAATAATGTTGTAAACGAAGTAATTAATATTTTCATA
This sequence comes from Viscum album, assembly GCA_963277665.1. Lineage (NCBI taxonomy): Eukaryota > Viridiplantae > Streptophyta > Magnoliopsida > Santalales > Viscaceae > Viscum > Viscum album. Next base: position 923,051,716 of record OY728132.1, read on the forward strand.
TTATATTTAATTTAATTTAATAAATTTTCATATAATTTTAGTTAAATGTATTTTTCCTTTTATGATATTAATTAATTTTTATTATTTTTTGAATTTTTTCTTACTAGGAAATTTAGACATATTAATTTTATAAGTTTTAATAATTTCAATATGTATTAATATAAATTATAATATACAAGATTTTAATTTTTTAAATAGATTTTATAATTTACAAAACGTATCTCAATTTATTTAAAATATTTTTGAAGTCCCTTCATATTTAATTATTTAATTTCACTCTTTTTTAAATCTTAATGCACTTATATGTATATATAAAATAATAATGTGAAAGGTATATTTGTAAATAAATATATATAAATAAGTATATCTATATTTATATATAAATTAATTTATAAATGAATAATTACTATATTAAAAATATTATATATTTATAACTATATATAAATAAATATACATTTTTGAAAATCTACTATTATAATTAAAAATAGAAAATTATATATTAAAAGAATTATAAAATTATAATTAATATATTTAAATAGTAAATATATTTATTATATTATTCATTATATATATTTATATATTACTAAATATATCAATAATTATATAAATATATTTATAATTATTAATGAATATATATTTACTTCAATAATTATATAATTATTTTAAATATATTTAAATAATAATTTTTTTGTTTTATCTATAATTATATATATGTAATATAAAAATGAATGTTTATATAAATATATATAATTATATAAATATGTATAAATATATTCATAATTATATAAAAATATTTATAAAAAAATTTATCTATAATTATAATTTTAAATATATATCTATAATTATATTTATAATTACATATTGACGATTCTATTAATAAATTTTTAATTATATAAATAATTAGTTGTTTATTATTATAAATATTTATATTTATTTATAATTAAAATTCTAAATAAATATGAACAATTTGTTAAATATATTTATAATAATATACATAATTATTTATAATTATTTATATTTATATACATTTATATTTATTTATAATTTTATACATTTAAATTTTATTAATTATAGTAATTATATTATTAAAAATAATTACATATGTATTTATCGGTGATTTCTAGTGTTGATAAACTATATCTGTATCAGTGGTAGAAAAGAATTTGTAAAGAGGGTTTTTGTCAATGCTAATTTTTATCACTAATAAATCCCATCTTTATCAGCAGTTTGTTAGAGCCATGGATAAATCCTATCATTTCCTTCTAAATTTTACCCTATCCAAATTTATTATCTCATGTCATTCAAGATGTCATAGAAATGAAACATCACTACCACTCTCCCTCCCTTATCCCTAGTCTCCCTCCCTCTCTGCAACTCTCCCTTGCCACTGCTCACCCTTGCCCCCACCCCTCATCGATGCTCACCCAGTCCTCTGAATTCTCAATCTGCCACTATCCCTCACCGAAATACAATCTCCCCCACTCTCCCTCATATTAATCGACACATTCAAATCCCATTGCAATTGATATGTTATCCCACATTCATGATTTCAACATTTTTAGTTCTTCTTTCACTGTTTTTAATTTTATTTCCAAAATGATTTGAATAACATGTCACCACCATCCTACATACTTGATATGAAACACCTATCACACACTACATTTCTATCACATAGTTCACCTTAACATTTGAATTGACTATCAACATTTCGGTGACATAGACTTTTCATACTTGAAATTTTTCCAACAAAATGTGTTGTTCACCCTAAAATTCCCACTCCTTCTACATCCTGGGGTAATTTTAGAGAATGTTCGTGGAACAAACATTCAATTCAATGGAGGTGAATAATTTTTTTAGGTATAATTCTTTCATTAATGGATTAAAATAGAAAAAATCTTCCCATTTTCATCTAATACCAGACAAAAGAAACCCAATCTTTTGAATATTTTCATTATCGTGAACATCAACTAATCCCACTGGGAACTCATCATTTTAAAATAATAATTATTCTCATCACCATTATCATTATTATTGGGGAACCCAATATCATTCAATATTTAAATCAATAACCCAACATCTGATTTACAGAATGTTTTATCTTCAGTATAATATTCACAATATTCTCTATCATCTAATTTAGATAATAAATGCGTGTTTTTTAGTTTTTATGAATTCTTATCCATTATCTATAAGAGAATATTTTAGGTTATAAAACATTTAGTTTTGTTCTGATGTGATCTTCTCATTAAATCATATTAATTTTTACTTTCCTTTTCTATTAAAATTAGAAATATGTTAGTCAAATTTACCCTACATTGACATTTAAATAACTTCGATGGAATGTTATATTAGTAATTTCCATTTCCTTTTTAAACACTCCTTGTAATATATGTTAAAAAAGATGATTATTTATTCTATATATATTTTAAAAAAATATTTTCTTTCTTTGAGGCTTCATCCTTTCCATGTGAATTTTTTAAATTCAAAACATTCATTAAACCACAATTAGTTTGTTGTTCAATTTTCCTAATCACTTGAGAACCCCAATCTGAAAATTTTTATTCATTGGATTTAAATTCATGAGATTCTTCAAACATTAGGATCTAAATACCTTTTTGTTGGACCCTATCAATATTTTCATCATTTGACAAAAGATCAACATCAGATCCTATGAATCTTCCCACTAAAACACCACATATCCTACCATGTACCAAGTGATGAAATTAATAAAAAACAACATCACCATCATGTTGTACTCCCATCTAAAAAATTTATATAAATTTTCTTTGATATCTTTGTTTTTTAAAAGAGAAAATGTAGTTATATTTCTGGTAACATTTTATATATACAAAAATACATGCCTTCAATGATTTACACACTATAAAGGAATGTTAATACAAAAAATTCAACACTTATTATAATAGAACAATTATTTCAAAAATTATAAATTAATCTATAAGAATGGCCTTTTATGGGTTTTAATATAATTCATTTTGTGTATTTTTTATTTTATTAAATATTAATATTAAAAAATAAAATAGGTTGGATATGAATCGATAATGGATGTATGCCAATAATATGGTAAAAGATTATGAGGATTGAGTGATATAGTACATCATCTTTTCAAAAAATAATGCATATTTCCCTTCTCGAATCCATTTTTTGTGTTTATGTAATTTTTATCAAGAGTAATTAGTCCAGAAGAGCTTGATCAATAGTTAATCTATCAAAAAATATATAGAAGTTATAAATATTGGACTAATCATGGGGAATCATAGATTGTAGCTAGTGACTAGGATACCAATTCTTTTTATAGAACATCTAATATCATTACATGTGGGAAAAATGATGAAGGCTATATCGAGGATATGCTAATTTGTGTAAAAAATGGTAAAGATCATATTGAGGTAATGATAATGATAGTTGATGATGAACTATTTTATTATCCATCATTTTTTGAGAATTTATAGATTATTTCATGGAAACCATTTTATGTCGGTTTTACTAAATATAAAAAATTTTCATCTATACTCAAGATATATAATACAAAATCTATAAACAAGTGGAGTGACTCATTTTTTACTAAACTACATTACCTATTGAATGATATTCTCCCTGAAGATAATGATATTCCTTTCCAAAACATAATACTAGAAAAATTCTACATTTAATGGGTTTGGTAACTAAAATAATACATCTATATCTAAATGACTATATACTATTTCATAAGGACCACAAATCACTTAAAATCGATCCCTAATCCTGGTCACCTACCCCATACCTAAACCTACCCCTGCACCTATTCCTAAACCCCAACACCCCCACCACCCAATCTTCATCCTACAACCCCCAAATACCCCCTAGCCCAACCCATAATCCTATATCCCCAAACATATTTTTAAATATACACCTCATCGTCCATAGCTCAAATCCTACCCCCTAGACCATATCCCTCAACCTACCCATTGATCTCTATTCCTAATCAAACCCCACCAACCCCCAACCAAGCCCCTTAACCTAAAACAAACCCTTACGCCCACACCATTGACCCAATTCCTAAACCTAATCCAAACTAGACATTCAATCGATTTGATCCCTAAACACAACCCCTACCCACCCCATCCCTAAACATAACCCCAGCTCTAGCACCAAATATACACCCCCCCAATCCTAAATGAAATTCCCAGCAGCCTAACCATACCCCAAAATCTACCCCCCACCCACCTACCCTAAACCTGACACCCACCCTTTCCCTAAACCCTTAATCCATAACCATACACAAAAAATCGTAAACCTTCCACCCCACCTACCACACACTCAGTCCCAACTCAAAACTCAAAACATACGCCACCCATATGAATACCTACAATAACCCCTGAGACATTACCCAAATCCTACCCCCTTTGGCCTTTTCCCTAAACCTACCTCTTGTCTACCCCACCCCCGACCCTAGAACTTATAACCCCATTATATGAACTATTCCTCAACCTACCCCCTACAACCTAGTCCTACGCCCTAAACCAACATCCCCCACCCGGACCATAATCCTACCCTCAACCCTATCTCTAAACTAACCACCCAGACCTAAACCTACCCCCAACCCATAGTCTCATCCTAACCCCTACACTTACACCCAACCCTCAACCTAAAAATACCTCCCCCACCCCCACACTAGAAATAAACCTATTCCGGAGGTGTTCCCCGACCCTATCCTTAATCCCACCCCTACATTCGACCCCACCCCAAATTTTACCCCCACCCCCTTTGACCTTATCCACATCCCTAAAACTACACCATCCTTAACTCTAACCGGACCCTTTTCCCCAAGCCCCATCCAGACTCATAACCTACCGATAACCATCTCCCTAATAGTACAATCCTATAACTCTAGTCTTAAACATAACAATGTCCCTAGCCCTAAACATACCCAAAAACTCGTCCCTAGCACTAAACATATCTCAGACCCTATCATATTCCTATCACTAAAGCTACTTGAACCTTTCCCTAACACCCCTCACACTCAATCACTTGCCTTAAACATACCCCAAGGACCCTAGCCTTATCCCCATCCTATCTGTTCCCCAAACCTCTCGACTGACCCCACCTTGACCACATTCCCTACCATAGAACTACCCCAACCATTTCCCCTACACCACCCATTCTCGCAGCCCTAGCTCTATACCATACCTATCAACCCTATCCCTAAACCATTACCTCCCCTCATCCTACCCACACCCCCCTCACCTAGTAACCCACCCCTAAACCTACCCCCAACCATATCTTTATACCTACCCACCTACAACCACACCCTAAATCTACCCACCTTCCATGGCCCTAAAAACAAACTCCCCCCACCCACCTCATTTCTAAACATACAACCCCCACCTAACCCTGGTCCCAACCTTAAACCTACACCTCAGTATAAACCTAAAAGATCCCCCCTACCCTTCTATAAAACATCCCTCTAAGATACAGTCCAAAACAATACCACTAAACCAATCCCTAAACCTACCCCCACCACTCTCCCACATGGATTGAGCCATGAAACCCCCCAGCCCCATCCCTAATCCTACCCCCCCCCCCCCCCACAAACCATAGTCTTAAACTAACCCCAACCCCTGGAACTACCCCTCCCCCATCTACTCTTACCCTAACACCCCCACCTCAACCCCTAGCCTCATCCCATCCCCTAAACCTACCCCTATCCCTTTCCATAATCCTACCATCCCCCACTGCTGACCTAAGACATAAACCTACCCTCACTCCCTACCCACCCCAAAACCGACCCGAATCCCCACTAACCCCAACAATGTCCCTATACCTATACAAACCCATCCCTAAACCTATCCCCCTAATGTCGACCCTAATCGTACCCCCTTAGACCCCATCCCCTCCCAACCCCGAAACATACCATGACCCTCACCCTAATCCTACCAACATGACCCCTAACCCTAGCTCTAAAACAACCTCTTTCCCCAACCACATCCCTAAACATGACCCTCAAATCCCAACACCATCCATTACCTAAATTTACACTACCAAACCCTCACCCTAAACCGCTCCCCCACCTACACCATCCCACCCCACCCCTGACCATAAACCTTATCAAGCCCTACATCAACTAGACTTATCCCCAACATTAATCCTATGCTCCTGACACCATCACTATGCCACCACCCTCCCCCCACCCCCAAGCCTAAACCTACCCCCTTAACCTACAATATATACATAGGAATTAAACCAACCCCCTCCCCCTCCCCAAACTCTAAAAAAACCCTCCTCTTGATCCCTAACCCTAATGCCTCTAAACCCACCCACTGGACCCCAACACTAAAATTACTCATATCCCAATTCCAATACCTTTATCCCCGACCCTAGCCCCAAACCAACCCCATATCCCTTATCCCTAATCCAAACCCTAACCCTAGGCTTATATCTTCACCCTAGACCCATCCCTACCCCCCAGATTCATCCCTTATCTTATTCCCCTATCCCCTAAACCTAAACATACCCCCTAGCCCATAGCACTAAACCTATCCCCTAGCCCATATCCCTAAACCTCCCCCCTAGTCACCCCCACAAACACTTCCTTCCCAACCCCATATCCCTTCCCCCACCCCCGATGATACCCCTAGAACTAATAACTAAACATGTACAACCATCCCCCATACGTAAAACCACACCCCTCAACCATATCGGTAAACCGCAACACCCCAAAAACCCAATCCTCAGACTACAATCCCCACATGCCTTTAGCCCCAGAAATAATCCTACCCCCCTTCCCTAGGCCTAAACTTAACCCCATTATAAATCCTAATCATCTCCATTAGCCTTTATCCATATTGCTAACAATTGACCCCTATCTCTAAAAGAACCCCCATCCCATAGAATTAAACGTGCAGCATGAAACCCCCTAGACCTAGCCTAAAAACTACCCCCACTAATCATACAAACTAACCCAATACATAAACCTAATCACCTACACACACCCTTACATACTCCTACCCACCATCCATAGCACTAAACCAAACATCCTCAGTCCTCAACAAACTCCCACCCGCCAAAACATACCAATTTTGTAAACCTAGTCCCTAACAAGACACACCCACTAAACCAACCACTAACTGCATCCCTAAACCCCTGAGCTCATCATTAAACCTACCCACTACTCCACACACTAAACAAACCCTCATCCTTATCCCTAAACCCAAATTTTCAACCCATAGTCATTAACGTTCCACCAACACCCCTAGACCTAGCCCTAAACCCTCACCAACCTGCCCCATCAATAAACCCTCCCCCACCCACCCCTAAACCTACCCCCATCCCCTTACCCTAAACCAACCCAGTATCCATATCCCAAGACATACACACTCTTAACCTATCTCTAAACCTAACCCAAGGCTACCCCCATAGGTCAGTTCAAAACCTACCCCTGACTCCTATCCCTACCACCATAAAAACCAACCCCAGCCCAAATCCTACCAACCAACCACCCAATCCATTTCCCTAAACCTACCCTAACCCTAAAGAAGTTCTAGAATGATTACCAACCCCAAAACATACCCCCAAACCCTTGACCTAGACCTACCTCCCCACTCCCCAGAAATTTCCATAAACCTACCCATATCCCCTAACCATAGACTTATCCCTAATCCTAACCATACCCCCAGACTCTAACCTCTGACCTAAAAAAACCAGTCCTACCTGCCGGCCACAACCTAAAACCTACCCCCTGGCCTCTAGCCCCATCCAAAATTTTAATACCACCCACTGACCCTCACCCTAAAAATACCACCCCACCAACCCTATCCTAAAATATAGCCCTATCTCTATCTCTAGACATACCCATATCCCCCAACCAAACCTAAAACCTACCACCACCACCTACTGTATCCTAATCACTAAACATACCTGAATGTTTACCTAACAACCCCCACAACCAAGAACATATACCTAAACCTACCCCCACCCCTACACTTTGCCTTAGCCCTAGCCCTAAACTTATACTCCTACCCTTAGAGTGACCCCACTCTTGATCGCAGACCCATCCCTAATGCTCCCCCAACCCTCTCCATAAATCCCATTCCACCCACCCCCATCCCTATACTATTGCCTTGGAACCTAGACTTATCCTCATACATAAACTTAACCCATGCCCCATAGTCAGCCCAATCCCTACCTCATTACGCCCCCATTCCCATTGCTATCCTACCCCCCCCCACCCAAACCACTCCCTAACAACCCCCTCCCACCACACCCTGACCTGCCGATCCTAACCATATACCTAACCCTTCCTAAGTACCAAGAATTATCCCCATCCCAAAACATACCAAAAACTACCTCCAACACCACCCCCTAGAACATGTCCTTAAAGAAACACCCCATGGAATCAGGCCTAAATCATCACCCCCACCCTCTAGCCCCATCCCTAAACCAACCCCCTTAACAGTGGACCTAAAACTACTCTCTTCCCCATCCCCATCCCCATCCCCAAACCTACACCCAAACCCCTAAACCTACTCCCCCTAATGATACCCCTGAACCCCATCCCTAAAAAAACTCCCATGATCTCTGGAATTTAACCCCCCATCCCCTATCCCTAAATAAAATACCCCCCAATTCCCCAACCCAAATTCGACCCCTCAATTCCAAGACCTACAATTCTAAACCTTCCCTAACTGAAATAACCAAAACTGACACTAACCCCTTCCAAAAACCTAAACCATGTCCCTATCCCACCTAGAAACTAACCCCTCATCCCCATTATTAAACCACCCCCAGGATGTATCCTTACCCCTAGCCTTATCCTTAAACCTACCCCCTTGACCACTATCCCTAAAAACCACTCTTCATACCTAGCCCTATAATCTACCCCTCATTCATATATCAATCTCCACATCTATCCCTATCCCTAACCCTACCCCCATCTCTCAACTATGCCCTCACCCGAAAAGTTAGCCCCTATGCCCCAAAAAACCTACCTCCTGGCCCGTACCCCTAATCGTATCCCCACCCCATCCATAGCGCTAAACCACCCCCAATAACTAGACCTACTCCACTACACATCCTTGAACCAATCCCCTCATCCACTATCACTAAATATTACCACTACAATGGGGCCCCAACACAAAATCATCCCCAACACCTGAAGCCTACCCTACCCTTGACCACATCCCCTACCACCAGCCACATCCAAAAACCACTCCCAAGCCCCAATCCTAAATCCCACCCCTTCCCCCACCCCACCCCTAGCCCTATATCTACCTTGATCCCTATCCCCAACCAAATCCCTAAACATATCCCCATCCCTTCCCTAAATGTAACTCTAACCCTAATCTTACCCCCAGCCATAGCCCTAAACATACCCCCACCTTCATAACCAATCTCTAATCCTACCTGTAGTGCCTAGCTTAAGTCATAACATTAAACATATCCCCACCCTGACCCTAACCCCTACCACTGACCCCTACCCATGTCCCTTTACCTAATACAACCAACTCCTACCAGCCTATGCCCTAAACCTAATCTCCCCTACCTTGAACCTATCACTAAACTAATCCCCGACCCCATCCGGAAACCAAAAATCTTACCCAAAACACTAGAAAACCTATTAAACCTATCCTCATGAACATATTTCTCATAAACCCCCCCTATAGTCTAAGACCATTACCATCCTACCACTATATGTCTTCACATCCCTAATACTACACCCCAATCATGATCCTAGTTCTACACCTAAACAAATCCTCCCTGATTAGGGCCCTAAATCTTCCCTAGACCTTTCCCTAGACCTAACACCTAACCTAGAACAATACCTACCCCTCTACTCAATTCCCAACCACCACCCCACTGGCCTCGACCGTAAACCCACTCCCTACCCCCTAGCCTTATCAGAACCCCTAAACCTACCACCCAACCCATCTCCCTAAATCTACCCCCTGACCCTACCCATAAACCATCCCACTACCCCCTCAGTCCTAACACTAGGCCTACCCCCCACCAAAAGCATCCCAAAACCACGCAGACCCATCTTTAAAACACCCCAACCCCAACTGCATCGAATTGCTTACCTTCATCCCCTAGCCCTAGCACAACCATAACCCGTCACCCAACCATAGAACAAAACACTCCCAAGAAAAATAATTAGTAGTTCCCCTTTCTATACCCAACCCGAATCTTACTCAATGACCCCTTGCGTAGAACAACCCCTAACCCTACATTGCATAAAACCACCCCACCCTCCACCAAACCCCAATCCCAAAACTCCCCCACATGGATGTAACCTTGATCCTACCCACTGACCCCTATCCCTACCCCCACCCAAATCCGACCTCACTAGCCCCAGTCCTAAACCCCCCCGACCCTAATCCCCATCCAAACACCTAGACCTACCCCCAATCCTTCATCATAATCCTACACACCTTGACCCTAGCTCTAAACTATCCCACCTAGCACCTAGTCCCAACCCACCCCCCAACCATGGCATTGAATATACCCCCATACCTTGCTTTGGACATACCACCCTACCCTTCCCCAGCCATAACATCCCATCCCTTGGCCCTACCCCCTATTCCTCCCATTCCCTAATCCTATCCCCATCCCCATCCCCTACCCCATAAACCTGTCCCCGAACCATCCCACAACCCCCCCACAAGACGAGCCCTAAAACATCCCACACCCCTCAACCACTTGCCCTACCCCCAAACCCAACTCTAAACGGAGAATCCCCATGCCCTAATCATACATGGTCCGATGAAATAGACCTTCATTAAACTAGCCCACTACCCCATCCCAACCCTCTTAGACACTTGATGATCCCCTTATACAACCCCTCCAAGTCCTAGACATGACATCCCCAACCTCGACCATACCACCCACCCACTATCCCTAGCCCCTAGTCTATATGTATCTCCAAACTCATCCCTACCCCCATAACTATCCCTATATATACCTCCTGGGCCCCAGAACTGGACCTAACCTGAACCTACACTGACCCCATGCCCCATCCCCAGTGCATCCCTAAACCCACCCACCACCCACCTCCCACCCACAAACCCCAACCCTAAATAGTCCCCATCCCCTATCCCATGAAACACTAGTAACCATACCCATCAACCATCTTTCTAAACCTACACACCTTCCCTCATCCATAGACCTAAAATTACCCACACCACCTAGCCCAACCCCTAATACTACCCACGAAACCTACCTATACCCCTAAAGCTACCCCTCACAACCCATATCCCTACACCCCTAATCATACCCCATACCCCAAGCCCGACCCCAACCCCAAGCCTCATCCCAACCCCTATCTCTAAACTAAACATACCATTGAACCCTATCTAGAGCCGCATCCTGACCATAAATCGACCCCCAAGATTCTCTTACCTACCCCCATCTTTAATCCCTAGCACAACACCTAAACAAACCCCCCAACCCTATCCCTAAACCACCAACTCACTTTGTCCTATCCCCAACCCCTTGGCCTACAACCCCCCTCCACATTTCCATATCCCCATCCCCAAACCTACCCCCTCCCACACTAAACCTAAACCTAAACCTAAAACTACCCCTCACAAAATCCCTAAACCAACCCACACCCCCCTCGACCCTCCCCAAAAACATAACCACCCCAACCCTGCCCCTAAAATGACACCCCATACCCTATCCCAAACCCATTACCTAAACCTCCTCCACTACCACAAACACATCCCAATACCTACCCGTCATCCCCTACACCATTCATAAATCCAAAGAATTCCCCTCCCCCACCCACGACCCATACCCTATCACATCCCTAAAACCCTATCCCCCCAAGTACAACCACAAATATTACCCCCCACACCCTCACCTTAATCCTAACAACCCTGACCACTCCATAAACCTAACCCCCCCATGACTATAACAGTAAACCAACCTGCCTCTGTAAACATACCCCCACCATGTCCCTAGTCCCACCATTTTATCCCCAAGAAAAGACATACCCCCTTGACCCCACTCCAAATTCTACCCCATCCCATAGCCCTCAAAATACCTAAATGTAAACTCCCCCAAACCCTTATCCTTATCTTTATCTCATAGCCCTAACATAACCCCTAAAATACTCATCATACCCTATACCTACCCCAACCCCATCCCCATAACAATGAACCTAACCCCCACCCCTAATCCCTCTATAAACCATCCACCATAATACCCCCTAGCCCAAGTCCTAGAACGACTTCCCCCCTGATCTATCCCTAAATCATACACCCATACCTAGACCTAAAATGTACCACCCCAACCTTGGCCCTAAAACTTACCCTGTTTCCATGGCCCTAAACATATTCATACCCAAAATTGACCCACACCCTGCCCCTTAAACTAAACTTGTCCCCCAACCCTAATCCTAGTCCAACAAATCTTCCCTCACATTATACCTACCCCTAATCTCTTAGCATACCTCCCCCCTCGGCCCCAGCCCCTCGACCCAAAACCTAATTTAACCCCCACCGCCAGCTAGTATCCCCACCCCCTAAACCTACTCCCCATCCATTGCCCAAAAAATACACCCTAGACCGATCCCAAGACCCACTCATGGCCCAATTCATAAACGTACTCCATTCCCCAACCCTAATCTCCCCCAACCCTAGCCCAAAGACTCTCCCATGATCATAGCTTAGTATCCCTATCCACCACCTCCAATCATAATAGCTTCATCAACCACATCCTCAGCCATAGAAAAAACCAACCCCCCAACTAATGACCAAATGATACCCCTCAGTCCATAGCCCTAAAACACACCCCCTTTGCTAAAAATACCCCCTTACCTAATTTTTCCCCTATCTATAAACCTACCACCACTGTCAGATTCCTTAAAACTACCCCCAACCATAAACCTACTCCCTGACCCCATTCACCGGATCCAAATCTTGCCTACTACCCTAACAAAACTTTAATATACTCCCCAATCTAATTACATTTGTTATGAAATGTAATGAGAAAAAATTTAAAAATTTCATTCAACATAAAAAATTATGTATGATAAAAGAAATGGTAAAAATTAAATAAAAAAGAATTTACAGGGTTTTGTTAGGATATTTCCATGTTATGCTACAATCATATATTACTAAAGTATTTATGAATTATGTATTTTAACAAGTAAATAACAGATGAAAACAATTGTGGAACTAAACCACATAAAAAAGTAGTTGTCATTGTATTTAATAAATTTATAATTCAAATTATGAAAAATGTATAAAATAAAATGATATTCTATACACCATGTGAATAATTAAAATTGTGAATTGAGGAACCAATATTAAGATACTCACCTAACTAATTAAATTATTGATGAAACTTGATGACAAAAATTTTGACAATTTATGTAAAAAATATATTTTTGATAAAAAAAGAAAAAGGAAATAAAATTGAATTTAGAGAGTTTCATTTGAATATTTTAAAATTGATCTATAATAACGTATTTTTAATGTGATAAGGTAATCGAGATAATAACAAGTAAGGACAAAAAAAATATTATAACAAGGAACTAAATCTCAAACAACAAAAATTGTTTAAAAAATATATACCATAATAAAAAACAAGAAAATAATAATAACATCTGTTATAATGAAATTTTACATAGATTCCCATAGATGATATGGTTTTTCAACCTAAAAATGAATAGTAAAAAGAAGTCCTCGTTGTTAGATATTATATTTCTTGTTCTTCAATCGCTTAAAAAATAATAGTTCAGGTGGCTCGAAAATTTATTGATAATGGTATTTGGGCATAGTAAATATATCTGGAACACCTCAAATTATTTGATCATTGAAATAATTTGGTTTCCTATAACTATGTAACACAAAATAAACATAAAAATCAGACTGTAATAGGTTTCACTCTTTTAAAAGTGCATTCCCACCAAAAATAATATCACCTTCAACTAAGTTTGTTCCTATTTATATCCAAATGTTTAAAATTATAATTAATACATTGAAATTAATTACTTTATCTGTATTGATGCCACTAAATTGGTTTAATTAAAAAAATTTATTTCATACTAATATAAGAAACTATATCCTAAGTGAATTAATTAAAAGCGATATCAATGTAAAAAATACATATAGTATGTTTGGAACGATATAATGCTTTGATTTCCTCAAACATTTCAATAAAAATAATAGTGAAAAATATGGAATTATATACATATTAAAAAGTGAAACAGAAACAATTCCTAGTGTCTACATAAATAATTTTAAAATGTGTTTCCCAGAGTCTATATTTTCTATATGCTTTCCAAAAATTTGTGGGGGTTGTTTCCGTATTTCTATTAATCATTTCCCAATTTACCAGTAAGAATATATATATATATATATATATATATATTATAGAAGACATCATTTCATGATGATTAACACTTTAAAATAGAAGTCCTGATTATTATAGAAGAACATACCTATCCCACAAAAAAAGTATTATTGGTAAAACATATGATGTTTTTTGTGAATGATTGAACATGTACATATAAACTATATAATTTAACTTTTACAATAGATTAAAAAATGTGGGCTACTCCTTTTCAGGAGAGAATAAAATGTTTATAATTAGATGAAATGAATATATAATAAATTCAAATCAAATACCTACTAAACATCTATTAACCTAACCCTCCAACCAATGATACCTAAAAAAAATAAAAAATTTGAGAAATATGTAATAAAATTTTCAAATTTCATAATGAATTATTCCTATAAATATTGAAAGTGAAAAAAATCCAGGTGGCACATAATTTTGGTATAGTCAAATTTCTCTAAAGAATTAAACAATTTCAACATTTGAAATGCACAATAAAAAATAAATTTTTACTGAAGAAGGATTATTGTGGTTATAGATTCATGCCCTTGAAATAAGGACACTATTTCTTCCCCAGGTCATCTTTTTCTTAGTGAGAACAAAATTAATACTCATTCAGTGATGACAAAAAAATACATACCATGAAATAATCCCCCTCTTCTCTAAGAAATTCTAAAATAAACCCAATGAAATTTCTAAAAAAACTAATACAGCTATATCTAAGATCAATATAGATCATCAAGTGGTTCGGGGAAGTATCAGAATACTACTTATTAGTAGAATTGATTATAATATAATTTTTATTATTATAGAATTCTTGTACATAGGTTATGAATTTTCTAATGATTTCCGTGTTTTCTTAAATCAATAAATCATTCTTGTAGAGCTGATGTGGTTATCGTGGAAGAGAATGATATTCAAGAGATGAGATTTCTACTAATAAGTTTACTCAATGGTTTTCTTGAAGAACATGGAATTGTTAATGGTGTTCAATGGGAGGATACCAATATAGTGTGTGAAAATGGTGGAGGGATGGTGAGATGAAGATGAAGTGTATGTTTCCTCTAGAGAGAGAATGGGGGAGATGTGTGGGGAAAGACAGGTAGAAATCATGAATTGTGAGAATTAGCATTCACTGATGATGGTGATTTTAAATATGGGTGAGCTAACCACTATTTTATTGTTGGGAGAAAGTGTCGACATTAATATATTGAGGCTAAAACCCTATTGGAGAGAAATAAGGGGAGGATGGTCCTAGTTAAAACATTCCTTTTATCATGTATTAATTTTTTATTTTTTATTTACAATTTTGCAATAAAATTTTAATGATATAAAATAATTTTAAATAATAAAAATTATGAAATAAAAATTAAAAATTTTATTTTTGATTATTTTTTTATCAAAGGAATTGTATTTTGGTAAAAATATCTATCATTAATTTTTATGCCAAAGAGGATTTTTATTCATTAATTTAATATTATTTATATTGTTTTATCATTTTATTATAGAATTTATAAGTTTTAGCATCCAATATTTTCATTTGTTACTGATGAAATATGGTGAAATTTATACAACATTAATTTTGTTTTTTTAGAAAACAAGGTTTTTCTTTATCATGTATGACACTTAATAAAAAATCATAAGCTTTTGAGATATCTCTGTTAGTGCAAAAAAAGTTATTATCATATTTATAATTATACTAATAATTTTCTTTTTCGATACATGTGTCTCCTGTAGGTATTTATTTATTGTTTCCAACTTTAATTTCTCTCTTCTAATTACTAGATTCACAATACATGTTGATGCTTCCTAGCCTCCACTTTTAGCTTCCCAAATACTTATTTTTCTCCGCTTTCCTATCATTAACTCTACCTTTCTACTTCCCCAAATCACCCCTCCCATACGCCAATGTCTTCTCCAGAAAATAAATTCTATTTTCCCTCCTTGGATTCTATCCCAATTTATAATAAATATTAGTTTTCCTTTTATAACATCAGTTTATACCCCTGTGGTTTCCCAGTTCACCCTGATATTTCTTCACTTCAAAATATAAAATTTTACACATTGACATTTCTTTTTCCGCACAACACCCAGTGATTTCTTCTGTCATGATATTTTGACTAACTATAATTTATGAAAATCCCATTAATTCTAATATATTATTTTTGATATCCACTTCTTGATGTTCATACACTAGAAGTGCCTCATACCAACACAAATATTAACAATTTTACTACAAACTCTACTATCATATTTCTTCATGTGGACCTATTTGAATGCCATGTCTTCCACTATGTAGTATATGATATCATAATGTAATACATGAATTACCCAAATCTAGGTTTATGGATGATTGTACAATGTCATTAGGATATTAGAAGCCCTAATTTTTTTAAATGTTAAGGTTATATTACTATCATCACGTGATTTATGTGAATGAAGCACTCTTAAGTTGATTAGTGAGATTCACTTCCTTCTTTGATTACACTTATATCCCTCATTGGCAAACCTATATATTATTTATCTTCCAAAAAGAAAGAAGTTTTATATATTCATAGTCTCATGAATTTTTTATCTTCTAGGATTAAAACATTTCCTATGTTGGAGCTTTATGCATAGCTTAATATTTTTTCAATTAATTTCTATAATAAATTAATTTGAAGGCTATAAGTTCATTTTTTCCTTTTCCCTTATACAAATGTTTTATATTTAATCATATAAAACCATTGCATTCATATACCTAATTCAAATTATATATTTCATTAATGAAGACTCTGTTTATAGAGTACATTCGCAGTACATATCTATTATATGAATAATTTATATCCAGTAAATACATGATAATTATTTATCTCTGAAATTTATAACCATTTAATTATTACTAATATCAATTTTCAAACCCATATTCCATTCTCATTTATTTCAGACAAAACAATTTGAAATTTATTTATATTTATATTCAATTTTATAATCTAATTTATTTTTTCTAATGCACTTTACATTAAAAATATCAGATATCGTGATTGTGTTTTACCAATAATTGTACAATAATTTAATTTACAGTGTTCATTTTCTAAAAGAAAATCCATTATTATGACTTGAATCACAACTAATACAAAGTATTATTTATTACAAAATGTACAGATCAAATCATATAATTCTAAAAAAAACTTGAAAAAACATTATTATAGTCAAATATCCTTATTTAGAAACTATAAAATTGTGTATTCCTATTATTTTTTTCAAAAAAAATCATTGGAGAATTCCAATGATGAATTTTCATGCAATAAAAAATGAGGATTTGAATTTATAGTTACATATTTTATAACTATAATATGTACGCTACAATCTTATACTATATTCTTAATTTTTTTATAAAAAAAATCAATAATTTTCAATGATCCATCTTCTAGGAACACTAAGGGAAATATTATATTTAATATTATAACCAATAATTCAGTTTCTAAAAACCATTATGTATAAAAAATTCATACGACAAAGTACAATCACAAATTAAAATATGTAATATTCTCATATTGAAAATCATTCTTTTTATAAAAAATTTTAAATATGGAAATATCTAACACGGAATCTATAAAATCCAATTCTCATTTATTAAGGGAATAAAACATAGATACTCCTGCATGTTAGTTAATAATTTTGAAAAAAAAAATATTCAATTACTTAATATAGAATATTCGTATATGGATAAGTAATATGAATCTTATATAATCATCAATTTAGAAAAATTACATCTAGTATATTATATTTTTTTATTAATAAGTAATATAAATATTTCTATTATTAAAAAAACATGATTAGAATATCAATATTATTTATAAAATATTTTTTTCAACATATCTATAATTATACTAAATGTGTTAATTCCCTTTACATGTGTCTTCTTAACATTAACAAGTTTCCTTCTTACATTTTCCATTAATATTCCCTTTTCCCTCAATTCAACATTCATTCCACTACCTCCCCACCTCCCCTCTCAGCTTCACAAGGTAATTTCCATTTTGAATTCCTTTGGTTGTCTTATATTGACTTTAAATGTTACAAATTTATAATTTCTAATGCTAAAGAATCACCTCTTCATCTACAACACAATATCCATTCCCATCAACTATTTGATTTTGATATCAAGGTGTTGTGATAGTTAGTAAAAGTTTCATTTATGTAATTTACATTATATTTAAATTTTTAATTCACATGTATTGGTTTTTTTCATATAAATTACATAATTAATGAGCCTTTGTGCTGCCGAATAATAACTTTTTCATTATATACTTTTATGATTACTATATTAATTTTTATATAAGATAATCCAATATTATTATTATTTTTATCCTACAAAAATCTATGAATAAATTCTAGAATAATTTTTCAATTTTAATTATTCTATCATGTGTATTCAAATGTTCATATGTATTATTTTTATACAAATTGGTAGAATTTACATTTAAAACTTCTAACAACTTACACGTTCTTGGGAAAATTGAAAATGTTTTACAATGTAGTTAAAATTATAATTATGTTCATGAATTTTTTTTCTACTCATTTATTATATAAAATATACAAGCTATCATTGTTCAATATCTTAGTTTCAATTTTTCAGGATACAAATTATCTTTTTTTCAATATCTTGTTTTAGAAATAGTGACATTCTCATAGTATACATACTATATATAATGCCCCATTTTCTATATGCATATTAATTATGAAAAATCAATATGAAAATATTGTATATCGTTTATATATTATAAACATATATATATATGTGTGTATAATGAAATTTCGGTTTATTCATATTTTAGAATCATATTTTCATTATATACATTTCGTTTTTTACATTAACTTGTATAATAATTCATTTCATTCATGTAATATAAGTTGTTTTTTAAAATTAACATATATACATTTGAATTTATCAATATAATTTATTATTTAGAAATAAATTATTTTCCACTTTTATGATGTTAAAATATTTTATCTATTAATGTGGTTGACTATTTAAATTTCATTACATTTATTATTAGATAATTCCAATGATATCACACATTAAATTTAATTCCCAAGAAACTTATCAGGAAGCAAGATTTCAAAGAAGATTAATGGTGGTGAAAAATATATCTATTTCTAGTATAGGTTTTCAACTCTACATGAATTATATATTTTTAATGTGTATGAGATTTTACATAGACGTACTAAAAATATATCATTCTTTTTATATCATCTACTTCAACTTCTATGATTTCAACTAATAAATAGTTTAATAACATTCAAATGGATTCAATATCATCTACTGAAATGGATTCGAAAGATCATGATGGTTTCCTTTATCAAGAATATAACAAAATTGTGTGTTTATTAAACTCTTTCAATTGGAATTATTTGAGTTATTTCCTAATATAGGACATTATGTTTTGAATTCCAAAATGGAAAAATACTTCTTTATATTATTATAACCTTCCATAGTAGATTGTATGAAAATAACATCTAGACTAAATAAAAAACAATATGTTAGAAAATATTCCATCAAATTGAAGGTATATAATTTTTTCCAAATATAGATTTAAGATAAATGTTTTTAATATTATTATTTAATTTGATTTCATATTAACTTCACCTTTTCATATGGACTGTAATGTCTCTGTCATTCAGAACATAAATATTAGATCACCTGTGATGCATGAAACTTGAAAACATAATTTAACATTAACAAAGAAACAATACATTAATGGGTACCTTAATTATACTCATTATTACCAAACCTTTATGGATAATATTTATTCATCCATTACTAATATGACATAAAATATTTGAGTGAAAATTTTTTATTATGATCCTAAATTCGACTATTTAAATAAGTATAAATTCACATTATTTTATTAAAAAAATCATATACATACCTTTCAAATAAATATTAATTTATAACATATAATCAAGAATAGATTCCACTAAATTATATTCTTAGATCACAATATAAACAGTTTAACCATTTACTGTAAATATAATATTAGGTAGACATGTAATATTTAATGGGAATATTCATTTCATACTAGGACCTTATGGTATGCTTTCATAACATTTTCATAAAATTTAAAATATTTATTTTATAATTAAAACTATTGTTGTCCTATTGTATTATTTTGATTTCGTCCAATGATTTATTTTTAAAATAGAATCATTATATTGTAAAATATATTCTATCTATAAACATCATTATTATTAAATTTTCATCATATATTAATATCTATAATATTACGTGTATACGATTACCCTTAAATATTTCCACAGTGAAAAATATTTCCCCAAATTTTTATAAAATGCAATAGATGTCCTAGAAATTGAACATTCGTTACAGATATAGAAAGAACATGAAATAATCGATGGAATATATGTTAAATAAAATCTCTATTGTTTTCCACAAATTTATAGGGTTTTCCCCTATTTAAATCCAATTATATATGAAAACTATAATTATATAAAACTATATGATTTCCCTATAAAAATTTTACCATATCCTTCAATTTTTTTTTCCAATCTCTCATCCCATTCATTTCAACCATCAAGAAACTGTAGGGGAATTAGATTCAATCACAGCCTGTAATCTCACTCCCCACAATTATATATTTATTTCTTTGTGAACCCTAACCTATATGGTTATCCACATTGACAACCATTATATAGATACTATAATGTCATATGTGAATTGATATATTTTTTCACACATAAAGCTTTCACTAATGCATTTTTAATTTTTTCTACTCCAATTATCGTCTCATAATTAGAGATTTTGATTTGAATTTAATAATTATGGTGGAATACGAGAAGTTTATTCAAATATCATATACAATATTATTTCAATCATAGTTAAATATATTTAATTATATTGATATTTAGATTTATTTTTTCCTCTATTTTTGAAAAAAACAAACTATCCTTCATGTTTTATATTTAATGCACTCTTCATTTTTTATTCAAATTCAAAAATTATAAATTTAATTCAGAAAATCTTCTCCTAATGAAAATTTGAATTTTGTCTTATTCCATTTAATTTCTCCATGAATTCAAATATTCTGTATCATTATATATACATGAAACAAACTTATTCTCTATACATTCAAGAGGGTTATGCTAGGTTATTGTACAAGTCGTATGAAATTTGAATATTTTTCAACTCCTTGATTGTAGACTGCAAACCACAATATCCAGAAAACATATTTTTTAGTTTTCTTAAATTTTAAATTTTCATTCATTTGAGTATATGATAATTTACCAAATGATCCATTAATATCTCCATTAATGACTCTCATTTTAAATAAATTTTGATATTTGTGATTCATGTATTCATTTCATCATGTTATCCATATGTATTATTTCAATATCTGAGTGGGGTATGTTTCAGTGATGACAATTACCACTGAATATTAATGGAACCACCCTTTTTTGTATGCTTGATGCATGAAAAAATTTCTATCTCTTATAGAAAAAATATATTAGTAATCTGGATAATGATAAATACATGTCGAAGCAATACTCTATATATATTTTTACAAAACCTAGATGTATCATAACCAGTTATTTGTCTGATATTTAAAAAATTAAATGTTCCACAATAATACCAGGCTAATATAGATCTATTAGACTCCTAGAATCGTTCTTGAAGTGAAATAATGGATTCTTTAAAATCAAAAAATTCATTAGTACTCTATCATTTTCGAAATCCTTTTAACATTCTCAAAAATGCTAAAGAGGTGGCCATAATTAATGCAAATTTGTGATGACCTTGGGCCAATGATATTCTCCAAACATGGATGAATATTAATATTTCATCTTTCTCTACCTATAGGAAAAAAACTACTATTAATTTTTTTTTGAAAACAGTAATAATTGTAATTATTATTATGTTAGTTTACAGGATGAACAAGATGTAAGTAAACAATCATACCATTTTACAAACAAAATATGATATTTGGTAACCTACATAAGAATTTTATTATTATCACATGTATGTATAATTTGAATTTGTATTTCACTATGTCCATCTATCCATTAAAATCAGGTTTCACTAATTTCATTACTTTGTTTTTATAGAACTGAATTTATCAGTTTGATAATAATCATGAGATTTATATTTTGTTTGAATTGGGTGAACCAACAATTTTAAATTCCAATTACAGTTTTTATGTACATGCCTTATGTTATCTTATGTATCACTAATAACTCATCAACTAATAATTTTCATGAGTTAATCCCTTTCAACGAACACTTCATGTGGTACAAATGGTTACCAATATTTCAAGAACACCTTTTTCTATGATTTTTTATATTTCTTTATTTCTATATTTTAATTGAAAAAAATTATTACATATATAGATTGTTCTTAATTTGTATATTCATAATATTTTTTCATGATTAATTAGTACTATTTTGATTTTTGTCATGATAATATTAGTTTTGGATGGTTATAGGATCTGATTTAACTCTAATTATATCAGGTATGATATTCTAACATCATTATCCTTTTCCCCCCAAATCATGATTAGATTCAAATTTCAAATAGGAATCTCTGTGGATTTTTCTTTCCTGTGCATGATTAATTGCAAGACAACAAAATATCATTCATAATTCAGTTCTTTAAATTTAATAATTTTACTTCTCTTACACTCTATTTGTGGAAATATTCAAATCTCTGTGAATTATTCTCTACAAATTTTGTACATATATACATTTTACATAAATAATGTCCATCTATTTTGATATAAATGCTTCACATATTTAGTTTAATGATAAAAATTATTTACTTTTATGTAAATTACGTTATCAGGGTTTTTACTTTTAGTCATGTGTGCTCTATAGTTTCATGTCAACACCTCTATTATATTCCTAACTTATCAAATTAACATCTCCAACAACTATGAATTATTATTGAACACTGATAACATCTTATAAGAAAAAACTATACTTGAGATTAATTAATGTTTAGAGGTGACTACTATCTTTAGGAAATGTTTATTTATTACATGAAATCAATAGTCTTCAACAATTTCTATTCTGTTTTAATATAATATAAAAATAATTTCTATAAATACGTTCAAACAGTTTATCAAAATTGTTAACTTCTAAAAGTTTAGCTAATTAATCACTTTATATTTCACATTACATTACTATAGAAATAGTTTTTATATAATCATTTCCCAACTTCTAATTGACATATTTATGCAAACTTTTTTATAATGTGTTACGAATGGAGACTCAAAATGTTGTTCATTCACACATTTGTTTTCCATCATTGTGAGACCAATATAAAGTCCTTTAATTCAATTAATATATTATTTATTATGAATAATTCTTCCTATTATTTAATAGGTGATTCCAATGATATAATTGAGCTATAATTACTTAACATTATTAAATCTTCTATATTTTTATATTTGTTACCAATATATAAACATTTTTTAAATTATAACTCAAATTTAAAAAAATATTCCACTATATAAAAATAAAAGTTCATCATATTAGTTTCAAATCATGTCTCTCAATTTAAATGTTTTTCTGTAGTTTTAAGTGTTAAAATGTAGATAAGGGATTGGTTATATAATTGATTTTATATATCATTATTCATATAAACAATAATAGTTGGATCTAAATCCTGATCCAACTAAATGTTTAAAAAACCATATATTATTATTCTATTGTGTTCAATTAATATTAGTTTACTTATTTCAATTTTGAGCATATGTAACTATTTAGTTTTTTTATTTATTTAATGCATCATTCAATAAATGTTTTCAACTTTTATATAAGATCTTACATGAATAAAAAAATATAATAGGGTTTTAGTCAATATATAATGATTTCTGTTTATTGTATGTATTAATTTAAATATTTTTAACCTCATTGATTTATATGTGTAACTAAATGAACTCCATTTGTATCATTTATTAAATTTATTCGTTATTCATATAGTTCATCAAATTCAATAATAAAAAGTTAACCGAGTTATGTTTTCACTTTTCATGGATATGTTGCTACACGTGGTTTTTTCTTATAATTTTTCATACAATCTCCATGGTTACTATCCCCTGATCTTATATCACCAGTAATCATAACAATTTCTATAGATTTATTACTACTATAGTATGTTCCACCGTGAGTATTTTTTTGAGTGTATTGGGATATTAATTTAAAATCTGATTGCAAACAATATACTTAAGCCTTTATGTGGTGTTCAGTAACCACTTAAATAAAATATATATTAAGAAGGCTTGTTATTTTTGTGTGTCTAAAAGTGAGGAAATGTTAAAATATTTATTGCTCATTCTATTATTGTATACATTTAATGAAATGTGTTTTTAATCACAAGTATAGTAAGTATACAATATTTATTGTTTATATCACTTTTTTCACTATAGTTTATGAGGTATGTATAAAAATGTTGAGACAAAAAATCAATAGATCAAATTACTTTTTTCACTGAATTTACAAATGTTAAAATAATTAATATTATATATATATATATATATATTTCATTAAGATAACACTATTTCCCTATAATGTCCCTATTAAAACATTAAATTATGTTACTTTTTAATAAAAGGAATTTAGTAATTAGGTCTCACATTTTTATTTTAATCACTTATAGAGCATTTATTTTAATAAAAATATTTACATAAGTAAATTTAGTAATATATCATTGTCATTGTCTTACTCAATAGTGAAAAAAAATTATATAATTAATCATTAAATTTTAATCATATTCCATGAATTTTATTTTCTTATTCATTTTATCTAATAAATTATAAGAATAATTTTTTAAAAAATTACATATTTTATTTTTTTTAATATGTATTCTAGAATTCCCTTTTGTTTATATATTGTATTTTTCTATATTTTTTATATAAAAATATTTTTTTTCGTTTTTGGAGCCATTATGTCCCATGAAAATGTTATTTTCCTATATTAATTTCACTTTACTCTTACTTCATTACCAAATTCACTTACTCCTTCAAATTCTAATAACTAACATATATATAGATTATATTATTCATTTTATTACATTAAATCATTTTCATAATATATAATCCTAATACTATTTCCTTCAGTACTTCACTTCAAGGATACATTTAATTATTTTATAGTAGTATTTGATATTTTTTTCATTCATAAACATATCCCAATTTATGTTTTCCATGATTCAAAAGAAGATTATCTTGATATAGAAAATGATTTCTCTAGGATTTATTTTCTAAGAAGAGGGACTTACGTCTCCCCCATTATCCTAGATTAAGAATAAATTTGGGAAAACTACATGGTCAGGGATAATGTCAAAAAATGAATAATAATCATGTATTAAAATTATTTAAAATTTAATACTATTACATTATATTTATCATATCTTTTATATTAACTTATTTTTGACGTTAAGAACATATTGATTATAGTGAGCCTGATAATTTTGTTGGGATAATTCAAGATGTTCTAATATTGAATGTATACTAGACCACATGATAATCTTGATGAGTGAATCCATAATTATATTTCTTGATAATTTAATCTATCATAATCTTATCCATAAATATTCAAATGATTCCATGATTCATATCCATGTGGTCTATTTTTGGGGTTCCATATTTCCTGATGACTCACAAACATTTGAATACATAATTTTTAACTGAATTTATAAATGTTCTATATATATATAGAGAAATTGAAATTGATATTGATATTATAGAACTAGATCTCATTGATTCACACATTATGAATTATACACCATTATAAGATTTTGTTTAGTTTTGAGAAATGATCCATGTTTATAGGATTTTTATTATTCATGTTGGTACTCTTTCTTGATAAATGGATCTATCATAAGCATATCCATAAATTTTCATATCATTCCATGATTCATATCCATGTGGTCTATTTTTGGGGATCCAGTTTTCATGATGACAGAAAAACAGTTGAATACTTAATGTTTAACTGAATTCAAAAAAGTTATATATATATATATAGAAATTGAAATTGAGATTGATATTATAGAACTATATCTCAATGATTCACAAATTATGAATTATACACAATTATAGGATTTTTTTTAGTTTGGAGAAATAATCCATGTTCATAGGATTCATATTTTTCATGTTGGTACTTTTTCACCTTAGGGAAGATGTGGCTTTGAAGACATAGAAAGGTCACCAAATTGGATAATTGTTTTCGTCCTAATTTAATCTAAATTTATTTTTCATTTATTTTTTAATTTATTTTTATATATTTTATCAAAAATAATTTTTCATTTAGCATGTGTTGTTTTATTCCATTAAAATGATTTTCTCTACAAACTATTTCATAATCATATGATGATATTTTAGTTTTTCTAAATTATTTTGATCATTTTATCAATTTTTTTTAATAAACCTAAATTTTCCACATATGAATGTCAATTGACAATGAATAATTTATTTTTTGTGAAAAAATGATCATAATAAAATTTATGCAGATAAGGTTCATCGAGATTCATACTATCAAGTCAATTTAAAATTGCATTATCCCCTGACTTCTATTCCTACAATTCTCACTTTTGATCTTGTCATACGAATTTATAATTACATTCCCCATGCATATTCCAGATCCACACAATCATCAATTATAATATGCATACATTGTACTCTATATGTGTTCTGGTATATGTAGTACTTGTAAAACATGCATAAAGTATATATACAGTAGGCATGTAATGTTGAAAATTACATGTATACATTCACTATTCATACATGTTTTGAAATTTCATACACTTGTACATATATATTATATTTTAAGTAGTGTATAATTTCATAATCCCATGCTACCCATTCCACTTTCATATTCATATATTATACAATATCCTTATGAATATATTGTACACTATAAGATTCTTACTATATGAAATCTTTTAATAGTATATACAATTAGAGTATGCATAACAATTCAACATATTAAAAAGCACCATATTTATTTTAGAATTCATAACAATTGACTAGGTTTAATCATATGTGTACACATATAACCATATGTTTCCACCTATATAAAAATTAATCAATTAGTTAGATTACATTTATACGAATAGTTTTAACTATTTTTTCATATACATAAATTAGTGAAATTATAAAAGTCTGAATGTTTTTATAGTATGAAATCATATTTTATAATATATTTATTTACTATGTGCCTAACATATTAATACAAAATACTATATGTTATTTTTTATTCATTATTTATTTTATATTCATACTAATATTTGTTTCTCTTTATATTATATATCTTCCTCTTTTTAAAAAAAACATTAATTAGTATTATAACCATGAAAATGAATGAGTGAGGGATACTCATGTA